>JAZDUA010000047.1:2677500-3877500 GCA_038098605.1 Gryllus longicercus | reverse complement strand
CTGCGACTGGAGAAAAAATTCTTGCGACCGGGGGTTCTGATTGGTAGTCTTCCGTGGTTTCTCTGATCAACATCAGCTGAATACCAGAGCAGTACCCTAACAAACGTGCCTGTGACTGCGCGCAATCTTTCCTTTCTCTTCTTTGTCCTATCATCACTCCTTTCACACTTACAACCACTACCAAACATGTCAGTAGGCCAGACGCGAGTTTGGAGCTTGTTATAGGGAGTGAATACCCAGATATTTTTACAGTTGTATACTGTAAAAACCCGCAAATACAACCAATATAACACTCTCAGCATGGATCTATGATATAATAATGTTAGCTCGGTCGCTAAGGAGATGACGAAGGGGAAGGCAATAGAAAAGAAGACGTAGAAGGAGAAGAAGAAGAAAAAGAAGAAGAAGAAGAAGAAGGAGGAGGAGGAGGAGGAGGAGGAGGAGGAGGAGGAGGAGGAGGAGAAGAAGAAGAAGAAGAAGAAGAAGAAGAAGAAGAAGAAGAAGAAGAAGAAATGAAGAAAGAAAGAAAGAAAGAAAAACAAAGCGAAGAGAAAATAGGATAAAATTGCAATAAAAATGGTAGAGGAGGGAAAGAGAACGGAAGGAGAACAGAAAGAGTTTTGACTGAGCCAAATACCGAGTGTTTTGTAGTATTGACTTAACGAATCGGGTATTCTGCTCAACTTTTGATAATTTTCCATTACAATATTAGCACATCACCGTTCCTAGAAATATTCTTGAGGTTAAACCATGTGAAGTTTCACAAAGCGTAACCACAGGTAATTATCGGAGTCATGAGATTGTCTCGAAAGGGCTTCTCATTAGCAAACCTATTTTATACATATACTTTAAAACATGTATAAAACGTAAAATTATTTTTATTAAAAAAATTCAGTATCATTTTTCTTTCAATAGTTGCGAATCCTTCTTTCACATAAAAACTTCTAGCGGCTTCCGTGGCACGTTCCGTGAGAAGTAATGGAATTGGTCTCTTCGCTGCATAAAAATAAAATGACAAAATAGTCGAACCCATCTTCACAGTTCATAAACACGTCAATTATATGTTTTCATACTCTGTTTTTTAAATTTTATTTACACTGTCAATTACAATTTTCGATTTTTATTATGGCTTAATTGTCCATTGATCGTGATTTTTTCCAAAAAAAGTAATCATTTTCTAATTTATTTCTTCATAAAGTGTAAAAAACTGTAGTGGCAGAAACTTTAGTTTTAAAAGTTGAAGTACAGTTACAAAAAAGTCACTATCTTATTTTAGTTATTCCTAATTACCACGAATGTGTTTTATTTTTAATTTTGTCATCGAAAATCATTCTCTAGAAAAAATAAATTAAATATTTCACATTGCATCTTTGCTTGAAAATGCAGACGATATAAATAGAGAATGTCTTATTTGCAAACTGAACATCATACACAAAAAATTAAGTGAATTGCCATGTCATAGCTGATCAAGTTGCATCATGTTGCAAGTTGCTGCACATCGTACCACGATGGACTCGGCAGGTGAAGTGGGAAGACTAGTCTGGTAATCCCACGAGGTCTTTTTCTGTGAGAAATACTCACCTCACTTGTCAGTAACTGGAATATTCACTTTCACCATTGCCAGAAGGTAATTTACAACAAACATGGTGTGATAAGGGCTGGTTCTTTTCGACAGAGATGAAGCAGGGAAAGTACACATACGGTGTCTAGGAGTTCTCCCACCACAACCTGAGTGCTGTTGGCTATCGATGAAGATTTATCGTTAGTTTTCATTTTACTCAAATTATTAATTCCACTAACGCAAAAGATAAAGTTGTGGAAATAATTTTAATTATGTTCTTAGAGCATGTATTTCTGAAGAATAATTTTATCATTATTTCATAAAATAAAGTTTCGTATAATACAAGATGTGGTGAATGCAAAAGTAGACTCCACATGTACTCTGGACTCTCTCCAAATTGGACTCTTAAAATTGTTTAAACAACATTTTACAATCATTTATTATATTTATTATAAATCAAATATACAAAAAATATTAATTTTTAAATTGCAAAGGATGTTATTTTTTTATTGTATCCCTACTTTTGTTATGCTTGGGGCGCCATAATACATTAAACCAGCTCTGCTTAGAAGTAAAATTTACAGATATGTATTATTAAGAATCCGTTACTGTATTTATGTAGATGTACTTACTTCCGTTACTCTTTTTACAGAACACTAAGATCTGTAGTAAATTTTCTGAAAATCTTTTATTACATTCAACAGAACGAATCCAAATATTGACAAAATACCGTTTATTTTCTCCGTAATAAGGAAATAACAAGCATTTAGAGAGTAAACATGACTTTTTCATTAATAATCTCTTCATCTAATGTGTTGGAGGTAAAAAATATCGTTTGTAAATTGTCAGGATGTTTTGTGTATGAAAACGAAAGTGCTGATATAAAATGATAGAACGTGTTTAAAGTGCCTTTCGTTCGCTTCTTTTGGCATCACGCGATGCGAATCTCATTTATTTACAGACCAGAACTTTCCGGGATAAATTATGAAAACACGTCTACGATGAATGTGATACCGGTGGCATGAATTTCTCAGTTTTTGCTTGGAGCTAAAAAATTGGATGACGTGTATCAAGGATACCTGTTTGTGATCGTGGACCAAATTATTGAATATTTTTATGTAATAATCAGTATTGCATTTTGTTTTTTCGTGCTGATTTCTTTCGATCTTAAACCATATTTTCTTACATTCTAAATATAAAATAAAATACCACATTAAGTCCATTCATTCTATTACACACATAATACTGTTTTAGAGTTTTAAATTAGTTTTAAAAATTATTAAAAATTATCAATATTATCAACCATTAGCCGGACTCAATGGCTGAAATGGCAAAGAGCCTGTATCGATTCAACGTTTCTGTCCGAAGGGTCGCAGAATCGAGTCTCACATTGGGGACAGTTGTTTGTCGCTTGTCTCTCATGTGCTGTCACGGAGGGCCTCGCATTCTGCTGACTCCAGATCAGAGGAGAATGCAAGTGTGTCGGTGTCTAGTGCATGGCTGAATATTCGTCCCATCGGATCATAAAGGATAACCGGCTGTAGAATTGAAAAGCCCTAGGAGAAAATCAAGTATTATATCAATATCTCATACAACTAAATATCCGTACTTATGAAATCACGATGAGTAATCGATGCAAAAGAAATGAAACGACATCTGCATAACTTACAAATCTAGTGTCCTTCATAAAAACATTGTAGTTTTATAAACGGAATTGATGTAAAAAAGTAAACTTTTTTACATCAATTCCGTTGATTTACTTTACATCGATTCAGTACATTTACATCAACTGTTTTCTCAGTTACGCTACAAACTCTTGCTATTTTTTAAATACACTGAAAGAAAAAGATGTATCTGCGGAAGCATCGGCGTATTACATGATTTAATCATTATTGCTATTGATATTTCATTATTATGTAATTTAATAATTATTGCGACTGTGCTCGATGTTTACTTAATGCTTCCTCAGAATTCTTAAAATTATGTTACTTCGCAACTTCTTCTTTTAACATCTTTGATGGTATTTTTTGTACACAAATACCTTTAACCAGAGCCGTATCTTTATTGGATATTTAATGGGTTCATTATTATTCTTATTATTGTTAATATTTTAGTGCTTAGTGCACCTTCAAAACCTCAAAACATGCAAGCGGTCTCGAGTGCATTTTCCTTGCAATTACTCCACCCCACTTGCGGTACACGGATTCGTCATTCTTCATATTTTGGTTACTTAACCCAGATTCGTATCTGCAGATTCGTACGCACTTGGTTATTATACCATCAAAATTATCTATTACTTTCACTGTTACTCCAATTTTGCCTAGTGCCTCCAAAACCCTGCCCGCTTCCAATAAATAATGTTACCGTTGTATCCCCTCCACCAGTAACACACGGTTCACAGCTTCCTCATGCACCGTATTTTGGTAAACGCGAAACTTGACCCAGAGCCGTATCTGCAGCCGCATCTGCCTTCCCGAACGCACGCCGACCTCTGCGCCGTGTGAAAGCGTGCCGTGCCGTGCCGTGCCGGAGTCTGGGTTGGTGCGAAGCGGCGGTTGCCGCGGGGCGCGCTGCAAAGGGGCCGCCGCCGGGGCTCCGCGCTCTCGTGGGCTCCGAGCGCCCAGCGTGTTCACGAGCCCGCGGCAGCGGCGGGCCACGTGCCTCTCCCACGTGCTCGCCCCGCGGAAGGGGCAAACAGATTACGCTTTGTTTGAACTAATTGTTACGACTGGCATCTGGAAGCAAAATCAAAGGGTGTGTTTTTTTATTTTATTTATTTATTTATTTATTTATTTATTTATTTATTTATTTATTTATTTATTTATTTAATTATTTATTTATTTATTTATTTATTTATTTATTTATTTATTTATTTATTTATTTATTTATTTATTTATTTATTTATTTATTTATTTATTTATTTATTTATTTATTTATTTATTTATTTATTTATTTATTTATTTATTTATTTATTTATTTATTTATTTATTTATTTATTTATTTATTTATTTATTTATTTATTTATTTATTTATTTATTTATTTATTTATTTATTTATTTATTTATTTTATCTAAATGGGGTAGGCAGACTGGAGAGCGTATATAGTTGTGGATATTACTAATCTCAAACTTCAATTACCCCAAAAGGTTTCTTTAGTGTTTGCCTTTCTGTGATATCAAACATATTTTCGTAACTACGTAGACATTCTTCTATGTGCGATGCCTAAGTATCGTAGAATGAAGCGAATGTTGGTTTTAATGGAAATTGGTTACTATTCAAACGGATCAAATCACTACCATACAAACGGAAAAACAACCACCTCTAATAAGTCCTCTCCTGGAATCGGAACCGGTGGGCCCGCCCAAATATATATTATATACTTGTTTACAGGATTTTCCTATTACAAATACAAATAATACAGTGACACAATAACAAAATAATACAATAGCGTAAGGTACAAAATAATTGAGAGAACACAACATACAAATTAATACAAAACGACTTTACCAAGTGATGCTTGACTCGTTACAGATATAATCCTTCCTTCTATTCATCAATCCTTCATCTATTCATTTACAATAAATACCCATAATTTCCGAATTGATGAAATAAAGCTGTCCAGGTTTTACATCTTTCAGGGTTCGTTCAAATTGGGAAAGGATAATATGTGACAGTGGTAAGCCGCTCTACGCCCCACAACGTGCGCTGGTGGAGTTGGGGGGAGCGAGGGCCGCGGCCGCGTGGCCGGGCGAAGCGTCGCTGTGAGGCGGCGTGCGATGAAACCGAGAGTAGTTGCGCGCGAGCTTCTCCGGCGTTGTGGATATGCGGATGGTAGCGGGCGCCGCGAGATTTCTGCACGCGCATCGCCGGACGCGCCGGCGGAAGATCGGTGCGCTGGGTGGTGAGTAACGATAGGAGAAAGGTGGCGGTGACGCTACAGCAAGCAGGACGCTCCACCAGGCAGCAGGGGTGGCGGAGATCGCGGTAATGGTGGCGGTGGGTGAGTGGTGGTATTGCTGGGAAGATGGAGGTGAACGTGACGTAGGAACCTGAGGGTGTGGAGGAAGGGGAGGAGAATGAGGAGGAGGAGATTATGGTTGAGTCGGTGGTGGTGCCGGTGGAGGGGGCGGGGTCAGAGAAGACGGAGGTGAAGGTGGAGGCGGAAAGGGAGTCGATGGAAATGATAGAGGGTTTTGTAATTGCTTTGCCTTTACCGCTAGGAGGAAGGAGGAGATGGTGACTAATGGCAATGGCAGTAAGACGTCGTGATGATGCGAATGGTAGTGATGATATCGATGGTGATGGCGAAGGTCTGGGCGGAAGGCCTGGTGATGCTGTTGCCGTTTGCTGTGGATGGTGGATGTGGAAGCGTTCGTGACATAGGCGTGGAGCTCAAGTTACCTTTCCGTGGGAGGTGGTGGGAGCGGCTAGAGGTGTTCCGATGGGTAAATCTGAATTGGCCGGTGTTTGGTCGTCGGGGCTGCGCGCTCGTTATCACCTTGGAGAAATCACAGCTGCGGCGGAGATGGCAGAGGCAACGGAGGCGGCACAGTGGAAGAAAGTGAATTTTTTAGGGGAACATAGTGAAATTACCAAAACCAGATTGGTCAAATATAGAAAAAAAATTAAGTGTATTGGTATCTTGATAAATTGTAATATAATGGTATCTTGTAAAATTGCAATAATTTTTTCATCTTATTTCATAAAAAACATAACACGAATTAGACGTTGAAATAATTGTGTGGAATTTTCATTTACATTAATGAATCATTCAAGCCCTATCTATTTTGATACATTTAGGTTTATTTAAATATTTCTGATTTTTTACCTGCCTGTTACATCCTATTTATTAGTCTTTTTACGCTACTCGAATATTTTTCTTTGTTTTATGCTGTCTCCATGCTTCCATATTTTTTTTACGCAAAAGCGTCCAAAGTCGTATGTGCATAATCGTTGATACAGCAATGACCCTTCCTTGTCTTATAGACAGCGCACGGAGTAGGAATTGAAATGGAGGGGAAGAATGAGGAGGGCAAATAGGAAGAAAGGAAGGAAGAGAAGAGGAAGGTATAGAAGGCGGGAAGAGGACGAAAAGGAGGAGGAGGAAAGGACAGACGGAAGAAGAGTGGGAAGGGAGGGAAAAGAGGGCAAAACGAAGGAGGGGAAGGAAGGGAAAGAGTAGGAGGAGGAGAGAAGAAAGAGGAGCGAAGGAAGTAGAGGGAAGGAGGGGGTGGAGGAGAAAGACGAGGGGTGAGGAGTGGCAGGAAGAGGAGATGAAGGAGGGAAAGAAGTCGAGGTGTGTAAGGAGGAGGAGGAGAGGGATAAAGAAGAGAGCAAAGCGAAGGAGGGGAAGGAGGAGGAGGGGGAGCAGGAGGTGGGGAAGGAGGAGGAGGGGGAGCAGGAGGTGGGGAAGGAGGAGGGGGGAAGGGCCTCGCGTGAGCCTCGCCCATATCCGCCCGCGCAGCAGCGCAGCGCTCACAACAGATGAAAGCAGCTTTGCACGGAGGCGAGCAGGAGGCGAGCAGGAGGCGAGGAAGTTGTGAAGAGGCTACGGTATAAAAAATGCCAGGGAAAGTAACGTGAGGATGTTGGGGACTCTTCCTCTCCCTCCCCCAACCCTGCAAATGAAGCCCAATACGCTGAAAATGGTAAAAGAAACTAATCATTGCATTCTTGGCAATGTTTTGTTCGTCAAATATCACAAGTTTTGTAATCAGAAACAAACATGTCAAGTGAGGAAGAAGAACCAAGAGTTGTTTACTCTTGTTTACACGTGTTCCGTTGCCCACTACTAGAGACAAAACGTGGCTGATTCAAGTTGTTCGAGTATCCCGTCTACTACCCATTTAATGAATCATACCCAGACGATACACAAGAGACTTAAATCTAGATGTTAATTCCAGTTTTTCCGAGTTGGCGCTTGCCCCGTTGTTCGACCGACCGCTTCTTTTATTATTATTATTATTATTATTATTATTATTATTATTATTATTGTTGTTGTTGTTGTTGTTGTTGTTGGTGTTGGTGTTGTTGTGGCTGCTGCTGCGGCAGGGGAGCGCCGTGCGTGCTCTGTCCTAGCGAGCGAATGGCGTTGTGGTCTCGCCGCCGCCCCCACCGCCGTCTCCGGCCTCCCCGAGCGCGCGCGGGGCATCGGCGTAATTGGGCATAATGAAGAGGTGCACGTCATGCCGTTTGTTTTGACACGGTCGACGGAGCCCGAGCGCGTCGCTTCGGACTTCATCTGCGGCGCGGGACGGGCGACGCACACCGCCGCGCTATGACGAGCCGGGGGTTTCTCGTTTTGTTGCCCGATCGGGTCGTCGCGGAGAGACGCCGATGTTGCCTGATCGCGCCGGCTGTAATTGGATGATAGTTATCATTGAGTTAAAATCGGCTCCTCGGGCCTGGTCGGGCTGTGGCCTGACTTACGAGTTCTCGCAGTGGAATCATTTGAGATCATGGAGGATTGGCTCTTCTGCTGGTCCTCGGAATAGGAGTGGAAACAGGATGGGGAAGGAAGAACGACGCGAGGCTCGAGGTCCTACGCTTGAGGCACTGCCCCGCCATCTGGGGACGCCATCTGACGTATCTCAGCAGCTGATCTCCACATTCCATGTGTAATTCGACTATTGTTTTGATTGAGTTAATATCCCCTCCAAATGCTCTACAGCCAGGAGAGGTTGTGATCTGATATTTTGGCACAGTACTGACGGAGGCCTTTCTAGATCAATGGGCTACATTAGAATGAAGATTTTGGCCTGGCATCGAACCTTGATGAGGGATAAAATGAACATGTTGGGGAAGGAATAATCGCGTGCAAGCCCTGTCCGATGCTTAAGGAAGAGCTCCAACTGGAACTGATCGGTGGCAGCAACAGAAAACCGATCAGAGCAGCCTGCTTCTTTTATTTTCATTGAGGCAGCAATTGGATGATTGTTTTAACTGAGTTCATACGCTCTGTAATTACGTTTCAGCTCATATCTGACAATCAGACATTTTCGCTCTCGTAGTCCTTCTGGAGTCTTTTCTAGATCATTGAGAATGATCTATTCGAGGATAGGAGATCCACCCGTCGCTGTACTTTGGGAAGAAGCCACAGGGTAGAGAAAGAAAAGATCGCCCGCAGTAGATGGTTACTTGTGAAAGATTGTTCTCTGGCATTTATCTGGTAATATCAGGACAAAAGAATGCGATTGTATTCAGTGTAGCGTGCCTCTAGGCAACAGTTTATTCCACCCCATTATTTAGACAAGTTGAAATTCCGCCATTTTTGAAATTCCAACCTTCGCAATTTCAGTATCGTCATAACGTACCCTACACGCTCTCGGGCTAAGGTGTGTGCGATTTTTTTTTAAATTTTGCCTAAATGGTTTGTCGTAGGCACGTAACCAACACATGCCTGATCGCGCCACTGTTAGCGCGGTCTGTAATTAGATGATTGTTATCATTGAGTTAATATCCTTTCCGTGATGAACGAGCGGGCGCTGACGTAAATAAAAAGCGAGATCTTTCATCGAATGTGAAGAACCCGGACGCTTGTACTATTTATACGTTTGCGATCACTTTGAAGAACAGAAGATTTACTTAATGTAAGGGTGTCGGTGAGCTTTGTCTTGGAATGTCAAGATTTGCATCTGAGTTTTTCCTTTCGTACGCTCGAGGGTTGGTGTATATCTTCTGTAGTTTACGACTTGTGGAATCCATTACATGCAGCGTGGAAGTTTAAACAAACAAATTCACGACCCCTGCCAACAGAGTTGCTTGTGATTGCGCAGTTCATTACAATTTGCGTGATCACAAAAAGGTTGAATGTGTTTTGCCCTGCTCACAGAGTGTGACGTTTCGAGTTATGTCTGAATATTTCGCCTGCATGAAATGAAAATAAATTGTGAACTATATCAGATATTATGACAGACATTTATCAGTTTGATGACAGTAATTAGATACCCAATAAAGCACGAAGCTTTTTATGGGCCCCAAGAAGACGTTGACGCGAGTAAGTAGAACATTATCTGTTCCTTGACCTTGGGCGTAAAAAGTCGTTTAACTCCCCCCCCCCATCGAAAGGAACTGAGTCAGGTTTGTTGCAAAATTCAGCGCCATTTCAGTGTCATGGGGTTTCCGTAAATCGTATTTCCTTTCATGTGATTATGATCGACCAATGAGAGAATCTGTAGGCATTGATGTGTAGTGTTAACTTTATAGAAATATTATTTTGACCTTTTATTAAACGAGATAGAAGTTAACATATTCTTTAATTTAGTGTTAACTTTCATAGCAATGGACATCGTAAATCAATCACGTCTTTACAAAAATGTATTTATTAATTGCGAGTTTCAGGACATAATACCTGTTCTCTCGCCTGACCATTATTATTTATTCATTTACATGTAGCTTAGTATATCACCTAAAGGCCAAATACCTTTAAGAGATTGAACGTAAATAATTTCTCCATGAACATTAACATCTTTTGAATTAAAAATTATAATAAGAATTGCAATAGTTTATGCTTCTCATGCAAAAGGAAATTCACTTTTTGAGATCTCAAATTGTTTTCTACGTATTAAGAGCTCTTACTGTGATGCATTTTCTAGTTCATAAAATTTAATGTTTGTCCAAAGCTTAAAAGGTACATGAAATCGGTAATTCTAAGAAATGTTATTTATTCAATCGTATCCCCGTGTAAATAATGAATTTATACACAAACAGTAACATGACATAAAGCATATTGAAAATGACGTTTAATCTTCCCCTCACCCGCAGCGACCTGCAAATATCTCCCTTCCGCCTCTCCCGATAGCACGTGTCACCCGCACCGAGTGAAAGCGCGCGTGCAAAATCGTTATCGATGACCACCTGGCCCCCACCTTCACCCACCCACGCAACTCTTTTGCGCGCGTGGGCGTCACAAACGCTTTCCCGGCGCCGTCACCCGTCACGGCCCCCTGCGGATTTCTACGACCTCCCCCAACCCACCCTCCCACGCGACACACGGCGCGGGACGCGGATAAATCCGAACCACTATGTAAAGCTAGTCCCCATCACCTTTTCACCTTTGCTTTCGCGTCACCCCCCCCCCCCGCAGAAAAAAACTCAGTAGGGTCGTGTAGCTCGCAAGCTGCTGAGAGGTCGTGTGTCCTTAACCCCTGCGCGGCCGTATCGTTAAATATTACAAATTACAACGTTAAGATTCCGAAACGGATCCGTTATGTTTCCCCGGCAGCCTGCGTCAGGGAAAGAGCAGCACGCACCGCAATGTAGAAGGCATTCCCGCGTTCCGCAAACAATGCTGGAACCCAGTGACGAATGAATTTCGCAAGGGAAAAAGCTCTTATTCTCCCGCATTGGCCCCCTCGTCGACCTGCGCTGCCTTGAGAAAGCTTTCGGGCCACTCCGAACGTTGCGCTGTGTGTGAGAGAGTTGGTGCGTCTCTTTAACATTTTAATATAGACACCTCGGCGCCCTTGAGCGGCGGGATACATATCTAGACGCTGCTCGAGAGGCGGGCATGCGCTCGTGAAACGGCGCAGAGTATGAAACGAGTAAACTCGGCTCGTTTTGAGCCCAATTAAAGCCTTCGCGCAGTGCGTAGCAACAGACTGCGGGGCGTAAGCGTTCGTGTACCTCGGGGGCGGGGCGCCTTCCGGTCGCTACGCTGGTGGGCTCAAGAATAATGCAACGAGGACGACACGCAGGGCGCCGAGCAGGCGAACAGTTGACGTTCTATTTATAGGTTTTTGTCTTGCGGAGCGTATCGTTGGGGCGGATCCCTTTCGGAAGCGAAGCGACGATTAGATCTCTTCTCTTGCCATTCGTGTAATTTCACTCTCTTTCTCGAAGCTGTATTTTTCGCGAGAAAACCAGTAATTATTCATGGTTTCTGTAGACCTTGGAGCAGAACGCAGTGTCAGAATTAGTTGTAAAAAGGTTTTTAGATACTATCTCAAAAAAAAAATTCTGTGTTCAGAATTCTTAGCAGTTACTCTTGAATTGAGGGTCTTTAAGTATGATATTACTATGTCTTCAGCAAGTATAGTATTCGATTTTAGTTTTAGTGACTTTGTGGCGTGGGGCAGTTGAATTTTCAACTGTTTTTTACCCCCTGCAGAACACTGAAACAGCTGTAGAATCACAAGAAAGTAAAGCTATTTAAGACAAAGCTAATAGAACAGTGCATAATTACAAAGTTATGAAATTAAGAATTCTGAATAAAGCTCAGCAAAATGTATTCAGTTTAGTTCAAGTTTATGATAACAATTGAAGCACATTTCACAAAAGAATTCATTGCATAGTACTGCTGCAACTCGTAACTCAAGCTGAAAAACTCCATGAAAAATAAAGGACAAATTTCCTTGCCTAGGGCAACTCTTAAATCTTCAAGCATTTCGTTAAGACCGCAAAGTCAAAGTGATAACCACCGTCAGGATTCTCATCGTTTCACAGAGAAAGATAGAAATTATATTATTTTTGACGTAACGTTTTTCTGTAATGTTTTGACGTAACGTTTTTCTGTAATTGACAGATTTATTTTCTTGAGCAATTTAAATAGCTGAATCCACCCAGGTTATTGTGTTACATTAGAGAACCTATAGTAACTCACAGTAATGTGTATTTCCTAACTAAATTCTTGACAAAGAGATGTATATTATTGGTTAAATTTTAAATGAGTAATAATTATCAAGTTAGATCCCCAGTTTCATTGAAATCAAACTGATCCATTTACTAAAATATTGCAAAAAGAAAAATGTAACAACTAAAGTAGTATTGTAACTTGACATTATCATTTTCATTCTAAATTCTTCGCATATTTCGAGCATTATTTTTTCATGCTTCAGTTTTAATTTTTAAATACTACTCTTCGCACTTGTATTTCACTGATGGACGCAAATAATTTAAAATGACAAAAATTCAGCAATTAAAAAATGTATTTTTGGCAAAAATATAATCCGTAAGCCGTGAAAAGTTTGGAGTTACTATCTAGTTTAGTATCAATTTACCATTTTAAAAAAATACATAAATCTATTAATGGTGATTAAAAAATCAAAAAAATACTACACAAACATAGCTGATATTCACAAAATTAACAATTTTCCAAATTTTAATACCCGGGTGTTCTTTATTTTTTATCTAATCACCAGTGACCAACAACAAACCCTAAAATATACGATAATATCAGTAAAAGCATGACAAGAAAGATAATTCTTATTTCCCCAAGAACTGTTTCATCTGCGCACTGTGGCTTTTTGTGTATATTTGACACCAATTAAATTGTTGCCTGAAAGTCGAGCAATGCCTCTGTGAGTACTCGGGAAGAAGCTAATAAGTGATTTCCGACTTTTTCTCCAATCAATTACAGTCAACATACAGATTGCGCGCTTCCCCATCCAGTCCCCACTCATATCCCTAGAGACGGGAAATGGACTGCTGTCACATCCCCAGCTGTCACATCCCCAGCTATCACATCCTAAGAATCCCGGAAGACTCAAGCAATTTCGACACTACATTGCAGAACCATCGGAGAGCGAGCAAGCGAGAGAAAGAGAGGGAGGAAAAGAAAGGGGGTGAGAGTGAAAGTGGGTGAGAGAGGCATAGGAGGGAGAGAGAGAAAAAGAACGACAGGGAGAGCTGCAAGGTTAGAACTTTTTATAAAAAAAAATAGCGTGACCTATTTCTCTCAGGCGGGAGACAAAAGAAGGTAGAAACGAAGAGGGAGAGGGGGAGTGGACGGAGGACTTCCAGATGAACGGCACGGCCCCTCGACACGACATTCGAAGGCATCTCCCTCCCCAACACGCAGCCATTACGGCCGCGTGGCCGGCGGCGCCCTCTGAAGAAAGGGTGTCGACGCGCGCACCGCACTTGCGGGGCACCGTGTACCCGGGGCTGCTCATCGTAATTGACAAGCGCCGCAGGATTTACGGCGGTCGCCGAGGCGGAGGCGGAGGCGGAGGCGGAGGCGGAGGGAAACACCTGCCCACAGGGAGGGTTACTCGCCTCCGGAATGGCTTTGTTGTGCTTCTTCTTTTTTCGATAAAACGGATTCATAAGCGAGGTTTAACTTTATTCACAATTCACTTAATTTTTTTATCTTTTTTTATTTTATGGCTTTAAAAAATACCAAGTAATTTGAAACTAGTTAACTGAATAGTTCATTTATATGTGACAGTATATTTACTCAAGCATTTATTTATTCCTGGGGGAAATTGTGTTGGGAAATTTAAAGAATTTTTTTTAATATTTTTGTGCTGAATTATTATCTCGTAGTAAAGTAACATTACTAATAATAAAAATCTGCTCTATAAACGAATTGTAAATAATGTTGATTTAAATGGTTCAATGGAATAGCGATCCAGACCCGGGACAATCTAAATTATGACATAGTACAATTGAGAGAAAGTAACAATGAAGACACCAAGGGAAGAGGCACTGCGAGTAGCGCGCTAACTCCGCATTCAGGAGGTCCGGGTTAAATCCTCATGCGAATGCTGGGTTGTTCTACTTAAAGGCCAGGGCGTCGCTAGCCGAATTCGTTAACTAGCGACTTGAAGTCACGAAGGTTAAGCGAATTCGAGCAATTGCGGGTTTGTGATTGGGTAACCGACTACGAATCCTGGGTTCTAACGGAGCCGAGGCCAATTGCCCTTTACGGGACATACTATAATGGCTAAATACACAAAATAAGAAAGACAATCATGGAAGACATTTCTTTGCGAAAAACATTTCCGACCTAATTGTCAACCTAACAGGTTAGTGACAATTGAATAAACATTCGGCATTTGGTTCCCTTTTCCGTGGCGCCCAGAGCGAAACCACCCTCTAAATAAGCCCTGTGCTGCCCAGAGTGTTTTCGTAATCTTTGTGGCTTGTCTTGTAGATTGACTTTTGTTGGTCTGACCTCACGACGTTCGCAAAATCAATGAATAAGTTAATGTTTGCAAACCTTGCACACATTCAGAACTCAAGCTTATGATATTTAGTTAAGTCCTAACAGTTCCTGACACTCTCTTTCCCAACTGCAAGACACAAGTTTCAAGATATCTTAATAAGTATCAATAACATAGATTTTGTTTCTTGCTCCATATCAAGGATCTCAAGTCTTGTTTCTGGGACACAGGCATTAGCTAAATTTGTGTTGTCCTGCTGATGGTAGGCATTTGCATAGAAAATGCAGGACGAATCATCAGTAATTGTATCTCCTCTCAACCTGTAAGGGGATCCAGTACATGGGTGTTTTATGAGGTTGCCGTGGTCTGAGATGAGTTATATGACTAAAATTATATTATTTCATTTGATCGTCTGATTCATTTGAAGTTCAACAGTTTCTCCCAGACATTTCTCAGCTATTTTTCTTCTTTTCTTCAGTCACTTAAGCGTATGGTCAGACTATATCGTAATTCACATTTGGGTTTGAAACTCACTAACGAATGTGATTGAACCAAAAGGGATTGCTCTACAAAACCATTTACTCTTTAGCACTGTCTTCGGAGGATTTATTAACAGTAATGCAATTAAATATTATGAATACTAATCAAAGATACTTGCTGTTGATGATTTACCTCAAAATCCTTTGCCACGTGTTGAGAAGTCTTAGTAGTAAATTATTCTCAAGAAGTTTTAAAAGAGTCGACATAAATTTTAAATTATTCAAAACGTGGAATATTTTAAATAAAACCAAGCTCATCAAATTTCCGTTTTGTTGCCTATTTTTCTATTTAGAGATAATGGAAGACTTCAAAAATCAAAGGCAAGCTCTCTGCATAGTAACCAAATATTTAAAATCTTGATATTACGATGAATGACGGGGCAGCAAAATTGTAGTATTACAAAAATAAACATGAAACTATAAAATCCAAATGCAATTCAACGTACCAATTTCATTTTTAATAATAATATGATATCTTTATTGAAATCAAGTGTTCTATTAATATTGTATTATTATAGAAATATTTCATAATTCGAATATTTTAAATGTATTTATAATTTGTAATATTCATAAAATAATAAATAAAAAATAAAACATTAGTCGCTAATTGTCTGAATTGTTAAAAAGCGTCATAAAATAAATATAAAACTGTTGTTTTTTGATATTCTTTGTCCTTGCAGAAACTTTGCAAGCCCTCTGCGCCCTGGGGACAACGTCACAGCCTCCGTTTGCATCGAGAACACTACCTGTGCTTCGCCAGTTCCTGGCGGCCTGAAAAGATCTGTTGTTCATGCTGGAAGGTAATCTACAGCCTTGATTATGTGTGTCGTACTTGTTGAACTAAGAGCCGGTTTCACCAAACGAAGAGGAAGTGTTTACTCTGGAGTAAATCATGTTTACTCTAGAGTAACTTCTTGGAGCGTTTCACCAACACTTAACTGGAGTGTAAATCGCGGCAAATTCGAAAGTAATTTTACACTGCAAAAATACGTCGGTTAAAGTACGGAGTAAGTTCAATTTTCAATTTGCAACAATTTTCAACCTCCGAAGCCGGCTCGACGATTACGAATGATAGTATTTGAAGACGATTCCAGCAATGATTCGGAATATTATCCACTAGAGCGAAGACAAAGTGTGCGAGAGAGAATGGACTGGTTTTAATTATGACGATTGAGATTTTGTTACGAGGTTATGTTTGACCAAATCAGCTGCTAACTTCATCAGACACATTGTAAACTATAGAGAAGTTGTAAATTTATTTTTACAATATGTGGATACAGCACAAGATAATAACCCCAAGAACTTCGAAACTGAAAAGAATTATACAATATAAGGAATTTATCAAAGGTTCGCGTTGGTCCGTATTGGTTCCCAGCATCATTCTCATCATCATCTCATCTCTCATCATTGCTCTCAGCCTTTTCAATTGCTCTCAAATATTGCATGTTCAGCTGATTCGCGGAGTAAATCGGAGAGTATGTACTCTAGAGTAAAATAACCTTGTAGAAGCATGGTGAAACGCTTTTATTCTACTCGAGAGTAACTATCTTAGAGTAAATGCTTACTCTCGGGCAACTACTCGCAACTTTACTCGGCTCTTGGTGAAACCGGCCCTAAGAGGAAGAATGCTCACGACTTTATGACAATCCATTCATTGCAGTTGTCTTCCAGTGGTGGAGTAGTAATGAGTATGGGTGATAATTAGAGATTAATGATAATGGGTGAAATTATATTCAGATGCTACTATACGGAAGAGACAACGACGCCGCAAAGACGGAAACACGAATGTGTTACTCCGTACTCAAGACGACAGGCTAGAATGTACTTGGATGACACAGGTCCCTAAGCTCTCGCAAAATCGACTAAGGTACAACATTAACGCGTTCGATTGTTCTGTCTGAACAGAAGAGTGCCAGATTGTGCAAAGGCGGCTTTGATTCACATTTGTGCAGGATCTCTGATTCAATAGATGGATTTAGGACGTATCCAGAGTGCATCCCGCGGTGAACTTTCTCTAAACCTTTTATCTCCCTTCCAACAAGGCATGGCCCTATTGCATCCCGTTCTGTTTTCCTCGTGAGTACAGGAAAGAACTCGCTTAGTTATCAGAGCTGCGAAGATGACCCTTTTGCATTTTATTAAACGTGCAAGAGAACAAGAACAAAAGCACGCTTTAACTTTGATCATTTTGTATTCCTCTTGTAATTGTCAGATAGAGTAGGGAGAATTTGATGTTACTGTACTGATGATTAAATAGTACTGAATATTCTTCATTTAAACTCGTTTCTGCATGTAGGAGAAGGATAGAGACCTGGGTTTCCCTTAAAATATCCAGAATTGAAATAATTATATTTTAGTTAGGTTACATTAACAGGTCCAAAGATTCTGCCACTTTCTCCTTAGTTCGAAGTTTTCTCTCGGCTGATTCGGGAACATTAATTTGCTTATTTGCTGTGTTACTCAGGCCGATTGGATCGGAATGTGCCTCCTCAGGCAGTCGCTTTTGAAAGGGAATCTCTGGGAAGCGGCTCCGAGGGAAACCAGATCGCAGAATACAATCGATTCGTTCGGAAAAATAGTTGTTCATTTGTCTGAACTGTGGACAACTTTTAAATATCTATGTTATTTAGCTTCGCTTCTAACTGATAATTTTTAATCATCTGATGAAGTATCTTTTTTAAAATAATTGTTCGCATGTACGTTTGTTCGATTTTCAACAGCTAGTTACAATTATTTTACTTCTGCATACGCTCGAGGTTAATTACTATGTTAATTTTTATAAAAGGTTTAATTTTTATCTTTTCAAATGGTTAATTTCTAAAGTAATGGCTTTTAAATTTTAACGTGATTTGCCTAAAGTGAATTGCCTTTTAAACTTTGATAGGTTTTTCTAATGTAAAATTTTGTTGTAGGTATAATCATAAGCAGATTAAAGGAAATTGTTGAGATATTCTTGAAAAAACATATATTTTTAGAATTTTATAGTAATTGTTTACGATGCAGGGAAATGATAATAAACAACTTTCAAGTTTGCTTGCAATACTTTATACAGAAAGTTTTCGCAATATGGAGCAATAATGTTTATTTGCAAGGCTTTTGCCGTTTATTGTCATTAGAAAAGTAAGATAACTAATGTCACTGAAGGGAATATTTTTGGTTATTTCTCATTTACATTATATGTAATTTTTGCGGTTGATACATATTAATTGTATTACATTTTTTATTGATAAAAATTATATACACATTTCATTGATTCCTGTTATATTTAATGTCATAATTTTAGTATTAGATTGTACAATTTTCGAACACATTAAAATATTAATCTAAGAGATAACTATTGAGTGTAACCATTCAATAGTTTGTCACTTGTACAAATATTTGAAACTAAATAAAGAAATTAATTACATTAATGAAAGACTTCATTGCTTCCGACTAAATAGCTTTCGCTGAGAGCTAGAAACTGTAACGAAGAAAGCTTACATTAAATAATTGTTATTTAGAACTATTTTTACAGTCGTGGTCAGCACTGTCTTTCGATTTTTAACTTTTATTTACTTACTCCGGAGTATCTCTCATAGAATATGCAAATCGTCTTCCAAAGGAAGATTGGCAGGTCATGACAGCGAACAACTTGCAAACGTAAAGCTGTCTAATAAACAGTTATATAACAACTGTCTATGTTGCATATTCAATATGCGGATAACGTCAAACTCCTATTACAATTCGGAAAGACAACTTTTTGATGCTGAAGAGACAATAGATTGACACCAGAGATTTGTAACAAATTGACGTCAAGCTGAAGCATTAAGTTGATTTTCACATTGTTAAATTAAATTTACCTTGATATACAAATAATGAAATGCCTTGCATTTTATAATGTACGTGATTTTTATACCACATGTGTTAAATTAATGTGCACTAACTAGAAATACTCTGAACCACATGTGCATTAACTAGAAATATTCTGAAAGCTTTTGCGTCAGAAGAGATATTAAATGTATTTAAGAATAATATATTTCTTAGGTTTTTCTCTCATCATCAGTGCACGTGCCAAGATGTTCCATCCTCTTTTCCTGCTTTCCGTCAACCACACACTTTGTAATCCTAATTGACGGCCAATCTGCACATTATTAATCTCCGAACGATGTACTTATTTTAAATCTAAAAAAAACGATACGCTTACATCGAATATTCCGTAAACAACAACAAAACCGTATTGTGAAAAATAATCAATTCAATTTTGGTATTTATCAGAGAATGTTTCAGAATAGTCCCTTAATAAATTTCATACATGAGGTGTAATTTAAATATTCTAACTAATTAAAATAATGAATTTCGTTTTTAAAAATAATTCGTATTAATTTTTTTTTAATTCTATTATTTCGGTCAATGTCGCAACGTTACAAAAACGATGATGCGCAGTTCGGAGGGTGAATGCGTTAACATTGATTTCTATTTTAACATCCCTCGATATACTTACGATTGGGGATAAATAAACGATTCTAAAATGGGCAGATTTGATTTAGAATTTTTCTGGCGGAAAATTATCGAAAATTGTCAAAACTATTGAGGAATTATACTCACAGAGGTGTTAAAGAGACTCTAACTCTCTTAACTTCCTTAACATGGAAAATCACGCTAATTCAGAATTACAGTACTCTACCAATTTAATGTCTTGGTAACTACCATGTTTATTGCACGAAATATTATGTTTTTATTGTATCTTATATTATGGAATAATCTATTAATATAGCTTCATCATAATCGTTTCTACACTTTTTTATTATTCCCATCACTGTCTACCCTCTCCTGATGACTATTATCCTGACGATATCTTGTCTGCCTGAACCAGTTATCACCAGAAAAGACAAGGCGCCTCGTTTATACGAAGTTAAAGGAGAGAAATTTATATGTTTATTATATCCTTAGAGACTTTCCAGAGACTGATAATAAAACTAATGATAAAAAAAAGAAAATGTTAATTTCAAAGTCTATGCCGCAATTTGTTAATGTCTTTCTGTCAATAATAAAAGTTGTTATTTATGTACTTATAACATACATGTATTTATAATATTTATCTATTTATAACGTTTCGATTTCCTCATTTAATTTTCTGATTCTATAATTATAAACTGTAAAACTCACATACTTCAACTACAATATATTATGGAGTTCTCCTAGGGTCTTAGCCCTATTACCAACCTCATTTTCTGTTTCGTACAAACCCACGCAACCTACAAGTTTCTCAAAGAAAACATGCAGCGCCTCTGGCTGGGAGATGCTAGGGTTCGACGCGCGACCGGAGCACGATTTTCTATACTTTCTACACAGCAAGGTCAAATTTAGCCACTGTCTGGAGGAGAATTCTTGTGATCACTAGCTTTCCGTGATATCTCCGATCAACACCAGGCAAATGCGAGAGCAGTACTCTTACAAAAAGGTTACAGACCACGCGCGATCTTTCCTTTCTGTTTCTTGTCCTGTCCTCACTCCTTAGTCACACACACTTACATTTACCCTTACATGCACTACACTAACAGAAAGGATGTCGGGAGACCAGTCGGGAGCTTAGGGACTGTCCCGGTTGTGGCGGAGTCCTGCGAGTGGGGGATATCTGGTTGGACGAAACCCCGCAAGCCTATATCTAGTCGGCGTCTAATCTCGCCATCGAGTGGGGAAGATCACCTCCACCTCTCGCGATAAAAACATACACTACTTAGAGGACTAACATCCTTAGCAGTTCACGCGCTGGGAAACGCCAAGGAATCAGTAAAAAAAGATCAAACGAAAACTCAGAGAACTCGAAGTATACCTAAATATGATACCCTGCATTAATACTTCAATAAGTTAATATAATATGTGTTAAGGCAGAAACTTGTAACCTATTTCTCAATACATATAATTGTTATGATAAACGAGGGAACACTTCTAGCTATCAAATAGCTCCAGAAACTCCCTTGCTACCTTCAATCAAAATTGAACTCAGAATAGTTTGAGAGGAAAAATCTTGCGATAAATTGAAAATAACAAGGGAAGTTAATCAAGGAGATCCCATTTCTCCCAAATTGTTCTCTGCTGTTCTGGAAGAAATATTTCGTAACTTGGTCTGGGATAGAAATCAGGGCCTCAAAATTTAGAAGCTATCACACCTGCATTTTGCAGACAATATTTTAATATTTGCGAAATCTTCAAAGGAACTGGAAAAAAAGACGTATGGAATTAAATCAGCGCGTATAACAATGAACGAAAATAAATTCTGCTGGTGCAGAATCATGAAAAGACGTGATATGTTAAATACAACTGAAGAACGTCAATAAATATGTTTATATAGCTCAAACAGTTTCTTTTCAAAATAGACCAGATGAGGATATAAATAGGAGAATTAACTTCCAATTCCCAACTTGCATAGACCGAAGAAACCAGATCTACCCACGACCGCCTAGTGCGGAATGAAGACCTCTGTCTTCGCCAGGAGACCTAAGCCTCGCCTTCAAGCAGTACATCTGTAGGGTCAACTCTCTCGATATTGGCAGCCATTTTCTCGGAGGTAATGATTCTCTTCATGTCGTTGTTGCTGTTATGACATTGCTGTGATTGCTTTGAACTCTTGCAATCGCAATTGCCAATGGGCACTTCGCACTCTAGTTGTTGTTTTCGAGTCCCATCCGATCGTTGTCCGTCTTTTTCGTTTTGTATGGGGAGTTGTGATCCTCCCACTTCAGTCTCCACCGCCAATCAAGCAACCAGACTGTGAAATGGGGAGGCAAACGATACAGATACATTAGTGATCAGAAAGATTATATTCTCGCAAAAAAATTCAATTACGATACATACTATGTTCTTGTCAATGTGAGAAATGGAGTTTCATGTTTTACAAACTTTGTACTGCTTAGAGTAAGTGTAAAAAGTATTCTAACACCTAACGATTTCTATAAAGAAAATTATATTGGCTTCCCTGTAACGAAAGTTACAAAAATCAACTCGATTTCTTTCTGAAGAAAAGATGTTCTATTTTTTTTCGACATAACTGCACTCGTTTATTTCCATTCGACAATGTAAATTTACATTTCTTTCAAAATTCAGCTGGGCGGGTTTTAATTTCCATGTTTTTTGCGAACTCTACCCTTGATTTTTCTGTTGACTTCATTCACATAATATTTTCTATGCTACTCTTCAAGGAGCCACTTGCCACAGAGAAATTCGCTAAGTACCCTCACGGTTCATTCTGCATTCATTTCAAGTTCACTCGAAGTTTGGGCACTACTCGATTTTTTTTTATTTTCACTTTACTCCTGTTTTTTTTCATTTTCTATAGAATTGCAAGACCATCGGCTTCACTAAGTTTCTTTGTTTGCCCAAGTCTTCTCACGTTTTCCAATGTTTTCCTTGCACTAAACCTATCAAAGACTCCCAGATCGTTATTTCTAGGTCGGGGTCTATGCAACCTGATGATAATTTTTCTCTCTTCCAAAGACGTTTCCTTCCGTTTAAGACCCATTTCTGCTTTTCAATAAAACACACTGACACCTGTCGCGTATCGAACACAATGCAAAACTACTGCTGCCTACCCTTTCTAGCGTCACAAATTTCCCATGGTTCGGGCGTAGGGGAGCTAGAACCATTACAGTTGTCCTTGCTGTTCGAGTACGTTTTGCGTTTAGAGATTACACATTTCAGGAAGATTCAACGGTTCTGTTTGCTTTGTAAATGAGTTTTTCTGTTGTTTTTTATATTAACTTTTCCGTACACTTGCAGCAAAGAATCAGGGACACTGCGAACTGGCCTCCTTGTGTGGCCAATACCATTGATTCAGAGAATCTCCGACGCGCGTCAGAGATCTGGAAAGCAGCGAAAAGCTTTGAATTCCCCAAGCAATTCCCAATAATAATAATAATAATAATAATAATAATAATAATAATAATAATAATAATAATAATAATAATAATAATAACAACAATAATAACAACAATAACAACAATAATAATAATAATAACAATACAATAGTTGTCAAGACACTGTTTTGTGCAAGAGGCTACGGGGGCGGCGGCGACGTCCACAGCGTGCTTCCCCCGGCGGGCGCCGCCTCCGCCTCCGCCGCCTCCCCCTCCCCCTGCCCCTCCCCCTCCGCCTCCCACCGCGCGCGCGCCGACTTCCGAGCTCCGCCTCTTCCGGCCGCAATTAGCGCGCGCCCGCGGGCGAGGCGGGCCCTCCCACCCCGCGGGACACAGCCATTTTGGACTCCCCCACCGCGCCGCCGCCAAGGCCGCCCGCCCCCACCGGCAGATAGCGCCGCCCGGCCCCGGCGGGGACGCCCCGGGCGGCGCTCGCCACGCGCGCTGCCGACGCTGGACGCAAACAGCGGATGGGTAGGCAAAGGCCTCGTTGGAGTTTTTTCTGATACGTGGTTGATTGTTGTGGCCTTCGATTACACACTGCTTAACTTACCTGGATCGAGGGAATTGTGGTATTGTGTATGCATAGGCGTATTGTGAACCCACACCACGCGAGCTGTCTTTTCGGCCTCTGGATTTGCGTCGACGTTAGAAGTAAACATACGATTGTTAGACAAATGCCTCTTTTTAATTTAATTTATTTTTTACTCGTACGTTATAGCTTGGTATTGCCTTCGATACTGTGATGGTTACTATTTTTATATTGATGAGTTAACTTCATGAGGAGAAAATAGAAATATACATTTCATTACTTATTAGGGGCTGATGATTCTGCGGCAAACTCAGTAGAATCGAATATGGCAACTTACAGAATTATTCATAAATTCAAACGCTTCCAATTTCAAAATAAACAAGAACATTTATTTTTAATAATAATAACAAAAACCAAAAAAAAATTACCTACCAGAATTTGCAACTAAAATAATATAATATATTATTTTACTAATAAAAACAAAATTGCATACTGTAACTAAGTTCATCTTTTCTTCTTTTTATCTTTTAATAACCATGAAGTCCTTTCTTTTATACCTCCAACATGCAGTACACTTCACCATCAACTGTCTTCAACTTTTCGGTCCATACACTTTTCCCTATTATTGTCTTCAATTAAATGTGCAATCAATACCAAATTACTTCGTACTGCTCTATCCGACAAATTCATTTGTATATCCAAATCTATTTCAAAACGTGCATTTCCCGTTTGTGTATAAGAACATCTACTTCTCGCCTGTAATTCAGGATGTCCATATCCCGTCTGCCTTTCAGAACGTCTACATCTCGGCTGTATTTTAGAACGTCCATATCCCGTCTGGTTGTTGATTTAGTTTCTTTTTCATACATCGAGTCTCCATGACATTCAAACCATTGCCAACCTGCGTTCTTATCCTAAGTAGGTCGTGCATATACCTTCTTGATGTGAAATACGTTCGAAATAACACATTTTCCGACACACATAAATTACGACTCGTTACATCTTTAGTTAGTTGTGTCACCTCTAAATGGCAGAAGTTCTTTGAATGTAACGGCTTGTTTGAATGTAAGTGCTATTCTTGCGCCTTCAAATTTTCAACCGATTTTTTTCTCGAATTAGCATTTTACTAGTAACGCACTTGTATCCAAATATTGAAAATAAACACTTTCGTCTTTACGAGAGTGCAGAACCCGTACATTTATACTGCCTAAAAATGCATATTTTTATATTAAATACAAAAAAAATTCTCTTCATCAGTTAATGATCTTATCTTCAGATTTTATTCCTTACCCTTTCCTATTTGCAAGTTCCTTACATAGTCGATTCATCTCAAGGATTCACAATTCTGTTATGTTCATAAAAGTACGTGTAATTGATCGGAAAATCATTCATATTGTTCCGCATTGCTAGCGATTATCTCAAATTACAGTCCAGTATACTCAGTTATGTTTATTTGGTATACATTCTGTTAAGTAGGGTATTTATTCCAACCTCTATCTTGGTGTCACACAATTCAAGTAACTCTAACAAGTTACAGATTTTTGTCACTTCAGTATTCTTTTGATTGACGTAAAATGAATGACGAACGTAGAATACCTTTGCTACAAATTGAATGCTTGGTTTAAGATTGAGAAAGTTTATGTTACCAATAATGTATTTTATTATATTTACGAAAATATTACCTTTTACCATATTTAATATTTGAGATAAATTGAGTTAATATTTATGTGGAATTTGGTTTAGTATTACTATTGTCAATTCAATTAAAAATAAATTACTATTGTAAAACTCATTTCAGTACTAATGTTCAGAAAACAATTATTCTAATAACCCAATAATTTCTTTCCATGAATTATTGTAAATTAGGATTTTCTAAACCATGCAAAAATTTTGTGGTTATTTAATCCGTTTCAATGTAAAAAAAATATTACAAGCCTGATGTTAATAATATGTCCATGTCCCTTCACTCATTTACTCTTTTTATTTCTTCTTTACTTCACTTGTGTGAATCGAATAACTATTTTTCATTCAGACTTTAACACGTTTCATTTCTCATCACTTGCCTTTGCTCATTTCATCAGTTTCATCACTTGGCTTTCCTTCGCCTTTACTGTAATTTTTCGCTTTTTCTCTTTACATTTCTTCTCGCGCTCGCTGCCTCTCCTCCTCCTCCTCCTCCTCCTCAGTGCTTCCATCTTCTGCCTCGCGCGGTCTCTTCGCCTCTACCATTTGTCATCCGTCTCCAGGTTTTCTCAACATCTACCTTCGACTTTCCCTCACCTGCTGCCTTCCCTTTTCCTCTTTCTAACGATCATATTATCTTTCGCGTTGTCTCCTCGCTTAATGACGAATTAAATTACTGAATTAAGTATCAGAAATTTATTGTTTATTGAAACTGTATTTTTCAATAACCGTCTTCCTTTCCAAGACTGTCCTTTTCTGAAAAGGTTATTATTGTAAACGAAACATGAAAACATGTGGAATTCATTATACGCAAAATAATAATATAATAATAATAATAATAATAATAATAATAATAATAATAATAATAATAATGCCGATCAGATGGCCGAGATCGCTAAGGCAGTAGTGCCGGAGTGGTTTCGGACCAGAAGATCGCGGATTCGAGTCCCGCCTCGGGCATGGGTGTATTTGTGTATGTCTGTATGTGTTGTCCTTTCACCCCCATTATCATCATATCATCATTTCATCTTCCATACCCCCAGGGCTAACAACCGTGGGGGATAAAAATCGGATCCAGCTAAAAATGCTGGTCCCCCCCAAAAATTGTCGCAAGCACCAGACACCGTGATAATAAATAAAAACTGAGCCACGGTAAATGCAGGATGCTTGCATGCGTGGTCCTAGGTCGGCCGATTAACGAAAATAATAATAATAATAATAATAATAATAATAATAATAATAATAATATACATGTTTTACAATACTTGTATGCAGAGTTTCTGTTACTATTGAGCATTATATGTTTTCTCACAAATCTGACAGATTATACTTCATAACTACATTATTATTAGTATTTTATTTTCTTGTATCCTCCTTTCTGCTCATCCAGACATTTTTTCTGCCTTTCAAAAGATATAGCTCTCTGTTTCTTTATTTTGTTTCTTCTGCTATTCCTATCTTAATCGTCCTTCACGGCCGTGACACCGTCCGCGATATCTTCGCCACTCTGCCACATCCACTCTGCCCACCAGCAAGCTCTTTGTTGTCACGTTCCATCCACGTCTTTGATGTTGCCGCTTCCAGTCTGCAGTCGGGGATTTCCCCCAAATCGCACCCGCTCGGTGCTATTATCGTCTGCCCCGCAGGTCGTTGGAACCGCTTCGCTTGTCACATTGAGCTTTTGAAGCCGTCACCGTAAGCTCTTTACGTCGCCAGCCCTTGTTCTTTACCGTCCGTGAGGCGGCCTCCACCTGCAAGTCTGCTCTGCTCAGCCGTCCTGCTCTGTCGCCACCTGTTCCGCTACCTTCGATTCGGCGCCGCCCGCCGGTGCAGCCGCCTTCAGTCGCTCCTCCCCCTCCGCCCCTCTCCGTTTCCACCACCGCCACCGGCTTCCTCTCCTTCGGCCGCCACTTCCGCCGCCGCCGCCGCCGCCTCAGTTCGTGCGTGACGGCTGCTTCAGTGCCAGAACCCCGCTGCCTGCGCTATTTCCATCGCCATTTGCCAGTGCCTCCAAGTGCTTCTCTGCCAGTTGGGATTCCACCTCCGTCGTCGCCATCTCCGGTCCATGCGTTCGCATCTTCGCCCAAAACGCCCCAGGCGTCCTTGGTATTCACTCTTAGCCATGCTCCTCGGTGCTTTCTCTTGGATGCATTCGCGTCTTCCACCGACTAATTTTCTTGTGTTGCCTCTCTACTGAGTCTCAACTTCTTTTTCATATGCAGTGTTATTTTTCCCTCCCCTTACCTGAAGCCAAAATTGCCGCTTACGAATGATTTATATTACTTGTCTCCTTTCTATCATTGCCGCTACTTGGCCATTGTTATCAGAACTAAAATACGAGTAGCATATACTCCCTTACAAAGCAAGTAGAACTTAAAAGTTTCTCTCCCCTAACTCCCAATCCCTGTTTCTTCTTGAGTTTATTCTGATGTTTCTGGTACATCGTTAATTATTACGAACCCCATTCCTTTTGCCATTGACTTTGACATCGAATCACGTATATGTTGTAATCCCGTCTCTTATCTTAGCGTTGCTGTCTAATTCTATAAACCCACCCAATCACAATCAACTCTGCTACCGTTTGCATCACATTCTTCCTTATCACATTTGACGCCATCCACTCTGCAACTACCATCTCCCACATCACAGAAAAAACGCTCTTTCTTTCACTCATGTTTTATTACACCTACTACTTCCTTCACGTTGATTTCATCTGCTATCACTTACTCCACTTCTAACTTTTCCTTCCTTTTTTATTCCAATTCCTCTGCCTGCAATCACCTCCACTCCGCCTCTCCTATTCCCCTCACTTCCACCCCCACTGGCACCTTATCGCCCCTGCCCCCGTCCCGTCCCTCCGCGCGGCGCGACGTCGGTAATTGCGCCTGGGCGGCGCCTGGCGGCGCGTGACGGAGGTGCGAGGAATGGCGGCCGCAGCGCGACGCGGCGGCGCCGGCGCCGGCGACACGGACGCACGGCGACGCGTGGCTCGCTGCTAATCGCACCCCGCCCCTCCCCCTCCCTTCGCGGCCGGCCCCATCCCCTGCCATCGCCATCGCCGCGGACGGGCGCGCGGCTTGCGATTGGGACCGCCAACCCCCGCGACCTGGGCGTTCTCTGCACGACGGAGGCGGTGAGTGCTTTCAGTTTCTTGTTGATATGCTTATGTAAACTACTCGCACACAGCTTTGGCGTTTTGGCCAAACTTTGTGGTTGTTGTTCAAATATTCGCCGCCATTGTAATCTTATTTAAGACCTTTCCTTGAGCAACACGGTGCAAACAAGACTCTGGAGGTTTCTTGAATACGCATGAAAATGTCTCCCGATACAAACATCAAAAGTTTCTTGAGAAAAAAATATTTTTTTTTCAAAAACGGAAATGATGAAATAATTCCGAAGATCCTAACCCTAAATGTAAATTACAGTTTGTGTAAATCATTAATGTCAACAATTAAATGACAATATATATGTGGTAATACTGCAACATACAAAAGACCATAATGGCTTTTATATTCAACTAATTTATAACTGAAATGCATGAAGTTCTGGCGGAGTTCGCTGCGCTTGGTTTTTGTAAATCTTATAGTGGAATGATTGATTTTTATTAAGGCCTAACTAATCCTGTCATTGTTAGTCTGCCTGTCAAAGTCGTTCTCCAGTCTTCCTATATTTCCAGGTACTGGATTGCATTTGTATTAATGTAATTCTGAGGTCTTGAATTGTACTGCCACTTTTCGGTAGCATTGCATTGAATTAAGGAACTAGAATTCATTTGAACTATTCGAATTGGCTATATATGGGAATACTATTCGAGTTATTGCACTTATTTTCGTTGTGTTTATTTGATACGTGACACCTTTTACGTATACAATTACTGAATCTACATATTTTGAATAACTTGCAAACAACACAATATTGTAATTGGACAAATTAAAAACCTCATTATAAGATCGTCCTCTTATTAAGTCTTCATGACTGCAATAAATCATTAAAATATTTGAGTGATATTCGCCTGTCTGATAAAAACAAATTATTCAATAATATCTGTTTCTGCCCAATTTGGATGTACCGTTTCGGAAAAATAGGTAGAAAAGAGTGTTCAGTGCTAGAAAGTTGCATTAAACGAACCCATTCATCATTATATATATATATATATATATATATATATATATATATATATATATATATATATATATATATATACATAAGATTTATATCCAACTGTAAGATGTAAAACATTTGAGGTTTGTCTCATTATTAACAGAACGTTTCTGCATTCACCTCTTCTAGTCTCCTACACTTTTTACTCCGCTTGCAATTAAATAATGTGTTTTAAAACCAGTTGTTCATCAATTTTTTTAAGTGTTCAAATATTTTTGTGTATTTTATTACTTCCTCAAGCAAATTGAAGGTTCTTAGTCTATTTATTTTATTGCCACATCGTTTGCG
The DNA here is from genome assembly GCA_038098605.1 of Gryllus longicercus. Lineage (NCBI taxonomy): Eukaryota > Metazoa > Arthropoda > Insecta > Orthoptera > Gryllidae > Gryllus > Gryllus longicercus. The sequence continues at coordinate 3,847,960 of JAZDUA010000047.1, read as the reverse complement.
GAAACATAACTAGTACTTAATTGCCCATCTCTAGAGCCTCATTTAAGTTGTTAGTCTTCCTGCAAAATTCTGCAGTCAGAGCGTTTTATTTCGCTGAAGTGGAACCCTCCAAACCCTGTAAAAATTTGTATTATGTTCTATTACAACTATGTTCTATTATAACGTATTGTTCATTCGATATATGGAGCTCTCTTTCACTGCGAGTTATTACCTGAACTGTTCTTACATTTGACTTAATTTGAGTTATAAAAGTTTTAAAAAACTTTTACTTAGTTACATTAAATTCTTAGTAATTGGTAGAATTTCTATTTGTTTGCATACTATGCCCTTGAGCAGTTTTTACTTTTCTGTATTCTTTTATCTCCTGTAACAGGAGTTGGCGGTCTCTAGAGGAATGAAGAAAGAAAGCAACATTGCAAAAATAAAACAAAAAGAATTTCAAAGCAAATCCTAACCGGTTAGAGGCTATTGTACTATATCGGATTAATCACGAGTTGAGAGTCTGAATAGGCCTAAAAATTTATTTCTTGTCTTTTTATAACACTAAGACCTCTAATTTTTTCGACTCTTCAAGAAAGGGCGCATGTGACAATAATTGTGGAGGGGTCTAAGAAATATTTTTCAGAATATGTTGAGGGGAAATCGGCTGTAGTTGCAAAACGAAACACACGTATAAAAAACTACTTACGGATGTCCTGGCATATAGAAGTAGCCAAACCCGAATGCGACTAAACTCTTTCGATTCCAAGAGACCTGTGTTAGAATTCTATCAAGGACGAGGAAAAATGGTAAATGAAGAAAAATTGTTTTCCGCATGTCATTCATAATTATCCCTCATTTCCCATAATTCACTTTCGAGTATTTCAGTAATAGTTTTAATGATGGCGATAGCAGTAGAAGCCAATTATCCTGTCTCGAATATTGAGAAGTATGCTCCTCATCTGCCGTGGTGCTACACCGTTGCCTTTTCATCTTGGAGGTCGCACTATCGCATGGTTGTATGTTAACTGTAACCAAACACTATGGAATTCAGTATCTTTCAGTATTATGTGTTAACTCCATGCTTCACGCAAATGCCTTATATGTTTGGATTTTTTCGAAAGTCTGGTATTTGTTATTCCATAAACAATCTATGAGTTTACCTTTTGTTCAGTAGTGATTTGAATCGTAAGTAGCTCCGAGGAGGGTGTCATGGGGGCTATAACATTAAATGACAACTGACAATTAAAAGCATGAAAATATTTTTATAAATATGTTCTAAAATTACAATAATGTTAAGATAAAATTCCAATGTTTTGCGAATTAAAAAATGTTAAATTTATTTTTAAAATATGCTTTATCAATGATACTGATTTATAATTTAAAATCTTTCTCCATTAAAAAGAAACGGTGCTTTTTTCATTTCTAAAAGCCTTTGTGAATGGTAATCGTTTCTCAGAGGTAGGTTTTTATTGATTGTTTTAAGTCAAATGTTTCAAAATATTTATTGTAAAATTATTTATAACGTCGAAGTATTTATCAATGTATTCTTAAAATCTTGATCATTTTGTCTATCTATTATGTGTAACAGGTAATAGGAGTTAGTCAAAGTATCGAGCGGAATAGTTTTTGTTTTGTTTCTTTTTTTCATACTAATTATTTTAGGTCGCATTTGTTCCTTGCTAACCATCTCCATGTTAATGTCGTGGCTTCGGCCATCGCCCTCTGCAAGATTAACATAAAACATTTTGGCGCCTTCTCAAAGCATTTTTTACACCAAAATACTTTTCTGACGAACGGTTCTTTTTCTTTATTCCTATAATTCGAATATTGGAGTTGTTCCATAAAACATCGTAGTTGATCGTCAAACATTTTGCTTGAAGTTTGTCATTGTCATGTCATATTTTCTATGTCTTTTTTGTTTGACGGAGGAGACGTGTTCATTAATTTTTATTGTGTTTTATAATTTGTATTGGTACAATGGGTATAATATGTTCTAGTGCTGATAATATTTTACGATTCTTCAGCAAATGAACTTGGTGATTATTCAAGTTTTTATCGTGTCTAAGGTAGTGTTGGTCGCAATTACATAGGATGGTCGCGAGTCTACTGTAATGTAATTTAACTATTGAATCGTGGCTGCCTGGAAGGCCGAGGTGGCTAAGAGCGTGTGCCGATCCACCGCTTCGGTCGGAAAGGTCGCGCAGTCGACTCCCGCTTTGGGCGTAGTTATTTGTCCCTTGTCTCTCATGTATGTGTTGTCGCCGAGGGCCTCGCGTTCTGCTGTCCATAGAGAGGAGCCTGTAAAGTGAGTTAGTGTCTAGTGCAGGGTTAAATATGCGTCCTATCAGGAACGATAACTGGCCGCATCGGCTCCGTACTGGGAGACTTTTCGGCCCACACACTATGACCTTCCTCAGAGCAATACTACAGTATTTGAAATATTGCAATTTATTGGCAGCTCATTTTTTGGATACCCACAATTCAATACGCGGGATGTGCAACCGTATGGATTTAAACCTAGCATTGAACACAAATAAATTCATGTTCAACGTATATATCAATTAATAAAATGACCTTTTAAACTTTTCTGGACCCACCCTTGACCTCTGCTGAGACTCCAAGTCCAGTTATGTGTTGCACGTTCCAACAAATTTTCTCATGTGACTCGCAAAACACGACTAGCGTTCCGAGAACCATTTTTCTTTGGACTAGTGCAGTTTCGAAACTAACCAACGCGTCGGACGGGGTACTTGGCAAGAAGGTGGTGGCAGAAGCAAAGGGCAAGTGCAGTGCGGTAGCGAGAACGGAACGAGGACAAGGTACAGGCACGAGGTCAGTAAGGTTAAATAGGTTTCTCGCATTCTGAGAAGGTTCGCGTAACTGAGAAGCTTCAAATGCAGGTAGTTCAAAAATTATATAATCTTTAAAATACCAAAACAAATTTAAAAATATTAAGCTACGGAATTCTACATGAAATGGCGAGGAAAAATAATATTTGTAGACACTTTTGTGGTCTTTAATTCGGAACATAATGCAATTGGAAGCGTAGGGCTGTCGTTGGGAAATATTACGGTATAAAAATAAATACCACCTGTTTTTTGTTACCTACAGAATTTACTTCGAGAAATAAATAAACTTTTCTTAAGTATCAATTGTAATATATTTTTCAAATATAATTTTTTGTAATATATTCAATGCAAAAGGGCATATTTATATATCTGGTATATTCATTATAAATTACCATGTTCAAACTCTAGAATTGCATCTTTTGCCAACATTTAAAAAAAAATTAGAGCGCATTTGTAAACTCAATGGCACTTTAAAATTTTAAAAAATGTAACGTTTCAAAATGTTACACACTATTTTTTTTCTTTAAATAGAATAATATCTTACCTCCTTTAGTTTTTCGTAATGACAATATACCATGGCTTTCTTCTAACGAAGTAATAAAATATTTAGGAATTTTAATAGCATTAAAATATTTAAATTTGAATATCAAATTCAAGAAGCTTTCTAACATTTCTGATTAAGAACAGAAAATTAACATCTTCTGTTACAATCTTCTTGTTTTTTCTTTAGTTCAGCAATACTCAATGAAATGAGACTGTGAAAATAAGAATATGACAACTCGCTCTTATGTTCTTTACGCCATATGTTTATTTTTCGAAGTTCACTTTCTTGCTTAGCAATAGAATAACTATAATCATGAAAACTCATTTTCACGCATTGTACACGACAATGAGACACGCCACGAGTGGGGTCATCTACAGAAACAACCCATCTTGTACTCTTTGTTGCCCCGGCATATGAATTACGGCTGTAAGAAATGAATAATACATGGTGGTAGTACAACATGGGGATTACGAAGGCAGCTGAGAAAAAGGTAGGCCGTGAACATTGAGAGCCAGGGTTAAGAATGGAAATTGTATATTACAATCCATTCAATTTGTACTTTGACAGAAGCCAAAGTTGCAAATTTGCTAATCATCTAGCAGTTTTACCAACACAAATAAACAAGAAATTAATCTGAAAAAAAGATGCGTAAGAAAATATTTATAATTTCTAATATTTGAGTTAATAATATTTAATTTTTAATAAGTTTTTTAAATGCTTTTTCTACCCGTTTAATTTTTAAAAAAAATTCAGTGTTTTGAATAATATAAATTACTAATTTTTTGGTGAGGTGCCAGCGATTTTTGTATTAAGTACCAATAGAATTTTACCTAAGAGTTGAATAATAATTATTTTTACCACATTAAGTTTGTAAGTAAATAATAATTTAAAAAAGATACATAATATATTTCATTTGTAAAAATAATATGTTAGTATGAAACTTCGAATGTATTAGTAAATAAATTGCTTTACAAAACAAAGCTAACAACGTAGAGTTTATTATCAGTTGACCAAAAATGGAAAAACAATGAAATATTGTAAGGGTATTTCGAGATGTAAGCAATGGCGGCTCGTGCTTATGTTGCACGGTTGCACTACCCCAGATGATCGAATAAGATCTCATAAAATCTTACGAATATACTTTCTTTTAATGACATTCAATATTCAAGATATTGCAGAGAGATCGATGTATATGTTTGAAACCAAACAACGTCCAACTGGCGCTCTCTCCTGTGCATGGTGCCTTGCCGGGTATTGCACCATGCTCTTGACTCTTGGCTGTGTTACTGGGCTTACTTCATTTACTCTTTGGCCCTTCGATCTAACACGGCAAACATAGGTCTTTTTGATTGGGCACCCAGGCGAGGGAGTCTCAGGGGAACCCCAATATTCCGTCTTCGTCAGACTCGCTGCAACGTAATTTAATGCATTTCGCTTGTTATTGAAAGTAATTTCAGTAAGTTCAGTTGATTATTGACGGCATTTAATGCATTAATTATGACGTTTGGAGATTTTTTCATTTGATATTGGATTTATTGATTTCAAATGTATCTTTGATGAATTCTCCGTTCGGAAGGAAGTCACTATCTTGATAGATAACATTTCCGCTTGCAGCAGCCTACAGTTAAATATCATTGAACATGGAGAGCGCTGATGGGAATACAAGCGTGTGTGTGTGTGTGTGTGTGTGTGTGTGTGTGTGTAAAGATCTTTATTACAAAATATACCAGGGTAGTGAAATTTTCGAAATAAAGTGAAATGTGTCGTTCAATGTGGTGTAGTCGAACTTAAGTGTTCAGTGAAAATTAAAGCCAAAACCACTTGCACGGCAGGTGTATACCACCTGAACGGACTCGAAAACACTTATGTAAGTAATGTTTCAATATGGACTTTCATATAACTTAGTTTTAATTAATTTGAATTGCTTACATTTTGCAACCTCCAGTCTGTTGGGGCACCAGCCGCCACTGATTGTAAATGTGAGTCAAACACTAAACTAAAATAAAATAAGAATGTATGTAATTCAATGTAAAAATATCGTAGTCCAAATAAAGATCACGTAGACTAGGAATACGTTGTTTTGTGTTGAAAGCAAAATTAGTGTGTTGTGTTGTGTTGTAGAGAGATAAATAAATAAAAATGATATACCTTATGTGGCATCGTAGATTTAAAAAAATCAAAAAGGACATAAATTGCGTAAATTTGCATTAGGAAATTATTATAGAAAAGTCTGATAGTTAAATAATTATCGTACGGACATTAATTTACTCTTGTGAATATTGTTTAAAATTAACCAACGACATAAAAAATAACGTCAAAGCTTTTTTCAGTTACTAGCTAGCCTATCAAAATTCAATTTTTAACTGAAACGACTTACCGAATTTTTCTTAACTCCTAATCTTGTTTCAATATTATTGTAATTATAATAATTTTTTAAAGACGATGAAACGCAAAACAATTATTTGTAATTTCTATTAAAAATTTGATGCTAGTTTTACTTTATCGAGCAACTATTATATTAATTAAGAACAGAATTTTAATTGCTAGGAGAAAGCTCCGGAAGTCATAATCGAATCTTGATGAAACGTTTTCAGAACCATCGAGGCATTACATACTTTCGAACTACGCATTTTCAGCCAGCAGCGGCGTGAGGCGGTAGCGGGGCGCAACGCCCACCTGAGGGCAACCGGTGTAGCCGTTGCCGAGTCACACTGTCCGAAGACGAGGGCAAGGAAAGTACACGGGTGTGATCGGCTCTAGTTTAGTGAAAGGCATGTGACACAAGGATTATTGCGAGCAGCCTGGACCCAATTATTGCATTTGAGCAGCTCACTTTAAAGGACCTCTCATCCTTCATTTTGGATGTTATACGAGGTTGCAGGGTTGACTGTAGACTGTATCACCGAAACTTCCTGAAAATTTAAAAGAACTCCGAGACATTATGTTCAGTTAAATTATTTATAACTGTCACGAAGTATCTTGACAGGCTATTCAAGCAAGGTTTGACCATGAGTAGGGTCATTTAGAAGGCCTAGCTTTCTCTACTTCGATTGTTGTACAAACGGTCCCGCCGTAATTACTGGAAGAAACCTTTATTCAACGTACAATGTATACTAAGTACGACGTCAAACGAGTGAGGTAAGGATACCAGAGCTTGAAAATATTTGCAGAATACACTCCTCCTCCATACGTTCCATACGTTTTTTTTTATTGTTTGTTGCCGATAAATGAAAAACCAAAGGATCATCGAATCATTATGAAATGTTTACAGAACCTCGGGGAATTTGTTCTGTCGAACAGCATTTTTACACCATGTTTAAAGCAGCCTGGCTCTTGAAGCAAGATGTGACCGAGTGTAGCGTCCTTTATAGGGGAACAATTGGTTCCATCAAACCATATTTGCAGTCGGCGTGAAGCAGGCTCGTCAAGCACGGCTTGACCGTGTATAGCGCGCTCCAGGGAAACAATTTGTTGTGTCAAACATCATATTTACGACCAGCGTGAAGCTGGCTCAAGCGAGGCTTGACCATGTATAGCGCCTTTGAGAAGTAACAATTTGTCCTAATAAATAACGTATTTACAGCCGGTGCAAAGCAGGCTCGTAAAATGAGGCTTGACCGTGTATAGCGCTCTTTAGAGGACTTCTCTTCCTCCTGTCCCGAGGCAGCGGCCCTTCGCTGGAGGCGGGGGCGGGCGGGCGGGCGCCGCGAACCACGTCCCGTGCGCGAGGGCGGCAGCCGCTGGGGCCGGCCTCTGATATATGGCGCGCGCAGATCATAGCCATTTGCTCGCGGGGCGCAGGCGGCTTGTTGGCGATAATGAAGGCGCGTGGCGTCACGCACGGCACGGCGCGGCGCGGGCGGGGGCGGGGGCGGGGGCGGGCCCCGCAGTGGGCGAGCGACAGCCAGCGCGGCCGAGAGCGACTTTTGGCATCGCCGAGCAACCACTGCAGCAAACAAAAAATTGCACGTGTAGCATGAACAAATAAATTACAAATAAAAGCTTTTATTCAACAGTGAATTAATACAATGAAAAAATGAAATAAAGTATGGCCATGATACAGAAAAGATTGCTTGAGAATAATTGCCAACTTGTTAGAATCAGCGAGAATGGATTTTCAACAAAGAAATCATTCCTAGTGCAACCTGATCTGTTACCTATATTAAGCGGACACCTCCATTAACTACCATTTTTCGTGGAATCGATCGATCATAAGACAATGTAAAAATTCCCTGTTTCTTGCGGCCACCCGGCGCGGCGACATTTTGAAGTGTAGTAGGTCACAACTAAAAATGCAAAAATACAATTGGCACATTTCTGTGTTGTTTCAAAACTTACACGGCAAAAATCATTTTTCAATTATTCTAAACAAATAACTTTTGTTTATTGTATGAACAGATACATACTAGAACACATTTATCTGTGTCTTATAATTCAGTGTATTTTGTTCTTTTTGTGTTTTAAGATAAATTAAATTTACAACAATATTTTAAAATTTACATAAAATCTTGTTTTTCTTCTATCTGAAGAATCAGCCCTGTGGGTTAGCAATATCTCTTCCCGCTTCAGTTTCAATTTACATTAATTAATTAATTATAATAATATAAGTGAATATAATATAATTAATTATAATAATATAAGTGAATATAATATAATTAATTATAATATAATTAATAACAAGTTAACATTTATTCTGCAAATTTACAATTTTTACTCTTTGAGATCAATAATGATCTCAATTATCTTTAATTTGTATATTCACAAACTCCGTACGATATTTCTTGTATAAATGTTCGTAAGCTGACTGAGATATCTTGTATGCCGGTCTTCAAGATGTATTCCGTCCGAATGTCGTCGGTGGGATGTCCTCGCGATGCTTCTGCTATTTTCATAAATTCTGGCAGCGGGAGAATGTTTGTAATGTTTTCCGAAAATCATGTTTGACAATAGTATGCTATACCATTTAAATAATGCAGTCCGCGAACGCCACTTCCCCTTTCTGCCCTCAGAAGAAGCGTCTACTCGCGACTGCCAGTCATTTTATGTAATTAAAACAATTTATAATGTTCAGTTACGAATTTATTCTACACTTATTCCCCACGTACGAAGTCTATTTCACACATAAATCCCGAAAATCACAAACTACAAAAATGATACCCTCAAATTACAAATTATATACTACTCGTACCCGAATCACACAATTAACGTACATTTCCCGTTTCCTAACATCAAAATGTTACCCAGCCTAAGTCTGCACAATTAGCACCGCTCACTTCGGTTCCTGCCACAGGAGAGTGGTCCATCCTGAATAATTGCGGAACCTCCATTTTCAACGCCGTGTTGTGACTTATTCAACATTATGTCCCGGGCTTCCCATGCTTCGCCAAAGAATATCCCGTTCTGATCCTCAACCACGGAACACAGTTTGTTGATACGTTGTCCTGACGACGTGTATTCCTTGGTCTACACTATTTGTATGTATCCAATTCTGAAGTTATCATACGTGAGATACCTATTTCCCTTTATTAAATGCCTTGAGGGGGGGATTTCTGGTATGTGCGAGCCCTTTTCTTCTCTTTTCGCCCACTGCGCGGGTGTGGGCGGCCGAGGCGGCGGCCACGCGAGCAGAGGCGTTTCATTACGCCTAGCAAATCGACCTCCGCCTCAGGAAGTGGCCCATTCCTTTGTGAGGGGGGATGAGGCGGGGTTTGCGCTGCTAATGGTATATTGTTGCAGTAAATTTTTGTGTGTTAGGTAATAAGCAGCTGAAAATGTATGTTTATATATGATTTGTCTGAGTCGGGGTTCTCTCTGCGAGCTCCGCACCTGGCGAGTAATGAAGTCGATTTGTGTGGCTTTTTCACTGTGTAGAATAAAGAAATACTTAGCGAATTGTTTTAGTTTTGTTCTTCGAAGCTGAATGTTATTGTTTTCAAGAAATTGTACCTGTTTTCAGTAGAGTTTAATGTACGATCAGAATTATCTTTTTTTTGAATTTTCCTAACAAGATGTTCTTACAGATTTGAATTCTTTCGTACTATGTACTCTGCTTATGAACCTTGTTATTAAACTGATGTTTTCCCCAAGCCGCAATTGGATAGAACATAGTTTCAGGCGTTAATAATTTGTAAAATGACGATGCAATTCAACATTTCTTAATTGAAGGTTAATAGGTTACACTAGTACTAGAAGTTACCAGAAGTCACCTGAAGACAGGAACATCTTAACGTTTTATTACTTTCGGAACTAATTTGTTTGTTGTTCTTCCACACAAATTGAAGCAATTTTTGCTCTGCTCTTTTCTGCACATGTGTGGATGAGATGGTTTTTGGTTCTACAGAGATTGGGACATACTTACATAAAAGCTTCACTTTACTTCTAAAAATTTTAATTCGAACCAGCTGTTTAAATTATCAAATACTTCAACATCTTTCTCACCTTCTGTATTCCTGTACCATCCTGCTTGATGAGGTCCAAGATACTCATGGGTGAGTTCACGAGGCAGTTAGTAAGTCGTGCTTTCGCCAGCCGCATAGTCGGGCAATAAATCATGAACTGTATGTTCTGGATTAGGAATGCTAATGAGTGGTACCACCAAGCGAGTTCGGTTGGAGATTTTCCATAATGGGATGCCAAAGTTCCTTAGTTTTTTTGTTTCTCGAAATAAACTCCTTTTTTATCATTGAAGACAAACATTTTAGTGTCTTATCTAGTATTAGTTGAAATATGATGTGTGGGGTTAAGTCGTTTATGAAAATGTTTGTTTGAAACGTAGAAAATTCTTCAGAGTCAACATTCTAATGGTATATTTTTAATCAAAGGAAGATTTTTTTATTAACTCTTGTGAATATTTATAAGCTTATGGTGTATATATGTAAAGAATGAGGCAATGATGGAGTAAATAATGAGAGAGGCGAAACTTTTTTCTCTAAAATGTCTGCTTCTTACTAATGTAAATAAAGGATGCACAGGATCTGTTTAATGTGCCGACTACCAACTACCAAACTTAACCGTTACTTTATCTGCAATATGCAGCGGAGAATATTTCCTTGTGCTATATTTATGTTGCAAGATTGTAAATATGCTAAGACAAGTTTAATGCACGTAGTCGGCATGACAAATCTATCATTAAACAACGTCATGTGCCACACGCTTTCTTCATGCCACCTCCCCCACGCTGGATCTTAAATGAAGACCCGTCGCCATGTCGCTAAGGGCCCGTATTTCTCCCGAGTCAGAGCAGAAGAAACGTCGTACTCTAACAATTCCGCATTTTTTAGTGAACTGAAGAAGTATGTTTAGAAAACAGTATTTTTACTCGTAAAAATTGCATTGAGATGTTCGTTAGGCAGTCGATTAGGCAGGCAAAACACGTTGTCTTTGACCGCGACAAAACGGCTGCACTCAGGATAAAATGCTTATCGTGAAAAACTATTTTTAATGTATAACTTTTCTTGTTTATCGGCAATATGTCTGCGTGGAATCGAATTTGGTTCTCTTCTAGTGTTCTCAATAATTCTCCGTTGCCGTTATTGGTATTGGTATCGGGTGCTTTCGAAGAACCCTTCAGGGCACATAAAGACATAGTCAAAGTTTATAAACGTAAAATAAAAACAATTATTAGCACTAGGATTCTAATAGATGTTTATTGTATACATTTACTTTTCAGTTTTGAATATAATAATACATAAACGTATTAAGCCTATGAAGGTCACGGGACAGTAACAAAATAAGACATACCAGTTATCGCTGGTCTCCCACTATTCGCATAAGTTAATACCTCGATTTTGGTAGTAGTAAGTATGTATTGTTTATAATGAGACAATGTCTTGTTCATATTTAAAACGATCTTGAAGCAGTAACAAAAGAAAACCTACTTTGACCAAAATCGATTTACTAATATATAACAATATATAATGCTTCCACCATTGCACAGTTCCCAGAATTTTTGAGAAATAAGTAACACTTTACACTTCCACCATTGCACCTTTGACTGTTTGTTTCTTTGCTCAAATATGTCAAATCCGCTTATTTTGTCCAGTTCATGAATATTTATTTGGACGCGTCCGCATGTATAGACACACATATGTGCGTGTGTGTGTGTGTTTGTGTGTATAAATTTGTCACACATCTGTGTGCGTGTGTTTTCAAATGTGGGTATGTATGTGTATAAGTGTGCGTGGCAAGTGGCTCGCGGAGCGCCGCGTGGCCGGCGGGAGGGGGCGTGGCCGCGAGGCGTTCCGCAGGGCGCGTCCGCGAGGCGCCGCATTCCTGGGTTCGCGGGGCGGTGGTGATTGGCGCGGATCAGCACCGGCTACCGTTACTACGGCGGGCGCCACCGGCGGCGGTAACGGGTGTCTCGGCGCGCGCAAGCCGTCGCCCCCGCCCCCACCCCACCCCCACCCCCTCCGACGCCGCCCCCGGCGCGGCCCGCTCCGCGCGCCTTCCGCCGGTGTGACGCCGGTAAAAAAAATACGCAAAAAAAGGCAGGACAGTACCTAATTTGACGCCTGGGCTAACATCATAAATGGCCAGTAATTCCGTTGATGTGGGACTTTTGGCGCTCCATTTACGAAACAATTTTTGCCTTCTTGGCGATTCAAAGAGGAGCGTATAATTTTATATTATTTAATGTATGGAGTAGAAACTTGGGTTTGCCAAAAATGTCCTGGAATACCAAAGATAACTTGATGGAAAATCTGTGAAATGGTAAATGTACAACTGAGGAGTTCCAGTGGATAGGAGAATCAAAACAAATGAAATTCATCAAGCATAATGAGGAGGAGGGAGGGTAAGTTTTGCAAAAAATTGAACAATCGCCTTGCTTCTTCACGTCGAGGGATCGCAAAAGGCAGCATCGCCCAAAAGAGAGCGTCCCTTCCGCACAGGCTGCCTCCCTTCGCCCCTGGTGCGTCCGTCCGCGAGCCTTCCGCCATTGAGAAGCAACGAACGCCGCCGGCGACGGTACAAAAAAATCGCAGAAAAGGTCGGCTGCCTAGGGCCTAATTTCACGCACGGGTAAAGCCATTAAAAGGTCAGTCACTTCCATCCTTAAAATTAGAACGCTCCATTTAAGAAACAATTTTCACGTTAAAAAACATGGAATGAACGAGTAATAATTTCGTACTATTTAACATGCATGAAACAAGCCAAATGGTATTAACAAAAAAAAAAAAACAAGAATTTGTAATTAAGATAATACTTGGATGATATAGGGCCCCTGAGAATTACGGTGAATTGATTAATCAAAGGAGGTGCCGAAATTAGAAATTCGTTATATTTCAAAGAATAGTACGGATGTATTTCTGTAGAGACTGAATGAGGATGCCATGCCAAAACTTCTCACAAACAGCACATACTTCTCACATTACCTCTAACATTCGCAATTCTCAAAACTTCAATGAATTTCAAAAAAATAAGAACTGAGAACCATTTTTTTACGACCTTCACTTCATCTCAGGAAAAAACGTAAAGAAAATTTAGTGGCACTTTATATATATAATATACGTATATATAAATTGCTGTTACATCAAGCAAAAGTTATGCGAAATCTAGCTTTTCCAAGAAATTGAAAGCGAATGTATTAAAAAAAATAGTACATATTTAATTTAAGTAATTAATCTCTTCCATAAATTTTGAAATATTGCAATGTTAGTTTTTGGAATTTTTTGAAAACAGAAATTTCGCCAAAAATGTAAGAAGCACCATTTTACGCCTTTTGATGCAAACAAGGAAAAAAAGAAAGAAAAACCTAGAGCCGGATTAAGAAAGTCATTATTTAACTAGTGTTTCTACAACAAAGCCTACTGTCTCGCATTATTTCTAACTTTACAGTTTTTGAAAATTCGGAGAGCTCAACGAAACGAGAACTTTTTTTTGAAACGGACTACGTCTAACGCAAAAATCTTCCAAGTACCTTCAATTTTGTAGTTTTGAAATGTTCACTTTTTGCAATATTCCAAACTACAGAGAACTTGCTGAAAATGGTACTAGAAACATTTTTTTACCGTTCTTTGATATAGAGGAAGAGAAAATTTTAAAGAAGTAAAAGCTGTTTTAAAGAAAAAGTGTTTTAAAAAATAGGAATGCCTATATTTCCCTCAAAACTACGCAAAAATACTCCTATTTTCGAACAATTGTACCTGACTTTATTTCAAGATTTTTAAGAAACAGATTTTATTCAAGAAGAACCTTACATCTTCACTATTATAGTTGTAGAATGACGCCCAAAAAATTGCACATTTACAATTTTCAAAAAATCTGGGATTTCAACGAACATCAGACCTTCAGCATTCCCTTAAGCGTCCTTCAGGCTATCCGAAAACAAAATTTAGTCAAAAACGTTGATGCCATTTTTGAGAAAATTTTTGAAAATAGTTTTAGAGCTTCGTACGAAATTCCTACAAAAAACAAAAAAATCCGGTTGAAACACCCGAAGCCTTTAGTTCGTTCAGATCGTTCGGGAAATTGAAGCACTAGCGTTGATCACAGACGGACAGACAAACGTTTGCCCGTCAATTGATTTTTCGATATCAAGAACCAGCAAAACATCCATAATACGTGTTAGAAGTCATTTACTATAAAAAGCAGGCACGTCAAATCGCGGCCGACTGGCTGATTATGATCCGTCTAATTTGGTTTGTGTTTAAGTGTTGTTCTATTTATGTGTTATATATGATTTCGTTAGGAGACCAAATTTAGAGTAGAAACCCAATTGCCGTACAACACACCTGTTGTGGCGTGATAAAGAGTGGGATCGCACTGCCATTTTACTAATACAGTATGGAATTTACGGTTAAAAACATGAAGGAACATAGATATTCATCCTACACTATTGGTTTGAACCGACATTCATTTTGTTATTTCTGAGATTTAATGGTTTGACGTAGTTTGATAACTAATCAGTAGTTATTACGAAGAGTCGTGTTGATTGCTTAATCACTTGTATTATAATCTTTTCAATAGTAAATTCACTTTTCAGGATATTATTTATAACAAACATTTATATAAACGACTTATAATATTTAATCCATTTTGTTTCATTTTAAATCAGTCTTTTGTATTAGAGTTGAATATACTGTACTTAAATATTGTCCTTTAATTTTTCTATTGTGTAATTTAATTTTTATATAGTGTAATTTAACTTAAACTTCATTTAAACTTTAACTTAAACTCGGATAATATTTGTTGTGCATTAAGTTGTTGTGTTGTCCACACTTATGAAACACTATATCGTTAATATTTTGAAATTCAAATTGTGCGTTTCCTCTTTGAGACCTACTTTGTGCCACTGAATTTCTTCGTACAAAAACATAACGAATTCAATAATTGTCGCTGTCTAAAACTAAAGCGAGAAAGTGACGTCTGAAAAACACCTTGCCATGGTCCTGCGGCTACGAATCTATTAAAATAATTCTTCAAAATGCCCACCTTAAAACTCCGTCTCAAATATTCTTGATTTATGACTCTAGGCAGATGTGCTGTGGCGCTGTGGGTTATTTTGATCGTATTTTTCCCCTCATGCGATGTACGTCGATGATCGAAGTATCTGAAGTGCAACCGACACAAGTAAGGCAACAATAGGTTTCAGTTCGTTTAAATCATGAAACAAAAACAGGATTGTTTAAGGGTAATCGTTTGCAGTGTATTTGTCTGCGTATCACGGAGTAACTAATCACCAATAATCAATAAAATTAAAAATGAGAATACAATTTTTCCCCACTTTCTTTGCATTTCCTAGGCGATTGTTCTATGTAGTTTTCTGATTACAAAAACTGTACATAATGGATATTGACACAATCCGCTCTAAACGGACAAAGCTTTGTCCCAGTTATTGTCACAGCCAGATTGTTGCATTCTAAGAGACATCTCCCACGTCTCTAGAATTTTCTTAGGCTAATGCTGCCTGTATTTGCTACTGAGTTCACTACTATTGAGGTACCGCTGTCACCGCTAGCGCAGATTACGTCATTCACTATCATGCAATAAGCATTCCCGTCCTGCTACCACGTTAGATCAGCGATCGACATTTACATCACCGCCGCAATCTTCAATGAGCAACCCGTCTTCAACTAGAGCATGGGATCTCAAACTGTGGTGCGCATATTTCAGAGTTAAGCAGTAGGTTTACAGGGTACACATGAACAACTTCCGTGAGGAGATTTGACGACGGAGACGAAATTAACCACTTAACTGAAATATTAGAGTATATTATTAACTTTCAAGAAATTTCTACACAAATGTACTGATAAAAATAGTTGTTTTATTTTGTTTTGATGGATTAGCTTTCCTTCTCATTCTTGTAATTATTTAGAAGTACTTTTTTTATTATTTACTACTTTCAATTAAAAAAAGTTCATTAAATTAAATATGATTTATTAATATAGTTATTAATTATTATTAGTTATTATTAGTTATTATTAGTTATTATTAATTATTATTAATTATTATTAGTTATTTATTAATATAATTATTATAGTTATTAATATAATTGAATATTTGACATTGAGGGACATTTTGTTATGGGTGTGTATAAAAACTTGATCTTGTGTAAGGGGTAAATCTTCCATAAAATATAGAGCCCCTACATGAGTAGAGGCTTTGTCTGTCGCAGCAAAAGCGGTTACTTTTTATGTTGTAAAAGAAAATCAGATTTGCCAACCAGCCTCATCGTGAGCGTCATCTGGCGGTCATCCTCTTCTCTAGAATTACGATAATGTTCACCATTATCAATGTCTGTGTTGGTGCCGCTATCAGTGTCATCGAAAATGTCAGCCATTTCGTCACTGCCGAGAGGAATGACAAACGTCGTCTTCGGACCCTTGAATTATTATCTGATTTGCTTTTAGCGTAACCGTCATTCTCAGTCAATGATTTAGTCATTACCGTAGCCACGCCCACCATCTGTACCACGGAATGTCACTGCCAGAACCCAGTCATGTTCATTGCCAGAATCGTTGTCAACTTCAATGCCACCTTCAGAATCACCATCAAGTTGGCTAACAAAGTTACCGTTACTGTCGCCGACAATGTCAGTAATAATGTCTCTATCCGTGTCAGCAACAATGTCATTTTCAGAGTTGGTGTTACCATCCACCTGAATTGTCTCAGCTACCGTCAGTCTAATGTTTTAGGTAAATCACCAGCAGCCCTAGAAGTGCCACCGCTTAATCCATATCCGTCACTGTCACCATCACCATCATCACCGCCCCCGCCGCTTGATCCCCATCCTTGCCCTTGTCACCGACCGCGTAACCGCCGGAGCCCCCGCGCCTCGCAAACAATTTTCCTCCTGTCCCGCCCGTAGCTTCCACAGCTACTAGCCTCACCGCCGCCTCCGCCTCCGCCCCTTCGCCCCGTCGCCGCCACTGCACTCCGCCGCCGCCGGCTCGAATTATCGGCCTCGCCCCGACAATTTCGATCGGCGCTCGCGAAGGGCTCGGTCCGGGCGGTCGCCGCTTCTTAAGTAGGTATTAAGTCATTAGCCATGCGGGATAATCACGGGCTATTCACTCGTACATCTTGAGCGCGGCCCGCGATGGCCGACCCGGGTGATGCATAGGCGCGTAATGACGGAGTGGAGTGCGTCGCCGCCCCGCGCCGGTGCGTTCCGGAGGCGCCGGCCGCCGACACACGCCGCCGCACCGCGCACGCAGCCCCCGGTGGCACGCGCGGGCGACTGCTTTGCGCAGTCACCTTCGATGCACTCAGCACTCCTCGAGATTTATTTATTTATTTATTTATTTATTTATTTATTTATTTATTTATTTATTTATTTATTTATTTATTTATTTATTTATTTATTTATTTATTTATTTATTTATTTATTTATTTATTTATTTATTTATTTATTTATTTATTTATTTATTTATTTATTTATTTATTTATTTATTTATTTATTTATTTATTTATTTATTTATTTATTTATTTATTTATTTATTTATTTATTTATTTATTTATTTATTTATTTATTTATTTATTTATTTATTTATTTATTTATTTATTTATTTATTTATTTATTTATCTCGTGATAGAATAAGTCTACATATTGATTCTTAGGAGCGTAACAATAAGTACAACGTTCATTTGTGGTTAAAGTAGGCACTCTAGGTGAGGAACGTTCATGCCAATTATGTGGGCAAGATGTATATAAAATTGCAAATTGCAATTGGGTACGTCTCATTGCTGCCGAGAAATAAATTGTAAGAAAAGAGTGTCACGCATTAGTTCCAGCGTCAGCCGCTGGAGCCAGTGCGTGTGTGTTGACGAGAGGCTTATTATGTCGTTGTCGAGAAAGTCGACTTGAGTCACAGGAGCCTAACGAAAAGGGCAGCGCTCTTTTTCTTTTTGCAAAATTAGGCGCCGAAGAAGAACGTTTATACGAATGTTTGACTACGCAAGTTGGCGAGCCGCAAAACAAGACTCATTTGTAGAAGCCGAGAAATAAAGACAATGCTAAACTGCGAAGTATTCGTTCATGTGTCAGCCGCCTGATCTACCTAAAAGTGCAACCAAGCGTGCGAGATAATTCAGGGCGAGGCAAAAGCATTATGCTATTACCGATGTTATACATATATTTCTTGCGTACGCTCCAGAAAGTGCAGTTTTATACAACAAATTGGGCTGAAATAGTAAATATCGTTTGGCCGTTTAAATGTCAATTTCGCCAAGTTGTAAGCACAACCATTGAATGTCTTCTCTGAGGAATTAAAATTAAAAACGAATGAGATAAATCACGTCTTCAAATACGGGAAGTGCATACATATTTTGTTGTCGTTTCATTATAAACCAGCAAATACCTAGCGAGAAACGAATCGAAAATATTTGAACAATTAAATAACATTTATAACACCATGATATGTGAAGGTCTCTCGATGGTAGCAATGAACTTGTGCGCCAGTTGTTCCGTAAGCAAAAATGGATGCGCCGAGTGGCTGGAACATTCAGAAGATACATTACGAAGACGCCGATTAGCGGCCGTTTAGTGGCCTTATTTCAAAGTGGCATTTTGCTGAAGTGAGTTGCTATTCATCCGCTGTCAAGTAGGGGTTACCCGTTGAAATTCTGCTTTTGGTAATGGTGCACTCATGATGTAGGTCGGAGTGGTTGTAATTAGGCGACGATAGGTCGTCCTGACTATCATTAAATCAACGTGGAGTGGACACGCATTTGCGGTAGTAGGCGCTCTGTGCTCAATCAAAGAATACTTCGGATCACATCCGTCGGCAATTCATAATAATAATTTTACCCTGAAATAATTTTATCCTACGATAGGAGTTTCGCATAAATGCTTAAGAAAGTGTAGAAGCCAATAATTTAAGTTTTCTAATTATCAGTTTTTCTTATCATTAAATATTTAGGCATACAATACAAAATTATCTTGAAATGTTTCTGAATCAATTGCATATTACTGCTTTCAAGTAAAAACTTTACACATCTACCTCAAAATTAAAAATCTTAGCTCTAAAAGAAAGCAATAAAAAATGACAGTAATTGATTATACAATAATCTAGCAGACTAGCTATTTCTAATATTTGGAATGCATTTATTTATTTAACGTCAAAATAGTTAAAATCTGTTTGTTATGTACAATGGCCAGAAGTGCAATATGGGCACGTTTCCCTGAGCTTTGGGATCCCTACGGTACTCATATTCGGAAAAGATGAACTACAAATATACTGAGCAACGAGCGTTTTTGGCAAGCATTTATTAAATCTGTAAAAGTCACTTGAGTAAATGCAGAAAAAACAACATTTCAATCACAATGTTTTTAGACAAGTTAGAATTTTTAAATGTAGTATAATTTACTTTAATTAAAATACGAAGTGTTCAGAATCAATATACGTATCAATCATAAGTATCAATCATAAGTTTCCAATGAAACAATTTGTTTCCAGGTACCTTAGGTTTTGCTTCTAGTAACGTGGAAAATTCAAATCTTTCTTTTATATTCCTTTATTTTCAAATTAATCTAGAAATATATCATCTTCGTTTATTTTTAGCCAAATACAGTATTGTATATCGTATCCAAAGACAGTAACGTAAATTAACTTTCATAGAGAATCTGCCATTTTAAGCTGTGTGCTACATGTGATGGTCCATGGGTCAGTAGATCATACATTCCGGATACGTAATTTTTTAGTTGATTAGTGAGAGCTTCATCAAGTGCTCTCTCTTTTCTTCTGTGTTAGTTTTTTAAAACTTTTAGTCTCAAAATGTCACTGAGGTTCTCTCTGCATCCACATCTTCAGGAGTCATACATTTCACCGATCGTGCCCACCAGAGTCTTGTTATCCACGTTGGATGTGTGTTTCCAACTTACATGCAGAGACGCATGAATTGACTTTGTCGCAATCTCCTCTAGTATTCAATAACAAAACATCACTTCATCCATTTTTTGCTATTACTCAATTTTCTTATATAATGTATAATTCATACTATACAGTTCTACAATATTATTGTAAAATTGCACTGGACTTAACGAAATTAATCACATAGGTAGTAAACGCACAAGATAAAAATACAGACCAATAGGACAACTCGCGCCCACCGGTAATTCAAACTTCACATCTCGTGCGGGTTCGAGAGTATTACGGAAGAGCTCCTGCAGTCGACCTTTGCCTGGGCTGCTGGGATTGGGTCGTTCACTTGAAAGTTCTGCGGTACGCATGACACTTACACCATGGAATAATACTTTGTTCTTCCAAGCGACAGACTAGCTTGGGAACATGCAACGAAAATAATAGTAGTTTATGCAATTAGTACATAATGATGAGCTTTATTGTATGAGTACATGTTTTGAAACGAGCGACGTTAGGAGCGAGTTTTAAAATTTCTGCGAATGCAATAACACAACATTTTAAACGAGATGAATACGCTATTTTTTGCGTAATCGCACAATACATTTATGAGGCAATGAAACTTTATTTTGGTTGGCAACTTTATTGTGTCGTCACGGGCACTTGGCATCTTTGCGAAAAAAACAATGGTCGACTGTTCCGTTTACCGTTGTCACCCTATGATTCTCTCGCTGCTATTGGCTGACAGTGTAGTGATGCAATTATTCGTACCATAATGGCAAATACGTCATCATCTGTGTCGTAAGATTCCCTTTTATGAACGAATTCTTGTAACGAAAAAGGTCGTTTATAATGCTGGAATACAAAGAAAATATTTTTTAGGCAGCCACTAGTAAAATCTGTTCTATTAGGACACGCCCAGCGTGCTAAACGTTAGCACTAGCGCTAACAGTGAGACAATGCTCACATATTCAGATAAAACTGAATGCAACAAAAAATACTTTGTTCAACTACAACTGATCTTAATGTAACATTTTACTAAGTTAAGTAATGTGTATACTGTAATTAAAGTAATAGGAACGTCTGTCTAAAATATTTTTACGACTTTCAATTATAAAAATTCAAATTTTCAATTTGATTGAGAAGCGGCGCTTACATCATATCCGTGTGCCTAGTTCTATACATCCAGAGTATGCATCATCAATTCAAGCAACAAATATTATCCCTTTGTGCTTGTGATCTATTTACTCCAAGTTTGACCAACAGTTCGAAAGTCATTTGTAGGATGTCGGGACAAATACTCGTGTTTTTCTCATTGTATTTTGTCAGTGCAATGGAAAGGCTTCTGCTGGATGAAATTTTCCGTTGGACTCGAAGGGCATGTGAAAGAAGGCGACTCAATGATTAACGTAACAATGATTTTAAATGCATATTGTGGATATTCTGTTTCTTGGTTGTGTTCATTGCAGGGGCAGAGCAATGTAATTTGTTAAGTACTAGGATATATGACTGTTCTTCGGTGGATTTCTCCAAAAGTGTATAATTCTGTCAAATTTTAAGTCAAATATACTGGCTACTTTGCACAAATTAGAATAGACTCCCGTAATGATAGGTATATCAGCTAATGAAATATAAAACAATGATTACCATACATTAAAAGCTTAAATAAAAACCCTTGTCTCAAATTCTACTTAGGATTTATGACAAGTTTGCGTGGATTATCAAAATACATTATAAAATTCCGTGTTGGCAGCAGAGATATTGTCGTAATTAATAACGATAATTAGGACTCAAAAGAGATTAATCCAAACCAATGTGATTGAAAACTGGGTATCTTTATTATCAAACTCTGTTGGGTTTCAGTAGCTTTATTTTCATTATTTTGTATAGTTATTTAATAAACTGTTTTCTTTGAGAGCGAAATAACTGTTAAGGAGTTTGACTTCTTCAACGGGACGCATAACAGTAAGTGGAGTGAACTTGTCGAATTGTAACATGGCGTTGCTTGAAATTCTGTAAATTTTTAATGCAAGTATCGAACTTGAAAAACACATAGTGGAGCAAGATACTCCCTCCATTTTTAACGTTTCAATACGTTAATAAGCAACTAATATATTTATTTCAAAAAGTGTTGAATGAAAAGAAGTGACTAGTGGAATGAAAACAAGTGACAATGCACATTTAACTAGTTCAAGACAAGTGAAAAACCTGAAATTGTCTTACACAAACGAAACAAAAAATAACAATTGAAGGAGGTTGTACGTGTTGAAATAACTGTGTAAATCTAATAATGCCCGGTACATTTTTAACATTGAAATTCAATTCATCGCAGAGGCAAGTCGCGGATGCTGTGTAAGAATACAGGCCGCCCCAACCGGCCAGCAGCCAGCGCGTTGAAAGGCGATCCCTCTGATGAAGCAATAGATTGTGCCCGCGCGCGGCCGAAGCACTGTCATTCCTGAGCCCGGGGCCTCCGGCGGGCGCGCCCCCCTGATCAGGGCGCGGAAGGCGCAAACGCCAGGCGATCTCTGCTGGGCCACTTCGCAATTATCCGCGAGGAGGACGAGACGAGGAGGGACCGGGAAAGCGGGGAGGCGTGTGGGAAGATCCAGTGACACGAAATGGGTGGAGGGGAGCGGGCAGGGAGGTAGTGCAAAGAGGTGTGGGGTGGGGAACCGCGTGGTGGGGTGTCGCGTGTTGGGGGCGTGTTTGTCGGGGGGGTGGTTTGGCGTGTCGGGGAGGCGTACGGCTTGTTGGGGAGGCGATTGGGGTGTTCGGGAGGAGTGAATCGGGGACGCATTTGGCGGGGTGGAGATGAGGGAACCGGGGAAGCTTGTGACGGGGAGGCGTGTGGCGGGGAAGGTTCGAATTCCGTCGGTGACGGGGTTTCGATATTAGTGTCGAAACCCCTAGCTAGAATGATAGGTCGGATTTAGCCGCTACTTGGAGGATAATTCTAGCGAAAGCCTGCTCTGATCGGTAGTTTTCCGACGTTTCTCCCATCAACACCAGGCGAATGTCAAACGGGCCATTGACCGTACGCGATCGTTCCTTCCTTTTCCTTGTCCTATCCTCCCCACTTATACACACACCCACATGCACTACACTCCCATTCACGACGGGAGACTATTCGGGGGCTTAGTGTTTGTACCGATCCGGGAAGTTCCCTGCTGGTGGGTGAGACCTGGCTGGGGAAAATGTCCCGCAAGTCGATATAGGTCGGCGCCGGACCTTTCCGTTAAGCAAGGGAAGATCACAGCCACTACATTTACGGGACCAATGGCAGCAGTTGACGCGTCCGGCAGCGCCAATCAACAGTATCAGTCGTGTGGCAAGAGCGTGCCGCAGGTGGCGGGGCGAGCGTGGGGACTGTCTCGAGAGAGGAGGAGGAGGAGGAGGGGCGGGGGAGGGGGCGGGGCGGAAGCCTCCGCGCCGCCGCAATTATCCCCGAGGAGGAATAGAATTAATTCGCGCAGGCGCCGCTCAGCGGCGGGGCGCGGCGCAGTGTAAATACAGGCGGCGTGGAGCGAGCGCCGGGCGGTGGGCGGGGCGTCGCCCTGGGCGGGGGCCCCGCGGGCGCATCGGGACACGCGGCCGCCCAACGGCGCTCGCCCGCGGGCGAACCGCACGGGCTGGGGTGGGGGAGGGAGTTTGGGCAGGGAGGGGAAATGGGGTAGGACGTGACGGAACTGGACCGAGGAACACAACAAAACACTACAGGGAAGCGCGAATCGGATTGGTGTGGATCTGGCCGGACGGGAAGTGCACTGAGGCAATGGGTGAGGGGAAACAGGGCAGAGGGATGCGGAAGGGCAGTGCAGGTCACGTGAGAGTGGAAATGTAAAGTTAGACAGGGCAGAGTGGGGCGTGATGTGGCAGGACGTAAAAAATCAACGAGGGACATAGGCTTCGACATAGGGACGAGCGCGTAGGCTTCCGTTGCCGGAGTCAGAAGCTATTTGGCTGGCCGGGAGGCGCCTCGTCTTACGCACAAGTGCCAACGTATCGGCCGCTATTCTGCGACCTTCCTCCGGGCGAAATGCAGTCGGCATGAGGAATGCCTCCGAGGCTGCCTTATCCCACATTACTAGCCAAGTAGCTAGGGGGAGAGTAGGGAAGGAAGGGAAATAGTCGTTGTAGAAGATGGAACAGGCAGGACACGGCGAAGTAAGGGGTCGCCCATGGCAGTGCAAGGCCACACAGGACAGTCTAGTGCAGGGAGTGCCGGCAGGGGCAATATCATATGGTGGAAGTCCAACGCAGGATAGGACAATACTAGTCAGGGCACTTTAAGGTGGGACCGGACAAAGGGAGGGAATTATAAGAAGCGTAGCAGAACCTGAATGGACCACCTGATCGGGGCGCGCAGGGATGTGGATGCCAATGGGAGTGGGGAATAGATTGAGGCTGGGTTCAGTTTGAAGGCAAGGTGGAAAGTGGCGGGTATTATGAACGGTGTAGGGTGTGGCGAGGCGGGACGAGGTTCAGGGGAGGGGGCGGACGCGCCGCCCCGGATGCCGCGTAATGGTACCCTGCGCTCGGCACAGCGCCGCGCCGCGATATCCTAGAACACGCAGTTTTAATGTGGGCAACGTACAGTTACTTCTGCGGGGTGTTGAGCGTTTTCAGGGGTCAATAAACACTCGCTGAATTTTTCATCGCGAATCTGTTCTGCAATACAGAGCTGGGATATTGGTATTTAAAGGCTCATGTTACGTTTTGTACGAAGTACGTAAAATTTGGAAACCCATCAATATTATTTTAAAGAAAACAAATAAGTATTTGTGTATGTCTTCCATGTGATTTAATTAAATGAAACATATATTTTACAAATGGGTTGTTAATTTTGTCTATGTATACTCAATTTATTAAAATTATATTTATTTTTCTTAGTTAATTGAGGCAAAAGAAAAAAAAAGAAGTTGAATTGGCGAAAACCAGAACGTTAAAAGGGACATATTACAAATTCTGGGAAAACGTAATTTAAGCTGTATTTCAGTAACAATGTGTTTTCTGGGATTAATAAACAATTGAAATGCCGAGGTTTTAATGACGATACAAAGCACCTTGATTTTACAGTGATATCAACTTAAACATATTTTTCAGAATTTATAAAATGTCACTTATACGGTTTTGGTTTTTATCCACTCACTTAAAAGGCTCATTGCGGAAACACTCTGAAAATCGGTAAAGAAAAGGAAAAATTAACAAGTATTTAATGTTCTTATATATTATTCATGAGTGAAGAGTTTTGTAACAAAGTCTATAACCAACAAAACTTTGGCTACTAACTCTGGCTATATAATACTGTCATTGATACATGTACTCTCACTGATAATATAAATACATTTCACTCATATGTTGTGTTCAATACAAAACTAATACTACCTTACTGGTTTAATACCACTGTTAGTGTCATGTAGATGTCAGTACTGCAGTTACGAGTATACACTTTTGTTTACCTGAATTTTTCAAAATTGAAATGAAAGATTTCTTTCTTGGTTTGACATCTCTCATATCATTATATTCCAGGAAATCCGCCTTGACTGTTCATATTCGCAATGTGGCAATAGAAGTAGTATATTGTACATCAAAATGCGCATTCTTTGAAATGCTGAAAAGTTAAAGACGCACGTTTTCCTTTTAGACAAGAAAAAAAATTAAAAAAGTTATAAGCTGCGTGGTTGATTATTCACGAAAAAAGAAATTGAAAATATCCATATGGAAATCCAACATGCCTTTAACCTTACCTTTGTGCTTATTTTAAGATTTTAAAATTAGATCTTGTGGGAAATTGACCGTTCCTTTCTCTTAGTATTTAACTGAGATGCGTAGCTATATTATGTTTGCCGACATCTGGTCTAGAGAATGGTGTAAGCTGTAATTAGCAACAAGGAAGAATAGGGCGTGTTCGCTGCTCCAGATGCCATTCCAGGCGATGGGTGGTCAATACAGGAGCCTCTTGGGAGCATGCCTGGCATAGTAGCTCTCGTGTCGTCGGACACGTAACGGTGCAAAAAAATTGAAACCAGAACGGTCGGATCCGTGGGCGTTGTTAGATTTCATTTGCTTCTTTTTTCTAGCCCTGTCTGAATGTGGAGTACGTGAGAACTAAGGTAATGGTAATTCGTTGGCTGGGAGGATTAATACTGATGCATTGATAACTTTTATGAACCAGCGAGGGCTGTTTTTATGTCGCCTGTGGTGCGAGTACGTGTCCAAAGGAATTCATTCGACCTCCGGCTCATTAAAAGACCTTCCCGAATGGTTGTTAGGTTGACGTGCTCGCATAGATATACCACGAGATGGTACTTAAAAACTTCGAGGAACCAATTAGAATATATTGATTTCATCCAATAAATAGATTCAAAAGAAAAAAAAGAAAAAGCTGTGTTGAAGCACGAAAATAAGATGACATGATAGATATTTTATATTTGAAATACACAAGAATTCAGAATAGAATGAAAGAAATTGTCAGAGCGAGTGATACTTGATCGTCGTTTTATATTTCCTGTAAAACTTTAAGCATAAAATTCTACAAATGAAATAAATGAACTAAGTATTGATTGTGTAGTTTCATATGTCGTTTTTATAAAGTAGTGTGATAATGTATACTTCTGATTTTTGATAACATAATTATCTTCATTATAATTCTCATTCAATAACAGGTGAGGAATGTGATCCTCTAGAAATCATGGATGCCAATTACCTCGAATCTGCTTCAACTACTCTGACATGTTGAACGTACAACGTCGCCAATACAATATTCCATATTTGTCTTTTCTAAGAGCAGTTTAATCTACTAGTCTTGCATCTGCCCTTCAGAAATTTATCGCGAAATTATCGATACTTTTGATTTACGACTCTTACTACCGGTGCCTTCGAACCGAGCGTAATATTAGTTTATTATTTATACCTTCAATTACTGCCACCGGTTGCATGATCTCATGCGC
This sequence comes from Gryllus longicercus, assembly GCA_038098605.1. Classification (NCBI taxonomy): domain Eukaryota; kingdom Metazoa; phylum Arthropoda; class Insecta; order Orthoptera; family Gryllidae; genus Gryllus; species Gryllus longicercus. Next base: position 3,821,334 of record JAZDUA010000047.1, on the reverse strand, counting down.
GTCCCGGAGCACCTATATCATCAATGCTCATTGCCGCGTTTAAATATCCTCTTCCGTGGGCTGCCACGAAGCCTCGGCGCGTGTTGGCGAGCACGAAGGCTCCCGTTCGTTTATCTAACGGGGCGGAGGGACGCGGTCCAAGGCACGAGCGTGCCTTCTGCTCACGCGCGAACTGCTTTTAAGCGCCCGCATTAATCTTCCTTCGTAATTGTTGTAAATTACACCATGATGAAACACACGTCGCTGGTACAGAGGTAGGTATTTGTGAAGTTGCTTTCTTTTGCTGCGAAGAAATGTTGGGTTGTACTCTCTCGGTTGGGGATGACGGTGGTGTGTCAAGCTTGCTACACGTAAGCTGGTTTGTGTCTACTCACTCGGAGAGAACATTTTCGTAGCAATGTCGTGAAACCATCTCTGCGTCAAGTGCACACGTTCCCCGTCTCCATGTGGAGCGGAACCCTCAGGTCAAGCAGCATTCCTTATCTCGAAGACATTGACGCGCAGAAAGCTCACGGAGTTGGTGGTGGTTGGGAAGAACACACGATGCCCAACTTCATATTTCTGGAGATATCGCTGCTCTTACATGTACATTACCCATTACTGTTAACTTACATTTCACGATTTCGGTAAAAGTATCTAAGTTGATTTTCCCCTTTTGAGTTTAGCAAAATAAATTGAATAAAGTCAAAAATAGCTTCTAAACGTTTCACTTCATTACAAATACTCTTTCACAACTGATAAGGTACAATGAGAGTGGGAATTTTCATTACATAATAAAACGTATACCGGGATAAACGTAATAATACCGGGATGAATGATTGTAAATTTCTATCACAAGATATTTTTTTAAATTATTTTCTGGTTACTTGGTTATTTATATATCATCCGTAAATTTACGAATATATTGACGTTTAAAAAGTCAAAATCAAGGTAAATGTTGGAATACAGAAAATCTACTCTAGGCTTGCGCTTATAATGGGAAAAGGCCACATTATTTTCTGAAGAGAATAGACAGAAGGGTGGAATGGTACACCGCGCCCCACGGCATCTGGGAAAGGCATCGGCGCGGTGTGGCGCGGTGTGGCGTGGTGTGACGAGATGTGCGCCGCGGTGTGGCGAGATGGTGCGGTGTGGTGCAGTGTAGCGTGGTGTGACGAGTTGGGAGACAAGATGTGTGACGAGATGTGTGGCAGGGTGTGGCGTGGTGTGTGGTGTGTGGCACGGGGCTGGGAGTCGGCCGACGACACCGCCACGCATCTCTTAGCTATTCTTCTACCTCTGCCTGATTCGTCTCCTCCTCCATCTTGTTCTCAGATCTGCGGAGCCCATGGCCCTCTTCTAAGGAGAATATAGGTACAAGTCATTTATCATTTATGCCGAGAACATTGTTGTGAAGAACTGACTTAAGATGACTACTTTACTGTGTTGGCATCTTCTCTTTCGCCTCACAAACGCCACCATATCCTACTACGAATAATTTCTCCCTTGTTCTTAGCGTTGAAAACTAATACATATCATGTTTTGGAGAGTGAAATATTAATTTCTAAAAAGCAAACGTGGAAAAAATATTACACCTTTATGATACCTCTTTATTGGAAAGTGAGTAAAATTATGGTTTACTTTCTGACGGATGATAGGGTGATTATGAAGGGTTAATAAAACCAGAAACATTATGACTTGTGGTATTTCTTTTAGTTCGGATTTATTGTTATATAATAAGTCAACCTCGCCAGTCCCACACGATAAAGTTCTAATGCTAACCTCGGGCCTCGAACTTGCGGCCCTTCTGCATTTGAACACCATGTTACAACAGCAAAAGTGTTCGTACGCATTGCTGCTGAAGAATCACACAGAAATCCATAATTTAAGGTGGAGTTCGTCTCTAAAGAGGTAGACAAAGCGTCCATCCCTGGGAATGAATGTTCGTCGGGCGAGGGTCCATGGGGCATGTAACGGCCCACTGATGCCCCGCATTTTGGAAGTGTAAGGCAATCATTCTCGAAAAGCATCACCTGTCACAGAGTCCGCACTCACGTTGGCACCTCCTTGAATGACGGGGGGGGGGGATATACATGGTGGGTGACGATGGGTACAGCTTTTAGTGAATATTGTATTTAACGAGCAGTTGAAGGCTGCGTATATTTCCCCGTGGTTCAGCGCTAACAGTGGCTTTACATCACACTAGCAAGATGGCATGAAGTGAGAGGGTGTTTATTGACTCCGGTACTGTCTTCTTCTTTGGCCATTAGTACCGTAAGTGTAATGTTATATCCCCGGATGGGGCGGTGTTCCACTCCGGTTAGCTCGTGAAGTCCGACATCGACTTGAAAAGATTTCCGTCAGCATGGCCCATACCGGCACAGGCCCTGAGCTCTAGACTGGCCTCCAGACAGGGCTGCTAGTGCAGTGCATGTAAACGTGTGTAAGGGAAGAGTAGAGATCCAGGTTGTGAAGGAAAGATCGTTCGCGATCCATGGCCATTTTGTAGCGATACTGCTCAAACACTCGCATGGTATTCATCGGGAAAAGAACGGAAAACTGACGATCTGACCCTTAGAGGGCACTGGGTGGCCGTACATTTTGTTATTGTATAATTTGTCCTTAAAAATCTTAAGTGTCGACAAAAAACATGAATAAAAATGAGTAGTTGGCCGGTGGAATGTTTCTCCAGACAGTCGTTGATTTTGATCCAGCTCGTAGATAGCCAGTGCCAACATTCGCCACCGGCCGGACCTGACCTCCGCGTCAACAATGCTGCGGTGGCGCGGAATGCCAGAGGCGGCGGGTCGCGTGGCAGCGCGTGGCCGGGAGCAGGCCGACTGAGCGGCCACGCGCCCCCCCCCCCCCCCTCCACAGCCTCCACCTCCTCGTCCTCCGCCTTCGACCCAGCCTCCCCCCGAAGCCGGTTGGCAGCCTCGCAGCCGGAGGAACTCCAGCTTCGAATCCACGACCCTTCCCGGCCTTGGTCGCGTAATTATCTGCGTTTCGGAATAAATTTGCATTTACGCGAATTTCTGCCCGTGTACGTCGAACGGACACGCCGCGACAGTAAATATCGGCGGCTTTCTTCATCTTTCACGCGACGCCCGGATGCGAGCGATATCTCATGTCTCGCCCGTGATAGTACCGTGACTTCCGAGCTGCGTTGGCTGTCTTGTAGTTCGTGCTAGGTTTATATCAACCTCTGGCCAACTTGTTTTTAATTTTACTGCAATAAAATTTCGCAGGGGGCTCGCAGGTTTTTTTAATGTAATATTCTTGGAAACATGAGTAATAATTTGAACAGTGTGTACATTAACACTTAAGATATTTTCCCAGTACTTTCTGTGTGTAATTCATAATTCAATTATAATAAAACATTTATAATTCCTTCTAGGTATATAAAAGATTACGTGTGATGGTTCAGTGTATTTACTAATTCTTACTCTCGTATTCACAATGCACTCGTGCACCAGCAAAACCAGTTCACTGGCATTGTGAAAGTTAAAAAAAATTAATTATACAAAATCCGTCCTTTATTTTCTTTAATCCATCGCAAGACAATTATTTTGTCTTTTGAACAGACCCTCTGTGCGGTTTACTGTCATTTCATTCTCGACTCATCAAGTAGAAACGTATAATAATACTTAACTTGCGCCTCATTTCAAAGGAAGTATAAGATCAGAGATTAATGTCAAAATCCTAATTTGTAAAGGGTGGCATGAGTTACAAATTTGTAATAATTATACTTTATGTCGATTTGCACTCTTCATAAATGTAGGTAAACCATCATCAAATAACTGAACTTTAATAATTCCAAATTAAAAGTATACATAACATTTATTTTACTACTATCTAATGCATTTAGTGCCCTATTGGAATAGTAGTATATCATAGTTTATGAGTTAAGGTTATTCGGAAGTACCTACTCGAGAATCAAACAAAAGTTAATTATTTTCGTCCACAAAATACTAGGTAAGTAACGTTTTCCTCAGTAGATTTTTAATAATTTGACAAAACTATTGGCAGTGCTTTTGAGAATGCTTTGAATGGTCTTTGAGTTTTCAATAAGTAATTAATAATATTTTTAAAAGAAATTGATGGATGTTCTTCGTCTCAACCGTAAAAAATTAATATTCATTTTCCTCCTACTTAATCCGTAAAGATTATGTAGTGGTCCGTACGTAGGGTAATACAATGGTCCATGGTAAGAGAGTTGAGGATCCCAATTTTATTGGGCCTTGTGTATTGTGTAATGGTATTTAGTATATCTGTAACAACGTTAGTGTATCAGATAGAAAGAAACAGCCACATCTGGCGCGAGGAGATTTTTTGATCAGAACAACTTCACTGTTTGGGGATGAGGTACCATCTTGTCACATCGTGTAGTTTTTCTGGAGTTAACCCAAGCGAACAGCCTTTTTCAGCGGTCTTGACAGAGGCGTACGGCAGATCAGTGGCCTTGTTTACGCTTAGTTTTCGCCGTGACCAAACACGCCACGTCGGTTAAAGCATGGGCTGTCATTATTTTATCGAATACGCATGCGTTTTCATTAGCTTAAAACCTACAGAATGTCATCGAGGCGGCGGTGGAAGCCGTTTTTTCGTTTTGCAAAACAGCCAAATGTCAGCGTCCGCACTGCGTGGTGCTGATGGCTGTGACCGGTCGCCGCCACGGCTGCCACCATGGGCCGTCGGACGATGGCGCACAGTGGACAAGGCAAGAATGCCTGAGGGGAAATTGGGAATTAGAAAGGCTTGTTTTTGTTGTTGTTATTATATTTATTGTTATTATATTTATTATTATTATATTTATTATTATTATTATTATTATTATTATTATTATTATCGTCGTGTTGCCGACCTGGATGGCCAAGGTGGCTACAGCGTGTGCCGCCTCAGCGCCTCGGTCGGAAGGGTCGCGGTTCCTGTCCCGCCGTGGGCATAATTGCTTGTCCCTTGCCTTTTATGTGTGTGTTGTCGCGGAAGGCCTTCTTAGTCTACTGACCATGGACCTAAGAGACCCCAAGTGTGTCTAGTGAAAAAGGCTAATGTCTGTCCCATGAGAGATACAGTGGGTACCAGGCGCGTGTAGCCGATATCGGCATCCCCTGGAATCTGGAAGGAAAAAAAAAAAAAAAAAAGAATGAAGAAAAAATAAGCTTCGTATCTTTTTATTAAAGACAATAAGCTGTACACAGTTGTTCACAATTCATGATTATACAATAAATTCACATTAAGATATATCTACAATTTATTACTTACTGATCACCATTACAAGTAATCATTCAGACAATTACCATTTTTATTTTTATTCACAACAATATAAAGAGACCTTAGAAAATATTGTAAATCAAAGGATATCAAAGTTATTTGCTGTCGACTAGTTGGTACAAAGTAAGTCACTGACAACTTAAGGCTTAGGAGAAGCAATTGTCAATAACGTATGATAAGAAGTAAATTATTCTGTTTATAGATCATTCATCCCACGACCCATTGATTTTACGTTTCATTTCCTTGCGACACTAAACCATATTAGTCGCAAAAAATTTAAATAATGCAAGAAATTTAGGAACACTATGCATGCTCTGATCGTCTATAAGGGGATATAACCGCTGAATGATTGTTCAAATCCATTTAGAGAATGTTTGTGATATTTTCCATCGTCGTCGGCGTCCTAAATAACTACCAAGCAACAATCTCCTTTTTTATTTTGCATTCTCAGAATTCAAGAACTTCATCAGTGGTCATTGAATAATATGCAAAAGTTAAATGAACGTCTTAAAAAGGAACGAAAATAATTACTGTTCAAATTCTCTTGTTACTTATTTTTGTACATAAACGTGTTTCGTCGTTTTAAGACATGGTATTTTTCAATAACCTCATGTGTTATATTCTGATGATCTGAAAACTCGTATATCCTTGAAATACAAAATTTATTCTTAAATTTAAACATACAAAATTTATTCGTTGATAATTAATACTAGTTTTTTACATTGTCCGACGTTACGCGCTTCTGTAACTTTTACTGATGAATTTTAGAGGGAAGAAAAATTCAGTGAATTTATATATGGTTCATTTGTTATATTTAAATACACACATAGAGGCCAAAATGTTGACGATTCTAAAAAGGTTTGAGATACTTTTATTACTCTTAATATTTTTTAAATTACTTCCTTAGTTTTTAATTAAAAGATACTGCAATGAGAGCTAAAAGAACTAAAAGGGAACGTCATATAGAGAATATTTAAACCTAAAAAGTGTAAATCAACCCAGACTGGTTAGAGGCAGGTGAAGTACACAGCATTTAAAAATACTCATGTCCTCTTTAAGCTATTTTGTGACTTCCTCATTGTTCTAAATAATAGATTTATCGCTTTTATATTGGTCACTAAAACTAAATGTTTAAAATAACGCCGAAAGTTATGTGTTACATGAACAAAATTTGTTTGTTATTTAATAGCAAAAAACGCGATAGCATTACTGTTAATCGGCGTTAGAAAGAAGAGAGAAGGTGCGAGAGGGAGAGACAGAAGGAGAAAGATGGACGGAAAGAGAGAGATAGATAGACGGAAAGGGAGAGAAAGACAGACGAAAGGAGAAAGACAGACGGAAAGAGAGAGAAAGACAGACGGAAAGACCCACCCACAGCGATAGACAGAACGACAGCGTCAGACATAGTGACACAGAGAGAACGCCAAACAGAGAGTGAGAGTGAGAGACACACTGTGAAAGAGATACAGATATGTTTGGAAAATTTCATAAAAAGCTAGAAGCAACTTTAAAATGTAAACCCCACAAACTTCCATGAATTTGAGAAACATAGAAAACCTGATCATCCACCGATCATTTGAAATACAACTAGAGCCTTTGGTGGCCACCACAGTTCTTATCTTGCCGTTGACATGCAGCATAATTGTAAATTATCTCATTTAAAGGGGCAAGGAGAGGTTGTCGAATGCACGAGCGTCCGCTCGACTAATCGAGATGTTTGTGGAGTCCCCCAAGTCACGCTTGGTCGCAAAGGTCGCGAGTTTGAACATGGAGGTTTGTATGAACACGCGCAGTGATGGTCACTAATGTTTCTTGTAACCTGACTCCGAAACCTCACGTAATGCTGATCCTATTACTAAGGAGACCCGCATGTTATAATTTTTCATGTTGGGCTTCACAAACTCTTAAACGAAGTGTTGGGATAATTACCGACATACTAGATGTGCTAAATGAATGGCTGTGTTCTTTTTAAATGTATCTTAAACATCCAGTGAAGAACATCTCACGAAATTACAGAAATGCTAATAAAACACTACAAATAGGTAATTTTGGCACATTATTAGTATTATTACTCGTACACACATGTAAAAATAAAACGAAATACGAATTTTGGAAAAATAAACTGAATATTAATGCCAAACATTTTGATTTGACTTAATAATAATAATAATAATAATAATAATAATAATAATAATAATAATAATAATAATAATACAATTTTGATAAATATTACAGCTACCTTAGTTGAATGATACTCGCGTTCGTATAAACGGTCATAAGTTGACGACAAGCGTGGCAGCAATATAACGTTTTACGTTTCAATGGAAGTAATTCATTTTGACGTTAGTATTTGATGAGTGAAGAAGTAGCGAAATGTAATAGGCAACATTTTGAGTAGAACTTGGAATTAAAAAATTAATTTCGATAATAAGAACGTGAGTATGAAGTACACAAGATGGGAGGTTATATGTTATTAAAGTTAATGTTCTGGTATTTTTTGTGTCGTATGTTGTTTCTAGTATTATTGTCGAGCAGAGAAGCTATGACAAAGGTAAACAAACTCGAGTATTGTAATCAGGTGGAGAGCAAGGAAGCTCCTTGTTTAGATTGTAATATGATGAATTTCAAATTATTCGAATTATAAATATTAAACAAAACAATAATTGTAGAGTTATCATTTCAAGTGAGATAATTTCAAATTAATATCTTCAACAGGAAATTCACATCCTGAGTTACCATCTGGGCAGGTTCTGCCAACCTACAAATATAAATTTTCTAATATATATTTAGCATGCGCATTTCATAATAGATTTATTTAATTAATTGTTAACAAGATAAATAGAGTAGGTACAGGCCATCAGATAAATCATAATATTAACTATTTGAGATAATATAGGAAGTGCGGCATCGCAGGTCTCAAATTAAGAGACATTTAAGAAAGCGATGGCTTTAAAATGGAAGTATTTGGAGACAAAATAGGGAAAAAACATTTTGAAACTTGCCCGAGAAGAACAAAGAGTAATCACGACGCAGAGAAAATTTGAAAGGAATATTGAAAAAATAATTAATAATTTACATGTAGCAAGCAGCACAGTCTGAGGAAGAGAAGAAGAAGGAGGCGGAAGAAGAAGGTTGGTAAAGATGACGAAACCTTAATTAATAACGCGTCATTACAACATCATCGGCTAGAGAATGTTCGCCAAAAGTCGCGTATTCGCCCACTGCGCGTCGACTGGAGAAGACAGGGGGCGCGGAGGCGAAATGCCACGTGCATTCGTTGACCTCCGAAATGCACCAGCCTGCGGCGGCGGCGGCGGCGGCGGCGGCGGCGGCTGCCAGCTGCTGGAGCCGCGTCTCGCGAGATGGCTGGTCGTTTACCTCGGGGCGTGCGAATATCCCTACCCCCTCCCCCGCCCCCGCCCCCCCGTGGATGGCAGGGCCTGCGCAGCCAACGCGCCGCGCCGCCGGCGCCGGGGAGCGCGCTTCTCGCGGACGAATGTCCAGAAACTCTGCCTTCGGTAAATTGCAGACGTTGGCGGCTTCCGCGCTCAATTATTTGCACGACGAAGTCTCGCGGAGACGGAAACTGTCTTGTGAACCCTTATGTGATATTGTATTATTCTGAAAGTTTATGGACCCACTGACAGATAACGATTGCTTGGGGAAGCATTCCTGTTTAGCGGGGCTATCAATGTCACCTTTTCCATTTGTTTGCAACTAAATAATAATAAAACGTGAATTGTGGGTTGTCGTTTTCAATTTATGATGGTCTTAAAATACGCATAGTTAAATTAGGCGTTACTTAATAATTTTAACTTTGTGAACACAACATTCGATTTTTTCTCCATTTTCGTCATATTTCTTCATATCCATATAGTATATTTTGAATACAACAAAACAAACTAAAATTATTAATGGACCATGATTTCCAAACTAGGAAATTTAATACGTAAGATAAAACGATAATCGAAAACTGAATATCACCGAATCAGTTTACAGAAAGGCGAGTTCGTTTGAAGTTGAAATAATAATGAGAATATCAAAAGTAAATCGAAATATTACGTAAAACCAAGTCTGAGTTTCTCGACTCGCCGTGTGGTGGATCCGAGTTCCGCTACTCGACCGATGAAAACCTTCCGACATCCGCGGGAAAGGTTTTTCTTTCAGATCCTACGCATATTACTCGTAATTGCCAACATTTAGAATCACGGTGTGATGTAAGCGATGTAGTAAGCCACATCATACAATTACTGTCAGCGCACCAAAAAATTCCAACAAATCTATATTATAAGAAAATTCAACAGCGGTTGAAATAAGAACCAACAAAAATCAAACAACGTATCTCTAAGTCATCAACTTTTTATCAAATATTATCATTTAAGATCTCTTAACTTTTTTTAAATAAATATTATTTTTCTGCATTCCTTATTGATGATTTATATCGTCAGATTGACAGATTGTAGTACCGTAACTAATCTGGTCGCTTTATTTTCTCCTTTAACTCATTCAAAATTATTTTAATTAATAAAATTCAAAATTCTTTAATATTTCCTGAATTATTTTTCTCTTTTTGAGAACTCTGTAATCAGATGTTAAGAACGTAATCATGAAAATCTTCTGGCACACACGGGTATTAACATTTCACAACCCTGAAATTTTTTTCGTAGAAATCTTCTTGATCTAAGACCATTCTTTGCTTATTTCCTTCACTATACCAATCTCTCTAAAAAGTTATACTCATTAGGATCTTTCTTAGGAGTCTTCATTTTCGAATTTGTTTTAAAAATATTCGTAATCATGTTCACTAACTTCTATAGAGAGTTATTTTTCGGTCTAATTGTCTAGTGGCATACTTTCTTGATATCCCAACCAGATCCCAAATTATCTTTTCATCTCTTCCACATTTTTCATAGCTCTTTCCACCATCACTTTCGGCATTCTCATCGACATCACAAGCTTATATAAAATGACACTCGTTCTTCTTAGTTTTCTATTGACTTCAAAATCTAAGGGTTGTGTATTGCTTGCGGGCATTGACTTAATATAAACAAATATGTAGTTATATTTTTACTTTTAATGCTTTCGTGAATCGCATTCAAATATTTTATTTTTATTCTTGTCAAATGTATTTGTATTAAATAATTCTTAATTCATTGTACTGCGGTAGATAAGTTCATCAACGATTTTTTCTTTAAAAATAATGTTGATTATAGTATTATTGCTTGCCCATGTTTCTTTGAGCTCATTGCCGATTTAACAGCTTTGGAGGGTGTTGGGCTTTCGTTAATGTGGGGGCCCCCTATTCTTACTTTTACTGACTCCCCCCCCCCCCATTTAAAGACTAGTTTTATTAAAAAATACTGAACTTCTCATTACGGAGATTTTTCTCGCATCAACCAGCAACATTCCATATTATAAATATTATCCAATGATACGCGACACATCACTCCGTTATGCCAATGTTTTTGGCGTATAGTTCAATCATACATCACATTTCATGTTAGTTTTTTTTTCAAATTTTATTGTTTGAGAAATTTAGTATTCAATATTTTTTGAACACTGTCAGAGGCCTTTAAACTTTGGGGCCCTGTGCTCGGGCTCTTGGAGCTCGTGCGTTAACACGACTCTGCTTCAGTCCTACAATCATTAAATGCGAAAGATATGCGTAGTTGGTTATTTCAACGAAAGAAATATTCAATGAAATCAGTATCTGGTTTTCTGATGCAAAATAGTTTCTACTACACGAGAGCGAACATTTCTTGTTTTCATATTTTGACGACAATGATTGTTGGTATAATTTATACTTATAATTAACGTATAATAAACTAATGCTTGTGAAGGAGGGGGACAGGTACTTCGGCGCTGAAGAAATCGTGCGCGAATATTACGTAAGATCATGGAAGTGGCCTTACGACAACTGTAATTTAAAATGTCAGTTTTTTAATAATTTTTACTTTTAAAATATCATATGCGAAATGATCATTCGTATTATTCATTGTAAGAGTTCAATTTAAAAGTAATATATTTTCACAAACGATCGTCGTTATAGTTACCATATTGGTAGAATCGTAAAGTGACATAACCTGGTTAAGAGATGGCCAAAGAGGAAACTTAGAGGAGGCGACTTCCCTTACGTAGTCACTTTTTCACCCTTACATTTCGGGTTCTGTAGTAGAATGGGTCATATCGACTAATGCATTCGGCGCAATGGGTTAAGCTAATGAAACTCATTTAAACATTTTTATTTCACACCATCGAACGTTGTAGGGACTTGCAAACATCACAGGGTTGTGCTCTACTGGATTTATTTGCAAACGTGTTTGATAACACGTATCAGAAAACTGAAATGAAGATCACAAGTTTTTAATACATCGTATACTGCTCGAGATGCAAGATTTCCAAGATCGGTGACCGTGTTGTACAAAGTCGTTACTGGTAAAACACGTGCGATGTGCTACCTCACGGTTCACTGTACTCCGCTAATCAATGCAAGTACTACTACTTATTTAGTATGGAGCGCGCTAATGACCCCCAGTATATCACCGTCGCCGTGAATCTACGAGTTCTTTGCTACAAGCACACCGTTAACGACGGCGTGCTGGCGACGAGAATGAATCATCGGGCGCGCATGAATCATGCAACACGGGCGGGCTGAGAAAGCGATCAGCCATCATTATAAGCACACCCACACGTCCCGTCGCCGCACCGCCATCTGCCCCTTGTGGGGTTCCGGCAGATAATACCTCCATATGTAGTCAGCCGTGGAAGTGTAACGGGCCACCCGGAGGGCAATTTCGCGATATTACCCTCGATAAAGGTTGCTTCCCCGAGCGACGAATTCAATTTGGATGCAGTGCAGATTAATTAAAGGTTAAGTGCACGTGCAGGAGCGGCGGGGCGCGGTGTGGGGCGGCTGACGCGTGGCGGCGTGAGGCGGAGCTGGGCAGCACAGGATGGTTCAAGAGGGGACTGTGCGGGGAAGGCGGGGCGGAGCGAGACGGGGAGGAAGGGGGTGGGGGAGAGCGGACCGGGGTAGGGAGCGAGGCGAAGGGTGGTGTCGGGGCACGGAAAAGTGGTCTAGAGGGCACTGCATGTCAGAACAGTGCATGGCAGAAACGTGGATGGGAGTGGCGCGGGAGGTCGGAGAGGGAAGGAGCGCGATGCGATGACGCCAGGGGAGGTGGGACGGGGAGGGGCGAGGGAAGGGCAGCCCAAAGGGCAGCCCAAAGGGCATTGGAAGGAAAGTAGGGAGGCGATGGGCGAAGGTTGATGAGGCCGGGAAGAGTGGAGAGAGGCGGAGAAGAACGAGGAGGGAAGGAGCACGATAGGTTGAGGTCAGATGAGGAGGGCGGGACGAGGAAGAGCATAGTGGAGCGGGGCGGGACGGGGAGCGGTAGTGCAGGGCAAGGAGAGGCGAAGATGGAAGGGGCGGGGAAGGGCGAGGAGGGAACGGCGAAGAACAGGGAGGGAAGGAGCGCGTTTGGCTGAGTGGAGGTGTGGCTAGGAGGAGCGCGTTCAGGAAGGGCAACAAAGCGCAGTGCGGGGCGGGCAATGGCTGCTCAAAGGGCATTGCAGGACAGAGAAGAGCAGGGTAGGGAAGAGATGAGAATGGCAGTGGTGGAGAAGTACGGGGCAGCTGGAGTGCGATGGTCTGAGTGGGGCGGGGCGGGAACGCGGAAAAACAAGATGCAGCGGAGCGGGGGGTGCGGGGCGGGGGGGTGGGACGCTGCAGGGCATGATGGGGCACTGCCAGGAGTGTGGGAACATGCAGTACAAGGCTGACCAAGAGGGACGCCGGGGAGGCGGAAAGAGTCGGTGTGTGGTGCGGTGGAGTGGGACGCGGGGCGGCGCGGGGCGGCGCGGCGGGCGAGTTTCTCCGACCTGTCCGCGATAAGGGCGACAGGATGTTGCGGGGGTAAGTAGGTTGGTGCGGCGCGGCGTAGTGGCCAGCTGATGCTTATCGCGGGCGCGCAGGTGGGCGGGGCGATGCGGGGCGGCGAGGAGCATGGCGGCGAGGCGGTGGGCGGGGTGGGGGCAGGCGCTGTGGCGAGGCGTCGCGGCGCCCTAGATGCCCGCCGCGGCTTCCGGTCGCGGAAATTGCAATCTCGCCCACCGACTCCTCCTTGCCTCCCTGGTCTTTCGCTGTCTCTCAATTTCATTCGTTTATCATTTCCTTCTTTTCGTGTCCTTAAGCGTGTTCATGTTAGTTAATTGCGAAAAAATAATTTTACATCTTTTAATGATAATCGCGGGAGAATATTGGTATATGCTAACGAGGAAATGTATAGTAACTAATGGAAAATTAAATTGTTTGCATAATATAGCTATTAAAAGTCGAATATTACTCTTGAAATTTCCCAAGATGCACTTTTCTGATCAATATAAATTAAATATATTACTGCATATTACCAACTGTCAGTATTAATGTTCTAAAGATGACTACCGATCTGACGAGGCTGTAGTGGCGCACGAATATTTGCATTTTGCACGCGGTTTATCTATTGATTCGTGGTTACGACACCTTAGTACATATAAAAGTGCACGGTACTGCAAAATGTGTTTTGCTTATCATTTCGACGCCATTAAATGTCGCGGATGATATTAAAAAACAGTGTCCATTATATGTGTAAAACGTGCTCTGTACTTTTCGCTTTTGGTTATTAAATGAAAGTTAATAAATTATTCTTATACAAAATATTCTTGCATATTTTTTGCTACCTGACATCTGTTTTGAGTTAAAGAGCACATTTTAAGTGAAAAGCTGTTCTGAAGGTAGAAAAATGGTTATTCCAAGACAATTTTTGAAAAGTTCCCCGCGCGACCATCTTGGATTTTGATGAAATTTCGTAGGCATAGTTCTACATGACGCGAGTGAATTTTTGTAACGTATAACCTTTATAGGTGAAATAGTTTTTCAGCTACGGGTCATGTTTGATCCGGTATAAACGTTGTTGTGCTGTACGACTATTACAATTGCGCAACTTTGGGAAACAATATTTCCTTCTCCGGTATTGCCAAACAAACGAAACAAATTTTACTTGTAAAACTCAGTTTTTCTGTATTAAATGGAACGAATATAATTTTAATATACTATAAACACAGAGTGTAAATTGGAGCAAAGTCACCAAAAATTGCTAAACCGTCAACTTTAAACGTCATTTATGCAAAATTTGAGAAAAGTTGAAATTGTACATTCAGAAACAATATTATAATATCAACTAAGTTTCTTATTTCTTACTTGGAAGCTATTCAGTATTAAAAAATGATTTTTTTAACTCTAACTTTTTACAAGTACTACTCCTGGAAAGCAACTAAGAGTTGATTTATAAAGTCATTTGATCGTTCGATTTTGTGATATTGCTTTCCATTTTTCAGAACAGAACCTTTGAAGCGTAAATATTGTTTGAAATTATTTGACAAATTATTTGAGACATAAAAAATACCTAACACATTCAAGTATGTTGGCTAAAATTGATTGATATTTCATGGTTTTTGAAGTAGATACGTAATTCACTTTGCAGGAGGATGATTAAATATAAAAATAAATTTTGATGATATAGTTAATCAAGATAAACCTCTTTTTAAGTAAATGTAATTTATTTTGTAAATACAAACTATTTAAATCCGATTTCGTTTACACACGATTTCCTAACAATAATGAATGGATATAATTTTCAACATAAAACTTGTTGTAACGTTCTTACAACTCTTAAGCACTCTCAGGATACTTAAGTTGTAATAAGATGCAAAATTTTGTTATTTACTGCATCTCGTTCGTCATAATTTCTTTGGCAAGAAACCTTTAACACTACATCACAAGCACAGAATATCTTTCTCCTCCTTCATTTTGAAATTTTGTGCAGACTTGTAAGAATAATTGCGAAACAGCGAAAACATGCTTGGTACACGGAAGAAAAATATTCTGGAAATTAATGTGTTAATTGCGATTTGCGTCGGCTGTGACGTGCGTTGGCAGGCGAGCTGCGATTTCATAGTCCCCACTTTTCCGCCGCTTGCTGAGCCAAGATGCACTGTGACCTCATGCATTCCATCAACCGCCACTCGCCCTGCCTGACCCCACCTCGTTTTACGCGATAGGTTCCATGAGTTTCCGGCCTCACTCATTTGTATTTCTGATACAAGGAAAAAATTACGTTACTATTCAACTTAATCTTTCTTTACTCCAGCTCAGGTTTTACATCTGGATATTAATATTTCTTGGTTTTTGAAAAAATACTTCGAATTTTTGTTGAAATTATTGAATGTTTCATGAAAAAAATATGTTTCATGAAAAAAAGTAAATTAAAATTAGTTGAGGGATTGGTCATTGTGGGTAGGGAAACTAAGATAAATTATAAACTACGATAAATAAGTAACAATAAACAGTGTATGAAGACAACGAACATTTCAATAAATTGATTAATTTATTAATTAACATATTTTGTTTTTTATTTTTGTTTGTATAATGTTAATTAATTAATGAATCAATTGGTTGAAATGCTTATTGTCCTCACGCACTGTTCATTGTTATACTCTAGCGCTGATGAATAAATTAAATATTTCGAAACTTGGCACAACTAATTGTGTCTACTCACAATGACCAATCCCTTGAACCAATTTTAACTTATTATTCATCAGTAGTCGTGATTTCACAATGTAAAAATGCCATTGCGTACCACTTACGACCAAAACTTCATTTGCTTCACGCTCGTCTGTAACTCTTCTTCGCCCGAAGGCTTTTCTTCAGCTTTAACAAGTGGTAGACGTCGCTAAGTGCCCGATCTTGACTGCAGAGTGAATGGCTCAACTTCTTAAAGCCATTGTCCTTCACTACATTCTTTGCAATCTGAGGAGTAAGCACAGTTGTCGTGAAGACGAAAAACGCCAGGAGACTTCACGCACTGCATCCAACTCAAGTCCCTCTCTTCACAAATCTGAGCGAGTTGTCATTACGACTATTGAAGACATGCTTCTATACTGGTCAGGTTTTCCCATAGCCGATCGTTATCTTGGTCAGGCCGGAAACTATTGAACCGCCTGTGTATATTTTCCTTCCGCTGCACCTCACTGTCCGCTTGGTCGTTTAGTGCCCTCTGTAATCGTGAAGTGTCGATTAGAACTTAAATTATGATAAGAATATTGTTTAGTAAATTTAAGTACTGTGAATTTATTTGTAAAAATTTGGGTTTAGAATATCGTACGTTCCATGGAAAAAAGTGATTGCTTACCACTTACTCTGCCTGACGCTCCGTTGCTTGTTTTCCTGTTCTCCACCTAACTGCCGCCTCCGTCGTTCAGTTCCCCATGATCATAATGTGACGATTGATGGTTGTCAGTATCGTTAATTTAATTGTGCAAGTTTCTATTTAAAATATAATGATAAGAATATTTATTTTGAATGAATTGATTTAGCAGACTGTTTTGAATGTCGCAATTCTTTCTACATTATTAGGATTATTTTAGTGTTGGAGTACTCCTGAGAATAAGCTTACGTTTCTATTTTTTAGAGATAATTTAATTTACATGATCCTGATGTCGGTGAGCATTCTTTTCACATTTTCTTCACATTCTACCCCTTCCTCTTCTTCACTTTCTCCAGTTTACGACTTTCTTTTCCCAACATTCACTGCATGGTGCTTTCCTCAGTTCTTTCGTTTTCCACCCACACCCATTTCGTAAATCTTCCTCCTTCACCCTCCTGCCTTCTCTATTCATTTCCTTTCGTTTCATTTCTCACAACCCTCTCGCCAACCTACTCGCCACCTCCCTCATTCTTCCAATTCGTCCCCTCATAACTCTCCATTCCACTTCCTCCCTGCTTCGCCCTCTTCTTCACTTGTCTTCTTCCACCATTGCCCTGTCCACTCCCTCCACTCCCTTCTGCCTCTTCAGTTTCCTTCCCTCGAAGACATCCTACCCGCTTTCACGCCGCCTTGCTCTTCCCCTGTGTGTTAATATGTACTCCCGCTCCTCTCCTCTCCACGTTCTTTCAGCACCATCCTCTCCTTTATCTCACTATTTCCATCTTGCTTCGTTCTCCTCCTCCTCGCTTCGTACTCGTCCACTTTCTGTTCACCCCGACACCATCCTCTCCGCCCCTTTCCGCCTTGTTATTCTCTTTCGCGCTTGCTGACGTGCTATCCTCACCGCTTCTTCAAACGCTGTTCTGTTGCCTTCGTTTCTTTCCAACCTTCCATGTCTTCTATCGACTTCTTCCCTTTCTCGCCCTCCTTCTTTGCTCTTCACTTCCTCCCCTTGCTCTGTATGTCTCTTCGCTTCCTCTCGGTTGTCCTATACTATCCACTTCACTCCATTCCCACCATCCTTCTCCTCATCCTCCAATTGTCTTCTCCTCCTTCTCCTCCTTCTCCTCCTTATCCATCACCTCCCCATCTCTTTCCTCTCCACCTACTCCACCTTCTACTTTCCTCCACCTTTTCTTCCTAGCCTTCTTCCCATCTCGCCATCTTCCTTTGCCCTAACTCTCTGCCCTTTCACTCCGCCTTGCTTATCTTTTCCCCGTCTCTCTTCGTCTCGCCTTCCTCTTTCCTCCCTTCCCTCCTCGCCTGGGCTCCCTCTGCTGGCGCTGCGCGGCGCGGCGCTGCGCGGCGCGGCGCGGCGCGGCGCGGCGCGGCGCGGCGCGGCGCGTCGGGTGCGGGTCGCGACTGCCGCGCGCTGGGGCCGCCAGGCGCTCTCCAGATAACAGAACTCGTCGCGGCCGCGGTGCGCGCCGGGTGGTCCGTGTGTCCCGCCGCGGGAGCCCCTGCAGCGAACGGTACCTCCCCCTCTGTGCCCGGGCGACATTTAGGCCGGCCCCGCTCAGATGCATCTGGGGCGATAAGTCACCTCGGCCCGCGGAAGAATTCTCCGCCTCGTGCGGGAAGCATGCGAGGAAATCTTAATTCTTTATGTGAATGCGGTAAGCCCGTTTTCCTCATCTCGGCAACATTTTATTCTATTTTATCTTAAAGTTCAACAGGAATTATAGTATATAAGGGTAAATACTATGAGGCCATTACATTTCTATCTTAAAGATTATAATAGTACGTGTGCGTAATAGCTGAGAAAAATGTTTGACACCTGTTAATGGGGCTAGATATGACAAATGGAAAACAATAGAGGAGTCTTATAACCATACATTAAACCACTATTGTACAGATGCTCAAACAACAATCACATCCTCATTTTATAACGATTCAGATCCAATAATCACGACACCAAAGTTAATATTTACGATTAAGAATAAGGCAAAGTTATATTGCTTTTTAGAAAAGTAATATTGTCATTAGGGAAATATAATATTTGAGATTGCATTTCAAAAACTGAGACATAAATGTCGTAAAGCTTTTATGTATCAATGGAGTGACAGCTTTGCAATGTGGAGGAATAAAAAATTAATCTAAAACTCTTCAAATATCCAATTATTAGAAAACTATATTTCGACCTATCAAAATGGAATGAAAAGGTGATGGTCAAAGATCATTGCGCCCAATTCTAAATGAAATAATGGGAGTTTCACTTACAGCTTAATATGTTATGGAAAATTAAATTTTCAAAACTCCTTACACAATCTTGAAAATCCCATTCTGTTTTGACTATCGTTAATTTATACATCTAGGAAAATATTCATTCACAATATAAATTTCTTTGATCGATGAAAATGTTAATCATATATATTGTAATTTCTTAATGCTCATTCAACCTGCACGTGTTTTCACAATACGATATTTGTTCCCGCCTAGATCCGCTACTTCTGAAATGTAGGTGCTGTAAATGTGGTTCGAAAGGGTACTCATTTGGTGTCGAAACTGCATGCTTTGCTATCCATTAATACCTATATTAATTCTAATAATGTGAAATTGTACGTAAACTGTAATCAAATGTCTGATGAGTGGTATAAATTGACCAATTTAGAGGCTAATCGCGTGGTCTTCCTTTTATGGGTTCCCGGTAGCAGTCGGGAATACCAGTGAACAAATGTAGAGTAGAACACGAATGAACCCATTTGAATTAGAGAATATAAAGCATACCCAACTTTTTAAAATTTTTTATTATCATTATTATGTCATAACGCTTTACCCTAATAATTATTTCAAACCATAAAAGTTTTCAATTATTTCAATCCTCGCTCATTATTTCATGACAAAATGCACGTTCTGTAACTTCTGATGTTAATTAACAATTTTCTGTATACGAAGAAGGGATTTTATGTTTAAAGGTAGATTTCAAAACTGTTTACTTTTAGGCAGTCAAATAAGTTATTGAATATAGGTGAGCCATTACATCGAGAATGTAATATCAGAAATTATATCCACCGATGATACAGGCCTAGACCTATTAAAAGCCATTGAGAAAAGAAAACTAATAATTTTCAAAACCCGTCCATAAAAAAATCCATATTCTGCATAGTTAAATTTAAGTTCGTTATATTTTTTGTGAAAATGTTTTCTGAAATTTCTCTACGTTGTGTGAGTTTCAAATTTACTAGTTACGCTATTTTCTAATTGTGGAAGAGGATACAAAGATTCGAAAAATCATTGTTTTATTAAAGTTTTCTTAAAATTAATATTCACTAAAAAGTTTAAAATTATGAAATAAACTTCTCCTATGAAAATGAACAGCAAATACCATCGTATGAGAAACATTAAAGTGTTCTTGTTGCCAGAAGAAGGGTGTTATAGTGACTTTGGTAAAGAGTTGTGATTTTTTAAACCTTGTGTTTTCGTATAGGGCGAATATAGGGGGATTCTGAAAAATTGAAATACAAATTATCATTTCATTTCAGACAAAGGTTAATTATTTTTATAAATTATAGTGAATTAACAATACAATGTTTAAACGTTATTGACTTTATTTACAATTTAAAAATAAAATTGATTTATAACTTTATATATTAAAGAAATAGAAAGCACACATCAGAATAATACAATTATAAATTGCAATAGGATAATAAAAACCACGGTCAAATTTACCAGTGCATGAATAAGACTTAAGACACCGATAAGTCATTCGGATCAATTTCAGTCGGATGCAGAACTTTAACCAATGGGAATAGAACCGCACGTGATCCTTCCATTCTCGTGTTACTCAATAGACTGAGAAGCTTCGGGAACGTGTGATGGGACCGTACAATGTCAGTAATAGTCAACAATCACCACTCCACTCTACACATTATCAAAGCAAGGCTCCCCTTTATCTCCAACATTATTCAATATATACATCTCAGAATTCCATCAATAACTTCTAAAATAGTTCAATTCTCAGACGATACAACACTATTTGCCTGAGTATACTCACTAAATAACCTCCGATCACAAATTCAAAGCCACTTAAATAAAATTGAAATCTGGGCAAACATCTGGAAAATTCAACTTAATCCTGACAAAACAATGGCAAATGTCATATTACTCAGAAAGTTTACCTTCCCCCTTTCGTTAGTAATAAATAGCTCCCATATAACCTGGGCTCCACCATCACAACCCATAAAATACTTAGGACTTCACCTGGGCACAAAACTAACCTGGAAAATTCATATAGATATCAAAATTAAACAAGCAAAACTAAATTATTCCAACTCCGGCCACTAATCAGCAAATAAAAATCCCTGTCATACACAAATTCTACAACAATATCTAAAACTATAATAAATTCACTAATGCTCTACGCATGCCCAATATGGACAAACGCAGCCTCCACAAATGTCAATAAAACCCAAGTAATTAAAAACAGATTTATCCGATTAATCACAAATGCCACCTGGCTCATAAGTAATAAACTACTCCATTCAGAATTAAGCATAAACAAAATAATAATCCAAATAGCCCATATATCCCACAATTTGTTCCAAAACCTAACAGACACCCAACCAGCATCGGATTTCAAACTAGCAATATCTAGCCCACGCCCGTATAAAAAATAGATTCCTCTTTAAAGTCTTTCTCAAAATCTTAGCCAACCATGAAACATAACCCCGAGGTTCTCCCCTAGGGTATCCTCTCCAATGTATAGATTAAGTTATCTTAGATATTTTAACGAGCATAAGTCTAAAGAAAAAATGTTTAAACTCATAAAGAATATGGGAAGCAGCTGCCATGATGCAAGATCCCCCAGACAGATGTGTTGTGATGACTCAATCAAAATAAGGAAAGACATATATAATTCATGTATGTGATAAGATATAATTTATTAGCGGGACCTGTGTGAACATTCCTCACTTCTTAAATTATTCTTTTTAAAGTGAAAATACCCTCTTGCTGGGACTTCTAACTATGAATGTTTCTGTCAACTTAGCAAATAGTAGGGTACCCTCCTAAAATGTAATAGAACGTCAAAACTATATTTTCGTCAGGAAACAGGGACGCGAAAACCTAGATTTAAATGCTTGAAATGCATAGTTTCTCAGATGCACAATGTGTTGGCAACGTGTGTTACAACGTTACCTGAATTCTGGATTGTTGTGCACCTGCCTTTACATCATAATCTAAGAACATCCAATTTTTCGCCTTACATCAGTTTGATGCATAACTCAGAGGTTATCTTGGATCCACGAGTGGGAGCACATTTACGGGACTTCGTGTTGATGGTTTCTTACAAATGATTCAAAACGTGTGATCATTATTAGGCGAGTTACAGTTAAGAAGGCGATATTTGTATTTATTACGATCACATTTTTTTCAAATTGATCGCACAATCGCGAGATAATAGTCGGATTTGTACACATAATTGTAATAGTACAGTTAATTTTTCTATTTTAATAATAATATCTGGAAAATTAGCCATTTTATGGCATATAATTTGAATAAAAGAGTTAAAAATTATTAAAACATCTTTTCTCATTTGTATACAAATCTGACGGAAGAGAAAAATTCCTGACGATAGAGAATGATAGAACTGATTTCTAGAACTAGCACGATAAAATTAATTGAACGTCGCATTTTATTGACAAATCTAATAAAAAGTTAAAAAATGTTCACTAGCGCTGTTAATAGCAGGGATAGAGGATGTTTCTGGGCTCCGGAACGAAACCCAAGAGCTTGCGGCCGCGCTGCGCCGTGGGCCGAGGGTCAGACGGGTGGCGGAAGTGAGCTAGTGGGCCGGTGGGTCGCGCGCCACCGGCGACCAGCGACGAGGCCCGGGGCGGCCACGGGCCAGCCGACACCAAAGCAGTCATTCCCCGGGAGTGTCCCAACTCCGCCGGCCACCGGCCAGTTATTATGACGGAGGAATTAGCAGGGGCGCCGAAGGATATTCAAAGAAGGTCGGCGTACTCTCTCGGGCGTTTTCTTTCTCTGTAATTTTCTTTAAGATGATGGGTCCTAGGGGAAATTCTAGTAATTCACGAAGATAAATGGGAGGATAACTATAAAATTCAACCATTTGTTGAGAAAATTGCGCGATAGTGGCGTAATAAATTTGGTGAGGAAATTCGTTTGGTTTCTTTTTCTCGTTTTTCATAACAGTAGATCTCTGAAACACAGTTCTTCAACGCTCCCCGGGTGGAATTATTGCCTTTTGGAGGAGCACAGAAGCGTCATCGTAGGCCCGCGGAATGTTAAATGAATACTCCATTCGAAGGCCTGCCGGCACGTGGTGCTAATCTCATCTCCTATAAGTGGTCCCGTTTAGGACAAGCGGATTCGCGTGGGCTTCTTTAGGCAAGGCAAAATAATAGTATGTACTTACAGTACAGGCTGTTTTGACGCACCGTTCAACAGTTTCAGTTCGCAATTTTGCTCATTGAGTAAATGTATACAGAATGGAGAAACCTGATGCACATTGTATTCTTTAAATATAACTTCAGATTTTTATGATGGGCCAGTGTATTTCTTTCGTCTGTTTCTTGTTCCTTGGAGAATCAGATATATTTCTTAAAAGAGATAAACTATGAAATGAATACCTTATCACATGCATTAAGAGTACCATTAAAAGGAAATACATTTTTCGTCACTCTTCTTGTATGTGTTCAGCAATATTTATGATCAGTCTTAAAATCAGGAATGATTTATTGCTTATCCCTTAAAGATATTTTACGTAAATTGTTACAATTTAGACTTTTGTAGAGTAATTTGTTTTCTATTTGTAACTTGTAATTTTTTCTGCAGACTTTAGATAATATTTAGAGCTATTCATTCTCCTAAAGGGACATTATTATAAACGAACACTTTAAACACAGTTTCCCCTCCAAGCAATCGAATTTGATAGCGGTTAACCGCAATTGTTTTAGATACATAGTAAACATTGAAAAAAATATATGATGAATCGTCTGAAAAGTTTTTATCTTATGTGTCGGGAAAATTGTGTAATTATCTTACAATTCACATTATTTCATCCTTTTCCTACTTGAATCTGAGGAAGTGCATAAACAGTTGAATAAATCATCGATCTTATTACAATGTTTATGAAACATTCGTTATACAACTTACTTTACTTTATGATACCGATATAATACGTTTTATTAGAAGTAATTTTATTTATTATATTACAACTTGTATTGGAAGTAGAATGCAAATAACTTAATAATTTAAAGTAATATTATTTCAAAAAAGATCATTAAGATATCAAACACAACGTTTAAGTACGCATTTAATCTAAATATTGGCATATCGATTGTATATAGATTAGTCGTAAGGAAACCAAATAGAAGACTACTAAATTCTTCATTGCCGACAGTATGATATCATCGATGACACCAATAGAGAACGTATTCAAATTCTTTTAAGCCAAAGACATATAGAGTCTATGCAAATGAGTTGAGTTCTCTGGGAAACATTTAGTGGGCGTGAAGTGATGTAGGCATCAATGCGTTATGAAGTATGAAATCCGGGTCTTTGAACAGCGCAGGGGCGGCGCGGGCGGTCGTAAGCGCTCGGTGACGTCATCGCCCCCGCCCTCAACGCCCTCCTCCTGCCCCCGGCCCCGGCCCCGGCCCCGGCCCCGCCCCTGCCGCCCCTCGCTCCCATTGCTCGCATCCGCACTCAACGCCACGCTCCGATCTCCGCCCTCCGCCCGCCCCCACTTCAATCCCCACCCCACCCTGCCCTCCATCCTCTGCCCTCGCCCCGCCCGCACCACCGTCTATAAAATGCCCACGGCCTCGGTCTTACGTCCCTCCCCGTCTGCCACAAACCCTTCTTCTCTACTTACGTCGTCATTCCTCGTCGTCTGATTCATGACCACGCCCCGTCTCCCAAGCCCCGTCCTCCACGCCCCGTCCTCCGCGCCCCGTCCTCCACGCCCCGTCCTCCGCGCCCCGTCCTCCGCGCCCCGTCCTCCGCGCCCCATCCTCCACGCCCCGTCCTCCACGCCCCGTCCTCCACGCCCCGTCCCCCACGCCCCGTCCCCCACGCCCCGTCCTCCACGCCCCGTCCTCCACGCCCCGTCCTCCACGGCCCGTCATCCGCGCCCCGTCCTCCACACCCCGTCCTCCACGCCCCGTCCTCCACACCCCGTCCTCCACACCCCGTCCTCCACGCCCCGTCCTCCGCGCCCCGTCCTCCGCGCCCCATCCTCCACGCCCCGTCCTCCACGCCCTGTCCTCCACGCCCCGTCCTCCACGCCCCGTCCTCCACGCCCCGTCCTCCGCGCCCCGTCCTCCACGCCCCGTCCTCCACGCTCCATCAACCATGCTTCGTACTTCAAGCCCCGACCGCTGCAACCCGTCCTTCCCAACCCGTCCTCCACGTCCCGTCCCCATCCTCCGCCCCCAATCCTCTCTCTCCAACATCCTCCGTTCCCCCTCCTCGTCGTCCGCCCACGCCGCCGCCCTCGAAGCGTGGAATGGCTGCGCTGGCGCTTCGCTACGGTCGGTTTCGCGCGCGATGGCTGCGGGTGGGTGAGCGGGTGAGCGGGTGAGACGCCGCGCCGCGCCGCCTGGTTCAAGGGCGACGCGCCTTTTTGGGCGACGGCGCGACGGCGCGTCGTAACAGGCGTAAGGCCCCCGACGCGAGGGCGGGCGGAGGCGGAGGCGCAGCGGGCCAAGACTTGAGAGTCGCACGCGCCGCGCCGCTGACAGGAGGGCGCGTGACCGTTGGCAGATGCTTCTCCTTGAATTTGTTTGTTGTGTTTTTTTTTTCATTCAGTCCAGCACAGGGTAACTCCTTTACGTGAGTTCGTTGGTAATTGATTTCATGTTACAAACGTTATTTATAAGGAGAGGAACTACAGGAAATAACTACATTACATAACTTAAAATAACATTATATATTTTCAAACATTAGTGTTTCTTCCGATATTATTGAAATATTGCATTTGCCTGCTTGGATCATTTCCGGCCGTTTCTTCTTCTGTCTCTTTCTTGGCTACAACTATTGTTACTTCTGTTTCATTCATTTCATCATCTCTGCATTTACTCCCTCTTCAGTGCGCCCTTTGTTTCGTGATTCTACTCCTTGCCTTCGGTTTCTGTTCTTTCTTTCTTTCTCTCATTTCCTTGCTCTTTCTCCTGATTTTCTTTCTTTCTTCATCTCCTGCGTCTTCTTTTTACGCCTTCTCTTTTTACTACCTGCTGCTTTTATATTTATTTTTCCTCTTCCTTTTAATTCTCTTTGTACCAATTTGTCCTGTTCCTCATCTTTTTCCCTTCTTTGCTTGCTTGTCGCTCTTTCCATCAACTTCTTGGTTTCCCCGTCCAGTTCTATTAGCTTTTTTGTCTCACTCAGTTTCTTCTCTCTTCTTGTTCTGTTCTTGTTCTCATTCTCTTTTATTTTAATGACATCAATATTAAGGATGATTTGAGCTTTTGTACGTAACTGATAATGTTAATAAGTCTTCATCTAAATGCACACTGGATTAATTAGAACTTATCTTTATGAGAAATTGTCTTGACGTCTGTGCATTCAGGTACGTTGGGTAAATGTTTCTTGGTGCACCATCTTTTTAAACGAAAATGTCTGGGGTTAACATTTTTCTCAGAACTTACCTAACAGTTCTGAGGTTCACCTAATTTAATTTCTAACATTATTTGCCAATTTTACAATTGTCACGAAATACTGAATCGATAATGTCCATGTAATATTTGGGAGTATAGAAAATAGACAATATTCGCCTGTTTTGATGAGAGACTCACTTTTTATTCTGAAAGAACAATATACATTATAGTTCCTCTGCGTACGCTATGGTAGTAATTGCCGCTTTTTAGAAACAATTTATTTGTTTATAATATTTTATCTGAAATTTAGAAAATTAAAAAGGAATGAAACACAATTTTGATGCATGTGCAGAAAGGAAATAGTAAAAAATATTTAGCGTATCTTCTGTAGTTATCATTTCCGGACATTTAACAAATACATGGTAGTTCCAACAATAAGCACGTACTTGCAAAAACGTACATGACCTGGGGCAACTCTTTTTAACGATCCCGACTTGCTCGTTATACCCCGTCGAGACTAATTCAAAGACTAGTTAAAGCGGGTACTTTCAATGCAATTGCAATTTCTCGTACTGAAAGATGTAATTTGTTGAAGTCTGAACGTACAAGCTCATTACAATTTTTTTTCAGTTCTGTAACTACTTAACTGTGTTTGTAATCCCAACGAGAACCACACCAACGCAGGCAGCTCTTCGATCACTGCATGAATCTTCCGACTTGCGCGAACAAATGCACTCGCAGACTACTACACTTGGGTAATCAGGTAAACGAAGGTGCATGTTGGGTTCTGCGTGGCGATTTATCAGCATTCAAATGACCGTGTTGCCGGGAAACAGGTATCTTGTGTTAAATGATATCGAATATGTACGGATACTGATCAGAGGCATTTCGTGTCTCTCTTGAGGAAAGGATATAATAGTTGTTCGAATAATTTTTATTTTTTATATTCTTTAGTTTCTTAAATGTAGTAGCCTAACACGGCGATTTTGTCAGAAAAAGTAGTTTTGTGGGACCCAGATACCAAAAAGAGATAATTATTACTCTTACATATAGTAAAAGACTACCTCTAAATGTTGTGGAGTGAGAAACCATGCTTTGTAAATTCTTGACACCAAAAAAGTGTTTTACAGCAAGCAGTCAGTACGCTTGTAGACAAAGCTAGTGCCTAAACAGTTAATAGGATGTTTTTCAAAATTAATACCTCTCTATTTATATGGCTCAACTCGAGACCTTGCAAATTCCAAACGTATATATTCACTTTATAGATATTTTTGGGAAGTACTTTACATGAAGATTCTACAAAATTTTCAATTTAAAAAAAATGACTCTAAATGTTTTTTTTTACTTTTTTCTCGGAAGAGATAGTTATTTCTTATTAATAAAATATATTCTACAGAATTAGAATTTAAAGTAACGTCGTGTATTTTTTAAATACTGACTGATTTGTAAAACTTCTTTTTTAAGGGGTCGGGACAGTTGTTACAGCGCCCCAGCAATTTTGGTCCGAGCGTATGCACAACAATGCGTATGCGTAACTTGCTAAACCAAAGCACCTGAGTTTTAATCCCAACGTGGGCACAACTTTTGTAAGTTGGAAACATTTTTCGTGTTAATGTAGTATTATAATTAATGAACATGACCATTATGAGTAATGCGAGAAAGTATGAGCTGTTCTATCTCTACTAGTTTGTTTTTCTCTTGTAGAAGACAAGTGTTTTGTTATGTTCATTGAGTTTCTTTATATATGAGTAATCGATGAGGATAATACTGATAGTAAGATGTATTTTATCTGTCAACGTGGGTCAGTATTATCATTTTAGTACTTTCTGGTTCCCGAACCTTCACGCTCGGATCTTATTCTGTTTTCATTGGTTTTGTCCGAGAATAAAATCTAGCAACCAAGAGCATTCTGTACTACTTAAATAGAGTCAACATGTGAACAGTGATATAATTAGTAAACGATGGTCCTCTTTCCCATTTCCGGAACAGATCATGTACCTGAAAATTAATTTAGGATGAGAGAGGATGAAGGTCTGAATGTATACAAAAATTCGCTAAAAAAGTTGGTTTTAATTCTGTTAAAAAAGTTATTTAAATATGCATTTTTGTGCTGCTTCATTTGCCTCCTGAAGGAAAGCATATGGATGAAGGATTTTTGATTCTTAAGAAGCCTACAAACTGATTCATTGAACACTGGCCACACTACCATATAATGAACTCTTTGCCCATTGTCAATTCAAGTACAGACAACTCTTTAAACAGTCGTCGACATCTCGTAAACATCGTATACAAACAACTCGTAAAATCTACATTTTGCGGGAGAGTAACATACGTTACCTTCCTACAATTATTTCTAGTAATATTTTAGCGCGATTAAACCAATGATCAACTTCATCATTAATCTCAAATCATTGTTAAGTTATTATTAATAATACAATTCGGCGTATCTTGTTCAGTGTTTTATTTTACACAATTTACTGGGCATTCATGAATTCACATGTGCACACTTCCCTGGAACTAGATGGAATTTAACATATCTGATTGTAATTTAAACATAGAGAAGGATGAGGATAATGCAATACTACCCTTATCTTATTTTCAGCAAAACGTTGATTAATCGGCTTATTCACCAAGTTCGCAGAAATATCTTCAAGGTTTCGCTTTTGTCATTTTTTAAAGCAATTTAGCGCAGCGGCCGTGCTTCGTAACGCACTTGAAGGAACGGGTTAATTCGCCTGCATCTGCAGCCCGCGAGCGCTCGCATCTCGCCGAAGCCCAAAATAACGACCGGCGGGCAGCGGGGGGCGCGGGTAGGGCCTTCCGGCAGCCCGGCAATTTCCAGAGAAGCTGCGAAACCCAATTAAACGTTCCATTAGAGCCCTCATCATCGCCGGATCTCTGGGCGCCGGGACCTTTCGCCCACGGGCGGTGGCGGGCGATCGCCCCTCCCAGCGCCCGACGGCCGCACAGTAGAGCAGGTCACCGGCCAAAAAATACAATTCTGCGGCGGCGATGGTGTAACGGTTAGCGTATCGGACTGTTATACCCAAGTTGGCGGGTTCAAACCCGATCGAAGCACTGGATTTTAAAGGTCGAAAAAATCCTTCGAGGGGAAGTAAAGCCGGCTGTCCCGTGTTAGTAGATTTACTTGCATGTAAAAGATCATCAAGACTAAATGAAGCCTTTGAGCTAAATTCAAATTGCTTGTTTCGTCGCCCAATAAAAACCTCCTTTCTCCGCTAGGTGCTGAGAGGAGCATAGCGAAATTTGCGTGGTCAGACGGAAGAACTCGCCACGTCAGATGAGGCATCAATTCAATTCAATTCAATTAATGAGCATAACGAAGTGCGCCAGGAAAGTCTCTCCGCAAAGGAACCAATGGCTAGTGAGAGTGCTAAAAGTATAAATGTTGTTGGTAGCACGAATTGCAATTGTATAAAATGAAAACGTAAATTGCGTACATCCCACAATCATAAGATGCTGGAAGTGTGGAAACCAGAGATGCTGGAAGTCTTGCCCCTTTCACGTTTCCCTGTGATCTGGTTCATACGAACATAAATGCAATTGTTAGAAAGAGCCCATGATTCGGCACAGTGCGGAAAGACTTTTCTGGCACTCATTACAACATATGCCCTACAGTGGCTCATGGGCAGCGTACTAGCTTCCCGTGGCGCGATCCTCCGTAGGGGGAAAATAGTTGTAGCTTTCCTTTAAAATGGTCCCATTTTCTTTAGCTGTGTGATGAAGAAAGCTCAGGCAGGCAGATTTTGCTATACGGTGGAAGGAATACGTCATCTCCACATGTGTATCTCACTTCCCACCTAGTGTGGGAATTAACTAGACCCAGGCGTGGGAGACATCGTTAGCTAGCCGACAAAGTCGACTAACTTAGCTCACCGACAAAGTCCGACTATCGACCCAAAATACTAAATACGTACATAATGCAACATTATGTGCGTATTTGGTGTTTCTGGGTCCTTTAGCATTATTCCCGTCTAGTGCATGTTGTAGTCGCGAGGAGCGGTGATCCTTCTACCCTGGAAGATGAGATCCGGCTCCAACTTGCACATCTGCTTGCAGAGTATCTGTAACAAAAAGGCCTCGATATCTTTAGCGCTGGGAGCAGCGCCAATGCAAACAGGAAAGTCGAGGGCTGAAGATTCAAGTGCGCAAAATGCACAAATATTTACACCATGGGATCACGGCGTAGTTGGCTGGCCACGACACTAATTAATATATCTGAACTTCCCATTCATAATCATTTTTGTTTCATTACATTCACTTTCCATGGAGAACAAAGGAATCGGAAAACCATGATTGTGATTACTCGTCGAGGAAAGAGTACTTAGGTTACCAAGTCTCTTCTCTTGTCTAAGGTGAAAAATAAGAATTCTCTCCTCAATGACGCTCGAAAGTATCTCTCTTGATACTGGTTTTCAGTACGTCACACACTGACATCTATTTGCTAATGATAATGCATGAATATCTTGGAATGTCATGATGTTTAATTGAGAAGCGTGGTCACGTTGCAAGCCAGCTACACCACAGCCACAAAGTGAAAACACTCTTTTCTCTAAAAACACAGTCTTTGAACCTACGTACATAATGGGATGATATTATATCGAAGTTCGCGAGTTCAAACCTGAATTCGAAGCCGTGAATTTTTTAAAAGCGAAAAAATCCATCTTATGCCTTCGTTCGATTGAGACGGAAAGCCTATTGTTCCACGTTGTACATGTAAAAGATCCTCAAGCCTAAACGAAGCCTCTGAGCTAAATTTAAATTACCTGTTTTTCCGCCAGAGTGATACCTTCTTTCTCTGTTAAGAGGTGAAAGGAGTGTAGCAAAATGTGCATAGTCAGACGGAAGAGTAGGCATGATAGCCTGGCTCCCGCCAAGTGAAATGAAGCAACATTGAATTGAATATTAACAGAAAGTTTTAATTCAGATTACTAAATCACAGTCCCTTCCCGCGCTCATCCGACAGAAGATTAAATAGCTCCACGTTCGCGCAAAGGCACATTCAGGGGGAGCATAGTTGCCATGCCCCCCCCCCCCAGAAAAAACGCCTAGAGTTTTCGTTTGTTACCTCCCGTTCTTTGGAAAATGTTTAAAAATATTTGTTGTAATTATGTAAATTCCAAGAAATATTTAAAACTATTTATACTATTCAATATTTTAAAAAGATAATATTGCCAAGTACCATATACACAATTAAAAACTAATATGATAAGTAATAATAAATGCGTTTACTATTTGACAAAACTCGTATGATGTCACCCCTCTCCCGAATGATGGGCTTCGCGGTGGCCTGCCCCACTGTCGCGCTCGCGTGCGCCGGGCACCGGCCGCGGGAGGGCGGGCACAAGCGCGTCGCGCTGCGTCGGAAGCCCGCCTCTGCCAAGGAACGCTGTAGCGCGCTCGACTCTCCGGCAGAGGTGGCTCAAGGCATCAGGGCAGGGGGTAGGGTTTTCGACACTAGCTAGAGAGCTGGTCGGAATCAGCCGCTGCCTGGAGGAGAATTCTAGCAGCCCGCTGCTCTGATCGGTAGTTTTTCGTGGTTTCTCCGATCAACACCAGGTGGATGCCGGAGAAGTACCCTAACAAACGGGCCACCGAAAGCGCCCGATCTTTTCTTCCTCTTCCTTGCACTAACCTCATCCCTTCTTACACATAATTACACTTACATGCACTGGACTACCACACATGTCGAGAGACCTGATGGGTGCTTAGAGGACATCCCGGCTGACGCGGTGCCTCGCTGATGGAAATACCCAAGCCGAAGTGCAGGTCGGCGCCGAGTCACACCTTCCAGCGGGGGAAGATCACCGCTACCTCTCGTGATAAAAGCATGCACTACACATACGAGACTAACGACCTTAGCAGTTGACGCACCCGGAAACATCAGTCAATCAGCATTCAATTCGAATTCACTTTGAGCATCTGCGCATGCGCGATCCACCGTTGTGACGTCGTTGTATCGGTTATATAAAAAAAAAACAATCACCACAATTACTGGGTCAAGCCTCGGGGACACGATATGTGGATATTTTTGACGTCTTTGGTGGCAGAACGTGCTGCTAACTCTGTATTTCTAAGGTGCAATTCTTCGCATGAAGGTGGGCAACGTGGGGATATCGGCACACTCTCCCGCTCCGAACTACCTCCATTTCTTGTCGTCTTAGAAACGTTCAAAACTATTTATCATTTGTAGTAATGTAACATTTGTAACAATTTTGTATTTGAAACAATTTAACATTTGAATCGATACAGGTCAGGTGGTAATTTGCAATTGAGGAAACTGAAAATAGTACTATGAGTCGAAAAAAAGGAAATGATCTTCTGCAAAAAAATACATATTTTACATTTCATTCAGATATTAGATTATTTACAAATGCATTTTTTCGAGGAATTTTATCTTCAGTACGTCAGTGCTTCTTCAATGCTTCACCGCAGTTTCTATCGATTATCCATTGAATAAGACCATTTGTCTAAGTCAGGCTTAAAACTTCACTCGTGTATAGGGCCTGAAGAGTGGGTCGAATGAAAGACAAATGTATTTATGGAAAACTTAATTTGGAGATGTAACGAAATTATATTGTTGTACACGAATAACGTACTAGTACTATGTAATAGGCGTACAATCTGAAATACCTTGTATTATTAAAAAAATCTTATTACTGCTAAATTCGTGATCCAGAAATTGAATTTCTAGTACGTACTGAAACATGTTAATTGTATAAATTGAAGTATGTTGTTTAGAGGGTTGATAAAAATAGAGAAGGTAAAGGGGGGGAGAGAGATGATCAGTTAATGACATCCTTAGGCTGTAGACAGTATGATCAATATGATGTTAAATGAAATAATACGGTTTATGATTTAGAAATTCAATATTCATATATTTGTTAAATTTAAATTCAATTGCAGTATATTTACACAAAAATTACTTTTTTACATACAAGAAAACGTGTCTCAGGAGCACGTGTCTGTGTAACGCATGAGTGAATTGCATAATTTTCAAATTTAGTTTGAGATGTGGAAGTTATTGAAGTAATCGAGTCATTTTTTGCATTCATTTTATATACGTCCCGTTGGGTAGCTGACACACACACACACAGACAACGGCACAAGTGAATATAATTGATTCATAATGACAAATGAAACTAATTTAAGCATTCTAGTTATTTTGTTTACAAATCATCTAATTTTTCGTTCGGTTGCGTTGGGAGGTTATGGTGCTTAAATTGCTCACGAAAAGGAAATTACAGAAAGATAAGCTGCCAACTGTTTCTCGACTGAGAAAATTACAACTGGGTAGAACTCTGTATTATCCTGAGTTTATAATGTTGGAGGATTGATGAGGTCTGATTAAAAGCGGATGTGAACGTGTGAGAAGAAAGATGTTTGATATCACATTAAATACCTTACATTAAAGTAGATACACATAATTCGCCGAAATTGAATTAGTCGTGAAATTAATAAATGTCAAAAAGACGTCGATGTTTTTGCAATGAGATTAGTAGTATCTCAGATCATAAAATCTATAGTTATAAAATTGTCTAGTAGGTGAATGCTTCCGGTCAAAATTTTGTCCAGTCACACATTTTTGTATTGAGCCTAGTTGTGAGTTTGTAATTGTTACCTGAGAGGAACAGACCAACAACATTGAGGATTCTTTTCGTATTCTTAATTCACATTAATTTTACAGCATCAATCACAGCAAATATTTCGCTGCATGTGATGTTTCAAAATATTGTGTCATTATGAAATCGATCATGAACTCAGAGTTAATAGATTTTTATTGTCGAGATATTGAAATATATTAGTGATAGCAAAATTACAGATTGCAGACTTCGAATAAAATATTTTATCCTGAACTTCTGTGCCAATGAAAACATTTGAATGGCATGTAAACAACGAATTCTGGGTTTATAATTAATTAAAGAATCATTCATTACATTTGTGTATGAACGAACTGAATTGTCTAAACATTAGATTAAACGTTTGTTCACTCTGCAGCATACGTTTGTTACAATAATTTAGTCTCCATTACGCTACTCAGAGACAGCATTGCCGCTGTCTCTGTGGCAACTCTGGCCAGTTGGCCTCAGGTTCGAGTCCCAATCGTGCCAGATTTTCGACTCTAGCTAAATAACCGCTTCGAATGCGCTGCGGTGTGGAAGAGAAATCTAGCGGCCGGCTTATTTGATAGATTTACTGATTTCTACGATAAATACCATGCGAATGCCAGAGTAGTACCCTAAAAAACGGGCCACAGATCTCGCGCGTTCTTTCCTTCCCTTTCCTTGTCATATTCTCTCCCCTTACGCACATGCACTACACTCGCTTGCATAACGGGAGCTTTTCCGGCTGGGGAGGAGGGGGACTCGCTGAGGGAAAACGCCGGGAGGGGAATTTCCCCGCAAGCGATCTTGGCGCCGGATCTTACCATCCAATGGGGGGGGGGGGGCAATCATTCACACCTCTAACGCGACTAATGACCGTAGCAGTTGCCTTGCCCGAAAACAATCAACTAAGCAGCATCTCTAGTTCGGGTTCGCGCCGTTATTTTGAGTTTCTTTATGGTGAAGACATACGTTATTAAGTTATCTGTCCAACTATAGCTTTTTAAAATATAATTTTGTAATATTTGAAATTCCATTTGGCTCTGGCAAATAATTGACACGGAATATTTATAGTTGTAGTAATTTGTCACGTGTATATGGTTGTTATCTGTAATGACATTTTATACTTAACTTGTAAATTACTTATCGTATACATAATTGAAAGAAGTATCTAAAAAAGAGATGAGCTTTTCGACAATTTCATTTCCTAAAAATTCTTACTCATTTCTAATAAATGAAGAACGCTTGGAAAGAACAAGCGTGGCCCATTTTGCTCAAATTGACTGAGTATCAACATTTTCTTCTTCAAAGGGTTTTTAAAATTTATTATTTTCTAAGAAAAAAATACGGTAACAATTATTGGATACAAGCAAGTATTAATATGCACCGGAAAACAATATGCCCTGTAAAATGTCTCTGAACTCTCTTCAGTAAAATTGAATACATGGACAAAAATCTTCCTTCCTTTTGGCCTACATTTAATAATGATTCATCTTTTAGGGAAACTAGAATCTACTGCATTCGCCACAATTGGTGTGTATATGCAACAATGCGGATGTGAATTTCTCCCTTGTCTTCCTTCTTTCCAAGTACCGGTCCAGCACGAGCAGGAATTTAACAAGGTAAAACCCCGGGGAATCCCCAGTTCTTACGGACTGGTTTGACAGTGCATTCGGACAAGGACGTACAA
This sequence comes from Gryllus longicercus, assembly GCA_038098605.1. Classification (NCBI taxonomy): domain Eukaryota; kingdom Metazoa; phylum Arthropoda; class Insecta; order Orthoptera; family Gryllidae; genus Gryllus; species Gryllus longicercus. The sequence goes on along the minus strand of JAZDUA010000047.1, from coordinate 3,785,900 downwards.
TAATGTTACGCAACATTCGTACAATCTTTTCCAATTTGTTTTGGAAATACCTCTACAATATAAATCATTGCAAATATTTGGCAGAGAAATTATTTTCTTAGACTTTCTTGCTGCTATCAGAAAGCAAACTGTTAAAAGAACGTATGAATGTGAAAATATAGTATGAACTATCAACATATCATATGACTGAAGTTATTTCTCTACATTGCCTTTTTGCTGTTGAAGTGAAGGTTCTAGTTATAGATTTTAGTTTAAAATGTGGCTCGTAATAAATCTCATTTGACCTTATTTTCTAATACTTAAATTAACCTCTTCATCTTCTAAAAACGTTTACTAACTTTAATATGACATAGTTTGGAATCGATGTTGACACACACGTACCAAATGTGTTATAAGAGGAAATTTCAGACATTTTGTCTTCAGAAAAATCTGAAATATGGCATATATTTCAATTTTAAAATTCTCGTTTCCTGAAAGAAAAAAGGGGTTTAAATACTATTAAATACTAGATTTAGATGTATTTTTTGGGGGGAGCTTTCTGGAAACCCGATTATCATATTCAACTGTAATAACTAATATGAGGCAACTTTTTCCCTGTAAATCGTATAAATATTTCATTAACTCGCTCCACACTTCCTTGAACTGTCGTCAGGAGGATGGAGTAACAACGCCCTTGTGTGGTAATATATCTGATACAGACAGACATCGACATATTTTGCCACTTTAAAAAAGTTTTAACCTTTGAAAGAAATCCAAAGTCGTCCTTTAAAATGCGGTTAGTAGGCTTAAATTGCGTGGAGTTGTTTTAATTTGTGTGCCTACGTTGCGCGCCGGTAAATATGATTTAGTTCTTATTTACTATTATTATTTTGAAACAGTAATTTCTGTATTAATCGAAATCAAATGAGATGTAAATTTGGCAGAGCCAATTTATATATACACATATTGTAATGACTGCTTATAACCTTATGATCAGAGTCCACTAACTCAGTTATTACAAATATATCATCGGAAGTGGCCAAGAGCCATGAAGAAAATAATGATTGGAAGCATTGGATTAAAGAAGATTTGGATTAAGGAATAATTGGATTAAAGAAGAATTGGATTAAAGAAGAATTGGATTAAAGAAGAATTGGATTAAAGAAGAATTGGATTAAAGAAGAATTGGATTAAAGAAGAATTGGATTAAAGAAGAATTGGATTAAAGAAGAATTGGATTAAAGAAGAATTGGATGGCCTCACACAAAGCTAGCACCCTGTCCATGAGTCACGCAGAGGACTCAAACTGAGATTTGGAAATGTGATTTAAATTGTAAATGAAATTTAGATGAATTAATAATTCTTGAAAAGTAACTATGGACACTAAGGGAAGGAATTATCAGATCATGACTTATTAAAAATTGTAATAAATGCAAAGTAATCGTTCACGTGTGCTAAGAGGTAAAAATCTCAAGATATTAATGTGGGAAAACAGAACTCTGAAGAGGATGAACTGACTACAGAATATCCGTGAATGAATTGAAACCACGCCAGAACCAGATCGGTCGACCGTGAAAGATACGCCATGTAATTTCCAACGTCGGTTAATGATATGGTATTAGATGAAGGAGAAGAAAAAGGACCCATCGTGTCGATATTTTCAGTAAGACATTCTAGAGTACTTAGCTTAGAATGGGGTAATATAATAAGAAACGCACACATTAAGATTTGGATACTATAAAAATAAATTTTATAATGTAATTCGTGTATTAACAATAGAATATTTAAAGAACTAAAATTACTCAAATATGTTACACTTCCAAAATGGAGTACATCTGTGAAAGTTATACATTACAATATTTCCATATTTACTAGAAATACGAGAACGCAACACTGAATTCTGAATTTTACTGTTGTCAAAACGTCGCTGAAAACTCCTTAGGATATTACTTGTACACATCGTCCCAATCTTTATACTATCCATACTAATATCCCGGCTTCAGTGGCTCAGGGCATCGACTGAAGACACTGCAGTGCCTCTGACAGGTCCTAGGCCCTGCTTGCCTGTGGGAGGTCCTAGGGTTCGAGTCCCAACGTGACAGGACTTTCGATACTAGCTTCATAGCCAAATCAAATTCAGACTGTCTGGAGAGAACTCTAGCAGTCGACGGATCTGATCGGTAGTTTTCCGAACTTTTACCGATCAAAACCACGCGAAAGCCGGGGCAGTACCCTACCAAATGGGCTACGGTCTGCGCGATCTTTGCTTCTTCTTCCTTGTCCTATTTTAACCCTTACTAAAACATACACACGCTTTCACTACACAACCATTCCCGTCAGGAGACCATAGGGGAGCTTAGAGCGTGTCCCGGCTGAGGCGGTGCCCCTCTGGGGGGGATACCTGGTTGGGAAAACTCCGCAAGTCGACGGGTAGATCGGCGCCGGATCTCGCCAGCAGGGAAATGCAATGCCATACACTTACGGGACTAATGACCTTAGCAGTGGCCGCGCCCGCATTCGCCAATCAATAAATCAACCATAGTCATTAAATTAAATTAATAATTAAGTTCGCCTACGTTTTTATCGTACCATTTGATCATGGTCATTTATTTGTAAGACATATTTACAATAAATAGGTAATTGAAATTGTTCTTAAAATTTTAAAACTTAAGAACATATAACACCATACGTCTTACATGTTATTTTGGCGGAACACTCGAATGACTGAGCGAGATCTTCAAAACGTGTTCGATTGAATTATATGGTACAATAAAATTGCAATAAACCCAAAAAATGTACAATGAAATGTAATGAATCTCAGTTTTCCAGTGTTATTTACCTCTACATCACGGGTGAAGGCAACATAACGGTAATACGCATTTACCACATCCAAAATAAAGATCTTATAATTTCCATGAAAGCAAACATTTGTATCCTAGTGCTGTAAAATCCTGTTCATGTCACTTAAACATATTTCTATAAGGAAATATGTTTATTTATAGCAGCAGAGTGGATCTGGTTAATTACAAAATTTATCGATTCATGCTCACATTATACGAAATGGATGGACACTGTCAAAGAGGGTAGCCGAGGTCCCTCAAGCTGAAGAGCTGTGGGTGCTCGGCTCGAAGAGTCGCGGGTTCGACGATGACTCGCGAGGGCATGGATGTTTATGTGTGTCCATGTTGTCTTGTCGGGTATCCCAATGTTAAAATTCACAGTGATCGCTTTATGGCCAAGCAGTTAAAAAGCGACATTCAATTTAAAAAAAGTCTAAAGTAGGAACAGCTGCAATGCGTTATTCGGACATAAGCCGGATGACGTTTGCATTATCCAACACGAGGTGGGTTGGGCGACTGTAGTACGTTTGTTACTCTAACAAGGAATTGCAGATGTGATAAACAGAAAATGGCTACTGGGAGGTTTCTAAGGAATCACTAATCAATCAATAAATCAGAAAATAGAGTACAACGCATAAGTTCCAAAGCATTTTTATACCAAAATATTTTATGCGAACACACACACACACACACACACACACACACACACACTACTTGCACTCGGACACACTTCTTCAGTAAATTCACTGTCGCCGATACCAATATTACGCGGGTGAAGTCTGTAATTAATAGTTGGCCGTCGTCACATTCCGGCTGATATGCGAAACTCGTAACATTAACCATGCCTGGGTTAATCTAAATTAATTTTTCTTCTGGGAAACAAACCTTACAATAAATATTAAAAAAATGGAGATTATTACTATATTGTTCCAACTGCTTCAATTATACTTCCCGAATTCGAATTTCCGTGCCCTGCGTTCGTAAACATCTGTGGACCAGTAACCAGTCAGTGCATATTGCACCACATGACACTGCGCAATGCGGCGAGTGGTGGACCTGTGCAGGTGCGCCCGACCGCCCACTGCCCACCGTCACCGCCACCACCGCCCCCCCCCCCCCGCCGCCGTCGCCACCGCCGCCCCTACCCGCGGCCCCCGCCCCCGGCCACCGCCCCCGCCCAACCGCCTCCACCGCCGCCGCCATCGTCACCGCCACCGCCACCGCCACCGCCACCGCCGCCACCGCCGCCACCGCCGCCACCGCCATCGCTGTTCATCGATAATAACCGGCGAGCCTTCCGCATCTGATGTTAGAATTCGGAACCGACCTTCATTAAGGGGCTAACATTAATGCTCCCTTCTCGTCTCCATTAAACGGGAGCCATTCACCAGAAATTTACAGCTCGCCTTTAATGATAGGGGCTTATTGCTCGGGCAGGCGTGCGGCGCGGCGCGGCGCGGCGCGGCGTGGACGCGTGGTCGTGGGCGAGCGAGCGAGCTGGGCCAAGTCGTGCGGGCGTGGGATTGGTGGGAACGGCCGGTGGGCGAGGGTGCAATGTTTGGTTCATGGGTGCGTTGCTCGCAGTGGACGCTGCTCTTTCGCTGCCGTCTGTAGCATCGATTGTCTAAAAATGCAGCGTAGGGTTAGTTTAGTAACCTCAGTGTGAATTTATTAAAAACTTATATTATTTTTGAATGCGTAGGCGTCTGTGGCTGGAGGGTGTGTCTGCTTGACTGTCCGGGAGACGCCGCGTCCTAAGCAGGGATGCCAACGTTTCGGCCGTCTTGCTGCGACCTTCTTGGCCATTTCGTTGTGAGGAATGTCGCAGAAAGGCGGCCGAAACGTTGGCATTTGTGCTTGGAACGTTGTTTCTCCCGGACAACCAAGTAGATACATTATTTCTTTTTTTTCAACAATGTTAGATTACATAATACATTGGAAAAATACTCATATTGCCCTGCATTTTTTTAATTTGCATGTATTTCGTGTTGAATTGCATCTTTTACAATATATCTATTATAAATTAGTAATTTCCATTGCACACTTGACTTGAAGCTACGCATATTCTGGCCATGTGAAAAGTGTCAATGATTTCGTTTCATACTAGGCAAAAATCTAATCCGAAAAAAATATTATGCCTCTGATTCACGCAAATATTGGTAAACCCAACTTCTAGATTGCATGCATTGTATGTCTTTGTCACTCATGCTTATATAGCATTTTGTCTTCCTTTGAAAACCCTAAGCTCAGTTTAATATTACACACTCATTAAATCGGTTATTTGAAGGCACATAATTCTGAGGAATATTTTGAGTTCTACAATTTAATTCGCTCTTTAACTTTTTTTTATCTTCAGCAACAGTTTATTTCGTTTTGTGCATTATACAACGGTATAAAGGCTCGTGTAAAAAGTAAACTCGAAAGTTTTTTTGCTTAATAAGCTCCCTGCATATCATTGATAACAATTCAGTAGATGATTATGGTAAGAATACAAGAGCAACCAAGTATTATTTTCGTTCTCGTATTCATTCCTTTCAAAGCTAAATCAACTTCATAAACCTGATAGTAAAATTATTATGAAGGAAAAAAACTGCGACTTCAAAGCACTTTGGCAAGAAAGCTAAAACACCGAGGTGAATACCGTACGGAGCCGTACACATATTTGACATCGCGCCAAGTACTTTGAAAGCGAACGCTCCACGGGACTACCGCTGGGAGCCACGTCCGCCGCCTAAAGAAGTAAATTTCGGAATGAAAGGACCCTTTCGCGCTGAAAAGGGACGTCCGTGAGAGGGGCTACTTGGTTCCTTGAGACTTCGTCGTATAATGCTTTGGATATATGCTTGTGTACATCCTTCCAGATCTTTTGCTATTTTATATTTGAAGATGGTCGCCTGCTTTATGGAGCCCCCCGCTGCTCTGAGCGACCCAAGCGCCACAGGTTACCATAACAACCCAAAGTTATTGCTTCCCGCTTATATTTTATGGGCGGCGGATTAGAATCATCGGGGTATTTCGTTAGTACGAAATGCCAATGCGGATAGGTAGACGTGTTTCAGGAACTATGAAGATAAACGGGAATGCTACACAAATTCTAGAATATCTTCGGGATATGTGTAGTATACAGAACGTGAAATGAGGTTGTCGTGTAGGCAGCCTGTAACGAGATAGAAGTCGTGGTTGCGGATTGCGTTTTGAAAATATATTTATATAAAGTATGGTATTTGTGTTTCTTTTCTGAGGAACCCAATTGAAATTACTTTAAGAGGTTGTAATGAAATTTATCGAACTGGTACAGATAAAGGGATTACATCTCTGCTAAGTGAACAAACTTCAATAAAGTGAAAGAGTGGCATGGATTCCAGGTTGAAAATGTATTTTATATCTTGCAAATTGTGTATTAATGTTTTTGAAAGATGCAGTTTCCTTCGATAAGAATTCTTAGATGAAACTATGTTTCCCAGTACAGCTCATGTAACAAAAGCTTGAGTAATGATGTATGTCAGTTATAGAGGGGGAAATGAATGTAAGTATACCATAAATGGTAAATAATTCAATTTACATTTTTTTCTTATTCCTCAGTGTCTTCCTGGATATATTATAATGTTGTTTACTTACATTTCTTTATCTTCCTTACTCTAATAACTGAATTTTGTAATCCCTTTGAAAAGTAATTATAGCAGAGCATGTTTTTAATGATGTGAAAGTTTGCTGAAACCAAGGATAGGAGGAAACATTTCACATTGACAACAATAATAACCTACTATTAAATGTTAAGAATTAATTATTACTTTATTGTGATGCAGTAAAGTATGAACAACGGCGCTAATCACCATTACAGATATTGATCTAAAGTCTAAACGCAGGTTAGTCTGTGATCATCGTCCAATATGCTATCTAATAAGTAAAAAGTAAACACGGAAATAGGCGGTATTAACATTAATGGTTGTGCGGAGTTACACACACAAAAATTTATTTCAGACGTTTAAATATATATATATATATATATATATATATATATATATATGTATATATATATATATATATATATATATATATATATATATATATATATTTGTAACGATAATGTTGATGGAGTAATTTTGAACTTTTCCAAAAAGCCTATTGAAATTTTTTCAATAAAGTACTTCACCTTTTGTCTTTATTTATTGAAAAAGCTTCGTGTTAATGGATGGATGAGCAATCCACGAACATGACCGTTGAAGGCAGTGTTGTTTATAATTGTTATTTTCGCAATATTTGCATATAGTTATAAAATATATAACATATTTTCAATTTTATTGTTGTAAAGGATTTCCGTGATTGGACTGATTGGGGAACCTTCTGAGAGTCATTTTCTCTACGCTTTCGACTTCTCCCCTTCCATTTTCGCGGTGAGCGCCACCGGCCTTGCCCGTTTCCTTCGCACAGATCTCGCCAGGGAGCCGCGTGGCCCTCGCGCCGCCAGCGCCGCCCGCCCGCCCGTATGCTGGCCATATTGCCTCTCCGAGCACGTTTGCGGCCGACAGCGGCCCGGCGGCGGCCGCGCGCCATGGGGGTCCTCGTGTTTGCCATTCCTGCCGGGGGCGGCCACGGCGGCTACGGCGGCGGTTGTAATGGCGAAGACATTGGCGGCGGTGACGTTGGTGGTGGTGACGATTGTAACGGTGGCGTTGGTGGCGGTGACGTTGGTGGTGGTGACGATCGTAACGGTGACGTTGGTGGCGGTGACGTTGGTGGCGGTGACGTTGGTGGCGGTGACGTTGGCGGCGAGTATCGCATCGTTGCTGCGGAGTGTTGGAGGTTGTTGACGATGTGGCGACAGTGACGTTGTTGCAACTACGATGACACTGAAGGTGGTGGCGATGGCAGGACTGAAGTTAGTCGGTGGCTAGCGGTGTCGCTATTGGCAATGGTGGCGGCAGCGACGATGCGATTGTAATGGGAGTGGCGGACGCGGCTGTGGAAGCAGAGGTGGTGTAGATGTAGTTGTGGCAGCGGCGTCTGCGTCGGCAGTGGTGTCTAATGACGGGGGCGGCGACTGTGGCGATTGCAGTGGGGCCGGTGGCAAAGGTGTGTCGGCGACGGCATTGGTGGTGTGTCACCTAGTCGGTGACAGCGGCTTGTGTGGGACAGCTGTAGACTTCGGATGTCTTTTCTTCCGAAAAGAAACACGATATGAAATTGAATAAAATAAAAGTGACAGTAATACGTATAAATTACAACAAAATAATTGAACATATATTCAGTCAAGGGGAATGAAATGTAGGGGATCCGATGTATAAGACTATTTCTTACTGAATTTTTTTGACGCATTCTATTGCGAAATGTGCTGGAAATTCGTTTCCAGTATGACATACTGCGAAACAAAGCTCTTGCAAACGTATTCAGAAAAAAATTCTGTTGGGCAGTATGTGCCATCATTACTGTAAGTAAACAAATTCTTTTGTGCATCAAACTAGATCTCCTACGAGTGACTCTGAGGTATCGTGGAAAAAATACATCAAACATACACAAAACTCTGCATGATGACAAACTAATTATTACTAATTTTCGCATCTCAGTAAAACAATGAGTAATTACTTTTTTTGGTAATTGTATTTTTTGAAATTACTAGAATAATTTGAAATATTTCGAAGTGAAGTGGTCATTGTTACAACGAAAAGTAATCATAAATCGACCATTGATATTGTATGTTATGTAAACAAAATACTGATTACACCATACTTTACAATTTATTTAAGATCTCACAGTTTTAGCGATTGATATCGCGCCTTTTAGGCGTTTAACTTAGAAATTTTACGAGGACAAAAATCTGAAACGAAGATCCGTAGTATAGGACAAAAATCATACGAAGTAACTACTTACATTGGGGACCGACTGTAAAGTAAATAAGGGAACGAAAATAAAACTTTCCTTTGATTTTGTTATGAACCAATTCCGACATATAGAAATATATATTTTTACATTCTACTTTATCAGAAATGAAGCAGATACAATTGTAATATTATCTCAGAAAAAATTCAAAAACAATTATACAGTTTCAATTGAGACTGAGAATTCGAAATATTTGATTGTAGTATTTCAACTATTCTGACACTACACCTACCGAATCAATTCTCAAACCCATTACTTCAGTACTTTTTGACACATTATCTGTGCTAACATCATGAGACGTGGAAGAAGAAAGTTTCAGTATGAATGTGTGCCGTTTCTAAGCAGCTAATTTTTGCTGCTGCAGAACCCCATTTTCCACACACTCCACAGCAACCGTTTTGTTGCTGCTGGCCATTAGTAAAATAAAATTCTTTATAGCCCAGTAAAAGTTACCATTAATTGACTGGAAGAGAACACAGAAGTATAAATAGAATACGTTGATAAAGATGAATGATATCAATGATGGTGATGATGATACTGATGATGACCCTTTCTATTGACGTAATTATGACTCGCACTAAATTGTCATAAACGCAAAAATCTGAGTTATTAATATCATTTCTATACTCTAATAATAATAATAATAATAATAATAATAATAATAATAAAAGTAATGTCTATTTCTGGCGATGCTTAGTCTATAAGGTTTGCTCTTCTACCAAACCACTTAAATATTTTAATTACAATTGAAGAGTTCGGTTGGAAACATAAGTAATTGGCATTTCACGTTACTTACGAAAGTGCAATGATCATATTAATTAAAGGAAGTGAGCTGCACATAAATAATTAAACATAAAATATGAATATATTTGCATTATCAATTTTCTGGACTCTAAAGCTAAACATGTTGTAAAGAGAACCCATGTTTTTTACTTACGAGAAAGGCGTGGTAAATCAATAATTTTACTTTCAGAAAATGTCTGAAATTATCTCCTACACCCAAGTGCCTCAATTGTGAACAAATTACAAAAAAGGAGGGACGATTTTATATTTAGATTTATAGTAGTTGTATTATTTTCCCCTCTCGTCTAAATAGAAAAGTTTTTTTTGTGTGTTGGCAACGATGTCACCATTCATACTTTTTCGTAAACGCAATATGAACAGAATTTGCGCTAAGAGTGCAATTGTTTTTCAGTTGCTTAGAGAATCCTCATAGACGTAACCATATATAGCTCTTGAATTCACGACCACACCATTAATTCTAGGAATAGTTAATGTCTTAATCATGGAGCCAGAGAGTGTTGTTGATGTTGTTGTTGTTGTTGTTGTTGTTGTTGTAGGCGTCCTTGATACCATGTGTTGGTTCAATTTTGCATAATGCTGGTCAATATTCAACCTCAGTAAGCCTTGAGAAGGGAACAATAAAGTTCCGAAAGTTTGACAAACTAGAAGTTTTAAATTAAATATGTGGTTTTACAGTTAAAATGGTTTCAAAAACAACCACTAACTCTTCGTAGTTACTGTTTATACTCTCGTATTGCTATGGTTATGGAATTCATGGCGTAATTCATGGAAAATAAAATTCTCTTCTGAGTGCGCGAGAGCGGTTTCTCGCCCTGTCACGCGACGGGCGACCGGCCGACTGCCAGAGACGGAAGGCGGCTTTTGGCAGGCGCGGAGTGAAAATCGAATGCGCACCTCGAGTCCTCAAGCCGAGGCCCAGAACTGGTTTCCACTCGTGAGCGCGGCGGCTCGCCTATTGTTTGCGCAGCCTCCTGGAGTCCCCAGGCCGCGCTACGTCAATGTTTAGTTACATGCTGCGGAGTGTCAGTTACAGTGTGTGTCGTTTCTATCTAGCATCTGTTTCTGTGTGTATGAGGGAGGGATTTAAATTTTAATGATGTTGGTTGTTACCAACTGACTATTTATCTTTTGACGCAATTCTTTACGCTTGCTGGTGATTCTATATTGTATTGTGATTAGGGTTCCTGATTGTAAATAAGAACTTTAAAACAATGGTTATTTGATATGCTCCGGTGATAATGATAATTGTTTTATGGAGTTGTTTACCGCAGCCACAGAGGATTGCTCGTAAAAAAAATAGCGCCAACTTTCGGCAAACTCGTTAAAATATAGTCTAATATTTTATTTTTTCTAAACGATAACACTATTTTTTGATTTCTTTTCAAATATTTTTTAATTTCCATAAACATAAAAACTTCATGAAATGTTTTAGAACGAAAAATATATAATTTTGATACCATTTAAAAAGTATAAATAGAACTTCAAGAGTACATATCTGGAGTGAAAATTGAGGGGCTGAAAACATTTGACGAATTTGAATTTGCATTTCTCTCTAGTTTCTCATCAGTCAAAAAATACAAAAATATTGAAATTTCAATCACTTACGCAGCAAGAAAGATGATTTATTCGCAAATAATGTTTTTGATAGGATCGAAAAGACATTAGATACCTATAAAAAATCTTCCAGATTACTTTTAATTGCTTTACTGCAACTTATTCTACTAAAATTATTATCAAGAATTAAAATAGTGTCTCCGTTTTGAATTTGACACTTAAAATTATATTCCATTATTTGTTGCAAAATATTGTATTTCATGTTTAAGAATTTAAAGAAAGTGTATCTTCAACATCTTAGAAATTCCATTACATTTTGAAGTTAGAGTTGTAAAATCCCTCGTTGACATCATGTAAATGAAGAGAAAAATAGGTGAATGTAGACATCGTCTTAGAAAATATATAATAAAGGTAATGCTTGCAAAAACATATTTATAACTTCTCTCCGTCCAACAACAAAACAGAAAGAAATCTTGAACATTTTGAAAACGAAAAAAAAACTATATTTTTGTTGTCACTTTGAAACTATGTGATCATAGCAAATTCAGTTTATTTATTTTATCAGATTATTTAGTAGAAAAATATAAAATTAGAAATGGTTCAGAAAAGGAAATGAAACATCGGCAAATGTAAATGACTACAATTTATATACAATTTTTTAAAAGAGCGGCGATCATTTGCGGGGTTGATCGGCTACCACTCTTTTTCTCCTCTTCCGCCGTCGTCGTGTTATTGGCCCGAGTACGTATCGTGCGAAGCGCGGTGAAGAGGAAATCAGCTCCTCTGGCTGGCGTGCGCTATTGTGGAGGTTCATTGGCGCCAATTCCACCCAGCTGGCGGCGGGTGGGCGGGCGGCGCCGCACGGCCAGCCGTGCCGCTCCCCGCAACTAGTTAGCGCCTCTTCACCTCGCGTCGGCGCCCCCTCCAGGCCTTCGCGAGAGCGCCAATCAGGGCTGGATCACTGTCTTAAGGAACCCTAGGTGTGAAATGATTGATTGATTCCGGACGTGTCAACTGCTAAGGTCATTGGTCCCGTAAGTGTGCGCCTGTTTTTTATCGCGGCAGGTGGCTATGATCTCGTACCGCTGGATCGCGAGATCTGGCGTCGACTTAGGCCGACTGGGGTTGATTTTTCCTAACCAGGTATCTTACACCAGCAAGGCACCGCCCCAATCTGGACAAGCTCTAAACTCTCGACCGGTCTTCCGGCAAGTGTAGGTCGAGTGAATGTGTGTGTCTAAGTAAAGGGAAAGGACAAAGAAGAGGAAGGAAAGATTCCCTGCGGTCCGTGTCCCTTTTCTTAGGGTAGTGCTCCAGCATTCGTCTAGTGTTAATCGGAGGAACTACGAAAAAATTACCGATCAGAACAGCCGGTCGGTAGGATTCTTCTCCGGACAGTAGCTGTATTCGACCTAGTTCATGCTAGTGTCGAAAATACTGCCATCGTCGGGATCCGAACCCTAGGACCTCTTGGCCAGAGGTATTGCAGGGACTCAGTTGGCGCCTTGAGCCACTTGTACCGGTCCTAAGCGTGAACAAGCACTGCAGTTGTATTTAGCACTTGGGGATCGAATGAATCCGACTTTTGCTCGCTAGTGGTGGTCCTACGCCAGCGCACTGCTTTTATTTTTTATCCACGCCTGGGTGTAAGGCAGACATCTGGCGGGCATGATGTAACCCCCTTACTGTATTTAGCTTATTTGCCCTCCATAAGCTTTGCTTCGTCAACGAGTTACAGAAACAGAGATGGTTTGTATTAAAAAGCTATTGCTTCACCTATTTTCCCCGCTGGGAATCAAACACGGAATTGACTCACAGAAAGCTAGTACGATATCGATGAGCCACACCAAGAGCCTGTAAACAATGTGCACCTTAATAAATTTGAAATACCATACAAAAATTATGAAATCCAGTATGGATAAAAGCATTATAACCATATTATTTATGTCACCTACGTTTATTTCAAAAGTTTTTCTAAAAAGCGTTTTATTATCATTTTTTAAATGTAAATAAAATTTAATTAATTTTTGTGTCGTCAATAAAAAAGTTAAAATTATTTACGAAAAATATTAATGAAATAATATACATTTCGTTTTGAGTTTCATTGCAGCCGTAATCACTGGCTTTTTCTGCGTATTTAATCTACCCCTTGATGTTGTGTCCACCCCTGAGGATGGACGTACACCGTAACCTAGGTTGAGTTAACCAAGAGAGGATAGGGATGATCAACTTAAACGGTCTGCGATAACTTTTTGTTGAAATTGTATAAATAAGCTTCATCTTTTGTAACTGATTTGTTTGGAATTGTCATAAAAATGTGGATACTCTCATAAAATGCCGATATCCTTGTAAAAGTTCCAATAATCTCGTAAAAATGGCGATACTTATGTGAAAATTTCGATACTTTCGAAAAGTTTCATATAGGTACTGTCGCAAAAATGCACTCTCGCAAACATCGAATACTCCTGTAAAAATGCAGATACTCTAGTAAAAATGCAGATACTCTAGTAAAAATGCAGATACTCTAGTAAAAATGCAGATACTCTAGTAAAAATGCAGATACTCTCTCTAGTAAAAATGAAGATACTCTCTCTAGTAAAAATGAAGATACTCTCTCTAGTAAAAATGAAGATACTCTCTCTAGTAAAAATGAAGATACTCTCTCTAGTAAAAATGAAGATACTCTCGTAAAGATGAAAATATCTCAAATCCATAAAAATCCATAAACATTTTCCGTAAAAGCCCAATTTTTGCCTCGCGTATTTTTAGGTGCTGTCGTAATCTTCCGCAGCTGGCAAATGCGTCGGCGTCGCGGCGCTCGCGCACCGCACGGTCGTGCGCGCCCGCGGATGGGCGTCGTGCTGCGCCGCCGCGGCCCCGCTCCGTGCTCACCCGACCAGCAAAAAGCGTTGCGATTACGCCCTTTGTATTTAACGCTGGAACGAGTGAACACACCGCCAATTACCTCCGCGACTCGGCCACGCTGCAATGATATCACTTTAGCGGCCGTAAAACGCGAGTTATGAGTCGAGAATGAAGCTATGTGTTCGGTCGGACGCGAACCTACAACTCATCTGCGTTAATAGAGTTGTTGTTGAGTCCCGGGCTCGTATCGTAAATTAGGCGATAATTGGTTTCCGATGCGCGGTTGTTCTAGGATGCCCAGGCGGCCGCGCGCGTCCCTTGGGCGCACAGGTGGAGGCCTCCTAGCATCCTTGTGCTTTCCACCGGGCCTATTACAAGGCGACCTGTCATAAAATAACTTTGATCCATAAAACGCTGTGAGCGAAAATATTATAATGACTATATCGCTGGACGATGGGTTTCTATGCGGACGGAAATTAAAGTCTCGATTATATCTTCTTCCCATTGCGGGGGATTTTAAACGGTGAAAATTGCTGCGGTCGCGGTGCGTCGAATGTTCTTTATGAGCTTAAAGTAATTTTAAACGTGGAATGCGTTTGGTTATCGACTTGGAACACGTTTCTCGCGTGTAAGGTCGCTGTATGTGTTGAACACTTCGGCTCTATAGCTTGTTCTTCCAAGGTAGATAGCGGTGCACCACACAGCGTTGGGGACCCGCGCGGTGCATTTCCGGTCGATGAAAAACACTGAAGGAGCCGATGGAACTTGGTCCCAACGATAGAGAACACGTTTGCTCTCGTCGCGAAGCAATGCAAACTTCACAGTCAAGTGAGCAGAGAACATGGCTGAGTACAAATTACGTTGCTCTTCGACCGAGTCGTCTTAATACGGTAATCGAATAGAAGAAGGGGTCTTGCAAGCTAAGGATTCGCTGATATGGAATGTGGTTCTATGACTTGTTTCTTCTTGATAAAAATAGCGCACGTCTTTCCAAGCAGTTCGCTAAGGCTTTCCTACGCAAAATTCACAGCGCGCTTGTTTTCCATACATTCTGTGAGGAGACGCAGCACAAACAGATGCTAGTAGTTAAACGTCAGAGAGAATTCTCAAACATTTCTAAACTGTACACAAAGAATGTTCATTGTAATTGAAAATACTTTTAAGTGAATTGTTGGTATCTCGCGGAGCTGTGGATAGCCGGTGAAAAATAAAAAAAATATTACAATCAAATTATTGTTGTGTATACTTCTCATTTACTTTAATGAAATATTATAGTATAGAGAATATTGAAGCTGAGTTTAATTTATCGCTATTCAAAATTATTTATTTTGAATTCTTAAAAATAAACGCAGTTTAGTTCTCAAATATCACGTACGTTGAACGGCCATCCGTTCCACGACCAGTGTTTGCTAGCTTATTCCGATCTGCGAAAAAAACTCCTTCGCCGGGGAATGCCGTATATTCATGCGCTGTTTTCGGAATGCTCTTGCGACCACCTCATCGCTGGCTTCAACGTTTCTGCTCACTCGCTAGAGGTCTCCAGCGGCGTTCGCCGCCACTATAATTCAGTGCAGTCGCGGAAAAAACAATGGCGAGCGGAGAAACGTCCCGGCAGGCGGAGGGGCGACGGACCTGACTAAAATGATGGTAGGAAAGAAGGTTGGTGGGTGAATGTGGTGGTGTTGATGAAGAAGGCTGTGACGGGGGGAAAACTAGTGGCGATGGAGGCTGAAGGCGGAAGAGGGGGGCAGAGGGGAGGGGGGACAGGTGCGCGCGGTAGCAGCGTTGGCGGAGCTACTTGTAGACTCGCTGGCGGCGGCGATGGCGGTGGTGGCGGTGCCGGTGGCTGTAACGATAACGGCGGCGGTGACGGCGGCGGTGACGGCGGCGGTGACGGCGGCGGTGACGGCGGCGGTGACGGCGGCAGAGGTGGTTGTAGTGATGTAGGGAGCGACGGGGCTGTGTCGGTTGCGGTGATGGAGGCGCAGGCGGCGGCGATGGCGGCGGAACGGATAGTGGCGGTAGAGGTGCTGCGAGGGCACCAAGGTCACAGCGAAGGCTCTGGGTTCGATTCTCTCCGCCGGCCTCGCGACCTTCGCGCGTTTGCGCTGCCTCTGCGTCCCAGCGGGGCTCCTCGCCCCCGCCCCTCGCCTTCGCCCCTCGCCTCCTCCCCGCGTTTGCACTAACGTTTTCTCTTCTTTTCTTTTCTGCGTATTTGGCATTTCTAACTCTCCCGCTCAAGATGGACGCCGTTGATCTATAGACTATTTGATGTAACTGATCACGGATTTCTATACCCATTGTAACTGTATAATAGCAATTTTTAAATAGTTCATGAGCAGTAAAATGAATGTTAAGCAGTTATTCAAAGGGATGATGTTTTTTACATAATTAACCATAGCTTGATCGTTTCATTGTTCTGACATCCATCGTTTCATTGTTCTGACAAGCTTCAGAGTTATTTATGATTAGCACGCACGTCTCACATATATATTTTTTCAGCGCCCAGATTCATGCCCTGTTTAATCGATGAGAATTGTGCAAAGGTTTGTCAATAAACTGTGTGCTTTTAATGTTTTTATTCGGTTATGAAGATGTCAGCCCCCCAACTTATCCATTCAACTTTAATGGAAGTTAATGGAAGTTAAAAAGGGAAGTTAATGTAATAAATGGAAGTTAAAATACATTTAAATACAAATTTAACTAAACTCTTCCTTAATATTGTAAGATATCTAGATTTATGCCGAATTTACAAATATTTGTAAGTGAACATTTTTATATTCCCAAATTTCTGATTATTCGTACTTCATTAATTTTTCTTCAATTATTGTTTTCTTCTCTTCTTTTACTTCTGGTATTATTTTCTTCTCTTCAATATTGTTTTTTTTCTATTAACTTCGTTTTTTTCAGTTTTGCTTTCTACGGCCTTCATCATGTTCATTTCGCACTCGCTGCACCATTGGCAAACAACGTTTTGTGTCCTCAAGTGGAGAATTATGCGCTCGTATTCTGCAAATGTATACTTTTTTCTCCTTCTACAAAACCATTCGTGCAATTCGTACATTCGCATATCGACGCAGAGAAGCGCTATCTCTGATCTGTAAGAGTATAATTCTACGTGATAGCCCCACAAATATTCGAAGTATAATTATAGTTTTATAGGATCTTTATGTAAATAAGAAAGAGTAGCCCCGAGAAGACGTAGTACATAAGCGCTTCGTGTTCTCACAGGTGTGGTCCGAAATAAAAATTACCTAATGGGCGAGAGATGTTTTCGAATTCCGCGCACAAAAAAAGGAAAAGGAACCGTTTCAAATGTCAGACGATTACGCCTGTCGAAGGAACAGCATAGTGGGGTCTGTTTTCTTGGGAATGCAGCTTGTTGGAAATAATCGAAGTAGAGTCCACTCACAGAAAAGGAAATCAGCTTCTGGGGAAGTCCACGAAGATAAAGGGAAAAAATACTTTTATAAAATGATACATTCTTTATTAACAAAGTTCTTCTTTTTCAGTACACTTTCAGAAGCGAAGCCAAAAGTAATATGTTTCTTGCATCTGCTTTTGATATTTTAGGAACGAGAGTGTGGTGGGTTAGCTAGGAAATGTTATGCACATTAAAGAATTGTAATCTGAAAATTCTCTAGACCATTTCTATTTTATTTTTTCATGATGAGATCATTGTGCGAAAGTTTGACTTATTTGACAACTTGTTGTGAAATCACTTAACGATTGAGTTTTTTTCATAATTTACAGAATTTTCTGAATAGTTTACGGGGATAGGTTGTACCAAATTCAGTGTAAAGTTTTACGTTTGGGTTGAACATCGGTGGCTTTATTATTTTGAAGAGATACCGTGTATAGATACAACACAAGATGAAAAGACTGCACTAATGAGCGAACACTAGTCATGTTCCGTGTCTTGATTTCGTGACCTATGCCCTTCCAACGCGTAAGACTTATAACGGCCCGGAGAATTTACTGAGCACTCGCCCTGCTCGGGTATTACATTTGATAAACATTCGGATAACCTTAACGATTGTCGTAAACGTCGTGTCCATGGAAACGGAAGAAGTCGCTACGTCACGCCGGAGCCCCTCGAAAAAATGCTAATGAAGGACCGGCGCGCTCGTAAAAGCGAACGCGTTTTCAGGAGAAATTTGACGTCCACGCGCTCCGCCCCCTCGGCCTCGTTCTTCGGGTTGGCGCCCTGCGAAATAATGAAGCTTTCGGCTCCGATTGCTCAGTCCCCCAACGGGTTCGTTGCAGAACGTAAACCTGGACTGCGTTTGGAAACGACACACAGTAGGAAATGTATATGCCCAAGTAGAATCGATGTGTAGAAATTTATATATATATATATATATATATATATATATATATATATATATATATATATATATATATATATATATAGTTACAAATGGTTGTTCAATGTTTCAAAATATAGATTTCAATGTTTTGGAAAAGTGGACTGAAACGAAAGAGAATGTGCCTGTATGTGATTATGCGATTGAGGTTGTATTATTGAGAGGCGAATTTTCTCCTGTATTACTGTCGTCTGAATCTGTTAATGGGAATCCTGATTTTCTACGTAGGTTTGGTTTTGCTGTACGTGGAAGGTTGAATATGGAGATGCCGTGGGATGTGGAGAGAACGCTTGTACGGTTTAGTAATGTGTTCTTTCATTGTGGGAATTGCTTGCATGGTGGGTTTGCTTCTTCAAAACGAACCAAGGAGCCCTAATAACGTTTCTTAGAGCTTTATTTAATAAGATAATAAGGCGGAATGCTTCTAATAGATTTGGCTGCCGTTCCAGGGAATATATAAAACGGAAGAGTGAATGCCACCGGAATCACAGCGTTCGGAGCGCGGCAGCGTAGTGGCTCGGGTCGCGGTCGCGCGGCGCCCGCTCCGGCCCCCCGGCGGAGGCCGCCGCCTGCGGAAGACGGAGCTCTGAGCGCGGGCCGCCCGACTCAATATACTCGTATGTACTGTATTTCTTAGGCACATTGGGCTGGCCTGTAAATCTGTGCGGATGGCTAAGGTTTTGTTATGCAGGAACATAATTGCCAGAGCAATACATTGCTCTCATTCGTTGCGAAGTTGGAATGTTCTTATCGACCTGTGGTATTTATTTACAAGTATTCGACTTGCAAATCGGTTCAGCGAATTCCGAGGCCC
The DNA here is from genome assembly GCA_038098605.1 of Gryllus longicercus. Classification (NCBI taxonomy): domain Eukaryota; kingdom Metazoa; phylum Arthropoda; class Insecta; order Orthoptera; family Gryllidae; genus Gryllus; species Gryllus longicercus. The sequence goes on along the minus strand of JAZDUA010000047.1, from coordinate 3,766,800 downwards.
ATGTAATCTTTAAAGAGGTCCATATGCGTTCGAGATACACGCCAGTTGTTTCTTTCTGATTTAGCGCGTGTCGTATTTAATTTTATTTTAAAGTATTTGTTTATTGGTGAGGCACAACTTGCCTTTAATTTAATTTACTATTTAGACTGAGAATTTGTTGAATTTTTTACTTGTCATTAAAATATTGCGTTGAGATTCATTAGAAAATACTGCTGATGCTATTAAGTATTTTTTTATTCTTCCTTTTCCATTCCCTCTTTACTTTTACAATCCGTTTCTATTGATTTTAATTCCAATTTACTTGTTGCAAATATAAACATTCAAAAATAAGTTTTACTAATATGTCTTTGTAACCTATTTTTTTTATTATTTTACAAAACATTATAATATACTTTTGTTTTGGATGCTTTTATAGTAATTTGTACCTGATCTGAAATTAAAGGCAAATCTGTAATGAATAAACATTACAGATTAAGTTAAAGACAGAATCTTTTACGTAAGCGTATTCGGAAGGCATACAAAGTCATTGTTTATTCTTCACCAACATTTTTATTTATATATCATAAGCAGTTTTCGATAGCATAAACATCATCTCAGGCTTAGTATAAAGATTTTTAAAAAATGTTTAAAATAATTTGATAAATCAACTATATATGCGTAAAATTAATGATGAAAATGTGTATTAACGCATACATTAAACACTGCAAATAAAAATGCAATAGAGTGAACATAATGAAATAAAAATGAGGGACGATGATGAATCTATTTAGTACTATAGGCAGCAATTTCTAACGTTTCTGAATGCAAACTTTAAATTAAAAATGAAAACGAAGAAAATATTGAAAGTTCTTATAATAAGTAAAATAAAATACATTTTGAGTCGTTTCTTACCAGCTGCCTGGCAGCTAAAAATTTGATTATGAGCCTGGGTGTGTCCAGATGTTTATATTCTGGGAAAGGCTGCAGAAGGAGAGAAATGCCGATGGTCTGGGTTTCCCCGCTAACATGACACGCTGCATAAGGGTGATGTGCCTATTTTCTTACCATAATTTTAGAAGAGGGGTGATGGTTTATGTTTTCATTGAGTATTTCGTATTTAAATGTATTTTTAGGTTTTACAAAGTGAATCTGATGTATTGATATTTTATTTCAAATATACGAATATGGATACGTGCGTGGATTGAAAGTGTCCTTCTCGAAGTACCATTCATTATCCGTCAATTCTATTTATTGAAACTTTCAGAATTATAACACCGCTTCCCTTCAAATCAATGTCCAATTTATCTGCTCAACTTTTTGTTGAGGAGGTATCGTTCTCAACGAACCAACATTTATCACAAGTTAAAAGAGAACTGAACCCTGTTCAGATCCACGCGTTACAGACACTCAAATGCTGGTCAATCGTGTAGCCATACCCCAAACCTGTATCCTGAAGAAAATAGGATACTGGTGGGTTTGGTTCGAGACAGTTTTCCATCCGGAGTTATGTGTCATAGACACTCGTGTAAACTCGGTCGAGTTAAATGGTGCGGGTCAAACTGTCGCGTTACCCTAACGCATAAGGCCACTTCCGGGCCTGAACTACTTCACTACCTACCTTCACTGCCTGATGCCACTTCACTATCTACCTTCACTGCCTGATGCCACTTCACTACCTACCTTCACTGCCTGATGCCACTTCACTACCTACCTTCACTGCCTGATGCCACTTCACTACCTACCTTCACTGCCTGATGCCACTTCACTATCTACCTTCACTGCCTGATGCCACTTCACTACCTACCTTCACTGCCTGATGCCACTTCACTACCTACCTTCACTGCCTGATGCCACTTCACTATCTACCTTCACTGCCTGATGCCACTTCACTATCTACCTTCACTGCCTGATGCCACTTCACTGAGGCGGCCCGCGGCCTCGACGGCGCTCCGCGGCTGCGGGTTGCCGCCCAGCTGCCAAGGGAAATGGAGGGCAGTGTTTTATGACTTCATTCTCCCCTGAAAATTAACTGAGCCTTCGCACAAGCCCCCGCATTGCCAGAGCGGCTGCCACCACCCGCCATCGCCACTGTCCGCTGCACGCCCTCCGCCTCCGCCGTCATCGCCGTCACCCACCGCCATTGCCATCCCCACTGCAGCCCCCCACCCACCCACCCACCGCTGCTGCGGAGACTAATTTACGCGTCGTCCTGAGGCGCACCGGACGCAAGGCGTGTAATCCGCCAGTCGAACTGACGGTCGCGTCTGCTTTCTACAAACTACAAGGGGCAGTCAAAAAGTAATACTTCCAATTTGCTTATACTTGAATAAAATTAGTCACGCAAACAATTTGAATTTGGCACTACTCTTCAAACCACTTGCAATCCACCGCAGTAGTACCTTTCTGCGTCAACATGTGGCAGTTCAGCAGTCGTTTGAAAATTGGCCAGCATGTAGTTCGTTAGAGGGCAGCGTTGTGTGATTGAATTCTTGAATGGAGACGGTGAAAAGTGTCAGATGAATTGTGTCACATTATCTCCCTCACTTCATCTGCAGTCACCCAGCTGTCACCACGAATGATGTCACCGACTTGGTGACAGTTGCTTGGAGAGGCTGCAGTCACCGACCTGTCGCTTCGATTTTCGTCAGCCCACGGCGTTTACCCTTCACTTTCGTTACAGCGACGAATCCCTTTCGCCTAACAGTGCAGTCATCCCTGTTGGATCACCGTACATATTTTTCAGTCTTTTCTGAATAGAAATTAGCATTTTCATTTTCTGCATTCAATTCAAGAATTCAATCAAACAACGCGGACTCTTACAAACATCGATGCCGGCCACTTTGCAAACGACTGTTGCTCCACGTCGCTGAAAGGAATATTCCCGAATTCAAATTTTCACAATTTATTTCACCTAACTTATTTCATATAAGAAGAAAAAATAGGAAGCATTACATCCAGGCTGATCTGCGTACGCCAAGTTGAACGTTCCCATTCCTGCGATGGCAGTTGCTGCGAGTACTGATTTTCGTGCAACGCAATAGGCGAAAAAAAAGAGAAGGAAATGATGGTTCACAATCTGTGAACCTGCGACGAAAGCAAACGTCTACGCTTATTGCCTCTCAAAAAAGGTTTTCATTACAATGACAGGGTTGTAAACTATTTTCCTTTTATTTCACTTCCAGTAAAGTGTTTACAATAGCTGATAAATTGTGTATGTCTCGTAGATAATAAATTATTGAATGTATGAGCAATGTTAAGAAATTAAAGACAGAATAAATATAAAATATGTTGATATTAGTTGATTGTTTCGACATTAAAGGAATCTGAATTGACAAATGCAATTATCATAGTGTAAGAGTATATTGTATTATTTATGAAGCGGCATTCTTAACTTTGAAGGATAAGTAATTAATGCGCATGTGGCATTCTGAATTATAAACGTCTAATAATAAATTATAATTATAAGTGTTTTAAGACTTGTCAAAGCAGAGACACACACGAAGTATTGTATAGAATTTTTTAAAAGTCACTAAACGGATTAAAAAAAATATTTTGCTAAATAAATTTGTTAAAACTAAACAATCTCACGTTTCTTTTTATTATAAACATTTTTACTTCTGGATTTTAGTTGTTTTAAACTAAATCTATTCTTTTTATTTGCTAATTTGAACCCTTCAAAACTGCACGCTTTTGGACATTGTTGTTATGAATCAAGGGAAGTTGTCATGGGAGAAGGGTGTAAAAGAGGAACTACTTAATTATGTGATATATGAATGTAGAAAACGTATTCAAAGTGCAGAAAAAGTCAAAAAGAAAAAAAAAGTCTTACACATTTTACTTGACATCCTTTTTTAACATTAAAGACACTGCAAATCTCTGTGAACTGTCACTCAGCAGTATATTTCAAAGACAAGTTGCACTAAAATACAATAAATATGTTTAAGAGGCCCGGAAGTATTTTTTTTCAAAACCAACAAAGACAAAATTGTGTGATTGTTCTAGGCGTTAGGCATTTTTTAGTGTGGAAAAATAGTTTTGTCTCCACATTGCATTTTCTTAGGCAGTAGTAATGTGTCAGCCAGCAACTAGGAAAAAAAGTTTTTTCCAATGTTAAAAAACAAAAATGAAAGCATAATATTTTTTATATTTGAAAAACACAAAAAATTCACAATATTTTCTATAAAGATATTTTATTAATTTTAGCAAAGATTCTTGACCAGCCTAACGTTAAGTCAGCAAGGCCAACCGTTTCTGAAAAAAATGTAACAGAACTAGAAATGTATTTTTTTATATATAAGAAAAGCTGAAAATGGTCACAAAATTCCGGCTATGTTTTGCTGATGGAGCTTAGCAAGCGTAACGGCCGCGAGTGTGGTGGAGCGCGGGGGAGGGGCGCACGACAGGTGGCGCCAGCGGCGGCAGCGAGCGCCCTCAGCCTCTGCGACTCGCCAACAGGCAGCGCTGGGCGCGGAAAGTGGCCTTCGAAGCCGCCGTACGCACGAGAAAGCGCGGATTTGGATCGCGATGCGTACGAAAATAAGATTTTACTGGCTGGCCGTACGTAAATGATGCATTTGCTGCGAGGGTCTAACAAATGCTGCTACACTGTTCCGATGATTCGGTTGGCAAAGATGTACTTGCTCTGGATTACTGGAGGAAGCTGGACGAGAGCTAGTATCGGGGAACGACTGTTGGGAAGCCGACGCGATCACGTTTTGCTGGTATCGCCGCCAAGTAAATTAAAATCACGATGTTTTTGTAATGATTAAATACTAGTATTTCCAAGTTCACATGTACGTACATGATGGGTCGTTTAATTCATGTAAATAGTATAAATTCTTAATGTATGTTTAATTATATCTTGTCTTTCAATTGAAATACTTAAGTATTAGACAGTCAGATGGCAGGTTGAGGTAGAATTTCATTGTTTTCTTGGACATATAAAAATAATTTCCACAATAATGTTGCATGTTGCAATAATGTTACATAAAAATATAAATGTTAACACGAATATTGTGAAAATTATAGTATAATATTCTCATTAATTTGACAATTTTTGAATTTGCTTATACTAACTACTTTTCTTCTTCTCAAAGTCTGATTCTTTGAATAGGTGAAAACCAGGACAATATAAGTGACGTTTTATAAATTCCGAGAAAAATATGTTTATTTTCGGCTATATTTCAGTGGCAATGTATTTTCGTGGTTTTATGAACTAACCTTTTTCATATGGTTTTATGAAAAATCCTTTTTTACAGTCGCTCTTATAGGTGATAAAAAACTTGTTAATATGTTATTACTTTGTGAAAGACATTTAAACGGACGATAAGTGTTCTAGCGTGTCCAAACACAAAGAAGTTTGAACATGGTGTTTATTTTGAAAAATGGATACTCACGTGGGGAAGAAGTACATTGTAAGAAATGATATTCTGGAAACAACTGGGAAAAGGGAATATTGTAAATCATGATTGTTCAGTTATTGTTTATTTCCTTTGATTTACTTGATTATTGATTAAATTAAAGTTTAGGTACATTTGTCGCGTAACTATGTAACATAATGTTGACCAAAGACTCAGCAATGTGTTAAGATAAGAGACGCACGAGATTTTCATTTTTTACACCTCAGTAACGGCAGCAAAAAAGCAAGTATTCGATCGTCACTATGAGATAACTGCAATTTTTGTCTTACATTATTTTTGAAATTGGATCCTCCAAAGCGTCATGGTAAATTTGTATAATTTTAAAATGTTATGTGATTGGGAGGAGTACTCTCCTATTGGCTGCATTTCATCAATTTTATACAGAATATTGTATGCACAATTAAAAGGAATACTAAATAAAATTAGAAAAATACTAGTGCTGCTACAACAGCACATACGTTCTCATACCCCTACGTGTAACTTCTCGAATTTTCTAAAATTCGTATTGTCCTATTCAAGTAAATAATTTAAAGAAAAAATCGGAGCTGTTTTGATATTTTTTTTTATAAATTGTCATTTCTTCAAGCACATATTAAGCTAAAAAGACTTGTATGTTAAAAAAATATTCATGACCTTGCAAGAAGAATAATTTTTAGAAAAATATTTCATCAAGAGAAAAAATTTCCCTTAATGAAATATTTTATTAAAAAAAACCTCAATTCCAATTGTATTGAGAATTTAACTTGTATATGGGTTAGAGAAAGGATCCCGAAGAAAAAAACCTGTTCAAAATTCACATCTCCACATAGTACGACTCAGTTTTTAACTGTTCCTGACGTAAAATAAAATAAACAAATTAAATAAAATAATAAATAAAATAATAAATAAAATAATAAATAAAATAATAAATAAAATAATAAATAAAATAATAAATAAAATAATAAATAAAATAATAAATAAAATAATAAATAAAATAATAAATAAAATAATAAATAAAATAATAAATAAAATAATAAATAAAATAAAAAGACGTTTGGGCCCCTCTGATTAGGGTCCGCGACCTCCACATGGCATCGCCCCCGGTCGCCCACGCGAGCGCTCGGCGGGCGGGGGCGTAGGGGCGGTGGGCGGTCGCTTCCCGCAGCGTTTCTCGCCCGCGCCCGAAGAAAATTACAGGTAATGGAGGCCGACGGAGCCGCCACAGATGTGCCGGGTAATTTATTGATATCGGGATTACAATGTTTACGCGAGGGCCACGTTCGATTGTGGGTGGCGCAATTGTGCTCTTGCGATCGGGGGTTCGAATCTCCCTGGCGTGGCGCGTCCACTCGCCCTGTTTTGCATTATATAACCTCTTGTCTCGACCCGAACTTACAACGTATGTTGCATTGTAGTACGAGGAACAAACCTAATAATATAGTGTGAGATATACGCCGATGGAATACGCTCTGCATTGTCCCATGGAACAGATATCTCTTATATGCAATTCGCCCTCAGAAAGAAATTTGTTTGCTCGTGCTTTAAACAAGAATGTTTGGTCACGGATTTCTTGTTCTTTTTGCAAATTATAATCAGGTAGCGAGGCAACCTGAAGTTGCCTAATGCGGATATTTCTGCAAGCTAAAATATACATTACGTAGGTCGCTGCGCTCTCTCACATTCAAAATCACATATTTATGCAGAGAAAGACAGAGAGAGAGGGAGAGAGAGAGGGAGAGAGAGGGAGAGAGAGAGGGAGAGAGAGGGAGAGAGAGAGGGAGAGAGAGAGGGAGAGAGAGAGGGAGAGAGAGAGAAGGAGAGAGAGAGAAGGAGAGAGAGAGAAGGAGAGAGAGAGAGGGAGAGAGAGAGAAGGAGAGAGAGAGAAGGAGAGAGAGAGGGAGAGAGAGAGAGACAGATTCATCAAGTTCATCGAAAATACTTCGATAGAAAACTTTTCGAAATCTTTCTCATTTCAAATTTAAGGGAGCGTAAAATGTAATATACACTTTAATAATTAAAGATAAGACACGAAAAGATTGCCGTGGCATTTTCCTGCGAGAGTCTATCTCGGCACAAGCGATCGCGTATGACCTTCTGGGAATTATTTATTACGCAGTTCGTAAATCAAGATAAAGGCTATGGCCGACAAAGAACTTCGGACAGTTTTCAGAACGCGGTGTCCGACATCCTTTCGCTTCACTAGGTTTCCATTACATACTAAACGCAGGGTTTGGGACCCTTAAAGAGTTGATCCGTGAAATATCGCGACAGTTTCGTAGAGTGCGCGGACTTTCTATCATAAATATCGTCGCCAGGAGACGGGCGAGTCCCAGACGTCGTTACGTAACTCGCTGCATGGTAGCACTCTGTGGCGTTAAATCGCTGTGACGCCATCTTGTATCTGTGCTCCTGGCACCGCTGGCAACCTGTCATCTACCAGTACTCAAAGTGTCCGCTGTGCCTGAAGGAATAAGCTCATGTAACTCTTGCTAAAAGCACATGATGTATTTACCGAACGTGTTGCAACATTAAAATTTATTTAATTTTTTTTAGTATTAAGCATGATACCTTCAGAAGATTGGAGTTGGCAGGAAATGTGAAATTGTAAACATGCAGGATTAAAAAAAATAGTAATTGTAAAATTCAACGAAGGTTTTTAGTAAAATAATTTAATGATAATACTTTTAAAGTGAACGAGAACTAGTGCTCTAATCTATTGCTTCATTAGAGATATTTTTCTTTTGCTGTTTAAACATCCTATAAATGAATTTATCGAAGTCACTGTGATAATTATTTTAGATTTTTTCAAATTTAAAGAAGACCTCAAAATGGTGCATTTAAATGACAAACAAGCTCCGAAAAACATTACTTACGAGTTAAGTGCAACTATAAATTCTCGAACGATTTCGAAGCTTTCTGATCAATATTTGCGGCTTGAAAGCTACGTCTTTAGCACTCACAGAATGAATAACTATGTTCTAAAATATATTGAAATATCAATTAAGCCCATAAACTGTCTGAGCGTTTCATTGCGCGTTAAAACTTAATTATTAATTTGAACCACCTTTTATTGCAGTAATGCACTCACAGGTCTTGCGATTATGGGAAATTTATGTCGGCAGATTTATCAGCACTTGTATCGTAAAACTACAATTACAATCCCCTTCCCAGAGCGTTGCTACTTTGTCTGCACCTTGCAGTATCTGCAAATTGATACCGGTTGTAGGTTGCGAGCCTATCTTAAGAAATGCAAGGCAGTATATCGTTTGAAGTTTCTCACAGCTGACAATAATTTACTGAGAAACGGAAGAGAACGGTCGGCCCTCTCACTGCTTCGTAGGCCGTTGATGATGAACGTACCAGGAACTGCAGAAGTTGGAACACATGTGGTCAGTGGCGACGGTCGTTGGCACCAAGGCATCTGGGAGCTACCTTCCACGTCCACGTATTCCCTAAGCGGATCGTTGCATCTGCCATCTCAGTGCTAAACGTGATTTAATAGCAATGTCTGCCAAACGTATGCCATAAAAGTAAGTTTATTTTTTACTGATACATTAGTGCTTGTTATTGCCTTTGATACAGAACTCGATGTTGAAATGGTTCTTAATAATTGATTTAATTAATAAATAAATAGACAATAATTATTATTTTTTCTTCTTCGTCCCTCGCTGGGAATACCAACTGACCTCGCTCTCAATATTTTTACATGAAAAAATATATACAATAATATTAACTATGATTTCCAATATATAATATTTATATAATATATATTGTAAACAAACCTAATGTTGCACTAAACTAGCCCCACGCTGGGACCAGCCAAATGTAAACGAACCTAATGTGCACGGGGGAGGGCGCCAGGTTCAGCTCCTGAAATGTAACTGAATGGAAGAGATGGGAGGTCAGGAATGAACACAGAGTCATTTGTAACGAATACCAGTTTATTTCTGGCACCAAAAGCTACCAGGGAAACTACAATGTCGCAATGGGCGACGCAAGTTTTTTACTAAAATTACTCTGTGAATTAATTACAAGTGGTTAATTCTGCTGGGCCTGAGCGCGGCCACTTGCAGTTTTTCGCTGTTATAATTGTTCAGTGAGACGGCATTGTCTCATAGTTATCACCAATGGCTGCTGGTCTTCGTGGACGGGCCGAGGCGGCAGCCTCAAAGCAGAGACGGCGGCGGCTCCGGGTTGCTGATCTTCTGCGGCGCGTCTTCTCTCGCTCAGGTAGCGGCGATTCCAGGTTGTCAGCTCCAGCAGGCTCAGAGGGGGCGAGTGGCCACGGGCGTTGACGTTGCGAAAAGGGCTGTCACTTAGCCCGGGACGAGAGGCGGCAAGGCTGGCGGGCCGAAGCGAAAACGGCGCGGGATCCGGTAGTTTCCCGCCCGAGTTTTCTCCGCAACAATTTACGAGTCGCGTCCTGACTAATTCGGCTGTGGGAAAGTCTTTTCCCAAACTCGCATCCCGATCGTGAATGATTGGATAACTTTTAGAAGTGAAGTTCTCAAGTAACGAAAATTTCGAAGTTCCACGAAGAAATTTTACAAGTCGAGACTGTCGAAGGAATTTACAAGTGAAGTTCGCCGGAAAATCTTAGAAGTAGTCTCTTCAAACAAATCTAAGAAGAAGTCTCGTTTCGAGGAAATTTTTAGAAGTGTTCCTCCGAAGAAATTTTACAAAGATTGTCTTATTCCTACTCTGCATCGCGTTTATAAAAGAAGTTCCTTTCCCCTTCCCAAATTGTTCCTGGCACCAAATTTCTCCCTTCCCTCATGGCGAAGCTTCCCATTGGCCGAGGGTGGCTGCGTCGCAAGATTCTGATTAACCAATTTCGTGTCGATTTCTCTGTATTTTTCCGTAAATGTTCTCTGTCTGTCGCTGGCTTCGCTCTCTCACTCGCTTCCCTTTGTCAGTTACTCCGGGAGCTGATCGCAGCTGTCCGGACACGTGCGCGCGTAAAAGCGCATTTCACGGATTCCCGATTCCCGGATTCCCGGATCGTCATGGGTTAATCGACACCCTACTGTATTTAATTTGTTAATGGCCCGTGCAGGGATTCGGGTGCCTACCCAGGCGCGTGCCGAAGCGGGTGCGGGGGTGGGCATTGTCCGGAGGGGGATCGGTCGACGGCTGAAAAAAGGTCTCGATTATGACGCGTCGTAAATGTGTCTTCTTCGCCTAATTGACACCCGGCCTCTCGCTCGCTCGGGGTTTGGCACCACTCGGTCGCGCGGCTGGAGAAAGGACGCGGGGGTGGCGCTTTGTCCCAGGAGAGGGCCGGCGAGGGGGCAGCAAGTATTTTTATGAGGGGGTAATAAACATTCTGCCTCTGAAGACAGGGGGGCTGGGTGCGTTCGGGGCTGGCCCGATGCGGAACTAAAGGAACCTTTGCTGCGCGGGCGGCGCCTGACCCACTTCTGTGCCGCGGCGCGAGCTATTTCCAGCTGTAGGAATTACTTTGTTATTGGCGATGCCATAATAAAATTATATTAATTAATTGGTGACGCCACAATATATATATATATATATATATATATATATATATATATATATATATATATACATACACATATTCATATACATGTATTTTCTTTTCAGCGAACCATCGAATCCACCGATATTCATTAAATTTTATTTTTGTGTGAGTTCGCGAAGCCGTCCCAAACGGGAATCAGTGTGCTATCATCACTTTTGCGAATTTGATACACGACTTAATATTGTTAGCTATTCTCTTCTCTTACATACAACTTAAATAAAAAGATTTCGAAATTCAACATTGCCACCGCAATCACTAGTGCAAGTCTGTTTTATTCCCTCATAAAAAATTGTTACTTTTTACTGCAATTCTACTTGCCCATCTAAAATTTCTAACCTAGAAAATAATGACAAATTATATATATATATATACATATATATATATATATATATATATATATATATATATATATATATATATACACTTTTTTGTTGAAAAAATAACACTACTTCAAAACTCATTCACACACAAATACATGGACTGGAAAAAAATCATGCACTCGTGCGCGCATTCTCTTTTATGGCCACTTGCTTTCGAAAATTAATATAGTTGTACTACTAAAAGAACATTCTTGGCCTTCTCATATTTACGCGTCGAAATAATTTGCAATGTTCACTTTCCCTGTGCAGCGATGAAGTTTCACCAACGTCAGCCGCTCGCACTCCGCCGATCTCCAGAAATTACCATCCTTTTATATTCAAATGTATTTCCGTAACCATTTCCTTGTGTGCACATATCAACATATTTCAGCATACTTTCATTTTACTAGACACATATTAACACTAAAACCACATTTACGACCGGCAAATAAAGATATGGTCTCCCGCCGCTATCAACCATGCGGTCCACTCAGTGTGTAGTGTCCGTCTGTGTTCTTGTTGCTATGCCTTCCCACCAAGTCAAAAACAATTGCCGTTGTCTTCGTTCGTCAATTACTATGGAATGTTATTTCGTTTTTTTTCGTTTTTATTTTGATATTACACGATCTCACCCCTCTCCGAAACTAATTCAGATGTTTTTCTTGTTATTTCCTCTGCATTTTATTATTTTTCAATCCCTCTTGGCTTATATTGCAACTATTATTTACATAATGAACTTTCGCCTCATTGCGTTCGATTGTTTTTCGAAAATATTGTTTCTTTTGATATTCTTCCAAAAATTAATAATTACGTGATATAACGTTAAAAATCTCTTCATTTATTTATCCCGGTCTTCCTGTTATTCACCTCAGTTCCTCAGCTCCGGTTCAAAATAAATAAATAAATGCCAGTTTGTTGGGAATTCCTTCACTTGTTTATTGCAATCATGTCGTTTCCGGGACTATTAAAACAAATTAATTATTGTGTTGACGAATCCGTATGGATTGCCACAACATACGCTGCACACATTCCTGGATCAAGTGGCTTCGAGGGAAATATTAAAACAGTTGAATGATACTACATACTCTCTTATGAAGTCAATTACGGTAGGTAAATATGAAAAGACAAACCGAGTCAAGTTAACAATTAGTTCATAACTCAATCTGAATCATGGATTGGGAACGGTTTGATGTTCGGATGATAAATTGGTAATTCAGGGCATATCAACTTCTATGGGCATTAGACTTGTAGGTGTAGGTATAGTTATGATATACTCCGGAACACCGAAAAGCGGGCTATCCCTCTCCAGGTATCACTGCTACAGTAGCACCACCCCACCAGCACATCTGTTCCCCTGAGTTTGCTATCAAATTGTGCTTTGCGATCACTACAGCCAATATTGATGTTCTGATCCTGAATTGGATACGATAACGATGAAGTGTAGCATTCTTCCTAAATCTAATCCATTCTTAAGATCTGCTTTCCATCCGCCGCTACTTTGTAATAGTGCTTCGCGGTTCCTACAACCAGTATGTCGCTACATCCGAAATTAGAATTTGGATTCGGTGATAAAAAATGTAGCATTCATCCTAATTTTCATCCATTTTTAAGATTTTCTCTTCATCCGCCGTTGCTTTGGAGTAGTGCTTCGCGGCCGCTTCGACCAGCATGTCGCTACGACCGATATTGATGTTCGGATTGGGTAACGAAAACTGGGATTCTTCCTAAATCTAATCCATTTTTAAGACTTTCTCTCCACCCGCCGTTGCTTTGGAGTAGTGCTTCGCGGCCGCTTCGACCGGCGCGTCGCTACGACCAATATTGATGTTCGGATTGGGTAACGAAAACTGGGATTCTTCCTAAATCTAATCCATTTTTAAGACTTTCTCTCCACCCGCCGTTGCTTTGGAGTAGTGCTTCGCGGCCGCTTCGACCGGCGCGTCGCTACGACCAATATTGATGTTCGGATTGGGTAACGAAAACTGGGATTCTTCCTAAATCTAATCCATTTTTAAGACTTTCTTTCCATCCGCCGTTGCTTTGGAGTAGTGCTTCGCGGCCGCTTCGACCAGCATGTCGCTACGACCGATATTGATGTTCGGATTGGGTAACGAAAACTGGGATTCTTCCTAAATCTAATCCATTTTAAGACTTTCTCTCCACCCGCCGTTGCTTTGGAGTAGTGCTTCGCGGCCGCTTCGACCAGCATGTCGCTACGACCGATATTGATGTTTGGATTGGGTAACGAAAACTGGGATTCTTCCTAAATCTAATCCATTTTAAGACTTTCTCTCCACCCGCCGTTGCTTTGGAGTAGTGCTTCGCGGCCGCTTCGACCGGCGCGTCGCTACGACCAATATTGATGTTCGGATTGGGTAACGAAAACTGGGATTCTTCCTAAATCTAATCCATTTTAAGACTTTCTCTCCACCCGCCGTTGCTTTGGAGTAGTGCTTCGCGGCCGCTTCGACCGGCGCGTCGCTACGACCAATATTGATGTTCGGATTGGGTAACGAAAACTGGGATTCTTCCTAAATCTAATCCATTTTAAGACTTTCTCTCCACCCGCCGTTGCTTTGGAGTAGTGCTTCGCGGCCGCTTCGACCGGCGCGTCGCTACGACCAATATTGATGTTCGGATTGGGTAACGAAAACTGGGATTCTTCCTAAATCTAATCCATTTTAAGACTTTCTTTCCATCCGCCGTTGCTTTGGAGTAGTGCTTCGCGGCCGCTTCGACCGGCGCGTCGCTACGACCGATATTGATGTTCGGATTGGGTAACGAAAACTGGGATTCTTCCTAAATCTAATCCATTTTTAAGACTTTCTCTCCACCCGCCGTTGCTTTGGAGTAGTGCTTCGCGGCCGCTTCGACCGGCGCGTCGCTACGACCAATATTGATGTTCGGATTGGGTAACGAAAACTGGGATTCTTCCTAAATCTAATCCATTTTTAAGACTTTCTTTCCATCCGCCGTTGCTTTGGAGTAGTGCTTCGCGGCCGCTTCGACCGGCGCGTCGCTACGACCGATATTGATGTTCGGATTGGGTAACGAAAACTGGGATTCTTCCTAAATCTAATCCATTTTTAAGACTTTCTCTCCACCCGCCGTTGCTTTGGAGTAGTGCTTCGCGGCCGCTTCGACCAGCATGTCGCTACGACCGATATTGATGTTCGGATTGGGTAACGAAAACTGGGATTCTTCCTAAATCTAATCCATTTTTAAGACTTTCTCTCCACCCGCCGTTGCTTTGGAGTAGTGCTTCGCGGCCGCTTCGACCGGCGCGTCGCCGCGCAGCCCGCCGCGAGGTCAGTGCGACCCCGATGCGCGTATTTCACGCGACGCGACTTACGGAATGCGGCGCTAATTGCGCTCGTAGATTTCTGCCGCGCTACACCTCTTTTATAGCACGTTCCAGCGCGGGGAGATTTAAAATGTAGGCGATCCTAGACACGTATATTATGGAGAGCTTTCCTCGTAAATGGTAACGGTAGCCTTGGGGGGAAGCGAAGGCTCGCTTAGTGCTGCGTAAATATTCGCGTGGACTAGGAGGCGGGATGTTGAGTGCGCGGGAAGTGCCGACAGCAGCAGACTGCGTGCCTGGCGCTCAAGGGTCTACTCCACTATGTTAGTGAGATGTCTTTTCTCTGAAGGAAATATGGGATCCATATTTGAAATGTGTTTATTGAGTTAAACTCGTGAAGACGGATGTCATTGGTAATGGCGTGTAATGAGACCTAGAACTTCCTTGCAAATTTATCTTGCAGCCTGTGGCAGTTCCTTTAAAATTTATTGAGTGCAGACATCACCATCATTATGAGAAATAATTCTCATAATGATTTGTTTATAAGAATTGGCACTGAGGTAACGTCTACCTCAGTGCTATGTAGGATTTATTCCATACAGGGTCGAAACAAGAAACATGGGATCCCTAAATATTCTAATATTTAATCTGTTTTTAAGAGTTTCCAAAATGCTTAATTCTTAAATATTTAACGGATGAGGAATTGCATAGATACATAATTTGGTTTATCAAAAAAGGTATTTTGGTTTGCGAAATTATGTGCCATATTTTCAGTTTACAAAATATTGAATTTTAATATATTGCGACCCCAGTAAGTGTCTCGTTATGTCTTTTGGGTATCGATTGTTTAAATATCATGGAAATCATTGAAAGATCTTGGATTCAATCCTTTGTCAATTCTGCAAAACATTGTTAGAGGACAATGAAACCCCTTTTCAAACTCTTTTCTCAAAATAATATCTATTAAATTTTATAATCATTTATAAAATGAATTATTAAAATGTAAATATGATCGTAAGACGCCCTCGTTTATTAAGTGTTTTTAGAAAGCAGATACAACACTCAATGGCCGTCATGTTGAGCATAAAATATATGAATCAGAAGCAAGTAACATTATTGCCCACCTTGCTTGAGAATCTGTCCTGTTTTGCATAAAAATTACTAAAAATGTGGAGCACCAGAGACAGCTCCCTCACAGTCTGCATTTTGGATAAAGTCATTTTGTATGCAACTCTCTTTGCTTCTCTCATTCATCTGTCCACCAACAATCAATGTATCACATTACTTTCACTCGTAAAATGCAATGAAAAGTTAGTGTAACACACAGCGCGCTCTGTGAGACGGCATTCAAATCTCGCACCCCATGTGGAACTTATGGGGAAGAACATGAGTTCATGGCAGTTTTCTTGAAAGTCTCCCTTTCCCCTGACACTCATTCCGTCTTCATTCTCATGAATCATCAGATCATCCTTATCATATCTCAGCAGAAAAGCCAGAACGGAGAAATCCGGCGGTGGTAGATGTTGAGGTTTTGGTTTCAAAGCAATGTCCATTAAGCGTCTCATTGAAAGTAATGACATTTTGTAAATAACAATACTCACCTAAGGACTACTACATATTTCCCCCCAAAAAATAATAAATTAATCACATAAATACTTCCGCACTGTAACGTTCGACAATTTTTTAAATGATTATACATTTTTATTATAGTTTTTGTCTATTTTCTTTATAGAGTTTATATTTGTGTAATTATTACATTTATGTTTTCCATATTTCAGCCGTTTGGAAGTCACTCTAACGGAAGAAATCGTGAAACTTAAGTTACTGTATCTCCCATTGTGGTAAGTAATATTGCATTTTGTTTTCAGCATGTAAGCTTCAATTCTTATGCTTCTCATGATTTTTAACTTCCTTCTCCAGAGGATGTTCGTCAGACAGTTCGCGGAATGTTTATTGGATCTCTCTTGTGCAAGAATGTTTCTCATTACACACGTATGTCTTCACAAACTGAATTACAAAACGTTGTTCTTGTTAAACAGGAAACTGTTTCAGGTTCCAATTCTCTTCTTTCCCATCAATCGTGTGACTCAGTGTACACACGAAGGTATAGGACAGATTCTTCCTGTTTACAGTTTAATCGCACATCCTACCCATCAATCTCCCTTAACGACAGGAAAGATGTTTTGCGTGCCAAGATATAATTGCTGCAATGTTCTGAAGTATAGCAAGTTTTTTGCAGGATCGATTTCGATATTGTTTCCAAAACAATTTCATTTAATGTATGCTTTGTTTGATCGTACTGATAGGGGTTTTAATAGTTTTTCAATCAATTTGGCTAGAGTGCAGTGCAGAGTGTAAATAATTAACTATTTATTTAAAATATTCGATTGTAAATGGAAGAAATCAAAACTATTTCATTGTCAATTTTTCGACAAAGATAAATATACAAGAAATTAACCAAAAGATTATCGAAGAAAATGTAATAAATATTGCCAAATGAATTTAAAGTAAGTTTCTTAATTAAACGTAATCTTATTTTTCTATCAATTAAATATTCGCAATTCTGTTAATAAATTCCAGTATGATCTCTTCAATAATAACCAAGTAAATTAAAACTATAATACATTATTGGGAGATAATTAATGTTTAAAAATAAAATTTTCTAAAACCATTGTTTTTTACCCTATTGAACATTTGCTGTTGTATTTCCCCTCGTTACGAGGAGAAAATTATTACTTTTACATTATGAACGATTCTACGAACGATTCACGTATATGCATCGTATACCAGCTTACTTTCTGTTTGAAATTGCGCATCAAATTGAAGACACCTTACTTGGTTTAAAGAATGATACGACCTCACCGTGAAAACATAATCTATTTTGCCCACACATAAAGTTGTCAGTTCTTTAATTGCATAATCTATCTTTAATAATATCATGAAAACTGATGTATTTCATTAATAATACACAATATATTTTAACAATTTACAATAGAGATTCGATCTACTTTCTCTCTGACATTTTACAATTGATAAATCTCTATCGAAATATTCTAAGCAATTAATACCTTTGCTCAATTAAGCATTTTGTAAACCTTAATGTAATAAGGATTAGTTTCTGTAAAACGCATTACAGATTATGTATTCCTGGCAAAATCTAAAACTAGCTCATAAATTTCATTGACATTCCATAAAAACGAATATTGATTAAGTCATGTAGTTCTGCAAGAACGTAATTCAAGTTGGTGCCACGATGTGACACAAATTTAAACGTCAGCTGTCTCTTGTTAATGCTACGGTCTTCGCGTGCCCCAACGAAAATCAAATTACCAATTGCGCAAAACTAAATTAAATTATTTATGATTCAGTGCGGTTCACTTATTCAAGTAAAATAGCATCGACGATTTTACAACCTTCTATATTTCGGTAGCATGTGGAGATCAATTGCTTGGGACTTGTTCCGATCTAAACAACTTCAACGAACTGGTTTCAAATCAACCTCTTATTGGGTGATATGAAAATAAATAGAAGATATAATTGCCAGTTACTACAACGTGCTTTAAATAAATTAATACATATCATTTACTCATTATGATAGTTCGATGTAAGCTAGGTCACCAATAATTTTCGGATCCTCAAAAGTTTATGAAAATTCAAAATTCAAATTTTACGAAACTTCGAAGTGTGTGTGTGTGTGTGTGTGTGTGTGTGTGTGTGTTTATATACTGGTATTAATAACAATACTTTAATACTAAAATAAATACATTTTCGGAAATATGTTAAATTTGTTGTGAAACCGAAGAATTCCAAAAATAATGTCATTCCAATTAAATTACACGATTTTAAATGTAAAAATAACACAAAAGCTGATGGCCCTTCAATGCCAAGTACACCACGTACTACTAGCTCGAAAAATTTATCTTATAAAAAGCTGATGTTGTATTATGTTTATTAACCTAACATATTTCAAATGTTTAGGTTTTGCATATTTTCATGATATCAAATATCGAGGAAGGTGTAAACATTCTAGTTTACACCTTTTTAACCAGGAATATTGTTTTCGACTGTAAGGATATATAAACTCATATTATATGAGAATTAATATTTCCAACCCCAATTCTTCAATGAAACCGCATCTAACAAAATAACGTTTTAACAATTTTGATTATTTGGGCCAAAAATAATGTAGAACTCCATTGTTAGGTAAAAGGAATCTAATCCCATTTACTATTCACTAACACCATCTCAATAAGATGTTTCTCTTGATTCTTCGAGCAAATGCTTTCTTGCTTTACCTCTGGCCAATAAATGTAGCTTCACTATTTGAACAGTTTTGTTGAGCTCCCTTTGCGTGCGGGAGGCAGAGGAACAGATGTTAGATTTCATCAGTAATACTATAAAACTAAATGTGTTGTTCGTTTGCCAATGCATATAGTTTTTTATTGCGCGTGCACAAACTTTTCTTGTTTTCTAATGCTGATTGTTGGTAACAACGCTAATTCCTGCTATTTTTAATATTTCAACTACGTAAAAGAAAAGGGAGAGGTTACATTTTTCGGAGTTCTGTAAAACGAGTGGAGGTTGTTGGATTAATTGGAGGGAAAGCGTCTTGTTTCCAAATGTTTCCAACCACAAACGTTAGTACCTTTATTAATAATTCAAAAAGTAAGAGAGAGAAGGGGATTATAAAGAACCAAATACGTTTTTAGATTACACTTATCCATTACTCACATGTCACATACAGTTTCTACTGTTTTACCATAAGAAATATGTCCCCAAATATCTACATAGAATATTTATGATTGCATATCTTTCACTAGACGTATTTGATAAAAATATTTTCATATCTGCACTACTAGCACTGTAAAAACTGGCGAGTGCCGGGACACAAACCTGAGCGTAAAGATTAGTTGTGACTCACAATTGTTACGAAATGTTATCCATAGTACTTGAAGATCAGTATTCCCTTAACCATTGACGATGAAGAAATAATCCCCGAAACAAGTTTGACAAAAAATTGTGTATTATTACTACATTGCCGTTACCATTAAGTACTACATTGCCAAGCCAAGCCAGGTAGCCAGGGCCACCAACGAAATGGAACTCTAAAAGACAAAGTTCAAAGGTTCGTGAATTCGACTCCTACCTTGAGCAGTCACCTTTCATAATCATCCTTTAACCTGTACCTCCACTGTTAAGAATCACGGTTGTAATAAAGGTCGCTCTTAAATGTTGTTCTCTGATTCAAGAACTGGCGAGTATCCACCGAATGTGATTGAGGAGAAATAAAGTGGTTTCAGCGCCTTCCACGATACTTGTGACTTGCTCCAAGTGACAAAATAGAACTCTGCAACAACTGGACAATGTCGATTTAACTATAGAGAATTTTCAGTGGAATCTAGAAGTAACTTAGCTAATTTTTTAAAATCTTTTTTTATGCCGTCTTCATGTACCGAAGAACTAATAATGCTTATAAAATTTGTGAGTAATTTATTTTTTCATAATAATTACAGTTATGGCATTAAAGATGAACCATTTGATGTACTTGTTTATAATGCCAAATTAAAACACAAATGGTAAGTTGTTTTATTAGTGGCTGCAATAATTTTGTTTATAAGAGTAATTTAGATGCAATAAACGATCAGTAATAAAACGTTTTACTGACTAAATTCCCCGTCATATTACACTAGTTTTTCTTTTACATGAACTTTACTCATTTACTTACGTAAAATAATTAAATATTTTGTGCATAATATTATGATCGCGGAGACATTCCATTCAGCCCGCTCCAAAAAAAGCATCTGGGAACCAATGCCTGCATGGACATAATTTCATAGACATGTCCCCGAATGATTCCATGATGTCACTGATGCCTTGAGGTACGAAGAGAATAAATATTTTAAACCAACAAGGTCACAACATTGGAGTACATAAATAATATTAATACCTTCCTAATAAGCATCAGATTACGAGATTGCGAAATTAATTACTCGTACGAGCGTGAGAGCTCTTGTAATGTAACTTCGTGATTTACCCTCGCATATTCAACACTGCTCTTCTAATTTTCGTCACCATGTATCGGGCCTATCGCATAAGACGCTATCACTACTTCGTATATATCTCTACTTTGTAGACTTGTAGCCGCATAAGTCCATGACATCACCGATGTCATCGCCTACCAATGTAAGAAATATATTAAATAAGGTCTCAACAATAATAATACATTTCTAATATGTGCCAGTATTCGACACTGCGGAATTAACTCAGTCGGAGCTCCTGTAATTTTACTTTTTTGATTCACCCTCGCACTTTTAAAACTGCCTCTCATTTTGGCAACCATGAACCGTACCTATCGCATAAGACGCTATCACTACTTCGCATATATCTCTACTTTGTAGACTTGTAGCCGCATAATTCCACGACGTCACCGATGTCATCGCCTACAAAAACGCAAAAAATATTTTAAATAAGGTCACAACAATACTAATACATTTGTCATATGCGCCAGTATTCGAGGAATTCGGTCATATGCGCCAGTATTCGGAATTAATGCAGTCAGAGCTGTTGTAATTTTATTTCTTTGGTTGGCCCTCGCACTTTGCAACCTGCCCCTGACTCCGGCCAGCGCGTGGCGGCCCTCCCGCGCCAGAAGCGTGCGCCGCGCCCCCGCGTCCCGGAGAGCGAGTCTCCGTCGCCAGCGACCGCGTGCGCACCCGATCTCCTTGGCTGGCGGAGACCACTGACCCCAAGAGCGCCTTGTTTGCGGCGCTTTGGCGACGTCTCAATGGGAGCTGGAAAAAATTCCCGCGCCGCAACCTGCGACTAGAACAGCGGACGCCACCGCAGACAGGTCTGGACTAGTAGCTTTAGCCTGACATTGGGGAAGGTAAACCAGATGATGGAAGGGAAGAATGCGGGGCTGTTTGCGTTGCAGATGGCTTGCAAAAGTCGGGGGTCGCCGGCAACGGGACTTGTTTTAAACCTTGCCGCCTCCGCTTCCACATCCGTACAGCGCCGCCTCCACCCCTGCCTCCGCCCACGCCGCCATCCCTCCCCCCCCTCCGCCGCGGACGGGTGCCGAGTGGCCAGTCCGCGTGACCCCAACCCGTGATGACCTTACGTGATACCTAGGAAAACGTCTTCCAAATGACCCCTTTCTTCTTCTTTTTCTTTTTTTTCTTCGGCTCCCTTGCCGAGGTCGATGCCCCCGTGTCCCGGAGATTTAGAGGCCGAGTCTTCGGAGACGCCGGCGTTCCGTGTGTGAAATATGCAGCGGGGACCGCGGCCGGTGAGCTAGCTCGCCGCGGCGGCGGCCGCAGCTCCGTTGGACATCGCCGACCAGGCGCTGCCACGCCCTTCCGTGTAGAAATAGGCCCTGGGAACGCACACTCTCGGGCTGGGTTTGCTTTCTCAGATGCGTTGGGCCTGCCATTTCTGAAGCGGCGAATCTTTACTCTGCGGGTAATGATTTCTAGTTTATCTGTACTCTATTTCTTTCTTTTTCATCTATTTTTTTCTTTCTTTTCTTTTTTCTTCTTATTCTTCTTTTTTGTTTTCCTTTCTTTGCACTCTCGTACTCTATAGTCGTCATTGGCTTTTAATCTCCACGGACTCATTCGTAGTGCTGGCGCAGTCTTTTCTATTTTATGATTAATGGGTATTGACTCGTGTTGGAAGAGACATCACCCCTTCGTCTGTTTCTGAGGATAGAAATATCAAGAACGAAAGGTGTAGTGCGGTTCTAGTTTGACCCCCTTTCAAGTATATCATCAAATACAATGTGTGGCAGAGTGTTGGTTATTTCTAGAAGTCATCAGACAAAAAGTTTCATAAATGGTTCGATATCAAACCTATACTTATTCATTCATGTAGGTAATACCACGAGTGCAACGACGTGAAAACGAGAACATTTATCTGCTTATTTTTAAAGCAGGAGTGGTATTTAATAAGACACAGGATAAAATTACCTCTGAAAGTGTTTCAAAATACGGCAAATGTAAATTATATTAATTAAACTCGCGCTTTCTGTCCATACAACTCAGTCATTGTCTCATATAATTGATATATCACAGCTTATGACTGACCAGTAATGAAAATTTAAAAAGAAAAAGTGGTAAGAAATTTCGATTTTTTACACTCCTTTGATTGTTACATACCAGAAAAATCGTTTGACGCTATTGGCATCAGTTTCATGAGTGGAATAGTCATTATAACTTATTTTGTTTTGGCGCTTTAAATAAAAATTATTGTTAATGGTTTTCATTTAACCGGTCTTATCCTGGTAAATAGGAAGAAGTAACTATTTTATGATTATATCACCAATTCTAGGCGGGGCAAGACCGAGGGGAAACGTAAACAAAATGTATACAATTAAAATAAGGTTAAGATTGATGAATCTTCAATGGAGCCTAATGTATTTCGCACTCGGTTTGGATTTATTATTGACACCTAATTCACTTGAACAATCGCATGCAAATGAGTGAAAGAGGTCAATTTCGGACGCCAGCGTAGTTTATTTCTCTGTCTTTATTCAGGTGTTACTGTTTTATTACACAGGGGTTTTATTTTTAGAACCTTCTTCTTTCAATATTTATTGGATGTTTACAAACCAATTAGAACGCGTCGCCATGTGTAATCGTTTTGTGGAAACTCTAGAGTGCTCTTACAGCTAGACCTGTTCATAAAAACAATACTACTTTATTTTTATCTGAAAATGTAGATAAGAGTTGTGCAATCGAGTCGGCAGGGTGAGCGTTGAATTAGTTGTTCAAAAAATGAACGTGTCCATCCGTGACCCTGAGGAACGGACAGCAAGTACAGATAATCACGAAAATATCTATGACCTTGACGTACCTCAAGCACTAAAAGTATTTGAACACAAACTTGCATAAAGTTGAGAAAACATTACATCTTCATCAACTACGAATTCTATCATTTTTAAGTAAATTTTTCAATGATTTTTCTATTTTTGGTACCTTTTATACCTTTCTTCAGCTTTTTGATGTATAGTTCATTCTAATACTAAATTGAATTTCCCGATTAAAGGACAAACTCCAAGTTTGCTTTCCTTACCATCATAGTCTTCAGGCCACTGAACTGCTGAGAACCATAAAAATACTTCGACCACCATAAAAATGAGTTAGTAGTATTGGTAATTCATTACTGTCTATTATCACTCCAAGATGTTAATCCCTATCTCGTATATTTTAAAAGTACTCTAAAAGAAATCTCGAATCTGTAAGAGAAATATAAAAAATTATATTTTCTTATGTTGTTAATAAAAATTTTGTTTCGAAAGCTTTCCACTCTAAAGTAATAAAACATTATCGTAATAATAGTGAGTTTAAATCGCATTTATTATCGAGAACTTATTTGATCTAAAACCTCATATGTACAAAACATATCGCTCATTCGCAAAAAAAAAAAAAAAAAAAAAAAAGACCTAACTTAAATACTTTGCATATTCCAGGAAAAGCAAAATAAGAGTATTGGTTTCTTTCTGCACTATAAACGCAAGATTATAAACGCAAACTATAAGGATCAACTTCAGACTCACATTAGGAGTTCCTGGAATAATAAATATAAGACTCCACTCACAGTACGAGATGCAGAAATGAAAATACTAAAAAAATGTTCAAATCTTTGCACGATTATTTCACATTACAAATAATTTTTATTACTTCAGTATTTTTACCAAAATTAATACGTACAAAAAAGAATTATGTTAAAAAATCCAATTCTGGATCCCTTTGAAAACAAAGAGAAAATACCTGATGATAAAATAAAAATGGTTAACAAATAAACAAAAAGGGTAGTTGATAATGAAAACGAAATAATAAAAAATTGAATTATTCTATACTATACATTCTGTAATAATACTTCATACAAATTTCAAAGTTATAAAGAATTTCTAACCAATTGCTTTCACTCAACTATCATCAGAAATATTGACATAACTTGCAATGGAAGGAAGAAATGCTTACCTCATAAACGAGAAAAACGTCCTAATTCAACATGTGAAGCACTGATCACACTCACTGTCGAAAAGAAAAGAGGAGAACACTCCTAACGGAAAATGTGACATGTTTTTGTTTCATACAATTTCCTACCGCTGCGGCTATCATCACTTATAACTTAAATGTGCCGCTCTTATTCTTCTAACAATAAGCATTATTTAGAATAGCAAAATGACACAACACGCCATACAGCGGTTTTTCTAAATTCTACACATGCGACCCTTTTTCAGTAAGAAGTCACATGGAAGGTCGGATCTATTTCTGAAATAAAACGCAAAGTCACTTTGTTGTGTCACTTTTCTGACGAGTGAGCGATATTAACATCAAATAACATTTATAATTACTTTTTTCATTTTAGTGTCCGCTGTATTTATTTGCGAATATTAAAAAAATACGTTGAGTTTGAATTATGCCTCTGCATTTACCTTAGGAATATTTGACGTAGGGAAAAGAACAAAAAAAAAAACTCCTCTTTATTCCCCTGTCACAATGTGCATAGAATGCTAAATGACGGCGAGTCAGTGACTCAAAGATGCCGTTGCAATGTCTTGGGAGTTCCTACCAGCCGCAGAGAAATTGTCTTATTAGCACTTGTTTCCAGCGTGCAATAACTTCTTTGCATACCGTTCGAAGAGAGAGCCGGAATTGATTAGGATCTGCTGGACGTTAGTCAGCGCTTCTCAATGTGCGAAGAAGCCGCCGGAGGTCGCTGTGGTCACTGCGTTGCAGCGAGAGGCGCAGGCGGGCTCCGGCTGGTGGCTTTCCTTCGCCTTGTGGCGGCGCGACATGGAAACAGAATTAGACCCCAGGACAGGAGAAATTGCCATTGAACAAGATAGGCTTCTATGACAATGTGGCACTGCGTCATCAAGGCTGGACTTCATCCAAAAACAATGAATATTGTGTGTCATTGGTATACAGGCGTTTTTTGTTTCGTATTTAATTGCTCGTTCTTCTATACCAAACATTAATGAATGAAATGAAAATTGAAATTAATTCTTAAAAAAGTTCCTAAGAGAAATATAAGAGTGGTCGATCAGCAAAGGTTTTTGCATATAATTTATTCTGAAACCTAAATTTCTTCTTTTTTCCCTCTATCAAATGATTGATTTTAAAGGATTTGAAAAAGTGGTCGCGTAATTCAGCAGCTGTATGCAAGTTCTATAAGAACAGGCATCGTATTATAACATAACAATAAGCGTTAAATGAATTTACTCTTTCACCGTTTATCTGCTGAGGTTATATAATTTGCTGAAGTATAATTGAGTCTTATGCTGGTTTAACTATTCATTTATTAATACGATTGTAGCACTATAGTGAACAGTTATTGGCCATGATTCATGGCATTCAAGTAATATAAAGGCGTGTTTGAAATGGAGATTTTCTAGCTCTTCATGCTTCTGGTAATTATTGTTTTCAAAAATGTTTGCTTATGTTTCTGGTGAGATTGCTTTCAAATTCATTTAGATGATTATACAATATTCTAGAAAGATGCTATCTGTTACTGTTATTTATAACACGCTTGGTAATTTATCTAATAATTCTATCAAATAAGATTTTTTTCTTTATTTTCTATTTCTTTGTAAGATAACGGTTAACTAACCCTCTAAGGCAAGGTGCTACTTGAGACCATGTACGGTAAGGTGCGACCAGGTGTTTATTTAATTTATAACGACTAACGTGAATGATAAAGAAATTATATTCAATAATATGTGTTTATTTTTACAAAAATATACAAAGAATATCTTATGCATTTGGGGTGAATTTTAACTTCTCAGGTGAAGCATTTCTAATGATGCTGTATAGAAGAGCAAAATAATAGTGTAAAAAAATCTTCGTTTTGAATCAACTATGTGTGGTATATGTTTGTGGTCTTGAAGAACTGAGGCTTGTCTATTTCGGTACCACTCTGCTACACCACTTTATAAAAAAACATATTTTTTCTTTTTTCCTGCAAACTTGAATATTTTCGACTTCTGAGACGTGCAGGCATGACTTCCAAAACACTACTATTTTGACAAAAACACTTTTGACAGCATCCAGCTACCGCAAAAAATTGTTAATAACTTCGCTGGAACGCCCGTCGGTTCTGAGTCATAAACGCTTGCGAGCACTTCAGTGCGAGCGTGAACTCTCACTGTGGTGCTTCCACACATTCAAAAAGGGAATCTTAAAATGCCCTAACTATTTGTTTGAAAGTGGAAAAATATATTTTAAATCCATTTTGTATGATGTAATGGATGAAGAAGAATAACTAAATAACTGTGATGTAATAAATAAACAATTGTGATGTTAAGAGTAAGATGGGTCGCAAACGACCCAATCCACGAACCAAATCACGTGACTGAACGTTGGCTCCGACACATGTTCTAACGAAAACCGTTATTATTAGTCTACAACACACAAGAATGGAAAGAGATCAAGTAAAAGTCTGATTTCCTAAATTTATGTGATCTTGAGAGGAAATGGGTAGAATTTCCCAAGCAGTTTCTTTGGGGCATATTCGACCTGGACTATAGGGTTTGCGCGTTAATTATTGTAAGACAAAGTTTGGGACAGTAATCAACATATTTCTTAGCAAATAATTATGATAATACGGGTAGTAAAGGAATGTTGACCCAAACAATCATCATGACCATGTAGTAAATACATGATTGAATTATTTATCCTTGCAATGATGTAGAATCCATGAATTTTCAGTGCACGCTTCGATACGTCTACAGTTAAGACATGAAACGTCACTTAGAAATCAGCGCAATAATTGAAAGTACATTCTCTCCTTGCCATTATTGGTGCCGGTTTCTAGAATTTGTATCTAAGAAGAAGTAGTTACCTCCAAATGTGCCAGGAGAAAGGTTGTGTTGCCTGAATTACGTCGCGCTCCGCATGTGAAAAGGATGCTGGTCAGTTCTTGGGTGTGGCCGCTTTGAAGTCATTACCTTCACCTGTTAGCAGCTGGAGGCCATTCTACCGGATTTTTAACTGTGTTTCGGCGCCGAAAAAACGCGTAATTTTATATGAGCCTTAATCTTGTGTCTGAAGGTCCGAAATTGAATTTTAGACTCTTAGACCTAGTCACATTACAAATAATGTGCTTTATCATATTCCAGATTTTTCTTACGAGCTTCTAACTCCATTCGTTTTTATGTTACGACTATAATTCAATTAAAACAAGAAGTGATACGCTTTAAATACAAAAAGCGACATTATAGGAGTGTATTTACGAGCTATGACTCGCTACCGTGTGGTTTTCTGGGATTGTTTCCACGATTCTACATCTCCCTGCGATAAAATCTCTTTCACCGTCTCCAGTCGTGCGTCATGGACCGAAATAGGCCGAGAATCTTGAGCCCACCTCGGTTCGTAGAAGCCACATTATTTATGCCGTTCATGAAACCATTCGTCTGGCCCGCGTCGCTGAGGACGGAAATTAAGTGACTGAGATAGAAGACCCGTAAACGCAAATGACAAAGATTGCTCCCCGGTGGAAATTCTCCGCTAGGGACCTCGAAGAGTCCGTGGAGAGGAGTGGTGGCGGGTGAAGAGCGGGGAGAGGGGGAGGAGAGCAAGGCGCTGCCGACAGAGACGGGCCCTCGCCGGGTCCGTGTACCCGATAATGGCGCTTCGTTAGTGGATCGCCGGACGCTGATAAAAAGTGCGAGGACAGCGCGGCGAGACGGAACTCACAGTAGGCCCGCGAGACGGGACACGGTGCAAAGTCGTTCGCCCTTTTCGTGGTATTAGCAGTTGTTCTTTGCATTCATTCTCAAGGTTACACTATACTCTGTACTTTTGCGTAATCCTTTTACAATTTCAAGAGAGACATAAGTTAGAGTTCCACATTTTATTTGGCTTCGAACCTAGTCAGAGAAGATTTGGCAAATACCATGCTCCGGCAATCATTCTTCCCCGTGCGGTTAAAGGACCCTTTATACTACCGCACACAACTTTTTATGGGATGGTAGAAGGGTGAGTGGGGAAGAAATTTAGGGTTCTGCCTTTTCTCTTCATTCGGTACTAGATGGGAATGAAGACGTAACTCACATGCCCCAGGAACCTTTAGACCCCAATGATTTATTCTCAATGTAGCAAAATAAAAATACCAGAGGTGTTTACTACCAAAGCGACCTGATTTCATTTGCTGCAATCCTATCAGAGGCAAACAATTTCTAGTGCCCACACGCGATGTCATGTAAACTGGATATATTGCCGGCACATTCGTGGGGAAATAAGCTGAATTTCTGTATTTAAAGTATATCCCTTCTTAAGGGTATGTACGATTATCTCAAATTTGCAAATATGTTAGAAAAAAAATAGAATGATATACTCTTGATGGAGAACGCCTCCGTTAATAAAGAATAAGGGATGTCTCTTATCAAATAAATACCTTGCCGAGTCTTCAGGATACCTCAGGGTAGCAAGCAAACGAATCCTTTATACTACCACATTTTTTTTCTTCCTCATAGTAATCTTAAGATTTTTGTACTGGAACTTGTCAAATGTACAAGTCCAACTGTGCAAGTCCAACAACATGTAATTATCAATCACTGATACCAAATATGGAATCACGAAAAACATTGCAAACGGCACGACAAACATGTTTTTCTTTCACTATTTTAATTCTTGGAATACTTTGATATGGTTTTCAACTTTACTTATATATTCAATTTTCCATTTCAAAAAAACGAAAAAGAAGACGTAAATGAAGGGAATGAGCACAAATAAGCAGAAAATAAATAAAACTAAAAACAATAAAAAAGGAAAACACGAATAAGTGCATGAAAAAGACGAAGAAAAACACTAGAAGAAGAAGAAGAAGAAGAAGAAGAAGAAGAAGAAGAAGAAGAAGAAGAAAAAGGTGCCAAATAATATAAATGCCAAATAAAAAATGTCAAATAAAAAATGTCAAATAAAAAATGTCAAATATTATAAAAAATGAAATATAACAAAAAATAACAAAATGAGGAAGAAAATGAAAAAAAGAGATGGAGTAGAAGGAGAAATCGCTCAATAACTCTAAACTTTTCTCATCTTATTTTTTATTCCCCCTGGGTTCCCCTGCGTCCTCCTCAGTCCTCTGGTTCCCTGAGTTCCCTGGGTCCCCCTGGGTCCCCCTGGGTCCCCCTGGGTCCCCTAGGTCCCCCGGGTCCCCCGGGTCCCCCGGGTCCCCCGGGTCCCCCAGGTCCCCCGGGTGTGGGCCGGCGCCCACTGTGCGTGTGTCGCGAGCAGCGCGTGGCGTCGCGTTCCCAAACGAGGCGGAGAAAGCTGCGGGAGGGCGCGCGGACAGCCGCTACATCTTCGGGGCCCCGTGGAAAGTTGCCCTCTCGGACGCCGCTTCGCCTTGCCGCCGGCCGACCGCCGTGCAGCTGCCCGGGGCGCGCAGCGGTACGACGCGCTGTGACACGATGGCAAGGACGCGATGCGATGCGATGCGATGCGACGCGACGCGACGCGACGCGACGCGACGCGACGCGACGCGACGCGACGCGACGCGATGCGATGCGATGCGATGCGACGCGATGCGACGCGATGCGATGCGATGCGATGCGATGCGATGCGACGCGATGCGACGCGATGCGATGCCATGCGATGCGATGCGACGCGACGCGACGCGATGCGATGCGATGCGATGCGATGCGATGCGACGCGATGCGACGCGATGCGACGCGATGCGATGCGATGCGATGCGACGCGACGCAATGCGACGCAATGCGACGCGATGCGACGCGATGCGACGCGATGCGACGCGATGCGACGCGATGCGATGCGATGCGACGCGATGCGATGCGACGCGATGCGATGCGATGCGACGCGATGCGATGCGATGCGACGCGATGCGACGCGACGCGACGCGACGCGACGCGACGCGATGCGATGCGATGCGATGCGACGCGATGCGACGCGATGCGACGCGACGCGATGCGATGCGACGCGATGCGACGCGATGCGATGCCATGCGATGCGATGCGACGCGACGCGACGCGATGCGATGCGATGCGATGCGACGCGATGCGACGCGATGCGACGCGATGCGATGCGATGCGATGCGACGCGATGCGACGCGATGCGACGCAATGCGACGCAATGCGACGCGATGCGACGCGATGCGACGCGATGCGACGCGATGCGACGCGATGCGACGCGATGCGACGCGATGCGACGCGATGCGACGCGATGCGACGCGATGCGACGCGATGCGACGCGATGCGACGCGATGCGACGCGACGCGACGCGACGCGACGCGATGCGATGCGATGCGATGCGATGCGATGCGATGCGATGCGATGCTACGTTCTATACAATATATTCCAAAAGAGTACGATTCTATAATATGTGACACGATCCGCTATGATATACACCCGTTAGATGCTTTTCGTTACAATGGATGTGATGCGATGCGATGCGATTGCATCCTACATTACGCATACAATAAGTATGTACTATAGGTTTTCGGTTTTTTCGTGTTTCGCGGACGCGCTAACTACGTTGGACGTAATTCCGGTGATTTACGTTATAGATAAGGGTCGGTGATATTCCTCCGTCGTTGGAACGTGATATCCAGTGCCAACCTACACGTCGGCTAAGGGGTGAGGTGAGGGACAAGAATGATAGAGGAAAGATGTGACCCGCTTCTTACGGTACTGCTTTGTCCTAATCCTAGAAGTAACTACCAAGCGGCTGATACAAAAAACTGAACAGCTATCCGCTAGAACTCTCCTCTTCTCTTAGCGGCTGATTTCAGCCTAGCTATCTAGCTTGTGTCCAGAATCCTGCCCTGTTCGGGGCTTCTCATCTAACCACCTCTATCTTTACCACCCACCTTCCTCACTAGTCTCCAACTACGGTGTGTTGTAGCAAATTATCTCCGCCACTATTATCTTATAAGTTCCTGTATTTATCTACAACAAAAATTCCAATCCCCTTACTGCCATCTTCGTGACTGTCAGTTTCAAAATATCTATCCAGACCCTATTTATTTTTAGGGGAGCAAACCTCTCACCAAATTAGCAACCTCCATCATTCAGATCTTGTTTATTACCAAGATCACTCCATCCACCCACCATCAATTCCTTTACCTCCTAAACGTTAATCAAATGTTCCACCATTCTATCGTTACCATCGTACCAACCGTTCACATGCACCCAGACCTTAACCACTCTACTATCCCTCATACTACCCCCGTTTCAGGAAAGCCAGGTTTTTTGTACCAACACCCGCCGTTAGATGTCAGTAAATCCGACCAATTCCGCCCAATAAGAAAAAATCAACTTTTCAAACGAGAAATTTGAATTTGCATTAAAATAACGTATTCGGAGGGTTTTTGAGGCAGTACCGTACCGTTGGCCCTATGAAATGCTAGGTTTGCATATTTTGGGTGAGCATTTTAATTAATAATTTATGTAACAAGTTATTATTTTTGTAATATGTTATACATTAATATTTAAAATTAGTTATGACTATTCTTATGCCTGCAGCAGATGGAAGGAATACTTTAAGAGATAAAATAAGTTCCCCGCGTTCGTATTTTCCCTCTCCTTGCCCCTCATAAATATCCGCGCTTAAAAAGATTACTACAGAAATGCTTACATATGAAAGCTTGTTCTCTATGGATTAACGGAAAACGCTGGCAGTGACACCGTACTTTCAAAAGATTACTAATTTGAAATGGCGTGTTGTAAAATGTAAGTACTGCCAATGTGATATATTTTTATGCTAACAACAAAGGCGCTATGACTTTTACACACTCTATACTAGAGATCTGAAAACTTATATTACTCACTTCTCAAAGTAAATTTAAACGCATTAACAAATGATTATTGAAACATGAAGTATAAAGTAAAAAACTAAAATATCATACTCACTGTCAACATCGTTGTGGTTGTTTTTTTAAAATTTCCCCTTAATCTAAAAACCCGCTCAAAACCGCACACGTTTTGATGCATTTCCGCCCATTATTCCGCGAAGTCAGTTTTTGTCCCGTGAGAGAGCAGTTTTTCAGCTCAAAAAGCGGAACTCGGCCCAATCTGGCAACCCTGCCCCGTTTTCCCACTACATCCATCCTGCTCAACCCCCGTTTTCAGCCTGTCTACTCGCACGATATGATGGTAAAAGTCTAGAGAATGATCTTTTGTTTACATTTACAATTTTTCCATAAATATCTATAACAAAAATCCGTCCCTCATTTTCTGCCATCGTCATGATTGTTAGTTACAACAAACCTATTGCTTCTCAGTTCACATCCAATCTCATATATCAGATGAGTATATACACATCATCATCCTCTCAGCAAATTTCAAGCGTTCCAGTGCACTATATTTTTCATAAACACGTGCATTGTTCCAAACACCACCAAATGCGCCATCTTTAGCATTTGCCCTGACATCCTAAACCACTTCATTATCCCCATAACCCAACCAACCCCCCACATCCTCAATCACTCTACCACGTCTATCGCTCCTGCTCCACCGCCTTTACAGTCACCCCTTCTTGTCGACGTATTTTCCTTCAATACCATGCCATTCGATTCCCATCTTCTCAATCACGTGATCACTTCTATCGGGCCTACTTCACTCACCTTCCCAGCCAGTGTCTTCGTCATTACCAAGCGGTGCTGCGGAGAGGCAAGTGAATGTTCACTGCCACATCACTATCAGCTCCACCACATCACTAACAGCTCCAGTGTCCTCAATCAGTCAATCAGTCCCACCACCTCTGCTCCAACTCCTTTACAGTTAGCCCTTCTAGTAATCATCTGTTACCTCAATATCATACCACCCACCCCATAGACCTTCCAACTCGCATCTCCTCAATCATTCAATAACTTCCATCAACTCTTCTCCAACGCCTTTCCAGACAGCCCTTCTGTCCAGTGCCTTTCCTACCATTCCATCCCATCCACCTCACAATCCTTCCAAATCCCATCTCCTCCATCACCCGAACACTTCCGTCGCCTTTACTCCAGCCACCCCCTCCCCTGCCAGCCCCTTCGTCATTACGCACGCGGTGCTGCGGAGCGGCTGGCGGCGGGCGCGCCATCAGGGGGAGCCGCCGCCGAGCCGAGCCGTGCCCGGAATAAAGGCACAGGCCATTTATTTCACCTGCTCGCCCGCCCGCCCGCCCGCCCGCCCGCCCGCCGATCAATACATAATTCCACAGGGCAGGCGCGCAGAGCGGGCAGCGGCGCGTTGCACAGTGGTCTGAGAAAGGCTCAAACACGTATGGGACGCGCGCAACGCTTACAAAATACTTCAAATTTTCTTCAAAATATTGGACGGAAAAAATTTTAAATGCTATATATATTTTAATAAATTGTGTGTAATTTCAAATATACGCTAGTGAGGGGGTACTGACATTTTTTTCACACTAAATAATGCAGAATTTAATAGTCGCCATTTTGTGGATCGAAACATGTTATCTCAACGAAAAAACATAGCTATAATGATTACATTGATTCAACTATTTTATTAACAATAATACCAATATTTCTTTTATTTTCAAGTTATTTGAAATGTCTAAAATTGATATTTTTTGTTGATGACCAAACTGATATTTGGCCGTGCGCACTTTCGTGCCTTGTTCAGACCAGTGTAGACCGCGCCTTATCTCTTTTTCTGCTTTCCTCTGCCCTCCACCGGCTGCCTGCGTGGCACAGTCTGAATTTACGATCTCGTCTTGTGCGCTGCATCATTTTCAGCGAGACCACCGTGTACTTGTCGATGTATTAAGACATTTGGTTTTTTAGCAACATACATATTCTTTAACGTGTTCGATATTTTCAGGACAGGAAAAGGTAGTACTCGTAATCAGTAATTTCCGTAAGAAGAGTTTTGTGAGGTGATTTAAATGACAAGTAAAATATTGAATAAACTTTATGGTAAGGAAGCAAAATTATCCATGGAATATTTGTTTTAACAATTACCAAGACAAATACAGATTCAAGTTAATGTTGAAAATATGGAAGTAAGCGTATTTGCCTTTCTGTTGCCGGATTAAATTCACAACTCTCTGCACAATCAATGAAAGTTTGGTCCTATTTGAAGACATTCTATTGTGCATTTTGAGAGATACATTTTTTTAAATTGCTCTTATTGTGTAAATAAAGTCGTAAGAAACAGTCTTTTTTTTGAAAATGATTGTCATGTACATTTATGCGTAGAAATTCAGGGACTGAAAATAATGATGGCAGAAATTTAATAGCATCTATAAATGGTATGTGAATACAAATTACACGTGGTACTGACATAATACTAATAAATTAAGTGTTTACCACTTTCGAATCTTTTCAAATAACAAACTCAAGGTGTTAATTGTACTAACAAATTAATGCTATTGAGAGGATTATACAAACGTTTCAGCCCAAATAGTAAATCCACTATCTTCGCAGCCATTTCGAAAACCAGTTCAGGTAGTCACCATTGCAGGAATTTTATATTTCTCTTGTATCTTCTATCTTGCACGTCTTTCCTAAAATTTCTCAATTCTGTCTCCTCTTTCTCTCTATCTCTCTCTCTCTTTCTCTCTCTCTTTCTCTCTCTCTTTCTCTCTCTTTCTCTCTCTCTTTCTCTCTCTCTCTTTCTCTCTTTCTCTCTCTCTCTTTCTCTCTCTCTTTCTCTCTCTCTTTCTCTCTCTCTCCCTCTCTCTCTCCCTCTCTCTCTCCCTCTCTCTCTCTCTTCCCTTTTTCTCAGTTCTCTATCTGCTCTCTCTTCTCTCTCTTCTCTCTCTTCTCTCTCTTTCTCTCCCCTTTCTCTTTCTGTTATACCTTTGGCCGTCCTTTCGTGGCTTTGTCGTCTACCCCTTCCAGTGTTCGTCATTTGCTGTCGCCTCAGCCTTTGACTCCCTTTTTCCGCCCTTATTCCTCGGTAAAACCACCGCCCGCTGTAAACCACTGGCGATTCCTTTGGCGGCGGGCGGCGGGCGGCGGGCGGCGGGCGGCGGGCGCGCCAACCCACATTACGCCCGCCAATTGAGCGGAACCGACGGGCCGGCTATGCGCTCGCTACGCTCTGATTGGTTAATTTGGAAATTGTTGCCCTCTGGTTGCCGGCCGCTCAGCGGAAGTTTCGGAATACACATCCCCGTCGCCCCGCGCCTTAAGCGCAAGGTGTCTGCCCTCGTTGAGACAAACGACCCCCCCACACACACGCCCACACATGCGCCTAACCAATGGCCTTGCACTCGCTATCGACTCCGCTTCTGCTTCCAGTACTCCTGGCTCTGTCTTTCAATACACCCCCGTTCTTATTCCTTTCCATGGCGTGTTTCTTTTCTACGGTCAGCTTCTTTTCTACGCTTCCGTCCTCAACCACATTCAGGCACGCATCTCTGTTCCTTGACCATATCCCCCCTTCATTGTCCTATTTTATCCCTGTTTTCTACCACGTTCTCATCCGCTTCATCATCCCATTCTCATAGCCGTCTTTGTCCCATTTGAATCTCCCTTCTTATGTCATTTTCATACCCGTTTCCTTCGCAGATTCGTTACCACTTAATTTCTCCATCTCACCACCCTCTTGCAAATGCTTTACTTCTGTTTCGTAGCAACACTTACCTAAGTATCAATTTCACCTCCGACGCCAAATTCGTCTGCAATTAGGTGACAAACCCAATTTCAATTTCAGTCCTTTTCAGTCTTCCCAATTGCGTCTTCAAACTAGTACTCATTCTTGTTACTACTCTCTTTATTGACCCTTAACTTCAATCGCAACTCCGAAGTATATTTGTTCTACATCAGTCCCACTATTTCGCCTCCGCTTATTCAGTTCAGCTACTCCATGTCAGATGAGATATGTATTTAAAAGAAATGTGAGCTTGTGTGTCTGTGTGTGGTAGGTGAGAGTGTCTTCACAGAGATCAGTGATCATTGTGGTTTGTGATGGATTGAACTACGTATGTATTTAATATGTATGCAGTACGTATATCTACATTTCTATATTATACGTTATCAACAAGTGTTTCTGTATGTACTGAACTGTATTTTAATGTATATGTGTGTTAATGGGTGTGCATTTACCAATTTGTATATTACGTAAATAACACTGTAACAGTGTGCTGATTACTGTAATGGGTACTGTGCGTAATATTTATTTTCTTCTTGTTCGACATTTCTATCTTTCAGAAGTTTGTATATTTTTATTTTTACGAGCATACAACACTTGGGTTGATGTTATTTTAATTTAGCAGCATTGTAAGAGTGTCTCGTGGAGAAGTATTTAGTTTTCTTGATATTATTTTTACTTAATTTGATCAAACACGTTATTCATAAGACGCGTGCATATCCATTTTACATATACGAGTAACATACATACTTACGTACTTATATGTTATACAATATGTTTCAAATTATAATCTGATTTACGTGGAAAATACTGAGAATTAAATGTCAAAAAGTGGCAGCGAAGATTTGGAGCTTTGAGGCACCCCGTTTGTAATTATTCTAGTTTAAAAAAGTTCATATAAATCTAAAACCGGCGGCCTAACCCCCAGTAAATAACATAAATATTTCAGCATTTATTCTCCCTGCTTTATCTTCGCCCATAGCACATTCCGCCTCCCCCATACACACACACTGCTCCCCAGCTTCTCCCACTCGGAGCCATTTTCCCCGCCTGCCTCCTCCTCTGCGATTGTTTTCGGGTCGTGGCCCCGCCTCACACCCCGAATTGGAGAGCAGCAGGCACCGCGTGCGTGACGTGTGCAAGTGGAAGACGTGCTGCTCACGATTTCGGGTGCCGCGCTCTCTCGCCTCGTGACCGTGATCGTTCACCCACCGCCGATGATCGGCCGGTGATCAGCTGGTGATCAGCCGGTGATCAGCCAGAGATCGGCCGGTGAACTCGGGATGCGCTGGGTGGTTTTCAGCGAGTTGCGCGGCAGTTGCTTTACGAGGCTGCAGCGACCTCACTTTCAAACGTGCCAGGCGGTCATTGGAATTTACAGAAATGTCGTTGTACAATCGGTTTAAGGGGAACTAGTGAAAATTTCGGAATATTTCCCTAATTTAAAATCATATTAAAATGAAAATGCACTGATACGTTAATTCATCCTCCCTAGCATATTAAAAACGTCGGTTGAAATTGTATTTGCTTTACGGTACGTAAGTTGTAAGAAAAATTACAGTTGTTATAGTAATTTTCAAGTCGACAATTAAAAAGTATGAAATGTGGTTACGGGCAGAAAAAATCGAGTTCTCCCTAAAGTGATTAGGTTGAGATAATGCTTTAAAAATGTGCTTTTAGGTTAAAACGATTACGGTGAACGAATGTTTTAGGTGCTGTAGAAGATAATTCCGAAATTTTTTGTGTAATTTTCAAAGGATGTGTCATAGGGGAGGTATATTTCATTGGAATAAGGCTCCAATACGCATTTCTCTTTCATATGCCGAAATTTTAAGCGTATCTAATAGAGAAATCTTGGAGGATATATTTTTCCCTAAACATACGTATTGGTTTGCTTCTACTCGTTATTTGCTGTTTGTAAACCACAGATGTCTGTTTGGTGCATTTATATAAATTCATCAATCAAGTACAATATTTGAATGTATTTTGAAATTGTGGTTTTAGGAATAACAGTTCTGGCTGGGAAGGAAGTAACTATTTTACTTGTCAAAAAATGGAAATTTTTTTCAGATAAAACGTTTTAATTGAAGTAATATTAAATTGTTGATATTTAATTGAATTATTTCGTAATAACTGAGTTCCATGTTTTAACTATATTCCTTTAAAAAATAACGTAAACGCAGTATCATGTG
Organism: Gryllus longicercus; assembly: GCA_038098605.1. Taxonomy (NCBI): domain Eukaryota; kingdom Metazoa; phylum Arthropoda; class Insecta; order Orthoptera; family Gryllidae; genus Gryllus; species Gryllus longicercus. The sequence continues at coordinate 3,728,457 of JAZDUA010000047.1, read as the reverse complement.
TACTTTTCTTCTTTCTTCTATTCTGTTCTACAATTACTTCTGAAATGTACTTTCTTTTGCTAATATGCATTTTGATTTATTATTAACTTCCTTTTTCTGACTGAACAGATCAGACAGGTTTTCGTATCCAAATATCAGTAAGTTACAGAGCCTATTTCATTTAACCTGAACACTTTCTTTCTTCGTTCGAATATAAAGTACCAACGAAAGTAGATTCTGATGTAATTAATAGTAGTGGAGATTAGGTAGAGTAGATAATACTTGACAGTATTAGAACCATCCCTCAACGTTAGGAATGCTATATATCCTGTATTCCCAAGAAACGCTTTAGAATCAAAGAACCAAAAATGTTCAACAAAGTTTCATCACGTGAGATAGGGACGCGTAGCTTTCATCATCATGTCTGATTCAGGTTTTTTGAATCATGAAAAAATAGTAGGTTTCATCAACATTACAATTCATCAGTAACAATATACAAATAGCGAGAAATTCAGTATATTTTCCTATTGATAATAGAAGAATAAACAATGTGCAATATTGAAATAGTCAACACTCTGTTCGTAAAAAAAGTTTAAAATAATTTCCTAAAACTTATTGTAACCGTCAAAAAACACGGTGTTATTGGAACAGGTTTTTATGTTACGAAGTTTGCGTGTTAACTATGTAAAAAAATCGTTAAAAAGTGTAGCTCCTGTGTATCAAATCAAGATTCACTGCGTTTAAAAGTCTTGATGCTTTTCAGTGGAAGGCTTTTGTATAATCCACACGATTATTCGTACTTGAAGAGTTCCGGAAACATCTTCACCCGTTATTACGTACTTCACCCCAAGAGCCACTCCTGGCTCGAGGACATGCTTGCTACGAACGTTTTGAATTGAAAACGATTGTGTTACACGCAAATGTACTTACCGGGAAAGCGCTTTCTGGAAATAATTGAACCTGTCATGAAGTCTCAGCGCCTTCAGGCTTAAGCTTTCAGCGGCAAACAAACGACGTGCTGAGAGCGCCATCTCACTCCAGCTACAACGCGCCAGCACTAGCTGCACATTCGGAGGTGGTAGGCAGGCCGGACTTTCCCTCAATTTACTTCTCGTTCTGAAACTGAACCCACAATAAATAATTTACCACGCGCCCAAAACTCAAACGTAATGATAAGTTAGTAAAAAATATTATACTATTCAATGTAGTTTCAAGAGGGCTGCGTTGAATTTTATACGGCTTGCGCGATGGCTTGTAATAATGTCTAAGTACTTTTAGTCTCTCATTAATACGTAATTATTGTCCGGCGGGCCCGATAAACAATATTCCCAGGTCGAAGCGGCGGGGCCGGGCAGCGCCGAGCACGATCTATCGACTCATTACCGCGACGCTCCTCTCGTAAGTAACCTCCTGGCCGGCGTCGTTTGTTTTGTTGGGCACTCCGGTGGAGCGGCCTTCATTAGAAATTCTAATGCCTATGCAAAAATCTCCGGGCGCCGGGCTGTGGAGGTGGGGCGGGCGGCGGGCGGCGGGCACAGGTCTAGAAAATTCGTTGAACGCCGCCCCCGCCGCCACAGCGGTTCCGATCTTACGCAGGTTGCCGCCTCCCCTCCGGCTCTTGCTGGCTGACATTTCGCCGAATTACCCGGGGAAAGCTCAGTGATCGGTGCAACTTCTCTCTTGTATTTGCTGTTTCGTCGTGTGATCGCACGCACAAGAACTTTATCGTCACTTTTAAATAATGGACAAGGATGTTTGGTACTCATATCCCTCTCTTAATCGTTTGGTGGCAGTTTCCATCTATCCTCCATTTTTGCGGATATTCGATATCGGTTTTATAGTGCTCAATGTAGACTTCTGTCCATCGCCATTGTTTGATGGTGTAATGATAGGTGCTGTTTGCAAATTCAATTCTTCATTATAATCCTCCGCAATTACATGATGATTTTTGCTCCGCGTTCTCGCCCTCCCATCGGGTGTTTAATATCCTCCATTTTCTCATTTTTGCTAATCATCAGAGGTGTAAGATGTTGATTGCTTCTACCGAGTACCTCGTTCTTTCCACTAGGTATGAAAAGAAGCCCTCTTATTGTTCTCTCCTATTCAAGGAAAATTCTAAACAAAAGTATTTCCAGTAAATAGCTTAAGAGAAAAATAGTTCTTTCTCAGTCGTAGTTGTTTATAAATTTTTGATTATTAAATCGGTGTTTGTAAAATGTCCACATTTTTCATTGATTTGTGTTTTACGTACACTGGTTTAAAATTCTGAATACCATTACTAGCATCTCAAAAAGGGAGATGCTCTTTATATTACAGTAACTCCAAATCAAGGACAAATTCAGCCACTGCCTGGAGGAGAATTCAAGCAGCGGGCTGCTCTTATTGGAAGTTTTCCGGGGTTTCTCCGATCAACATCAGACGAATGCCGAAGAAGTACCCTTACAAATGGACTACGAACCGCGCGCGATTTTTCCTTTCTCTTTCTTGCTTTATGCGCACCCTAACACACACACCTAAACACTTGCATGCACTGCACTATCCCACATTCCAGGAGTTCAGAGGTTGCGCTGGCTGGGGCGGTGTCCCGCTGGTGGGAGATACCTGGTTGGAGAAAACCTCCGGGCCAACGGGTAGGTCTGCGCCGGATCCCACTATCCAGCGGTAAATGAGCGCCGCACCTCCCGCGAGAATAACATTCACAACTCTTACGGGACTAATTCCCTTTGCAGTTGCCGCGCCCGGAATCACTATCAATCAATCAATCAATCAATCAATCAATGAGAACGCTTGCTGGCCGGCTCCCTCCACCGCCGCTCCCATCCCCTTCCAGTCCTCAGGAGAGCGCGGGTGCGGCGCGCGGCTGGCGTCGCGCGCTGTCAGCACGCGTGAGTTGAAACACGCGTGAGCGGAGGCCTCGGGGCGCGTGCGCGGACGCGCAGATCGAAAGCGGCGAGCCCAACTGACGGGCCGATTGCAACCTCTCCCCGCGCTTATACTTATTGGGCATTCAGCCTAGAGAAAGTTAATTGGCTTCTATTGATCGTAATAAATTTTGATGCATGGACTTGTCATGACGTGTGGCGGTGCTCAGGAACTGAGAGCGCCCGACGCGGTGGTAATCGTGCGTGCTTAAGAAACGATGGGGCGGAGTCGGCGGTAGTGACGGCGGTAGTGACGGCTGTAGTGACGGTGGTAGTGACAGTGGCAAGGACGGTGAAGATGGAGTCGGTGACGGACGATGGTGACGGATGTTGGTGATAGTGGGGGTGACGATAGCAAAATATAACGGCGTCGGTGCTGATACCTGCACTTCTTGACAGTGGCTGCAGGGAACAGAGATGGTGAAGGGGACGAAGCGGCAGCTGAAGCGGGGTTAACCCTGATGACAGTGATTGGGACGGTGCCTAGGATAGCTCTGAAAGGAACGGTGATAGTGCTAATAGCACAAACGGAGGTAGGCTGTGATTGCGGCAAAAATTGGGGTGGTGGTGACATTGTTGTCGGCGGCGTTGACGGAAGTGGCGATGGGAGTGGCACTAATGATGATGGCTGTGGCTGCTTCTCCACTGCTGTAGGTAGCAGTGATAATGATTTCAGCAGTTAGAGCGGGAGGGGAGATCTGCTGCTTTGGGAGAGACGTTGTTGCAGGCGTGGTTGTGGAAGTAGAAGTGGTGACGACGAGGGTAGTAGTGTTGGTGGGGCGGGAGGAGGCAAAAAAGAGGAATTTTAAGGGGACGAGGACGAGATAAATGAGAAAAAAAGAGAAGAGAATGATGGACCTCAAAGAAAGAAAAAGGAATATGAAATACGTGCATGGAAAGAGAGAAGCATGGCTTCCTCTACAGAGATGAAGTCATGCACGAAAAGAAAAGAGAGATAGAAAAGCAACTAGATGGATAAGAGCGAGATAATGTATAAGGTGAAGAAAACTAAAAAATGTGGACGTAAAATGAAGAATGGGAAACGTGAAGGAATTTGTACTGAATTAAGAGTGAGAAGAAGGAAAGAGAAACAGTATGAAAAATAATGGTTATAATTGAGTGGTGTAATGCAAAGTTAGCAGAGCGTAGAAATGGAAAGCTATGTTAGATCATGTCTTTTATATGCAGGAAATTTATTTTCATCATACACTGAAAATTGAATTTATGGAGGGTGCACCCTTCGTAAATGTAAGCGCCATCACAAGATTTCGCACGGCATCTACAGAACCAAGCGGAGGCGTCTGGAGAGAGTCGATGCGTTTTCAATCTTCCATTCGGAAGGACGACAGTCCAGTGATCAGGCGTCTCGCTTCCACCTCTAGGTACCTGTGTTCAAATCCTGGCCGATCCACCAGAACTTGGTGGTGGAGGCCAAAGCGAGTTCGAGGCAGGTTGTTTTGATGTCGCCCCATTCCGGTTGTCTCATTTCTCCATTGCGCTTCATTAAAATCACAATATTACAGTCACCAATCCATTAAAACCGCCCATACGCTCCAGGTTTCTCTATAAAGCTAGGTATTAGCAATTAAATGATCATGCTTACGTCGTGTGGACATCTTGAAACGCAATCTGCTGACACACCACACAAGCCACAAGTAAATATTTATCCTGAAATTTACTGGGGGCACAACCATCGAAAACAACGCAACAAAAATTGCCATCGTATCGGCATCATCTATCTACGAACTGCAGCTGTTCTTCGTACATAATGAATCGTTGTCTTACGTGGATATACTCGTAAAGCCAAATTTAATAACCTCAAATTGATTACTATCGGCTTAATTAACAGTGTTCACAATTTTACTTTCCGCCTTGAAACATGGCGTACAGTTGATGTTTTACAGATGATGAACATCATCACGAGAGATGCTGCAAGGACGGGGTGGTCCTTGGGTCAAGTCCCAGCAATGGCGTATTTTCTTCACCAGATAGTTAGCTTAGTCGATGCCTGGGGGATAATTCAATCTACCGGACGTTTTCTGGGTGTGATCGTTGGTTTTCCATGGTTTCTACTATCAGTACCAGACGACCGGCGAAACCCTCACAAAAGCGCCTCGGACCGCTCCGATCTTTCCATTTTCTTGCTTTTCCTATGCTTTCCCCTTGCGTAAACACTTACACTCACATGCACTACAATAACATACACGTCGTGAGCACAGAGCTTGTGTCGGCTGGGGCGTTACTGTACTGTTGGGAGATACCTTTATGATGAAAAGCCCGCGAGCAGACATGTAATTCAGCTCCAATTCTCACCATCCGCCACCGTCACCTCCCGAGATATGAAGCAATACTTACACTAATGAGACTAATGATCATAGCGGTTGACGTGCTCGGGAACATGAACGAATCTTCGAACGAATCAACGAGTGACGTATCCTGTCAGCGGCTGACGCATCACCGATGCGGACTGACTGCCCCAACATTCGCCCCGAGCACCGTCGACTTCTTTTGCCCTGGACGTTTTGAACTGCCACGAGCCACGCAGCGCTCATGGCGCGCGGGGCAAGTCGTCAGCGGAGAGTGGCGCGGCGTCGCAACGGCGGCGTCGGTCTGCGACGGTCAGCGTCCGCGCCGCAGCGGTCGCGGGTTCGTGCCTCGCGTGGCAAAACGTCCCGTGCGCTGCCCTCACCTGCCCCGCGGCCGCCCGCGCGTATAAGGCTCCGCCAACGACGGACGCTCGCGACGACGAGTCGAAGACCTCAGGTGCTCCGTCGCCGCCGCCGCCGCCGCCGCCGTCTCATTCCATTCCTTTCGCATTTCGCCCCGCGAGCGCGCGTCGGCGAGCGGCGACATCTGGCGCAAGAAACGACCGCGTGCGGAGGGCTCATTTGGACGCTCTGATTCCTCGCCTACCGCCTGAGGTAGCTCATGGCTCATGTACGATACCCCATGGCAACAATTGTTGGTTAGGTTAATGGCTCATAGTTCATTCACTTTAGCTCATGTCGACAATTGTTGCCACTGCCGCCACTCTGACCGGACAGTTGTAGAGTTCATGTTCAATGGAGGCAGAGTTTCGACAATAGCTAGATAGAAGTTCGATTTCAGTCCCTGTCTGAAGGAGAATTCTTGTGGATTACTGCTCTGATTTCCGTGGTTTCTTCGAACAATACCGGGCAAATGCTGGGGCAGTATCGTAGCAAGTGCGCTGCGGACCGCACGCGATCTTTGTCCCTTCCCCTTTCTTCTTACATACACACACAGACACACACAGCCACACTTACACGCACTACTACACGCGCTTGTTCTGCCAAGGTCAGTGATCCGCTCTAGGAGATACCTGGAGAGGGGAAAACCTCGCATGCAACGTGAAGGTCGGCGAAGGATTTCACGTTCTAGAGGAAGAGCTCCTGAGGCGTATCTGACACTACACTTCCGAGGCTAGCAGTCGGAAACAATCAATGAGCCAATCATCCTTTCGTATTTCGCCCCGCGTCAGCGAGCAGCGACCGCAAGAGCTGCCACATCTGTGGAGATGCTGCCGCGCGGGAAGTCGAATTTGTTCTCGCTTCAGAAAAGTCGGTGCTCTCGCAAAAAAATGGCGACTGGGAGTCGTTACTTTGCTCTCGTTAGATGCGTTAGTTGGCTTCGTAATCTGGCACCGAATTCCTGTCCGTCTGGCGTGAAAATTGAAGCTGAATGCGAAATTAGTGTTCAATCCTGGAAGGGAAGCGAAGCCTAGAAAGGCGTCTGGCTTGGCGCTACGATGCCTGCGTTAGTGAAATACTAATGTACCAGTTTAGCGTCTGGTCTCCAGCGGATATTTTCGTGTTAAAATGTTTCATTTGGGGGGTTTTAAAATCAGTTTGAAAATGTAAGTTTTAATAATATTACAGTTACCCGGTTCGTCCATCTTCTAGCATAGAAAGTGATAAGAAAAATGGTCTTTCAAAATGATTATTTAAATATTTTGTTTCATTATAAAATTAGGTTTATTAATCGTCATTCAGGTGGACTAAATCGTAATGATTCATGTAAATACCTGAAAGATAGTGTAGTAATGCACCACATTTCACCAATGTTCTCGTAAATGCATTGAAACCTTATATTATAAACACGTATTCTTTTCATCTTAAAGCTTGTTACTCCCTTTAGGTATTGATGAAGTAACATTTCATTATCATACTATCTTATTTATTATTCTTACTGAAATCATGCAATTTTAGTCATTGTCTTCTTTTTAACATGTGCCATTTTCTTCATGTATCAAACAGTATTCTCTCTTGTCTGTCTTCCTGGAAACGTATTTTACACGATTCTATGACAACTTGCGGCACACACAATATTCCGGACCAAAAAGCCATAAAAGAATGTTTTTCGAGAATTCATTCTGTATGTCCTTGAGGGAAACGGGCAAAAATTGTGCCAATCAATTTGTCTTGTCAGGAGGAATCGCATGAGCCCTTGATCACCGCTGTTAATGTCTCTGTAAAAACAGAATTGATATCGATTAATGGACCGGAAGGATCTATATGCAAGTTACAGACAGACACACGCAGGTTGTTCGATTACTATGCAAGTATTAATATGTACCAACTATAGTTTTCTCTTGAAAGAATTATACCGGATGAGGTGGCTCAGGGCATGACCTGATGTCAGTGCAGTGCCTCTGACCGGGAGGTCCCGGGTAAGTTGCGACTGAGGCAGGAAAATTGACACCTGCCTGACTGAGTTCAGCCGCTGCTTGGAAGTGAATTTTTGCGGCCAGCCTCTCTCATCGGTAGGTTCTTCAATGAACACCATGCGAATGCCGGTGCCCTAACAAACGGGCTACAGAGCGCGCGCGGTCTGGCCTTCCTTGTCCTTACCTTATTTTCACCCCTTTCTCAAACACACTTACGTGCACTACACTACCACACATGCCGGGAGCTTAGAGCTTGTCCCAGCTGGTGCGGGTCCCCGCTGGTGGGAGATACCTGAATGGGAAAAGACCGCTAGTTGTCTGTAGGTCGGTGCCAGATCTTGCCATCCAGCGGGGGAAGATCTCCGCCACCAGCCGAGGGAAAATGCGCACTGCGCCTACGGAACTAATGACCTTAGCAGTTGACGCGCCCACAATCACTATCAATCAAACAAAAATCAATCTTGGGAGTACTATTGTAACGTTTCTCCGTGGTGAATTAAAACACACTAAATATTATTTAAACAAAGACGTTTATTCGGGAACAATTATACACTAAAATCTACTTGGTCTATTTACAGATATATTACACTTAATTATTTACACTGTTACACACGACTCCGTTCTCTTGATTTATTTACACAGTTCACTTCTTACACACTATTTATTTAAACTGTTCTCGTCTTCTACAGTATCAGTCAGTCCATGCACAGTCCACGGTCCACTGCACTTGACCCCAATTCCCTGCACAGACCACAATTCCCCTGCGCAGACCACAATTCCTTGCGCAGACCACACTTCACTGCGCACACCAGGGTCCACTGCACTGCTGTTTACCGCGATGCCCACTTCACAGCTCAGCTTCCACTGCAGACTTCAAACTGCTGTTTCCCCACTGCACCACTGCTTACCGCGATGCACCCTTCACAGCTCAGCTTCCACTGCAGACTTCAGACTGCTGACTGCTGTTCAACCACTGCACCACTCTTCACCGCAATGCACACTTCCCAGCACAGCTTCCACTTCGGACACACTGACGGACTGACGTCTTACTGCTCACTACTGACTTCTGCTAAACTGACTCGCGGCCGCCGGCAGCGGCGCATTTATACCTGCCCGGCGCGTGTCCCCAGGCACCCGGCAACTTCTCGGCGTTTCTCCCCGGCTCGCGGATTGTCCGGAACCGTCTAGTTCGGGGGGAAGGGAAGGGGCGGCGGCAGATGACGCAATCCACGCGCAGCGACTTCGGCAGGTGATGCAATATTCGTTACACTATTATGAATTTCTCTTGATTATCAAGTCAATTCTTATAATGATTGTTGATGTGCACAAATAATGCAATGTTACAATAATCTATACATCTTAAAATGAGTGTCTAAACCTCAATTGTGAGCGTGCACTTAACCAGACTTCCAATGTTTCACTCAAATTGCTACGTTTCTATGAGTCCTCTCTGCGTTTACATCCCTGAAACCCATTTAACATTCGCAGACATGTTTCTTGTTAATTTTTTAAAGGTTTCAAATTTTATTTTTCCTCTCATTTTCTCAGATTCCATTCCATTCCTTTCACATTTCATTCCGCGACCGCGTGTTGGCGAGTGACCGTAAGAAAAACATCTGTCGCAATAAATGCCTTCCCGCGAGAAGTTTAACTTAACGATCTAGCTTTAGAAGTGTCTCGTGCTCTCGCTCAATTTTCATGAAAAAAGTCCAGCTGTACTTTGTTATTCACTTCAGTTGGATTAGCAAACTTGGCAAACTAAGCTACAGGCAAATTCCGATTCGCAACTGTTTTGATAAGGGCAGAATGCATATTTTCTGTTCAAAAGGAAGTAATTTAGAGTGTTGAAATTTAATTAGACTTAATGGTACTATTATTACGGCGAAATACACAGATTTGTCTCTTGAGTGTTCCTTAAAAATGTATGTAGAATTTCGAATTCATGTAAAATCCCGAATTTCGTGAACATACAAAAATATCAACTCTGTGTCTTAACTGGGATACCAATAATGCTCCTAGTGTTACTAGACTGTTTCTGAGCCAAACATGTATTTTAATTACAAAATACAGAGGTAGTGTTATTATATTTTTTGCATAAACTTTTCAATATAACTTATGTAAACAATGTTATTTTTTATTTCATTTCCCTAGACACCATCTCACTTTTTTCTCACTTCGTGCAACGATCGCATTTGACAAGAAGTGTCTCCGCGTGGGAAGTCCAATTTGGTCAGTCGTTCTCCGCAAGGCTGGCAAAAAGGTATCTGAGCTTCCTTAGGCTACTCTCGCTAGACGCGTTAGTTGTCGACCCGAATTCCTAATCGTAGCTGCTGCAAAAATTGCACCTTCACACACGGGAAGGAAGCGGGTTGGAGGCTAGAAACGTCTCTAGGCTCATCGTTTATTTGCGAACATGAATGAAATACTAATAGTTTTCCTTTAAGTGTACTACAAACTATCTTTTGAAATCCAATTTAGAGACAGAAATGTTGTTCTTACCTTATGTTTCCGCCTTATCGTTCTTTGAAGTGTAATCAGAATTCCATTTTCTGTTAAAAAATAAGTTGTACACAAAACTTTGCTGGTATTAATCAAGAAGTGCACAGTTTTCCTCTCTCCTGGGCCGATTTTATATTCCGAAACTTTCCTACAGACTAATAAACTATTAACGAAAGTGTTGTTGAAAATTTCCCAACGACAATAATTTTTACTTTTTAAAACTATTGAAATAATTTAAACAATGCATTATCGAATTTATGACCTACAAATCTGTATTTAATGTTTTTGTTTTGACCTGTAACTTCGCATCCACGTCAGAATTAAAGTCTGTAAGTCCTGTTTCAAAGGCAGTGAAGTTTTTTGCAGGTGTAAATGGATTCGCTGAATTTTGTCAAACCTTTTATGAAAATAAATCAAGTCAGATGAATCATGCCAAAACTTGATATTTCTTCATATTTACCTACTTACCTAGGGCAGAGCCGTGAGATCATTAGGCCAGTCACGCTGTCTACGCTTGCCCTCGCATAAATGTCAAGACTCTGTGACTTATATGGAGGATCAATAGTCACATTTTAAATGATACGAGCCGAAGCCAGAAAAATCTATTTTCATTTAAGCTACAGAAAGGGAAACAGGAGATTCGTCCAAAAACTTGAACAAAGCGCAATGTTGCAAAAATTAAGAAGTTCTTACATTTTTCGAAGTTGCTGAATACACTATTTCTATTTGTGAAATCATTAAAATAATTATTGTAAAAAACTACGTGTCATCCAAATCATTACCATATCGAAATTCTGACTTTCACAAGACTAAAACGATGAAACGTTTAAGCAAGCCAGCGTCCCTTCGTTTTTTATTTAAAAGATTCCTCTTCTTGGTTGTATTTTATTAAGATCAAAATTGTTTTTTGTGAGTTGACGTTTTTCCTTACAATGACCTTACCATGCACCAGGAGAGAGAGACGATATCATGAAATGCTATGAACGCAGATTATGGGAATGAATCTTAACTTTTATATGACGTTAGTTGGTTCTTAACCAAATGTCTAGCTGTGCTGCTCTGAAATTTGCTGCTGCATGAGAAAGTCTACTTGGAAGCGATTCAGACACTTTGTTGGGCTCTGTAGTGACTTAGTAATGAATGAAACAAATACTATTGGTTTTCTCTAAAAAGTACTACTTTTTATTTGGAAATTCTTTCTATAATCAGAATCTCGGTTTCACTGAAGCGACATCACTTGTTCTTCTTCGTATATCTATCATGTCAACTCGAAATTTATGTCGCTCAGACTTTGGTTCATCGAGACTCCCGCATTTCTATGAGTGGAGAATGAATTTAAATTCCGAAAGGCAGGTTAAATGTCCATGAAAATATGTTTATACTATATTTCCATCGTCGGTGAATTTTCTTTACTATCTCATGTTTCTCTTTTTCAGTATATACACAGTTGACGCTTCGTTTCAATTTTGTGTGATATAATGAATCTTTTGGAGAATCATAGAAAATGGCTATCTTAAATAAACAATAATTTAATATTTTATATATTTCTCCTCTTAAATATTTAACTGTGTATTCTTACATTATTGTATCATTATACACAAAGTTTTTTTCTCACGCTTTGAACATTTAGTATTAAGTGGCAATCTTAGAATTATGTACTCATCATTCAAATGTTCGTCTAAGTTATCATAGTATGGGAATTATTTACTAAATTACTTTGTCTCTTACAAAGCTGTTTATAAACCTGAATAGACTATGAAAAAATTTAGAACCTGCAGTATTACCGAGAGGTTCTACAAAACAAAGTCAAAACAATGCTCGAATCTTCTGAATGTCATTGAATGTAAATTGCTTTTATGACGTTCCTCAAGACGACGGTTAAAGGTATGTTAATATTTTTTTCAACACAAAATTTATTGCGAAGTACTCCTCGCCGGAGACCAAAGGACTCGGCGTGTGGCATCACATTCATCATGGAGATTTACTACAGTTGTCATTCCGCAAACAGTGGCATCTCCTCTTGATTGTAAAAGTAATTTATAGTTCGTCGAGTCGACAAAACGAGTGTACCCAGATAAATACAGTGTTGCATGAATCGAACACGTTATCGATGTCAGGGACTTAATATTTCCGGTGCTACTACTGGTCGATACAGTCGCTTAACAGGTTGCTGTAATCAGATGACTCGATCTCGTGCGCGCGGATATCGGTTTTAAGAGCATTCTCACCTCTAAAGAATGGCTCCGTAAATTATTCAGAAAGGAAGAATGTGTGAGAGACGAGTTACTTCTCTCTTCCTTTCCACTTGCGGTTTTCATTGAACTGGTACAAGCTTAAAACAATAATGAAACTAACAGAGAGAAAAAAGACTTCTGTTGAATTAAGTCACGAGTGTAAAAAACATGCCAGCTCAATGGTTCTACATCTTTTGAAGAATTCAGAAAAACCTCTCGCATTTTTCAGCCATTACTATTAAATTTTTATAGAACTCTCATGTAGTTAAACTTTCGTAATTTTCTGTCTTTTCTAGAATTTTGAGCACCGAAATATAATACTCAAGAATATTTTTCTAAAGTATTACTACTATTTAATGATCAAATCCAACCTACAGATACATTTTATTTTATGTAATTCGTTTTAAACAAACTAAAAACTTTTGAAAAAAGTCTCTTTGATCAGTCGAATTTGTGGCTCATTCTTGGATCAATCGAAAACACATAAAATTAGTGACAAAAAATTCAATAAAATTTAATGCGGTGAGGAATTGCAATGATTTACGATAATTAGAGTATCTCTACATGTAAAATATTTAAGAGTTTTCGTTTAGAAAAAAATTGAGCATTATACTGAATCACATTTTGTGAATGATTCTTTTAATAAAAGGTAGTGGGGCCTGGATGTGTTATTACTTTCTCGTATTATGTGGATTTATAATAAAAGAACAAAATTTTAGAGATACATTGAAAGTACGAATAGGTGGAAGACTTATCTGCCGACATTGTCGTTTTCAAGACTAACTTACAATACACTAGTTTGCCTTAGTCGTTTTGTTTTGTGGGTTGCAATCGATCTCTCGAAAGCAGTCGACGTTTGGCTTCGATTGATTAGTGATTCCGGGTGCGTCAAATGGTGGAATGATTAGCCCCGTATGTGTAGCGCATGTTTTTTCGCATGATATGGCGGTGATCTTCCCCGCGACGGCGAGATCCGGAGTCGACCAACACGTCGGCAAGCGTATCTCCCACCACACCGAGGCAAGCTCTAAACTCCCGACCGGTCTCCCGGCATGTGTGCAAGTGGGGTGTATATAAATGTGTGTAAGTAAGGTGTGAGGATAGGACAAGGAAGAAAAAGGAAAGATCGCGCGCGGGTCGTGGCCGTTTTCGGGTTACTTAGGGCCTCAATACTCCCATTTCAGTAAATCTCGCTAGTAGTAGAGCAATGTTAAGGCACTGGAAAGGAGAACCGTCGACCAGAGCAGCTGGCCGATAGAATTCACCTCCAGACAGCGGCTGAATTTGACCGATTTTTAATTTTTCTGAGATTGACTATTTTTAATACTAAAGAAAAGTTAGTGTTTATAAACGCAAACTCGTGTGGTTCTCTCTCAAAAAACGCAGTGATTGGAATTATAAGTAATGCATTACGTTATTAAGCCTCGGTAGATCGCACATTATCTTACAATAGTCTACTGTAACACACATGAACATATCTTGGTAAATTGACATATTCTAATGACATTTTCAGAAACATGTTCAACTCTGGGCTCACAATGAATAGTAATTTCGTTATCCCCGAACTTGTACACCTCCCTCATTTCGCGAATTTTGGAGGAGAAGTATTGAAACGCCATGAAAAAATATTTTGGAAGTTTTCCATTTTCCGTTTCCATTTTCTGTATATTTTCCATATATTCGATATATCAGTATTCTTTTCTGTGCTAAGCAGTAAATTTCCGGTGTAACTTTCCTGCAGTTAATGTTGTGCGAATACCAAGGGTTCATTTGGAAATGTGAATTAACTATTCTTTATTAAATCAGGAAGGTGAGGAAACCACTAGATTTTCAAAATTTAAATGATACGTTTTTTATGTAACTTCAATTTAAATATTGTTTTTACTCATATTATTAATTTTTAGGTACCCTAGAAAAAATTCGTTAATTTTTTCGGGTTTCCGAGAACCTCAATACTCACATTTCAGAAAATCTTGCTAGTAATAGAGTAAGATTTAACGTGAATATTTATGTTGCGTCCCATTGATAGCCTATTCATTGAACTTGCCGCTGCATGTTTTTACTTACTTACGCTAACATATAGCCTTTTTGGCTTTTTGTTACAATTAATTCTCGATCTAATAACACCTTGAATTTTGATGCCCATAAAGAAGATATAAACTCCCCGTTACATTGTCATATTTAACGTTCTTTCATAGTTTCGTTAAGTGTTAATGACCTTCAAACAATTCGACATGCTAATGGATGAGAACGAAATCCAACGAATCATTTATCGTGCTATTCTGACAAAATGTCTGCACTTAAAGACACTGGAAGTGGCCATAGAAATGGATTTATAGCCATGTTTATGCATATACTTTTTTTGTAGCTCTGAATAAATCTATGTTATGCACGAGTTGCGAAAGTAGGGTAATGAAAGTTCTGTAGATCTTGTCTTGCTGTGGACAGATATCGTTACACAACTCTGAAAATAACACGTTGATTCTGTGAGATTAGTAACTGCATACGGTGAAGATACGAAATTTAGATGTTATCTTGCTTCACAGCGATGATTTCTGCGTATTTAACAGTCGCATCTGCGCTCATTTAGTTACCCACTTTATAAAAAGATGCATAATAATATTATCCATATAAATAAAATTGAAGTGTCAGCCAGTGATTTTAAAATAAGTCTTTTTTTATTCTCATATCGTTACTTACATGATAAAAATCCCATTTAATTTTATTTTTCATATTTTTTTGTCTATTTAGGGTAACATCTGGAACGGCTGAACTAATACAGATATATTTTCCACTGAAAGGTTGAGGGTTTTGTCGAGCATAACGTAAGCAACTTTCTTCAAATTATTTTCTTCTATTATATAAAGAAAATATATATTTTTTACAAATTTACTTTTTTCAGTTTTAATGTAATTTTGTACACGTGATCTTCAGAACAGGATAAAAGTTACTGTCTGAAAGTGATTTCTTATAAATTATTTCTATCCATGGATTTCATGATTCATTCCAGTAGCGCAATTAGGTTCAGAGTAATTGAAGGTCTAATTTGTTACGCGACGTTTGCCGAGAGTATACAAGAATGCACCTGTTTATAGCTGCTCATAAATAGGATGGTGGTAGCAATGATGATCGTATCAAATATGGCAGGAGAAGGGGCGGGCGAGTCCGGTGAAATATGACGATTATGAATACTCAATGCTCGTGAACCGCAGGATACATATGCTACTCATAAATAAACTTAATAATCGTAATTTTCAGAGAGGTGGCTATTAAATATTATACGTTTCCGTGAACTGAAAGTATTTTCCTTCTGTATAAGAGAGTTCACTTTTATTATATTTTACATTATAGTGTGTATTTCTTTCAAGAAGAGGACATTGAACCGACCACCTTCTTAAATCATTACATCTCAAGTGAGTAATGAATTGCGGAATATAATTCCCGAAGTACATGTCAATATAAATTACTTAGAACAGCGAAATGGTTCAATTTATTTCAAGTTACCCATGGAAGTCAGAATCAAGTTTTTATCATCATGATTTCTGATATCTTCATGAGAAGATTTCGAGAAATTAACCAGCAGTACAACAGCACATAGGTTTACACATTATTTCTAATATTAGCAATTTTTGAAAATTCAGTCTGTTAACGAAATGACTTACGCGATTATCTTAAACCTTCTATGTTTTATCAATGTTTTGTTTCGTTTTATCCATCCTTTGTTTTATTCATGGAAAAAAATAAAGACAAAATTTGTATCGGTTATTGAGAAAACATTTTTTATAAATTGCATTAACGTCAAGAAGAAAATACGCAAAAACTACACTTTTATTTAGAAAGTGTACAATACTTTTTTTAAAGAAATGATTTTTTAGAACAATTTCATTCCAGAGAAAAATCTCAATTTTCAGTATTGTAGATTTGCAATGTCGTTCTTGCCATTTTCGTACGCTGGCAATGGAGCTACTACCACTTTTTTACCATTATTTGATACACAAGAGAGAGAAAAATGAGAAAATAATTTATGTTCTTTCAAATGTCTGTCTTTGAAAATCATATTTATAGATTCATTACAAATTTCATTAAAAACCTTGTCTTCAATTTTGTAGTTTCTCGAAGACACCGAAAAAAATTAAACCAATGCAATTTTCGAAAAAACAGGAATTTTAACGGGAAAGGGGATTTTCGCCATTGTTTTAATCCTCCTTTACGCCATCCGAGATAATAAGCTTAATAAAATATAGGAAACGTTTTTAAGAACATTTTAAAAAAAGTATGTAAAGTTCCCTCAAAAATCAAAGTATCCGTTTCCATCTCTCAGGATCTTGAATTTGTTTAGTTCAATCGGACAATATAAATGTTTGAGAAGATTGTTTCAACGGTTTAGAGTACGGTCAGAGTGGATCCGTTTTCGGACGACGAAAAGTTCGTACGCGAACGGCCGACTGATTCTGCCGACCTGACTGGTCATTCCCCATGCGACTGCAATAAACATCTGTATGTGAATTATTGCGTCTAAGTGGCTCGTAATGTAAGCAAGAAGATTATAACAGCTTGCTGAGAGATCTTCTCTTAAATTTCGTCTACTTGAAAATCAAAAAGATTACCGCGTGAACCCTCACCGATTTTCACCGATCGCCAAAATACTGGTGAATTTCATACCTTGTATTACCTATTACTAAAACAACCAGTGAAATTTTTCGAATACACAAGAATGTCACCTGATACTTTATTGTACACACTTGGAGCAACTAGAGATGACATTGAAAAAAGTCGAGTTTTAGAAAATGCATTACCACAGAGGAACAACTGTTCATAA
Organism: Gryllus longicercus; assembly: GCA_038098605.1. Taxonomy (NCBI): domain Eukaryota; kingdom Metazoa; phylum Arthropoda; class Insecta; order Orthoptera; family Gryllidae; genus Gryllus; species Gryllus longicercus. Next base: position 3,711,321 of record JAZDUA010000047.1, on the reverse strand, counting down.
CTATAAGGTATATGAGGTTATGCCCCATATCTACAACATGTTTTGTACTGCAATATACTTGGGAAGTAATTTGACAGTTTTAAACTATACAATTTGTTTCACTATGAGATAAATTAAATTTAATATGATTAATAAATATATTTTAATATTTTTAATCCCGTTTCTCATTTGAAATATAGAGGATATTACAACTTTCGAAAATGAAAGTTACTACGCACAAATATTGTAAGTAGTAACTACTTAAATGCAAAAAAATAATTCATTGTTGGAAATATTGCATATACAAATGTGAAAAAGTCGCAAATTGGTCCCAAATATATAAACATTTCATATGTTTGTAAAAATTATTTTACATTCCTCTTACGTTCGTGAGGTTATGTTCCCGTTTGGCCACAAAACAGCTTCCCTGAATTATTCTGTTCTTTCGTATTCATATTTTTATTACCGAGAAAAATAACGAAACGACTCTTCCTGAATAAAATAGGCCAATGTAAAATGGGAAACAACAATTCTAAGTTTGGTTAAAAACTCAATAAACAGCGTACGTGCCTGCGCTCTAGTTAGGGTGTGAAATACGCGGTCGTGTTTCGCCAGACGCGAATTCGGCCGAATACATATCCAGTCTGACTAGGCGCTAGCGTTGACCACGGACGAGCGTTGACGACAGACGTTTGCCGTCAACTGATTTTTCACTACCACGGACTCACATAACATGGATTCTCATGACACAACGAGTTAGATGAAGGAATTTACTACGTATCCAAAACAATATTTATTCAGTTTTCACTACCTTGGCCCGACAATAAGAGTTTTTCTGACAAAAAATCGCTGATTTCTGGCTCACAATTACACTTACTCTTCATACAAAGTAAGGCGAGAAAGTAAAAATGTATGGTTTTAAATGATCCTGGATTCGTAATAAAATGTTATATCAATTAATACTTAGAAGTAGTAAATAGTGAAGAAATTGTATTTCTATTACCCAGAATAGGTGCGAATCCACGGGGAGGGAAATTACCCCGTCTAAAATTTTATTAATTTTCACTTGTCGCGAGACTTGCAAATGTGTGGACTGATAAGTAACATTAGTGTGTGGGGTGATAACACAAACCAGCAAATCTGATGTGAACATATGCAACGAATGAATCCAGACCAGGTAACGCCTGATGTTAAAAGTACATCCCTGTAAAAAAAAAAAAAAAAAAAAAAAAGAGGACGCCCCTGCAAAAGAGGGAGAGATCAACTGCAACAATGCTAAAAGCTTGTTATCGGAACGGTCCAATGGCTCAAACCAAATTGAACTTGATGATGATAATGATGATGATGATGATGACGACGTTGGTGGCGACGATGGTGATGATAAACATAATTTTTTAAAGCGCTCTGGGCGTAAAGCAACATCAGTGGCACAGGGATTTGTTTGTTGTCCAAGAAAGCAGAGACGAAGGATGTGCTTTCCCCCTTAGCGTAAGGCATGGATATTTTCAGTATGTCAGGCCACCAGTAATTATTCATCTATTCAAACATCATTTCACCCAAAAACCTTTCTGGGTTCCTCCTTTCCTGGTGGGGGAAGGAATAATATAAACGTCCTCCTTCACTACGCTCAGAAATGACACTGGCTTTCGTCGCAATGTAGTAATACATTCCGTTCACCTAAACCACAGCGTCCTCAGCCTGCAGTCAACAGTCTGGAGCCGAATCTCCCCGAGTAGATTCGGTAGTTGCGAGTCCGGGCACAGTGCGGCAGTGGGCCACGTCGTCGCACTAATAAAGCTAGTGAGACGTTCCCACTCGGCGACGGCCGCCCGGACCACCGCCGGGACAGCGGGACCGCGCCGTCCGTCACGAGCCGCGCCGCCCACGCGCCGCCCTCGCATCGCCCCCGGGTCGCCCTCGCCCGCTTGGCATGCGCTGCAGGCGCGCGCGACATCAATAAGGAGACGCAAAGCGCCCGCGACTCCCATACCTCTCCGCTCGGCCGTGACTCGCATGCGGCCGCCTCCTCAGGCCTCTCGCGTGCGGGGCACCGACGCTCAGGCGAAGGGTCTTGTTTTGCTGATAAGGAAATGTTGCTTGCAGATTGCATGGTATTTATGATTTTTGCTAGTAGTTTTTTTTACCTTCTCGCCTTACTTCGTGACAAGAGGAAGCATTGTAATCGTGCGTCCGGAATCGGCGATTTTTCAACACAAAAAATTCTTATTGTGGGGCCCTCATAACGAATAAGTGGGTAAATATAGTTCCTAAATCTAGTGCATTACTTCCTCTAACACGTTGTGTAGTCAGAATCGATGCTTTGTTGGTACTTGATACCGAAAAATTAATTGACGGCAAAACGTCTGTATCCATCTGCTCGACTCTGGTCAACGCTACTGCTCAAGGCTTTGCAACTTTGAAACGGATATTTTGGTTTGTAAGTACTTCACATGAAGCCTCAATATTTTCTAAATATTCTCAGAAATCGATCAATTTTGGTCTGGAGAGAGGGGAATCAATCTCTGATCTTAAGAGTTCTGAAAATGTGCAACAGGCCGAACCACCATGAACATATTGACGCGAAGGATTTAATAACGTATGTGTTAGATCTTCAGAAAAATGGATATTTATTTGCACCCATTTTTTCTACGTTCTGCCTCCAAGAATCTCTATCATTCATTCTTTTCTAAAACTCTGTTTCGAAAACTGTTCACTCAAAACAATGGAGGGGTCGTAACTAATGTGCAGGTTCGCAACTTTATCCGGAATGTTAATGAATATTGAAAAAAGTGGATAAACCTCGTACGATCAATGGATGGTGTCCGAATGTCAAAAACCTATTGGACCTTGAAGAAAAAGGGGTGCTAAGTGCTCATTCAAAAGATGGTTTCAGTAACAACAACCGACGCAGTTCTCTACGCATTTAGACTTTAGAAGTAGATGAACACGAAAAACAAGCATAATATGTGGGTTTTTACACTATTTTATTGATATTAAATTATCAATAAGTGTCGAAAACCCAATAATAACTAATAATTATATAATTAAAACGTCAAAAATTACCAGTTATTCATGATACATTGATATTCAATAGTTTAGTTGACGATAATTTATAATAATGAAATTGTTAACTTCATTTTAAATAAAAAGCTTCTTTTCTGTGTACTAAAGTGCCGTTATTTATGACTCTTGTTCCGAGAAGACGTCCGGACCTCTTCTCTCCAGCTCTCTCTCGGTCCCTCGCGTTCAGTGAATCGCAGGCAGCAAACTCACCGAAGCACCTTGACCACGGACAAACGCACTGATGGACTTTGCGAAAGGTTATATAAAATATGGCAAGAGACTCGAGGGGTGGTAATTAACATTTCAATTTATTCAATTTTGTGAAACTTGCAGTTGTTTAGAATGATTAATGCTTGGATGCTAACAACAAAGTTAAAACAAGCATGTGTTAAATTAAACATAACATACAGTAGAAATTAAAATTTATCTTCGAATATTTTTGGGAGCATAACTTTCTCCTGTCAAAATACAAATTTCTAGAAATCAAGAACTTTCTTTTTTCAGGAGATGTTGCAGTGTTTTTTAATGGACCTTCTGCAATGCTGTTTTTTGAAGGGGGTTAATGTAGTAATTAAGCAATTACATCTCGTTTTAATTTCGTAATAATATTGCTCCTGACCTGAGATGAAAAATTATATTTCTTTTAAGTACTCATCGACTCAGCAATGTTTAATTTCCCCATTCTCAGAGATTTGTTGATAATTATGACATTATTAATTGAAAAAATCGTCATTTGACAAAATACCTTTAACTAGAATAAAAGTTCTTGAAAATATATTAGTAAAATACGTGAAAATAAATATTTATCAGTCATTCACAATTCTTCGATGGAGTGTAATTATTCAATTATAAACGCTAAATAAATATCGAGAGATAATTATTGCGATACATGGCTGAGAAATAATAATATAAAGAATAGAAACGGTCAAACCAACCAAAACAGGGTTAAAACCAACTACCAGTAACACACAATTTCATCATCAATTTCAATTTTTAAATTCTTAATGTTTTGTCTCTTAATATTTAAAAAAAAATTTTCTCTTTATTTATAATATATTTGTTTATTATAAGAATTTAAAATAAAACATTGATATGCATTAAAAAGTTGGTACGTATGCAGTGTGTTATTTAACTGCATATAAAAATTGATGACCAGATAAAATATTTATTTTCATTTTTTTAAACTTAGGCATAATAAAAAGCTAGCAGAATAGCGTTTTCGTCTTTGAAAATTGTTGCATGTGCTCCTGGAAATCCTAACTGTCGTGCAAGCTCTCTTCTTGAGCTTCAGTTCCTCTGTTCTGCCAAAGTGACGTGCCAAAGCGGAAGCTATCGATCATGATGCTTGTCTCTTTGTCGCTCTGCTATCGAGACCTTTTGCTTGTTGACCTCGTTGTTCAACAAGCGCCCCTTGATTCAATTCGAAATGCATCCGGTGGATTTTGATTTGATCAATTTTTAGCTCTCTCGTTAGCGAAGTACGTGAATGGAAGTAAATATTGATGTTTTTCAGTAGAATAAATACGCTTTTGTATCGAAAAGAATTACTGAATATCTATTTCTGAATGTGAAGGAAACTACTATCACCAAAATGGACACTGTCTTTTTTTGTACGTTATATAATTGTATCATTTGTTAAGCAAAATTTTGTCCAACTACTAATAATTTCGATAAAAAGCTTTCTGTCAGAGGCTAAAAGCCTTTTTCTCTTTAATTTCAATTTTTAATCCTTCAAAATTTCCTTCGAATGTTTTCCTTCATTTATTGTTCGATTATAATATTATTAAAGTTAAATATAGTGATGCACAGTAACGTAATGAAATTCAATATTCCTTACGTGCAAAAAATCTATCCCTATTATTTATATTATTGAAGATTTTGTCGACTGGAATATCCACAATTACCAGATATTTATGTTGTGAGATAAACAGGAAGGACTGTAATATTGTATACTTATGTATACTTCAATTTTTATGTGCGCTTGTTCAGTCTACACTTTCTAAACAGCAATGTTCCCACAAAAGCATTTATGATGCTAACAGATACAAAGATAACATGAAAATATCCTCAAATTACTTGATTGTTAATCCCTCGAGCATCCGCGAAGACAAGGAAAGATCTGATACTTGAAGCGGCCAGAACTAATGGTTTTAATTATTTATAAACTCCAGGATAAATAAAGCCTGTTATATAACAACATCGTTACAGACATTTATCTTTGAGATTGTTCCAACACTAAGTGTACATGAGCTTATTTTAAGATCTAGTTTTAAAGAACAGATTTCAATAAGCAAAAAATCTCTATCATCTATCATCAATATTGAAAGTTTGGCAATTTAACTTTTGCCAATTTCTGTTATCAGTGAACATTCTACCTACGTCATTTTAAAAATTTCATTATGTTATTGAAAGAATTTAAAGAACAATCTGGAACCATTTTTGAGAAAATTTTGAATATATACCAGGGGCGTCATTTAAATAATTCTTTTCAAATTCGCAGGCTCTGGAGTCGGGTCAGAATGATCGGGAAATATTCATTTTGGAGGAAAAAATTATGGCTAGTTACGATTCTGTACGACGGACGGAAACCGCATGGACCTAAGAACGAACGGACGGACCAACGGACGTTTAGAAAAAAGTTACAATTTACATTTAAACTCTGGACATTGATTCTCAGCCGCATTACATACGTTTCTCTTATACTCCGTCACCCATCCAGAGCGCCGCCCGTAGGTGTGATGCTGCTTTTGCTTGCATTCGACAGCACTTTGAAGGGTCGCCAACGAATGTGCATTGAATTTTCGCCGCTCGCCTTGGGAATCTCCTGTATATGATGTGATTGTGGCGTACCACTTACTCCTTATCACGTACGAGTACGAGAAACCGGCCACTGAATTCAAGGCACATTAAACTGGGAGTAGTCACATTAACGGATGGCATATGATAATATTAATAATAATAATAATAACAATAATTAGTATTACCGAGCGAAGTGGCTCAGGGCGTAGCGCGCTGACTTCGTAATCGGGAGGTCCGGGTTCGATTCCCGGGCCGGCCATCCTGACCGGGGTTATCGTGGTTTCTCTCGGTCATAAGGCGAATGCTGGGGTGGTTCAAAAAGTCCACGATCACCTTTCACCAATATCCTTTCACCTCCTAATCCATTAATAATAATCACACTTCAAGGCGTAACAACCTTGTTGTAATCCAAGGATACAGCTGAAAAGCTGATCCTGGAAGAATTACACACGTTAATCGTGTAGCGTGGTCAGTAATGGCCTATACGTCAATAATAAAAATAATAATAATAATAATAATAATAATAATAATAATAATAATAATAATAATAATAATAATAATAATAATAATAATAATAATAATAATAATAATAATTAGTATTACTACAATAAAATGTGTTAATTGGTCATTGTGTAATAACCAAACAATTAGTTGTGCCAACGTTTCGAAATAAATAATTTCTTCATCAGTGCTTACTAATAATCATAAAGACAAATTTCAGCCTCCACACCCAACTCCACATGGAGTTGCTGAAGCACGTGGGCCCATCGCGCGTCAAGTGAAATGGTAGAAATTTAACTGTAAATACTCCTATGAATGTGTTGCAACATGATGCCATGAAATTAAATAATAGAAAATTTTGTTGATAGTACAACACAGGTTTTGCTGTGACATATCCGGTAATGTTTGTCGTTTCAAAAATCGCATAAGGCGATTATACGGCCATTATACGGCCCGATACATTGGCCGATAATACAATGTAATTATCAGGATGAAATCAAATATATTTTAAAATAATAATAATATAGTAATATTTATTATTATTATTATTATTATTATTATTATTATTATTATTATTATTATTATTATTATCGGCCGCTCGAAAGCCCGCCCGCCCCTCCACCCGCCCAGCCCCTTGGCCGACCGCCCACTCGCCCATCGCCCGCGGCTTGGAGCCCCAGCCCGTCGCCCGGCGCGTGTGGGCGCTGCAGCTCAGGGCGGCCGTTCCAACGATTTGTGCCGCAGGATTACCGCCCACGCCCCCCCACCGTCGGGCGCCCCGCCCCGCCCCGCCCCGCCCCGCCCTCGCGGCCCTGCCTCCCGTCGCCCGCCCCGTTTTGTTCGTCGCTTGCGCATCGCATCGGCGTCGCTCTGCATCGCATCGGCGACTGCTGCGCCCTCCACTAGTAGATTCTTTCCCCTTTCTCTGTTCCCCTCTCCATGGGAAACATTAATGTTTTCCCTCCTGTCCCGACACCATATTGTTTCTCATCCTCATTCGCTGTCTCTCATTCTCTCTTTCTCCTTCCTTTTTTCTCATTATATGTGGCTCACTCTAACTTCTTTACAACACTTTCTTCTCCCTCCCTTCTTCGCATTCTTTTCCTCATTCTCCCTTTCGTTTATCACTCCCCCTTTCTCTTTCCTCGATTTTCTCTCCTTGTTTCTCCGTCCTCGATTCGTTTTTCCGCCTCTTTCTCTGCCTCTGTTTCCTTTAGTCTCTTTCTCACTTTGTGTCTGGCTCTCATCGACCTTCCATATTTTCCTTTACTCATCACTTTCTTTTCCTTAATTCATCTTTAGCTGTTTATATTACTTTCCTCCACTTTCTCCTCACTTCTTTTTTCTTCATCCTCTCAATCCCTTTGTCCTTGCATCTAACTCTATTTCGAAAAGTTCTTGTAAAAACGTATATATCTGTTTTTATATCTGTATATGTATCTGCTTCTGACTTCCATTCATTTTCAATTCCGTCTTCTTACATTCATCTTTCTAATGCTTTCCTACTTAGTGCCTGCTTATTCGCTTCCTTCCTTTTGATAAATGGTAAATGGATTCTTTTTACTCTCAAAACTAGTTGCAACAACCCGTTCATTACTCAGAATTATTTAGTACTTGCATTAAATAAACACAATGTAATACTGTATAATCAACGCTCCAGTTTCATCCGCCCACGCCCATCACTCCGTCTTCGCCCATCAACTCACCCAAGCCAATCCCCCTGACCACGCCCATATCCCGTCCACACCCCTGACGCATCCACATTCCACTTCCATCCATTGCTTCCGCTCTCCTCACTCATCTGACACTGCCGTCGTTTACGCCGTCTCCTCCGCCTCCACCTTCACAAACACCTTCGTCTGACGTTCAGTCGCAAACTTCGCCCCCTTTCCACTCCGTCTCCACCTTCGTGCGTTTCCCCGGCTTCGTCCTCGTCCCTTCTCCGCACCCGCTCGTCCCCGCTCGTCCCCGCTCGTCCCCGCTCGTCTCTACTTGACCCCACCCGTCCATTTTCCGTCGCCCTCGTGTCCTCCTGTCACTTTCCAGTCGTTTTCTCCGCCCCGATTCATGCCCGTTCCCGCTTGCTCACCCCTTCCACCGTAACCCCCGTTCGCAGCGTCACGTCTGTTCCGCCCCGCCCTGCACCTCCGCGCGGTCTCTCCCTTTGAGTCCGCCTCCGCCTCCGATGCAGCGAGCGGGCGCGCGGGCGGCGGGCGGCGGGCGGCGGCCGAGGTCGGCGCATGAATTATTCAACCGGCCCGGTCCGTTTCGCGGCTGCCCTCCGCGTCCGCGCGCCCGCTCTGCTTGCTTCGCGAATGGCGACGTGCGGCTGGGGCCCCAGGTCCCGCGGCGCGGGCGCAGACGTTTTGCGCAGAGGAGGGCGAGAGAGAGCGAGCGAATGATAAAAGAGTTTTGAGCTTCCAGGATACCGAAGAAGCTGATCCAGGCGGTGGAAAATTCACACCTGCTGTTGGGTGCATCGAAGGAACCAGATAAAATGGTCTAGTGCTGGTAAAGTGTTTGAGTTTAGTCGTTGTGTCAGGAATTAGATCGGTGTTTTAGACGAAGGAGGATCTCGCGAAGGGGAGAGAAAGAGATGCGAGAGATGGTGGATAGCTGAGGAATAGAAAATAAAATTAACAATGGAAATTGTATTTAAGATAAGACGAATAGAAAAGTCTGATAAAATGTCGTACCAGAATGTTTTAAAAAATGCGAGTAATTTATGAAGTTGGATATTTACCAGCAGTTTTAAATAGAATAAAGTGCCAATGATGTAGATAATGCAAAGGAGTGGGAAATAAAAATATGTTTTCAGTAAATAGATTCTGTAGTAACACTAGAATTTCACACTTCAATGAAAAAAACTGCAAATTAAAAATAGTAAAGAAGTAATATCGTGTATGGGAAGCAAACTTATGGAAACATTTTTTCACATTTCCAACTACACAAACTCTCGTAATCAATGAATTAGGAACATTCTACACTAATACTTGCTATCTACCTAACCTTCACGTTATCGTCAACATGGGACACAAAGGTAAAAAATAAATGTAGGATCATTAATAATTTCTAATCTTAGGATATATTTTCCGCTCGTAGGTAAACATTATTTCAATATTTAATGCTTACTTATAATTTTCTAATTCACTGTGGAGTAATCATCACGCGAAAGTTGAACGCTTCCTGGGAAGAATAAATTTATCCGCCAATTTCTCTTTTCTCCATCGAGCCCGCTGCATGGGTGTTAACGGTGTCGTGAATATGCGTGCTGTGAAAACAGTATGCTACCTTGCAATTTGCGCGAGACAGGCTAAATATACCTGTTGCATCACGTACCACGCGTCTCCTTGCAGCCTGCATTTATGTAGAAGGTGTGTGGAATGACCATCCAGCATACGGAGTTATGATCATGATGCCCCACAGATGAACGCCTTCACGTGTTAAGACAAGTATAGAGAGGGGCAATGTAATTTCTAGTTTGGAGCTTTGAGAAACACGTACAGCATTACAAAGTTCCTTGCAACGTGCGAAATGAGTACACAAATCTTGAGAAAGATTGAAGATATAATCCAACGTCGATTGTTGAATATACTGCTAGTGCAGTTTCAGAGATGCGAAGGATTCCTCAAGGAGCATACTTACATTGTAATACTTTCCTGTATTAACTACACGCACGAAATATCACCAGAAGATTAAAATCGCCACACACTGACCTTGCTGTCTGTAAGAGAAAGGGCTTTTTGTGAAGTCATTAATTTCTGCTTTCTTTTTGTGACAAAATTAATTTCTATTTTGTGTCAAATAATGTTAACTTGTTTCTTTGGGGGAGGGGGTAATTGATTATTAAAAATAATTTTATCGTGTAATGAAAGCGACATATATTTTACTTATACAATTATAAATGATTGGAAAAATGAAAGAGAAAATCAAATTGCAAAGTAATCATTTTTCTGTCATTTCCATCAAAAATGTTAAATCGTTATTCCATCTACAGCATGGCGCTTTTACATAAATTTTATGAGTTAAATGCGTTATTTCTGCAGAGCAATAACCATCCATCAAATGTATTTCAATATTTTTTGTAATATTCATGAAACACACTTGTTCCAACTTGCAAAATATCTGATTATCCCGTAGGGTTACATGAAACAATGATATACATTAGTAGTTTTGCAATGTTCGTAATTCATTAAATGCATTCTGAATATATATTATGCTTACACACATGTATCCCAATCACAGCAAGAATTAAAGAAAATAATATTTTTAATTCGTGTCTGAGGTTATAAAGCAAAGTAATTGAAGGGAATTAGGAAGCAATGAATCAAGGTGATATGTGTAACCAGTCATTTGAAAAAGAAATGTAATAGAGACGCGTTCTGTGCTGTGTTTAAAATGTGTGGTCATATTATTAATTAAAATTGGCTAGCGATATGAATAAAAAGATGCGCATAAAAAGTCAATTCACGAACAAGTCAACCTCATTTGCATCTATTTGTGTACTCTCAATCAAAAATTCAATTTCCGGTGCAAAACGTATCTTGAAATTGGATATTGAAGAATTTTAATTACTTCGTTACACGCCTTTCCTCACCCTAGCAGAAATGCATTAGATATTGCTATGCATAATTACTCGCAAGAATTTTTCTTTCTTTGACTATATTTACTTAAAGATATATAGTCTGCTTACGGCAACTTGCGCTTAAAATATACATAAGAGCTATCCAACAATATCGAATACATCTGTCATTTAAGGATAACATTTTTTTACGAAAAGTCTACTTAAACAAGATGCTTCTAACGATTAAGTGAATATCTTCAATTTTTCTATAAAATTTTTAGAGATCGATTCTTAATTCACAAGAGTCAAAAGAATACTCTGTTGCCCCATCACTTGAAATGTATTATATTAATTACAAAAACCAAAACTTGATATCTGAAGTCTGATAATTGACCCCACTAATTTAGCACGTAATGTTATAAATATATTTTTAAATAAATAGCTGTGAAATGTAGTTGATATATAAGTACATTTCTCAATGTTCGCCAAAATAATAGATCATAGTGAAGAAGTAATATTTTCACTGTTTCATAAATATTGCTTATTTTTACTGTTTTATAAATATTGCTATAAGTTTAAATAATTTTGAATTTAATGAAAATAAATCCATTGTTTTTATAGTGCGTTTTTATTTTACAATTAGTACATAACGTATATTTGCTTAGCAACCTGCTCGTGCCCGTGCTGTAGAAATGTGATATATAAGTCATCAAGCAAGAAATGGGCCTCATTACTTGCTCAACATCAACATATCTCCGGAACATATTACGGTGGAGAATTGGATAAAAAACATATTCATCGTATGTAATCGGTTAATCTTAAGTTGGTAATTCAGTGAAAATTATATTATATTTCACCGAGTAGGTATTGTTAGAAAATGGAGTTAGTTTTAATACTAATATAGAATCTTTCTCCTACACTAATCATTTTAAAAAACTCCACATTTTCATATGCACTTGTTGCAAAAAATGAGTTGTGCATTCAGATTGTTTTATTGTTCAGATATAATTTTGAAGAAAATTGTCGAGATTAGTTGATTTCAACTGGCTCGTCCAAAATCAATGAGCTGAAAAGCTAACTTTTCGATGAGGTATATCATATTTTTCAAGGAATCCCTCAGGATAGATGCCAGGTACTTAACAATTTAACGAACAGATTAGTGTCTCTTTTCCGACCTGATTTGCTTCTTAATTAATTAAGCATAAGATGGGCTGATTTACTCTACATTAAATGAGGGACCTGAAAATTTTACAATGATGTGCATTAACCTACTATTGAAATTTAATGACACTATTAATTATAATGAACACTTCTGACGAAAGATATCCGTATGTCTAGTCGTATAATACAATGAAAGGACTTCAAATCCCAAATAATGGATACCTCAATCCAATCCAGATACTATTTATTTCATTATGTCTAAATTATCTTGATTTAATTTATCAAATGAACACAATATACAGTATTTTGGTCTTCGTGCCACGTGTTGCTCGGGTCAGACATATCATTAAAACAAAATTGTGATTGAAACGTATGCAATGTTTCCCTTTACTTTTTATTCTTACTCTTCATCTGTAGAAGGCTTATACCTCATAGGTTTTCTGACATTTTGTTAATCTTATAAGTAAAGGGGCATAATTTCTGTATTTGTATTGATATATTTATGGTATGGCAAGGAATTTCTGGTAGAGGTAACAATGGTCGAAGTTCGGAAGCCAGAAACGGTCCCAACATGGCCGTCATGGGGGGCTGTAAAGTGTTTGTGTGAGATGTAATGATTATGATGGTAGGGTCAGTAATTAACATTATGATGAAGAATGTACTGAAATTAAAGGCAGAGAAAACGGGAGAACCCCGAAGGAATCTGCCGTGAACCCGCAAAAACATTTTTTGTTTCGGAAAATTAGTTCAGTTACACTTCATATGCATTAGTTGACTTACAACTATTCTTATTTCATAATCTTAAAAATATACCTACATCAACCGATAGGTAGCTGCAACCAGCATCTACTGTTAAAAATTGTTCTCAAATCTGTTTAGGAAGACGTCAAATACGTATCGGTTTTTGATTCGAGTTGGAGTATGGTTTGTTGAGGCGAGGTTGTAGTGGATTGCGTATGGTATAGAGTTGATGTTTGAGTGAAGATTATTGGAGAGGTACGCTATGTGTATACTGATGGATAGCGCATTATCTACAAGAAATTTCACTTGGATGGGGCGGGACTCGAGGCGCGATCGACCGCCTGTACTCGTGGCGCACGTCCAAAGTGGAAAGCTATGGGGGAGGTATTGCGCATCATACCCGACTTCAGCCAATGAGATTCAGGCAACAGTTTGCCTCACAATATTAGCGGGAAGTTTAAATGTAGCCAGACATCGAAACTGCGCTGCGCAGAACGAGTAAAACATCTGTGCGCCGGCGTTGATCTCTTTCCACCATCTCTTTCCACCACGGGGACGCCCTTACTCATTCCGCGAACAAAGATGGCGACAATCGTGATGCGAAGGCATGGGTGAGCTGCTCCGGCGCTCCAATTTGGCCACTTATGACCAGCACCACATACGTCACGCTCCACATGGCCACAACACACAGGCACTTCGTTTGAAAAGCCAGGGCAGACACTGGCCGCCATTCTGCATGGCAAGCGAGAAGTGTTTAGAAATATTTTGAAAGTGGCATAAAGTGACAATTTTCGACGGTGACCACCCAAAAATAACACGAAAAGGTGCCATTGAAATAAAAGGTGTAATATTAAAAAAGCTTCATATATCTGTTTCAATGACTTGCAGCAATGTGATAATTGTTTTTGTATTTGGCTGCATTTAAAATACCCGTTAATATTGTGAAGTAAACTGGTGCATGAAACTCATTGACTAAAGTCGGATCGGTTGCGCAGCGGTCTTTGCTTCATGTCTTTGCTTCATGACGACAATTACAGTGCGGTAATAGGTCTTGCGACAGCGCTGGAAGCGGAGGCGGTCGCAACCAGATACTCCTCTTCCACCACCAAAATTCTTAATGTCGACATTGTTAAAACTTTTCTAAGGGCACTGTCATCATCATAGTGCGTAATCCACTGTCTTAGTGCTACGACGATATGCCCGTCTTCGCTGTCACGACAATCACTCACGTTTGCGTTATCCGTACCTCCATCATCATGTCTTTATCCAATTTAATTTTTTAATTTAATAATTCATTATGAGTGTCTGTGTACTTTAATTGTCATTCGGTAATTAAAAATTATGAAATGTCTGGATGATGACAAGATAATAGTCCTAACTTCTTATTCACAGATCGTGCCACAAAATTGTTTGATTATTTTGTACTTCCGGGCACGTCGTATGCATGGTCGCTAGTTGCGTAAGTGTAGCGCCTGTTATGTTCCAGGAGGAAGTAGTGCTTCTTTCTCTGTATATCGTGATATGCCGACTTTCCTGTCAGCATGCAAGGTATATCCCTCCAAATATGTGTCGAAATTGCCGCTCCTTGCCGGGATTAGCTGTAAACACCCGACTGCTCGCCCGGCATGTGTGGTAGTGTACTGCATGTCAGTGTAAGTGCGTGTAAGGGGAGAGGAGGGGATAAGGGTGAAGACAGAAAGATCATGTGCAGTTTGTGGTCCGTTTCTTAAGGTATCACTCCGGTAATCGCCTGATATAGATCGGAGACCATGGAAAACTGCCTCTCAGAGTAACTCTCTATCATGAACCGCTAGAATTTTCTCTCAGGCAGTGATTTAAGACCCCCCATCTAGCAAGTGTCGGCAAAACTGGCTCATGGCATCAACCGATTTCACTGCAGAGCCTCTGACCGGGAGGTCCCAGAGCTCCCGACGGACCGCGCGCGATATTTCCTTCCTCTTCCTTGACCTTTCCTCGCCCCTTACCTACACTCACTTACACGTACACGCTCTACAATGCCACACAAGTCGGCATACCGGTGGGGAGCTTAGAGCTTGTTTCGGCGGGGACGGTGGCCCTCTGGTGGGAGATATCTGGTTGGGAAAAGCAGGTCGACGTAGGTCGGTGCGGGATGCCGTCAGCGAGAGGAGATTATCGCCAACTCCTGCGAAATAAAACATGGACTACACTTACGGTATTAATGACCTTCGCAATTGACGCGCCGGGAATCACTCAATGTTGCAAAAGTCGAAACCACCAATCGCTGTCAGAGACGCTGGCGATTGTCGTTGACATTGGCGACTATTGTTGTGTCATCTTTGCCAGTAAGTCGCGCGAACATTTGTCAAGCACCGACTTCACCCCCGCGCCGCGTCTGCTCCTTCCGCCCCCGACCGTCGCCCCCGCCCCGCCCCGCCGCCGTCGCCCGCCGCCTCGGTATGCAGATCCGCGCGGGATGATTGAATGACGCGGGCGGCAAATGAGGGGGAGGGGAGGGGGCAGACGCCGCGCGGCCATCCATCACGTCAATTAGTGGGCGCCCGCACGCCCGCCTGCGCCTCCACCGCCACCGCTGCCTCGCCGACCTTTGAAGCCGCCTCCATCCCCGCTTCCACTGCCAGCGTCACCGCCAGCCCCGCTAGCACCCACTCCATTTCCATTTCCTCTCCCCCCGCCCCAGCCGCTTCCGTGCCTTTCGCCCGTCTTCAGGCCCCGCCCCCGCTCCGGTCGCCACCGTTACCGCCTCCTTCCCGCCCTTTACGTTTGTTCCCGTTCCTGCCTTGATCTCGCCCCATTCAATGCCGCTTTAGCTTCTCCGCCGTCTCATACCACGTAGTCACCAAAGCCCGATGCTTTTTCTAGCATTACCGCGAGTCTCCGACTGGGTGAAGTGACACATGGCATCTGACTGGGAGGTCCTAGGGTTCGAGGCCCGATGCGGGCAGGATTCATCGGGATTCGACATTCAGCGGGACAAGATCACCGCCTCATCCCGAGCCAAAACATGCACTACACTTACAGGAATATTTATCTGAGCCGTTGACACGCTCGGAGTTACTAGTAATCAATCAGCGAGTCTCCAGGTCAAGTCTATCAACGTATGTCCCAAAATCTAACAAATCATAGTAAATTTATGTAATACCAACAAGAGTTTACACTTATAATTAAAACAAAGGGTCTATTTAGGGAGCTACAAAAATAGAAAAACGTGATCACTATTTCACACTATAAGAGAATAAAACTAATGTTTTCGAGGGAGACCTTTATCTGGATTGAGGTATGCAATATTACAGCATTCAGTGATCTGTAACAAATGAAAAGCTAAGATGTTTATTGTATAATGACACTTATAAAATTAGAAAACGCATTGTAAAAATAGTAGAATCTAATAGCTATATAAGTACTAGAGAAAAGTTCATTCCCTCCCCTGCAAGGTAATATCTTGTCTGACTTTCCTCTTACGTGCTTTGTTTACTTGTTGCCATGACGAGGTAACTAATTACGTAGATGGATTCGACGCTGATTTCTAAAACAATAGAATTTTTGAAAGTTTTCTCTCATTGTATCATAAACAATTCAAATGATAATTTTAATTTCTTTTTGGAAAAGATAAATCAAATAATAAAAAATATACGGTATGAAATTTGAGTTCCGTAAGTCTCATATTTAAGGATTTCTCCATAAAAGTACAGAAAAAATTATGTAAAATTTTGATATTTACTTCAAATGTACTGTAAAATACAAATTTATTAAAAAGGTGTAAATACTGTCGCAATATTATTTAAAATATTTCTAAATAAGCTGTTCATCCAAATTGGCATGGGAGAGATAGATCTTTATTACTCCTCTTAAATGGCCCCACCAGCCCGCTAGTGGAAAAAATAAGTGAGAGCGTCACCATCTATGATCATTCACCTCTCCTAATTATTTATCCTTCTTGACCACTTGTGTTATTGTAGACTGAGATAAAAAGAATAATAGAAAACACATTGAGAAAACGGTAGAATTGTATTGAATTGCCACAGAACCCCCGTGATAACTTCCTCAAGAAAGATGAGAACGTAGCGTAAGTGTCCTTCCACGCCCACGCTCAGAGGAGTACGACACTCACCAGCATCATTATAGTCAATCAGCTAATTACTCTATATTTTAATTACTCTCTAACGACATGTCCACAAACAACGAAGGGAATAAAATAAGTAAGGGCGTCACCTCCCAGAGTACTTAGATATATATCAACGTAGCCAGTTACGTGCTACTGCGTTACGTTCCTCGCATGTTGCGACGCCTTCCACGAAGAAGTGGCATCAGCGGGAGCAAAAATGGCGGAATTCCTGGCTCCCCGACGTCCCCCGCCCACTTCGCTTTCCGCGCGGGTTCGGCTTCATTACGGCATAACTCGGAACAACGGCATTCTGGCCGGAAACGTCAATTCTCCGCCGCCTTAATTGTTCATTAGGCGGCGACCGGAGGCCGGGTACCGGAGCTGTCGTTAACAGAGCACACCTTTCGTTTCGTTACTCAGTCTGTACATGGTAGTACACATGTCGAATGATCGAGTACTATGTACCGCTCCTTAAGGACAAGAGTCCGGTGAAAGCTTATTAAATCACCCCGTTGCCTGTGCTGTATATGGCCGCCGAGCGTTCGCTAAAAAGTGATCGCGTTTTCTGCCGTTGTCTTGCGGGCTGGAATGCCTCAATCTTGTGGAAGTTCTGCGCCAGACGATCGGCGTAGAGTCGCGAGATTGTTGCTGACGTGTGGCAGAGAGCGATGGTGTGGATGTGGAGATAATGATGGGGCACAAAAAGTCTAGGTGATGTTATCCATATAGAGAGTGTCTTATTTCTTCAGTGTCAAGAAGCTTCAGGGGTTATATTGAGTTTCTGTTAATGATTGTTCGGTGCCAGGTATTCTCATTTTTGTTTAACGTGATGTGAATCGTGTGAATTCTACTGAAATTCAATTCAGAGGCTCGCAGGAGAAAAATTATATCATTGCGTAAATGATAATGAATATTTTGAATATTAACCAAAGACGTACGCGTATTTACTGTACTACATTTTTCATATGGAAGAAAGTAAATTTGAAGTTTTCATCTCGAGTGTTATTCAATACTATTTCTCGTATGTTTTATCTTCATATTTAACTGTCTGAAGCATATGTTTAAAAAATGTGTTGTCAGTTAAAAATGAAAATTCCTACTTTCTGTTTATATCCGAAGTTTTGTTATCATCTAATAAACAAGTATAAGCATTGAGTAAATAATGTTGCGACATTGCGATATCCAACTACTTGATAGTAGTGTACTTCCTGAATAAGTGTACATAAGTAATGTGATTAATCACGGCTTGCATTTAACAAACAACTACATAGAATTAACCTTTATGACAATTTCGGGAATCTCTGTGGATTAAAATCAAAACAATAATAATAATAATAATAATAATAATAATAATAATAATAATAATAATAATAATAATAATAATAATAATGTCTTTATTAATGGCGAGGCTCAGGCCATAGGGCCTGCTCTTCCGCCTAACCACTGAATTTACATACATTTAGAGTAGTAATATTTTAAGAGGGGAGGACAAGCTCTACATTTACGTCTGGGAGAACAAATCTAGGGACCATCCCGGCATACGCCTTAAGCGATTTGCAACAATCAACCTTCATTCCTGGTGTATTGAGTACAATTAATTATAAATTGTACAAAGAGTGAACAAATAAGTGAGCAGATGTGAAGAAATGAATTAATAATATCAGCCACATCTGAAAAAGTAAAATATTTTCTTTCAACCAATTCTTCCACCTTGAAGCACTTCAGCATTTTTCGAGCTTTGATAAAGAAGAAAGTTCATACCCAACGTCGTCGGCTCTGTTGCGCGGGTAGCTTCAGTTCAATTACGTCGATCTCAAGCTTAAAATTGGGTCCTCACAAGTTTCCTCACATTGTTTTCAGACGACCGGTAAGCATCTTTCTGAACAAATTCACGTTCAGTATACGGATGCGGCATTAACGACAAAATATCGATGTTTCAAAATTTCCATGTTCAAAATGAAAAACATCGATGTTTTTGAAAATTGTTTAGTAGTCTGTAACATTTATATTCTTGCGGCGAAGAAATTAATTGGACAGTGAGTTTGATTATTCATTTATAATTAAGATTTAATTGACGACACAAACTAAAACATAACAACAAAGATCAGTTCTGAGCCTGAGCGCCTGAGCACTCAGGGTCATCTCAAGAGGCTGGAGCTGCTGCAGGGCGCGTAGAAAGATGCGTGAAGCAGAGGGGAAGGTCCTCCCCTTCCTGCGCATGCGATGACTGTCCCTCCGCGTGCGAAATTCCACGAAAGGCGTAGGAGACCCTAGGAGGTCGGAGCCATCTCTCAGGGAAGACATTCCCTGCTCGGCGAAGGCAGTATAAATACCGTTCATTTGCTTCGCACACGAACTCACAGAGAGGTATGAACAGTTTGTACTTCGCACTTTACTTTTACAAAATTGCAATTTTGACACGTTTTAATGCACAAATGATGCACGGGGAACGTAAAAACATTAAACATAAAATATCCATTTCGAAAACATTGATTTAAATCAATTATTGATATTTAAAACTTCAATGTTTTTACAGAATTATCTATTATTTTGAACACATCGGCTTCCACACCGCATCTCTAATTCAATTGTGTAACTTTTTGCTGTTTTGTCCATATTCATGCATTCCTAACTCGAAGTTTTTGTGCATATGTGACTGATTATATATTAATTTCTTGTTTACCAAACAGTATACAACGGGAATTCTGCGAATTTGGATTACAACTGATTTCCGTTCTAATTTAAATAGGAGACAGTGATTTCATCGCCAACTCCTCCTCCTCCGAAGAGCAAGCAACGATCGTCCGCTCTCCGTACTCCACATCGCGCAGAGGCCGTTGCTTCAGAGCCCCGTCAGCGCTGCGCGGGCGGCTTCGGCCTATCGCGCCGATCTCCACCTCGATGTTCGGTCCTCCCACATACTCATTTGTTCCATCGCGCGCGCCATCTGTTCCGTGGCCTTTGGGCTGTCTGCTCTGCTCCGGCCGACGAGGGCAGCGCTACCACCCACTGCGCCCGCCTCTCTCTCTTCTCTCCCCCTCCCCCTCCCCCCTCTCCCTCTCCATCCCTCGCCCCTGGCGTTGCCTTGTCCTCGGCCCCTTCCTCCCGTCTCCCACTCACCGGACCACCCACACATACGCAGACCCAGAACTCGAGTGACGGAATGGTGCTTTACGTAAGTTCTGGTGGCATCTACGATGCTGTTTCTCTCATCTTTTCCTAGATCGTTGTGATCGGTCTCTCATCTACTCTCATCGTTTTTTGATCTACTTATCTACTTTAGCGCCTGTAAATTATCATTAACATCCGACGTCTTCAAGTCAGACATTGAACTCTTATGTTTCTCAATGTTTTGATAAAAAGCTATTGTTTTCTCTTTCAACTTTTAATTAGTGTTTGGAACAAGTTTGAAATTCAAGAGTGTAGTTCAAAGAGTTGGTGACACAGAAATATTTCTTATTTTGACTTGGGGGCGATTCACTGATCGATCTGAAGCAAACCTGGCAGGAAAATTTCACTGTTTCAAAAAATTCCACCTGTGCGCAATGATCAAAATGTAAAAACTTCATACTTGATTCATTCAGAAAAAGGAATTAATGAACAACGATGACCACGACTGGCGGCGCACGTATTTCATTCAGTCATTTTTCACACATTTTCGTTTAAATCACGTCCTTATTAAAAACTAATTGGTCGTGTGCGATGTCAGTATTTTTGTACTTCTACGTGTACCGAACATCCTGTACACCTTATACCCCGCGATTCACAACGCTTTTACTTCCTAACCTTCCATTTCGTCAACACTTACATGCTACATTACTCTTCATTAAATCCCAATTCGCTTTCTTCAAAATTCTGGCTAACACCTAGTACGATTTCACATTTTCATAGAGCGTATCTTTCCACTGCTCTCTTCCCTCCCTTTCCCGCCAACTGCCGCGCGTCAACCGCCTGCAGAGCTTCGCCTTTCCACATTGTTCTCTAGCGTGTGTCGTATGCGAGTGTTCTGCCGACGGATGCTCACTGCTCATTGGCACTACCTGCGGTTCACCACCCACTACTCAGCATCCGGCTCCTAACGCCCGCCCTCCGTTTTCTGGCTCCCCCCTCCGCCACTCGCCGGGTTTCCGTCTGCCGCCTTCCAAGCTCACCTGGGCTCCGTTTCTCCAGTTACCGACCTCCATACCTTGCCCCTGGTCTCTTTTTTTTCCTATTACCTTCCGGTTCCCAACCCCATCCCCGAAGTGATACATTTCCTCTCCTACAATTTACGCTCCTGTGTCTTACTGCCTCTCTGTCGCCATCCCCTTCCCTCCCCTCCCCTTCTGTCCGTCGTTGCTCGTGTGTATTCCCTATCCCCTAATCTTCGACTCTGGTTCCTCGTCCCGAAAACTCGCCCCACTCCCGTTCCCTTTGTATTACCCTCCCCACCGATTCCCTGTCCTCCCGAACTGTTGTTAACCTGATTCTCAGTCCTCCATCAACCACCACCATTTTACTGATTGATTATTTTGTGTTTCTGGGAGCGTCAGTTGGTGTGGTAATTAGTCCAGTAAGTGTTATGCATTGCTCATGGGAGCTGACGTTGGTATTCCTGGGATAGTGAGATCCTGTTCCGACCTACATATCGGCTTGCGGGCGTTTCCACAACCAGCGCTCAACCACTAGAGGGGATGTCTTCCCCCTCCCCAGCCGCGTCGGGCTCTAAGCTTCCCAGTCGGAAAAGCCTCTCGACATGTGGTGTAGTGTAGTGCATCTGTGTAGTGTATGTGTGTGTAAGTATGTAAGGGGTGAGGATAGGGCAAGGAAGAGGATGGAGGGACCGCGCGGTGTCCCCGAGCCGTTTCTTAGGATACTGTTTCGGCATTCGGCTGGTTTTAATTGAAAAAAATCATGAAAACACTACCGATCAGAGCAGTCGGCTGCTAGAATTCTTCTCCAGACAGCGGCTTCATTCGTTCCAGCTAAGCAGCTAATTTCGTAAATCCTGCCACCCCAGCGTCACGAGTAGAACTCTCGGACCTGCCGGTCAGAGGAACTATAGTGACATTAGATGATGCTCAACCACCATCGTCTTCCCTCGCCATTTGATGTCTCGCACCTCTCTCCTCTCGACCCCCTTCTCTGGGTGCCGGCCTTCGCCCCGCCCCTCCCTCCGCCGCTCGCGCGGGGGCGTGGGGCGTGGCGTGGGGCGGCGCGGCGCCGGCAGCGCTTCGTGAGGGAGCGGCCGGGATTACAATGATTAGCGGCGCGCGCCGCACGAGGCCTCGCGACGCGGCCCGCGGCCCCCGCCCCCGCCCCACCCTCGCCCCGCCCCCGCCCCCACCCCGCCCGCTCCCGCCCCCGCCAAAAGGCCGCGCGATAGGCCTGTTAGCGAGCTCGCCCCGCCCGCTCGTTCTCGCGACCTCCCGCACTGTTGTCACAGCAAGGGAAGGCGCCTAGCAAAATCTGGTGTAACATCGCGTCCTCCCACCAGTTATTACAGCAAGGAAAAGCGCGAAGCAAAATCTGGAATAACATCGCTTGGATGGTCGTGTGTCAGAGCAAATTTTGGGGACGGCGCAGGAGGTGATTAATAAATTAAAGTGTTTGCGGTAAAATTGGAATACTATTGTAATTCACACTAGAAAAACATCGGAATCGGAGGTAAGACGACACGCAATTTAGCAGTCATTTTATTGTTTCTGATCATCAATGCCCACTCATTCTCGTAACCATTCGCACGGTTGTCACAGCAAGGGAAGGCACGAATCGAAATCTCGAATAACATCGCGTAGAAGATCTCGTGTCAAAGCAGATTTTGGGGACTTCTCACGGCCCTGTTAAAAAAACTATAGTCTTTGAGGTAAATTTACAATAATATTCTCATTCATACTAGAAATATTACAGAATAAGAAACACGAAAGCACTGAATGGAGGCGTCATATTGTTACTTAACATCAGTGCATACATGCCATAGGTATGTATACAACTTTTTTGTTTTTGGTTGCATTAATTTGACGTCTCTTTTTGCGTCCAGAGGATTTTGTAACGCTTAGTGCCCATTTCGCCTATTTTTTTGCAAATCAGACCATCCATTCGCTTATTCCTCTTCCTCATTCTAATCTGCTGACCACCTGTAGCAATCCAGCCTAATTCACATTAATCTTCTGGCAGCTATCTTACTCTCTCGCCCAGCTTTCAACTGATGGTTTGTCTTTTTGCCAGACCCGTCCCCCCCCCCCCTGTGCGAACGTCCCAGGTATCTGAGCCTCGCCGCCCTCTGATCACCGCATTCCACCCATCCCTACCACTTACCTATATCGCTCACTTCCTGCTGATCACTGACCACTCTACCCCCCCCCACCACCACCACCACCCACAGTCCATCCCACATCTTTCACTGCGCACCACCCAACACCCATTGCTGATCGCCCACCGCTCACCCACCACTGCCCACTGCCAATTGACCATAGCCCACTCCCCATTGCTCGCACTCAACTTCTCACCGCCCATTGCCTACCGCCTACCGCCTACTGCCCTTCGCCCACGGCCCATCGCCCATTGCCCACCGTCTGTTGCAATCTCCTCACTTTCCATCACCCGTCATCGTGTATTCATCATCTACTATGAAAGATTGCATGGTGAAATGTGCACGTTAATATGTAAAGTTGTTAAGTTTAGTAATGTTAAGTTAGTGTATTCTGCCACCAAGTTCTCAAACTTAATTGCAGAATTAGTAATAAATCTAATCTAATCTTACTGTCCATTCCCATGCCCCTACCATCCTCCGTCCATCAGCCCCTCCAGCACCCATTCCTCCGCTAATTGTCCTTCTCCCACTGGCAGTCACCTAACGCCCAATGCAATGCAAGCCGCCTACTGCTCCATTCCACCCACCACCCACCAACGGCCATTCCTTTGCTTATTTCCCACCGCCCACCAGTGGCCCGTCTCCCGCCATAACCCCGCGCCCCCGCTGTGGTGGGTGAGGCCTCGGGCGTGGCCGGTCGTTCGGCGAAGGTTGCCCGCCGGCGCAGGGGCGCTCAACAGGCGCACAGCCTCCGCAGCCGCGCGTTATCCCTTTTACGAACAAGGAGCCTTCGCTCCACTTCGGACCCGTTATTTCTCCAACATATGATTTCAGAGATCTTTAACGCAAATTGAGACTTTTATGTAGCAAAAAACAAATTAGGAATAATACTGTAAATAATGTCTTCCTGAGTTCTCAGTAAGAATAAGAATAATAGCAAGAAAATGTTTCATCGAAAATACTGGAATCATAAAATATTTTGCGTGAAAAGTTCAAATAACTTACGGACATTTATCATATATTACAAATATGACAAATCATTTCATTGTCACTCGCATATACAACACTTAACAATACTATAAGATAAGTTTCCTACATATATTAGTATATTTTTACTTTTCTTCCTCTTAAGTAATATTGTAATCATGTAACAAGACGATCTGAAATGTTCGTTCAAAAATCCATGTTCAACTCCTCGTACACACGTCAGTATTAAGGTTTATTTGTGCTCTTCCAGAGATGATAAATGATTTGTAGTGCATGTAGAAAGTTGGCAGACGCAACTTCGTACCCCAAAATTGATATAAGTATGGATAGATGTAGTGCATATGTTTCACGCAGAGATGTTTTTTTCTCAATACAGTTTACTCCTTTATTTTAGATTTTTAAATGATGTCATGCGCTTTAAAAAAGTGTATGTGGAGCTTTTGAGTAATAGCACTAAGAGTGGGAAAAGTTTCGTTATGCCGAGCACTTCCACTAATTTAAGAACATTTTGTTGAATTAATTTTTTTACAATTTATGAAATTTATATTATTAATCCAAGTTAGGAAGTTAGGAATGAGTGTTAAACGATGGTTCTACATGAAAAAAAAAACTAGTGGTTGATTTGAAGCTAACATTTTCCCGTCAATTTCAGTTGCAATTGAGCTTATAGGTTCACAAACTAGGCACCCTCAGTATACGTTTACACGAGCTGACTTACATGGAAAGACGACGGCATACTCAGGAAGCAATTTTCAATATGATGTTTTATACCACATTGCTGAAATTAAGGTTTCTACTCCGAGTTCTGAAACGCAAGCCGCTGGGAAATCACCGAGACAGGAAGTGTTTTGGGACGTTAGAAAGAAGAGGTTATTCATTTCTCAAAGGCGGAGCGTGAACTGGTTACACGAGGAAGTCGCCGGGCACGATTCGATTTCTGGTCGTAAAATATGAAGTGAGTCCGGAAGTTTATTTGGAATTCTTTGGGAAATGGGATCTGTAACCTCTAATTTTAGAGGTGTGGAAAAATATTAATTGTTGCGTCAAAGTAACGGATGTTAGATAGTAAATGAATCAATACAATATAAAACACGCTCGAATCCTTAGAATCCGGTTTAGTTTCTGTTTTGACAGTTCAGTATAAGAATATGATATAAGTATATATCAATATAAGAATATATTATGTTCTTGAATACAAGTTTTTCGGGTATAAGCCACAATTAATAGCAGTTTACATAACAAGGGCGCAAAACAGGTGATTCACGCACAAGTCGAGTTTTTGCCTTCGTCGTTACAGACGGACGACAAAGGGACGAGGGCGGGAATCCCCTCGCACCCGTGTTGCGTATTTTATTTTATTATTTATTTTATATTATGAACGAAATGCAACGTGTGATGTAAAGGAATATAAATTAAATACCAAATAACTAGAGGTACCTTATTTGTACAAACGTAAATAGATTCCAGTCAGTGTCGTAAGACTATTGTTTGTAGATAATAAACAAAGACGTCATCAAGACGAAAGGCAGCAAATTGTTGCAGATGTTTCGCACGCTGTGAAAAAGGGAATTTGGTAGCTATCCGAGTTGAATTCGAAAATAAATATTTTTATACGATCCATTTTCTTAACCGTTCTCAATTACAACAACTATTTCAAAATAAATATTAACAATTATACGAATTGAAGACTTGAAAACAATTTTTTCATAATATTTTTATGTTAAATTGTAGAATAATTATTATACCAACAAATTGTTTTAAAAAGTTCGATTACAATTATTTTTAATCTTCCACATTAACGAAAAACGTACTTCTGTAAACGCTGAATGTTCCCTTGAATGAAGTATTAATTCCCGTAAATTGTTTTCTCTTACTGATCTGTTAAAAATTCGTAAAAAATAGCAGTAAAGGCTTTTGGCCAAAATTGAATTTCTTCATTTATTACACATATATTATTGCTTTCAATAATGTGTGTAATGAAATGAAAACATTTCGACAAACCAAATTGAAAAGATCTACAGATAGCACGTAATTAATAGGTCAGATACCAAACAATTTACATAACGCACATAATCTTACACATGCAAAATTGCGTCCACAATATTCTTTGCATTCTCCAAATATTGTATTTCCTTAAGCAGATTCAAAGAGAGTAGAATTGTTTTTAATCAACATTCACCAGAGTCATAAACGAAATTAGTGGGCGTGAAAGGTAATACATCTCACAATGTAAAGTCGGGATTGTGTACGGTAATTTAGAGCCTCTGAGCTAACAGCGCACTAGCCTCGTCTGGGCTGAATGGGCCCAGCTGTGCGCTATGAGGTATCTTCCGTCTACACCACACTGCACACTGGGCCAAAAGCACACACACTAAAGCACAACTCAAAAGTAATTATCCCCTACTTCATTAAGAGCATTGAGCATTATTTGAGATATATGATGTAATAATAACTTCTCGAGATGAACTTCTTAATCAATTTAAATATAATATGTGGTTACTTTAAACCAGTAATTTCTGATCAATTTATATATAATACGTGTTTCTTTTAATTCAGTTATTTTTTATCTCAAAATGACACAATGTAGATAAATTCGCAAGCGAAAATTATTGTTACTTCAATGATACACTTCTGGTATCCTAATATACTTTACTTTGCGTGAAAATAATATATTGCCAATAGTAACATTTATCACAATAATGTTTCTA
This sequence comes from Gryllus longicercus, assembly GCA_038098605.1. Classification (NCBI taxonomy): domain Eukaryota; kingdom Metazoa; phylum Arthropoda; class Insecta; order Orthoptera; family Gryllidae; genus Gryllus; species Gryllus longicercus. Next base: position 3,684,421 of record JAZDUA010000047.1, on the reverse strand, counting down.
AATGTTTTCTGTGCGAAAATAAACCACAGCAATTTTTATATGTTATAACATGTATGTATCAAGAGATATTTTGATATTGTCTAAACGTTTTGCTTTCTTTACATTATGGTTCGTAGAAATGCGTACTACATCTGAATCACATAAAATATGAGATTTTTCTATCTGTCCAATATGGTAGGCTTATAAGCTTTTTTTGTATTAAACAGAAATTTGTAGACATTTTTTTGCTGTTATTTTTCCATTAGTAAAAGCTGAAAGTATATCCCTACCTTCGCAATTGGAAATCACAGACTTAAAAGGAAGTTTCTATTAAATAAATGTATGATTGTCATTTGCACAAAAAAATCAGTCATAACTTACAACGATACTCTTTACATCTCTAAGAAATAATATTACCTTATCAATACCACTGACTCTCCCAAAAATCAATCATTTACCTTAATTTAATCAGACAAATGAGCACGTTATTATTTATATTTATTGTCGGTTTTAATGCGCAGTAAAACTGTATAAAATCTTTTTTTGGATTAATAATAATAATAATAATAATAATAATAATACAGTAGCTACTGCAAACTAAGTTCTTAAAACAAAATAAACGTTATATAAAAGAGAAAATGCTTATAATAATAAAGTAGACTGCAGTATTAGGTTGTAACATTCTGGACGGTTTAATCACGAGATCAAACATACATTGAAAATCAGCTTGTCTTAGGAAATGTTTTTAATTTTATTACTGAAACCCTTAGAATGGAGAATAAACGTTTGCCCCCACATCACCGCTCGCCCCACTGTGCCTCGGCCTGAATTAAGCTCTCCGGGGGCGTCGGCCTCCGGCGCCGGGGCGGGGGGCGGGGGAGGGAGGGAGGGGGGCGGGGCGGGCGCACCGGCGCCACCCCACGCACCGACGCCACACGAGATTAATCCTGCGGTGCCGTTAGAGGGCGCGACCCCGCCCCGTCACCGCCGCCGCCGCCGCCATCGCGGCCCCCGCCTCCGCCTCCGCCGTGAGGGGCTACCGTGTCCACAATCATCGCCGCCGCCGCTAGGGGCGTCTCTAATGACGCCGTATCATCGTGCATCGTTGCTGCCGTAACTACCAGCAGAGAGTTAGGTCAGCGTACTTCCTACTACGTCGACGTCGTCGTAATGCATGATTGTCATCGTCGCCATCACCATCAATACTGACTACTTTAGCAACTTCATTTAAGAATGATGTGGGTGATGAACAGGTTTGGTTAAGCAATTGTCAAAATAATTATAATACTGGTGGGAGTGTTGATTGGGTGATGGATTTACCTTCTTCTCCTTGGCAACCACCATTAACATCTTATAGTAACGTTTCCATTCTCAAGACGGTTCCTATGCATCTTGTATAATGAGATCACATATTCAGGATAACACGGCATTGCGACATTTGTTGTTAGCATCATCTCAGAACACCGAGAATTGTAACCACTATCGTTATACACGAGTAATTCGACTCTGTTTATATCGCCAATGCCAATGCTTCTGTCTTACCAATCGTTGTAGTTCTATTAGTGGTAGCATATTCGTTTTCGTACACGTTTCTTATTTCGACTTTTTAATTGACGCAGTCATCAATGACAGTTTACAATAACGTTTTAGAGTAAATGACATAATCAACCAATAAATTTGCACCAGTTTCACCAGAACGTAAGAAGCCAGTTATTACTGCTTCCTTTCTTTGGCCTATTCCCTGCATCTTCTGACTCCATTGCGTCTCATGGTTCCATTGGAACATTTTCTCATGTTACGACATCTTCTTCTTCGGAAGGTCATTCACCATCTCCATTACAAGCTCAACTCTCTCTTTCATCCCTTTCTAGTAAAATTTCCTTATCTTCATTAGCTTGTGTGATGACCATCGTTTCTATTCCCTCCTATGTTAACCGTCCTCACTAACACTTCGAGCGTATTTCTAGTTATCACACCGTTTCCATCGCTACGTATTCCATCTCTTTCTCCTGTACAACAACACGTTTGGTTTGTCATTTTCTTCATCAAAATGGCCTTTGCTTCTTAAAAGAATGCCACCTTTTCTAATGTTACCAACCGTTATCATTAATACTTCAAACACACACACATCCTCTACCTCATTGCCATCACTTGCGTCATCACATCCACCACGACCTCAGAAGACTGTTATTTCATCAACATTGAATTGCCACAGTCTATACGCCTATTTATACATTTTTTCTTCAATTTTACCCATCCTCGCCAACATCTTAAATGTTTTCATCTCCCCTAATGCCATCGCCTGCGCCATCACCTCCTCCCTGCCAGCGCGTAGCTAGTGGCCCGTAACACGCGCGCCAAACACTACCTCCCCAGCGCCGCCCATCGCTACTGAACAACGCCCTCTCGCACGAGCTTTGTTCGAAGCCTTACACACGGCGCCGTGAAGCGAAGATACACCATATAAAGCAGGTCCCGAAAGAAAAGCTGATCAGTTTGATAACATTTAACGGAATGTACGATAAAGGAACAACGCATGCGATGCAGCGATATTTCAGTGAATCCTTTGTGAAGGCAGATAAATAGCGACGTATTACAATAAACATTTTTACAGGCCTGTGACCTGGAAGAAGAAAGATGGAATGCCTAGTTAATGGAAATCAAATTTATGAGAGGCTGGGGGATATTTGAACTGAGGCTTGATTTGTTTCTAACAACGTCTAATAACGGTATATGTAGAGCTTGAAACGATACACAATTTTTCATTTCTTGAATAAGCCGTTACTACGGTTTTTATGAGGGCGTAGCAAGTATAAGAAAAATAAACTTATTTTTTCTCTGCATTTGACTGTCTGAACTAAGTGCGTGATGATGAGTAATGCGCTTCCTAAGGTTATGTAAGCAAACAATCTTAAAATGTATCAATGTTTGTTGTAAAAAAATAGTGCAAATTCATACTAATTGAGGTGAATTAATTTATGTAGTTCTACGAAAATGTATGAATAAATTTACTAGACAACGTTTCTGGATTGGATAGTAGCAATATCAACAGAATTATGAAAATTATTTTGTGTATTTAAATCTCGCCAGGAAACCAAACAAATGTCTTTATCTTTGCTACTGGTAAAGTACAAATGTATTAAACTTTTAGGAGGACATACAGTAGTGATAATTTCGCCTCATATTCAAGTATGTATGAAGAGTAACAATGATACAAAATTACGAGTACTTTTTATTTGGTAGCACTGAATAGTAGTTATTATTAATATTATATTTTTACAAGGCTTAAAACGAAAAAAGTATGTTAGTTATCTTTATTTATTATATGATATTATATTTTATTTATTATATTTTTTGTGAGGAGAATACATATAAAAATGGCACGCGTGTTTCTTTACGTGGCGACGCACATCATATAAGTCGTAATCACAAAGACATTCTTGTGCCTCGTTTCATTACAGTTACCCATCAATCTACTTCCTTACTCGCATGTGGAATCTTGAAACAGCAATAATTCATACCGCTTTTGGAATATGCAATTACGCAAGCAGCATGTCAATCTACATCTGTCCTCTAGTAGTGCATTACAAATGTCGTTTCTTGCAGAACGTAACGACTACACGATCAAACTTCTTACATACAATTACATAGCTAAGTGAAAGAACAACACGGAAACACACCGATCAGCATTCATGTTCAGTTTCAATGTACCTACCGCAAAGCATTAGTACTCGTGCATTAGTTATTCATGTGTTGTCCCAGATATAGAAGCACGCTTGGCCGCAAGAGGCAGGCGGTAAGCATCTGTGGAGGTCCAGAAGAGATAGCGAAACGCAGGAGAGGAGTGGGAGGGCCGACGTCAGCGAATGATCTGGAGAGGGAGGAGAGGAGGAGAGACGGGAAGGGGCGGGAAGGTTGAGGCACCGCCCCTCACGACGCGAGCCATGGACGGACCGGCGGAGAGCTACGCACGACTCGGGCGTCTCTGTCGGAGAGAAAGCGAACTACTCCCAATGCCCGCGTCTTGTTCAAATGCTAGTTGGCTGTTTGCTATATTGTATTCATTCATGCAAGGTTTATATTCTTTAATGAAGAGTAACAGTTTCATATGTGAACATTGACGATCCCAAATCGTGCATTTGTGGACCCATTAATAAAAGTTTGTAGTTTCAAATCTCTCTTAGGAGTGTTATCACCTAACAAAGGCCAAGAACCCTCTCCATCGGATTGAATTACAGCATTTATATCATCATTGTTTATTTTATTAATTAAAATCGAAGTAATAAGATACTAACCAACAGATCAAACTTTCCCCCAAATTGTTTATAGAATTTTATAATGTTCACTAGGCTGTTAGCAACAAAGGCTGATTAACAAAAACATTTTTAAAATGAAGAGTCTATTAAAAATTCATATATTAAAAATATAAAATGACTAACGAAAATATTGTGACTTCCTTCTCTGTCATATTGAGAATCTAGATGGGGTTTATATTCCAGTCCGGCCACTCTAAATGAAAGCCTTAGAAGCTGGCTATTCTACCGGGTCGTTTGCGTGATTTCCTTCGCTCAGTTCTGAGTGAAGGCCGGAGAATTTCTTAAAAAATGATCCCTGTACTTCCTCCTCATGGAAACATAGCCCACATCTGAATATTTTTGATAAACTAAATTAACCACTCCAAACGCATTCCAGGTATTCGGACAGGCTTAGGTGGCGCTGGGAGTGAACTGATGTCACTCCAGTGCCTCTGACCGAGTCGTCCGACTACTCTAGTTCCGACGGTGGCAGGTTTCCGCCGCTGACGTTTGAAGTGGCGGAATTTCTAGCTATAATCTGTACTTTTCCGTGAATTCTCCGATGAAAACGAGACGAATGTCGGAGCCAGGGACGAGCTACGAACTGCGCGCGATATGTCCTTCCTCTCTCTTGCATCTCTTATCCTCATCTCTTACTAACACAAACTTAAACTTACACGCACTACCTATTACACATGTCGGGAGGTCTCGACTGGGGAGGTGCTCCACTGGTGGGAGATACCTGGTTGGAAAACCGCCGCAAGTCGATGTGTAGGACGACCACCAATCTCACTATCCAGTGGAGGCAAGATTATGACAACCTTCTATAACGAAACAAAAATTCCCGACATTAATAGGACGACTGACCGTAGCTGTGGATGCATCCGCAAACCGGAAACAATCAATTATCACGTAGTATTAATATGCGTTAGCTGTTTGTGGAAGAAATGCTCGTGGGCCGCACCGTGCGGAGTCGAGCGGAGTCGGCTCGGGCCGTGTCGGGTCGGGTCGGGTGAGGGTCGCGGCCGTGACTCCGGCGTGACTGCGAGGCGACGCGGCGTGCGCTGCGTCGCGCGATTAAGTCGTGAAGTCGCGCAATAAAGCAGAGGGCGGGAATTGTACCTCACGCCCAAGGAACATCGGCTTCGGAAATTCCGAGATGCGAAAGACCGAGGGAAAGTAAGTTTTCAATAAGACAAAATGGTATTTATTTAATTTCTAACCCTCGAGATTTACTCTTTTGTCGGAGAAGTTCGCGTGCGAGTTTTGTTTATTTATTTTCGTATTTATTTATTGTTAATTGATGCTTTGAATTATTAAGTTCGTAAACGTACAGTATGCTCTTTTGCTTTCAAGACATGTTCATTTTTAGACATTCTTTAGGTACTTTCTCTAATCTTAATTTATAATAGTTGTAATTTCTTTAACTTTACTGCTTTCTTTTTATATTCAGAATGTTTGCAATACTTATGGGTAAAGTTATTGTACACAACCTTATTAGAGTAAATGGGTTTATCAAATTTATTTTTTGAACCAGTGATCTGCAAATTCCATTCTGAAAAATGGACTTTAATGAGGCAGTAGATTGCGCTAAATGGAATATTAACTGGGGCTGACTTACGTGAATTAGTGCTCCACAAGTGGATCACGAGATCGAAGTCATAATGTTATGATGACTACTCTCATCACTTAGTAAACATCTTCTCAAAACATTCTCTGGATGTAGGGCAGTGCCCTCAATAGGATTCCAAAAGAATAATCGCCGCATAACCTCAACCGGGCACTTGACATTTGTGGGTTAATGTGTTCTACAAACTATGTCAATAACAATATTATTATTAATTATTATTATTAATTAATATTATAATTAATTATTATGATAGATTACAAAATGTCATGACAGTGGCTACATTGCTACACTAGAATCAGTGTAGAGGAGATTGTTCGGGTGATTATTTCATATTCCTTGGCTCGTCAACGGCTTCTGTATTTAGTTCCATAAGTGCATGTTATTTTATCACGGTAGATAGCGGTGTTCTTCCTCCGTTGGTTGGTGAGATTCACCGCAGACCTACTCGTCGGCTAAAGGGATTTTCCGAAGCTAGGTGTTTCTCCTAACAGTGGGGCACTACTTCAGCCAGGTCAAGCTCAAGGCTCCCAAGATGTAGTGCATGTAAGTATAAGTGTGGGAAGTAAGGGAAGAAAGGGCAAGGAAAGGGAGGGAAGATCTTGCGCAGTCTCTGGACAGTTGTTAGGGCATTGCTCCGGTATTCACCTGTTTTTCATCAGAGAAATCTTGGAAAATTACCGATCAGAGCAGCAAGCCGCCAGAATTCTCTTCCAGACATCAGCTGCATTTGGACTAGTATCGAAAATCTTGCCTCCGTCGATCTCAACCCCTAGGACTTCTCGGTCACAGACATCAATATTGATGCCCTGCAGTGACATCAATTGTTGCCTTCAGCAACTTCTGCCGCTAGGTGCAGATGCGTTGTTACCTGCACGTCCATACCCGCATTAATTTTCACCTCCACTTCCATCTTTTCATCCACTTCCACATCCACAGCCACTCGAATTTCCACATCCAGTTCCTCATCTATTTCCATCTACCCTTGGTCATCCATTTCTATATCCACATCCCCCGCCAACGTCACTTCTGCCCTACCCTCAATATCCGAATCCTCCTCTCCACTTGCACCTCCGCCTCCAGCTGCGCGGGCGCCCGCAATCAATTAACAGGGCGGCTCGCTATCACGGGGCTGCGGAGGGGGCGGTCGCTCAATGGGCGCTGTTAAGTGGCGATCGCGTCGCGTGAGCCGTCGAGGCTGCGTCCTTGGGCGCGTCGCTGCTCCATTATTCAACCTCCGCCGCCGGAGCCTCCGCGGGCGCGCGCTCGGGCCGGGGCCGGCCTCGGTGGGAACGCATCGCAGCCGATAGGTATCTCCGCTGGCATTCCGTCGTGACCGAGTGATTTTCGGAAGGAGGCGCCGACGCGACTACCAGAGTTACTCGCCCGCTGTATTTGTGCAGCGGTCAAGACCTAACGTGTTGACACCTCGATGTAAACCGTAAGAACGACATATAGAACCTGGTACTTAAGCCCTCTAAGACACCATTTCATTCTGATATTTAATTTTGACATTATTGTCAATTTTGTGAGCGAAATGCTATGAGTGTTTCACAGTAGAATGGTAGTCGTCTTACTCATTTACTGTTTTCGGAGATTTCGGACATTCTACCCGATGTTATTGCTGCGCGCAGTACATTCGATGATACTGCTGGGAGCACACTGAGAATTTGCTAATTAATTCAATTGATTGGCTGCCGAAAACAGTTGAGTCGAGTGACAGACGAAAAACTATAGTTTGCTGCTTAGTAATGTTTGGTCCGTTTTTAACGTTTCTAACATTCCGTTTGCACATTTTGTAGTCTAGGATTAAGATCTCATCCAAAGATCTAGGCTATTATTTTACCTCAAAATGTTCACATGTGACTACAATTCCAAATGTTAATTTTGTCTGTTAATTTTAAGAAGATGTCGTGAGGAAATTCTTTAGGTATAGTCACTAACAGCGCTACGATAACCGTAAGACTTCACTGCCAAGAAAAGTATAGTGGTACTGTGGAGAAAAATATAGAAGTTTATGTATGTTTTGACACATATAGTTTTTCTAGTTACTTCAACGCAGTTTTTCTATTCTGATCTTTAGCTTTAAACTTCTGTAGAATCCGCAGAGTGATTTGCTTCACTTGAACTGAACACAGTGGTAACAGTAAGATCATGGGTATTACAACATGCTTCCAGGTGTCTCTACTAAGAGATTGTTAACTGAACCTTAGAAGGCATTATGTTTTAAATGCCTAGCAATAAAAAATCGCAAGGAAATACACTTACGTAAATAATAAATTAATTACTTATAAACCCAACTCTTTGTGTGACTCATTTACTCACAAAATAATACACGGTACGCTGCAAAGGAAACACCTTGTGCCATTACCGAAATAAAGGAGTGCATAAGTTAAAGTGCAGGGTGTAGCCCGTTCTGAGGTCGCCCCCAAAGGGGTCACCCGGTGTGTCGAGTGAACGGAGGTTTCAGTTGCCTCGAATTTTGAAAGTCGCAAATTCAGACCTTGGCTGTAACAAACGTGAGTGGGCGGCGTACAAATCTCTGTCACTCGATTCTACGGCTCGCAGATTTGCATAATAATTAATACCTCTTGTCTCTCCGGGACATGCGCTTAACTCGCATGCCTGGCATTCAGTTCGTATCTAGGTATTTTAGAAAGTTTTGCGGGAATTGAAAAAAACTGGGCGAGCTCGTATGCATCCGAAGGTTATAAGTCATCAGGGGTGTCACAATACTCGGAATTGTGCAAATGAATGGAAAAGACCAAGAACGGAAGTACTTCTTGAAGTGTTTCTTCTTGAACTACATATCGCTGTGGTGAAATTGCTTTTATTGAATTAATGAATAAAGTATATTTTTACATCTCATACCTGGGTTTACTAGTCGGTTTTTAATATAAGTTATACAAATTAACATTTCCATAGTTGCAAGATGTACTGGCAAGGTTCAATTAATAATAAGTTCAATTAATAAGAATTATTTCGTCAACAAATACAAATAATTAAAACCACATGCAGTCGCGTATGTGCATACGTTAGAATTCAAATTTCCACTTGTATTATATTCTTCCTTAGTAGAGGATCGTCATCTGTCAATCTGGTTCTCTTTTTATACCAATTAAATTCCTTCAAAACTTGACAAAGGATTTTTAAGTTGCAGTGATTGTACCATCACGTAAAAGGAATTGAACAACGTTGCTTGTGTTGCTGTGTCTCAGTAAAATTATTACCATTGATGATAAATAGTATTACATTACAATGCACTTTACCTTGCATTGTATTACAATGTACATGTGATCTGTCATGCAGTATTTACTGAGTGGGAAACTCTGTGGTATAAATATCCAGAAAGAGATTAAACTCTCGGATAGTGACGGTGAAAAATGGAAGCATGCCAGTAAAATGATGAAGTTCACATAAATGCAAGGAAACACAATAATTGTGACTAAGTCCAAGGTCTTCTAGTCAGTCAATCTGTTGAAGTTTCTTGGAAGTATCAACAGAGATTTTGTGGCACATAATCATATTTAAGATCATAAAAAATGTCATTAAACGAAAATTACTTATGAATGTTTTATTCTAATACACATTATCAAATACAAAAAGCTAGTTTAGGAAGTGTTTTACCCTCCATCGCTAGCTTCAGATTCTAAAATGTTGCTTTTTCAAAAGAAATGAAAAATTAATAAAGTAATAAAGATGAAAGATCAATTTATTTAAACTGCGATTTGGTATAAGTCGGTAGAAGCTAATTACATAAATAAAGTCATATAACTATAATAATAATAATATAAAAACTGATTCATAAAATAATAAGTTACATTAATAGAAAGAAACGTCTATAATCTAACTCCGCACTGAATGCTTGTACAATTAAGACCATGCTGCAATGCACTGCACTTCAATTCACTTCACTTCACTATGATCCTTAAATCACACCCTAATGAATCACAATTCCAAACATTGATAATCCATCAATCTTCAAAAATCTGCCAAGAATTGATTCTTCCAGTGCGTAGAAGACATATTGCGTAAAATTACCTTAAATGATGTACTGATTCAAGAATTCCGAAAAACATTTTAAATCAGATCGCTTTAAATCGGTAATGCGACAACTTGTTTGAAAGGTTAAGGGGCAAAAAGCGTCTCAGGTTGCAAACCGCTCTAGACGCTTAGCCGATAGGTGTTGCCAATTGGATTAAGAAATCTAAGAGTACTGTTGATGTGGTCAGATAACTTTTATGTCAGGACTCCAAATTGTGGGGAGAAGAATCAAGAACGAACTAACTCAGAAAACAGCTACGTCACTTACGCTGAAACAAGGCCACCATGTAATAGCATTAAAAAACTAGTGGTGATACAGGATGACACAGACTTTCCCGTATTAGGTTTCTATTTCCTTTGGTATTGACTAGCTATTTGGATTTGCTACATATTCTTGCAGTACATTTGTTTTGGAAATTTCCTTATTTTTTCGGTTTCCTAGTAGTAGACCGGAAATATTATTTTAGTAATATTCAAGAATAGTAAAACCATTATTATTATAATTATATCACTTTATTTATGTAATTAGCTTCTACCGACTTATTCCAAAAGGCAATTTTCTTTGAAAAAAATGGAGCCGATTTTTAAGAAAATGGTGTTTAAGCAGAACTGTAAATTTGAAATTTGAAGCTCTTTATGGCAAAACTTTCCTTGAGTTTTCGAAAAACTTTTATTAGACGTCATTTGAAGCACTTTAACTCAGATTTGCAATAGTTTACAAATTGCCGCAAATGTGCATGTTAAAGCGTGAGAAATCTATAAATTTATTTTTGTGTATTTTTCGAAAAAACACCTTGAAATGAACTTTATGTCATATTAAAGACTGCAATTATCACTATTCATTCGAAAACTTTGAAGAAAAATACGGGCCGTTTATGAGAAAATGGTGTTTCTGAAAATGCGGAATTTTAAGCTAGTTTTCAGAGAAAACGGATGAGTTTTCGAGAAACTTTATATCGTATTATTATTTGCACTGTACTCACCAATACAATAATGTGAACAAATTGCCTCTAGTGAAAATATTAACGATGCGGGAGACAAGTCAGAAAATACATTTTTTGAAAAAAAAAAAAAGAGCCGTTTGATGTTTTTGTCATCTCATAGAGTGCACTACCTCAAAATGAACTACCAAAAACATTTCAGAATGAACTTTACGTCATATTATAAAGTCAGATTAGATATTCATTCGAAGAGTTTGAAGAAATATTTGGGACAATTTTTGAGAAAAGTCTTGTTTTTGTTATTTTTTAAATTGTACATATTGCTCGAAATATGACGCAAAAACAACTAAAATTTTCACAAAAATGTACATGACCTTAATGAATGAACTCACTAGGGAGAACAAATTTTACTTCAAGGAAAAAAATATCTTCAATTTGTAGCGCCCGTAAATTTTCAAAATTACAAAATTTTCGAAAACTCAGAGTTAACTTTGAAAATCGGACCTACGCCACCTTTATAAGTGTATTTCACTATATTCTTAGAAGAAATTTAAGGAAAAAATTTGGAGCCGTTTTTGAGAGCATTTTGAAAATTTCCGTAGGCTAATGTAAAGTACATCCAAAAATTAATGAATGTTTTTCATAATCGCAGAGCTTCGACTGAGACCGGATCGAGGGGGGTTTATTCAGTTTGGAAAAAATAGCATGCATAATTTAGGTGCTAGTGTTGTTCACATACACCAGACACAGACAAATGGCTAGACAGACGGACAGAGAAACAGATAGATAGGCAGACCGGCAGACAGGCAGACTGGCAGACTGGTAGACTGGCAGGCTGGCAGACTGGCAGGCTGGCAGACTGGCAGGCTGGCAGACTGGCAGGCTGGCAGACTGGCAGGCTGGCAGACTGTCAGGCTGGCAGACTGGCACAGTCAGTCTGCAGTCTACAGTTTGGAAAAAATCGCAAGCATAATTTAGGTGCTAGTGTTGTTCACATACACCAGACAGATGGATAGACAGATGGGCAGAGAGACAGACAGATAGGCAGGTAGGTCTCCCAACATCCCAGCTGAGATGGCTCAGGGTATCAATAGTTGTCACTGCTGCGAGGTCCTACATTTCGAATTTCCACGGGTGATTGGTATAAGCAAGGTAGTTTTGTCGATTTGCAATTTAGCAGCTGCAGCGCTGAATTGAACTCTCTGGAGAAGAATTCTAGCAGTCAACTGTTCTGTTCGAAAGGTATCCGTGATTTCTTCGATCAATACCAGCCGAAACGTTCCTTATAAAAGAAGTCCCTTAACGGGCCATAGGCTGCGCGCAATTTTTCCGTCCTCGCCCTTGTTTCCTCCTCTCCCCTTTCATGCATGCATACACACACACGCACTCATCTGCATTCACGCTCTGCACTACCACACTTGCAGAAGGTCGACCGGGAGCTTAGAGCTTGGCCCGGTTGGGGCGGGGCCCCAGTGGAGGAGATATCTGGAGGGGAAACCCCCACATGACATGTAGATTGACGCCGGATCTCATATTCCATAGGGAAAAACATTGCCACCTCCCAGGGAACAACATGCTCCACATTTACGGGACCAATAATCATTGCATTCAACGCGCCTTGAAACACAAACTAAATACTCATTCAGCCTTTATATTGGACTCCCTACAATTCTCGGCGATATAATTTTCAAACTGGAGATGAAAAGGTAAATGAAATTAATAGAACCGTAAAAGAAGTTTACCATCTATGATTCTATGAATTTCACTGCTTTTTAACATGAGATCAAAGTCAGAATATTACAGTTATTGTGGATACCGTGAACAAAAAAATCCACATACGAGTATATAGAATAAGATGATATCAATTATTTAGGAAGGAATAAAATGAAAGTCCATGAAAATAACAGAAGGGAGAAAATGAAAATGGTGGATGAAGTGAACAGATATGGGGGATGAAGGGAATGTAGAAAATAAATCTAAACCTAGAAGGTAAGATTATAAATGTACGAAAAAGAATGTAGGTTATGGGGATAGTACAATGCGAGTATTAAGAAAAATTAGTAAAATCAAAAAGTCAGAGAAAATAAGGTTATAAAACGTTTGAATAAAACATAAATATCAGAAAATTCTAAAAGTTATGACAGACAATGAGAACAAAAAAATAATCCGCTATGCCACCTCCGCCTCGATCTCCAAACAAAATGAGTGATTTATATTACACCAGATTCAAAAGTATGTGAAGCCACAACCGAACCGTCAGCTTGCAGATTAAACGCACCGCTATCATAAGAACACTCTAAGAACTGAAATGCCAGAAAATATTAAATGCATTAATCAGATAAACGCACCTAACGCATCTGTACGACATTGTTGACAACCAAAGGATTATTGAAAAAAATATATATTTTTTTGATTTGTCTTTAACCTACACAAATTGAGGCATGTTTGAAAACAATGTTAATGATTTTCTCTGCCCTTTAATTAACATTCGTGTATGTGGAATACCTGGAAAAAAGTTATTGTGAATACCATGAACAAAATACGCCACATTTAAAGAATGAGACGAATTGAAATAAGGAAAGAATGAAACGAAAGTCCATGAACATAACAGAGAGATCCAACTGAATTCGGCACTTTTTATTACTTAGTTTTGTAACGTATATTTTAAAGTAATATTCTAACATGTCTTAATCTCTTAATCAAAGCTAGGATTTAGCAGCATAAGTATGCAAGGTTACGTTTTATCCAATACATTCTAGAACTTTCTTAATTTTTTTCCGGTTCCAGCGAAGTAGATCGTTGCTCGCTTCCGCCGCAGCCGCTGCCTCTCAGGAGTGGGTTTGGGCGGGGCGGGGCGTCGGAGGGTGCGGCGTCGCGGCGCGGCGCGGCGCGGCGTGGCGCGGGCTCGTATTTCGATGATAAAATGTGCCCCGGCGCGACGACGCATGTTCCGGGGTGCGGCTGTATATCATCCCAAAAGCGCCTCGCGTCTGCCTAGTCAATAAAAGCCCCGGGCGGAAGATATACGGCGTTATCAGAAGTGCGCGCCGCCGCCGCCGCCGCCACCGCCTCCACCATCCCCATCGCCGCCGTTATCTCCGCCATGGCCGCCGCCTTTGCCGACGACATTGACGCCTCCTCCGCCGTCGCCACCGCCTCCGCCTTCGCCGTCACCTCCTCCACCGATATCCTACCGATATCCTCCGGCGTCTATCCTCCACCTCCATTTCCACCTTCACCTCTATCTCCACCTTCGACAACGCCTTAGTTTACGCCTCCGCCTTCGCAATCGCATTTAGCACCCCATTCGCTTGTAACTCCACCTCCACTTTTGCTTCCGGTTCGCCTTCGCATTTACCTCCAACACCATCTCTGCCTTCGCCTAATCGTCCGACTTCACCTCTGCCTCCATCTTCGCCTCCAAGTCTATCTTCACCTTCGCCTACATCTCCACCCTCATCCGCAACCTCCACCTTCGCCTCCACCTGCATCCGTCTCCACCTCCCTCTCCGCCGTCGCTTGTGTCTTCGCCACCGCCGACGCCGCAGCAACAAATCTTGGAGACGGCGCTCAGCGGGAGCTGCAATGGCCGGCGCCCCTCTCGATCGCCGCCCGACCGCCCCGGGGCGCCGAGGGCGGCGGGCACAGTGGAGCCCATTTTGGCCGAAATTTCAGGCGGCCCATGTCGGACGGACAAAACCATACAAAACAGATATTTCTCTGACAGCTGACAACGGCAGTATCACACTTGACAACATCATTTCCGTATTCTCGCGTCTACTAGACAGCGAGTGTTTTTGGACGCCGTCGGAAGAGGTTTTTCGCGTTCACTAGGACCATTTCCGTTTACCATCACACGTTAGAACGAATCCGGAACGTCGAACAAAAACGGCCGACTGAAATTTCGGGTATAATCGTCTCTACTGGATGACCGCTGGATGCTTGACTCCAAGTGGACATGTCGAGAATAGGAGAGGAAGAGAATGTGTGGTCTCAAATTGCATGTTTGGTGTATAAAATTCGAGTTACGTCAAGTTCCGCTGAATGTCGCTTACGACGGAATGTTGGCAATGTGTTTTCATTTTTCAAAAACGCACCAGATTTTTTAAAATCATTGTACTCGAATTTTCCTAAATCTGTCAATACTTCCAAGTAACCACATTTATAGTAAATTCCTAGAACTGACAATGATTTCACAACAGTATTTCAATAGAATGACTGTTAAAATGAATTAGGGACCGTCTTTTACTTCAAGAAACATCGTCTATTTTCTTTTAATATTAATGGAAATGTTGATTGAATTTTCGTTTAGAGTTGCCTTGTTGTGTGAGATTTTGTTGTCAGAAAAATGAAGAGGTCTTCACAAGAAATCTTTTTGCCCTAACATAAATACACCTTCTAATTTTCATTTCATTTCTCTGTTATTAACATTTATGTTCACGAAATTATGATGACAGTAATGAATATGTTTAACAATTATTTTATTGCCTTCTGCTGAAATAATAACAAGTGAATTAAAATGAACAATTAGTTCGTATAGCGCATGCATGAAAAAAGTGTTGGTAAGTTTCCGAGTATCCTGCATGTATTGTGTAATTGTGTTAACGATACAAAAAGTTGTGCACTTATTGTTCTCTGCCTCCGTTTTTCTGGCCACTGTGCAGAGCTTGCGCCTGCGCTGTCATCAAAAGTGGTCAGGGTAGACCGCGATTTAAGTTCAGAGTGACCGCCATTAAAACCCTGGGTTAAGTGTTGCAACGCCGTCTCGTCTTTCTATTTTATGAAATATTTTTTTTATAAATCAGAGAATGTAATAAAAAATTAAAGCTCTTGTCAAAAGTATATAGTGGCAAAATGAAGTATTAAAAGGGCCATGAACAGTTTCAGAATTTCGTAAGAGGACTAATTTTGGATCAAGGTTTTGCTTTTACATGTCGCAAATCTGCAAACATAGGACGTCTAGTTTACGTCTTTTTCAGATAATGCAAATGAAGTTTTCTCTTCATAAAAATCCTCGACTTCAACTGATTTTTAGGGCAGTATCACACACACACACAACTTGAATAATAAGAACTATAAATTATGATCATTATTTTGTTTCATTTTATAATAGTAATTATTAATATTGAAGTTAATAACAATATTAACAGTCCTTATGCAATTCTTACTGCTTAATCCATCAATAAGCGCGTTATTTCTCCATTTAAACCTTAGTGAACACAGTTATTTCAAACCTTCATTATTAGAATTGCGCCAGAATTACACTCCATGGTCAGTTCGAATATATCTTCTTTCAAATAAGTGCTATTTTGTAAACACTACTTCGAGCTTGAAATAAATAAAGGTTAGGCGACTTCAACCATACTGCCCCGTCCATTCGCCATCTCGGCCACTGCCGACGTCTCCGCCATCGTCTCCGCCATCGTCTCCGCCATCGTCTCCGCCATCGTCTCCGCCATCGTCTCCGCCATCGTCTCCGCCATCGTCTCCGCCATCGTCTCCGCCATCGTCTCCGCCATCGTCTCCGCCATCGTCTCCGCCATCGTCTCCGCCATCGTCTCCGCCATCGTCTCCGCGCGCGCAACCCAGATCGCGCGTCGGAGCCAGCGCCGCAGCCATTAGACGCGTGAGTTAGTGGCGCGTCATCGTGCTTCTGCTGTCTTCTGCGGCCACTCCCGCCGAAATTCAGACAAGTTTATTACGCCCGCCTCTTCGCCCGGCCGCAGTGCTCCAAAGAAGGCGAGGGCTACGGCGATTCAATTGCTCTAAGTGACCGGGGCGGACGATGATTGGTTGTTAGCCGGGATTTACTTCGCGTAATGCTTGTGCTCCTCGTCTTCCATGCGGTTTTTATGTTGGGACATTTTTAATATCTTCGTTGATGTCACTTTTTGAAATATTTGGCTTCTTTTCTATCGTCATATTTTTTGTATGTTTATAAATTGCTGCGGAGAAGCTGTGTGTTACGTGTATTTGTAGTGAAGTCTTGAAATTTTTCCTATCCGTTAGTGAAGATGATTTTGAATTCCATATTCTTTCTCGTAGATTCACAAGAGAACCCTCAGAAGTTTGTATGTGTTGTTTTTCTCAATAATTTTCACTTATGTCCAGCTTTCTGTAGAAACCTTCAAAAGAATGAAATATGTGCTTCAGAAGATGATGAAAAAGCAAAAATTACCAAATAAGATTGATTCTGAAACTATTGAACAGATTACACTGAGAAAAGGTATCGGTAAATAACAAGAACATTAACATATGTGTAATGAAAATTAAAAAGGAAAATATTAGGTTAAACTTACGTGGGTGCAGCAATCTGCATTCCTGTTTCATCCGTTTTTCTAACTACCTGTGTGCAGCATGCAGGAATCTGTTGGCTGCAAACAAGTGTTCTCAATATACCAATTGCAAATGTTTCTTGCTCTAACCCTACAAAAGAAATTCAAATCAAAAGCAAATCACTTCTTGAAATCTACAGATTATTTATTCAATAAAAACAATCATGCAATCTAAGAAGAAATATCGTTTGTGAAGAATTAAAAGGAAATATTGTGTACTCTAGTAGGCACACTGAGAGAAATGTTTACTCTATACAATTATCCAGTGGTAGATTGATCTATCCAGTAGGTATAGTTTATTCTGTAAGAACAAAGTACTTACTATTCGTGTTTACGAAGCTGCTGTTTAGTTAAACATACTAATAAAATGTATTCATGTTTACTAAGCAAGTCGAATCGGTCACATTTCTGAGAACAAGTGCTGACTAATCAGTGTTAGTGAGTATGACGACAAGGTACGTGGACAACACTGAATGATTTAATCCACAAAGCGAATGTAGTTCCATTGATAATTCACTTCGTGTGTTCACTTAAGATTTTGTAGTAACGAAACTAAATAACGTTTAGGAATCTTCCTACACAAATAATTGGGTAATGAATGGCGCTTACTAAACTTGTTTAGTGCACTGCGCCACAACATTTCTGTCAATATTCCTCGTTCGTTAAAAAGTAAAGAGATGCCGAATCATTTCTTAAAATAGTTAAATTTGCTTTCTGTTAGAACCTCAAATTACGAGTATAAGATTTATTCAAACAAAATGTTTGCTGTGTTGATATGGCGCAGTCATGAGTATTTTTTCTATAACCTTCGGAAACCTGACATTCAGGTAAGCGTTATTACATTTCAATTTCTTCAATGGACACGGTTCTACGATGAGCAGTTTGAATAGATTCGCCTTGACAACATCGACAGTCCGCATCTCTCTTTACACCTGTAAGTTAGATTCGCTTGTCGTTGTGTCTGCGTGGCGGGGCGGCGTTGGGCTCGTTATCTGGCCGTTTCGCCTTCAGCTGCGCGCCCTCTCGGCCCCAGCGCCAGGCAGCTGCGGCGGCGCTTCAGGTGTCAGTCTCGTGGGCTGTCGGATTAAGTCCATTAGCGGTGGCGGCGCGGCCAGTTGCGGTGGTGGGGCTGATGACGGCGGTGGAGGGGGGCGATAGCGGAGGAAACGGTGGTGACAGAGGGGACGGCGATGGCTCTGGGAATGGCGGGGGGGTCGGGGGAGTGGGGAGAGCGAGGGCTTCGTGGCAATGGTGACGTCCATGACGGTGCTGGCGGTGGGGGCTGAGTGTTGATGCTGTAAAAGATGACGGCGATGGTGGCAGTGGTTGCGGTGGCGGTGGCGGAGGCAGTGGCATCTATGGAGTGTCGGGGGTATGGTGGCAGAGGCGGTGGTCCCCTTGGTGGAGATAGCAGCGGCGGAGGCGGCGATGGTGGCGCTGATAGAGACCGCCATTGGCGGTGGTGGCATTAGCGGCAGCGTCCAAGCGGGAAAGAATGGATCGTGACTTCGTCGTCTGAGGGATTGAGAAGTACGAAACGGCTGGAAAATTGTGTGCCATATTTTGTTAAAAGCGTTGCTTCTGTAAATATTTGGAGTTCATGTTCTTCAGAATGTATCTTGAACGAATTCAGTCGCTGACTAGAGGAGAATTCTAGCAGCCAGGCGCTCTGATCGGTAGTTTTCCGTGGTTTCTCCGATCAACATCACGCAAATGCCCGAGCAGTACCCTACCAAACGGTCCATGGACTGCGCGCAATCTTTCCTTCCTCCTCCATGTTGTATACTCAACCTTTCTTACAAACCTTACCCTTTTTTGCACACCACGACCACACATTTCGGGTGCGTATAGCCTCTCCTGGCAGGGGTGGTGCCCCGCTGGTAGGAGATACTTGTTCTGGGAAACGAGAAGGTCGGCGCTGGATTTTACCATGCAGAGGGCGAAGATTACAACCACCACCCGAGCACTACACTTTCAGGCCTAATGACCTTAGCAGCTGATGCGCTAATTAAACAATCAATCAAATATATTTGCTTCGTAAAAACGATTATTGTTTGGTGTCATTGAATAAAATAATATCATATTCAAATATATATATATATATATATATATATATATATATATATATATATATATATATTTAAGAATGCAGATAAATGTGTGAATAAAATATGTCGTGATTTTGTCATTGTAATCGTCGCTTACTAACGCACCTTTTTCATCGCTGATATAGTTGATGCACTATACAATGGGCAATCTCGCATGTAAATATTACTAATGTTATGAACAAAAAAACAGATTATTTGCATTTTATTTTAAAAAGATTTAAGTCATATAAACGCGGAATGTCGTTTTCATACAGACAAAGATCCTACAAGCAAAGGTAAAACAAAAAAAAAAGTCCTGGTCTGATCACCTCCAGGCAGTACAAGAACAAAGACAGAGGAAACGTCTGTCTGTTCTGGAGAAGTCGACTGCATCTCGACAGTCGAACTCGAAGGCCGCACACCTCATGGTCTATTTCCTGCTAAAAGGTTTTATGATTGCAACATTTCGGCTAACTTTATAGTAGAGTAACAGATGCTTCGCTTTTCTGTTTTAGTAGATAGTATTTTTTACTTTATGATCAAGTCCCATATATCGTGGAAACCCCTTTTATGGACTGCCTTGCATGATTAAAAATCTTGACTTTCACAACCTGAATGAATTTCACCGCAGTCACGAATTAAGGGCACGGGGCAGGAACCTTTCATTCTTGGAATTATATTACTAGCCTGCCTTAATAAAGTTGAGGACATTTCCGCAACAAGTGACATGAGTCAATAGGCTTTTTAGAAAATGGTGCAAATAGATTTTCCGTTAAAAACAGTGAAGCAATAATCAATACATTTTTCAAATCTGCTTTGAAAGGTCAGAAATGCAATTTTTCTAGAAATTGCAATATGGTTTGATTGAAAAACAGTTGGCTACTAATTTCAAAGGAAGATTAGCCGTATTTAATTTCAAACACCTTTGTTCAGAAGATTTTTTTAATGTATTTCGCTTATAATAGAATGTTTTGTTCCGACTGAGCTAAGACAGTGTGATTTGTGATGACCGTATTTTATTTAAATGAAAAAGTACAATGTTTCGACACAGTAATCAGCTGAAATTAAAAAAAGAAGTAAAACCATTTTGGGTGTTATGCTGCTGCCGATCATTAGTCGAGTAAAGAGTGCTGTTCGTCGCACTTGACTTATTGAGTACAATGATTTTCTCTTTGTAACACTGAACTTTACAAGCGATCTTTATAATAAGGTGGTGGCCTAATTCCAGCTATCTTACATCACACTTTAATAATGAAGTAGAAAATGATCGGAAATAGTAAGTAACGAAATTGGAGAAGTGCATAAACTGAAGAGTGCCTGCTTGCACTATTCTAATTATCTTAGAAGATCTTCAATTTTTAATTATTCTGAGCAATTTCCCTTCTTCAGAGGTCACAATTTTCCCCATAATGTGTCATTAACTTTCAGATTAATTAATTTCTTCACCTGGATAGCTATTTACAATAAGTTAAATATTCTGTTATATTGATGTTAAATGTATTTTTATTATTGTTGTTGACAGTAAGTAATATTTGAAATTTGTTTAATTGATTTTCATTCAGATTGTATACATCATGGATTAATGTATGCGATTTAGTTGTTTCTATATGTTCCTGAGAGACTTGAAAGCTAGTGTTGTATTTACAAAGCGTTGTTAAATACAATTTTCGATATTTCGGTTCGACATGTTTTAGGTTTGCTTCAAATTATTATTCTGCACGACACGACGCGGACGGTGTTATCACCTTCTACTTATTTAGTTACCACTATCCAACGTGATATAACGTATCGTTTTGCACCTTACTTCTATATTTTCTAATTCAGTTTCTAGAGGTGTTTAAAATACATTGTATAACGATTTGGCACCTCGTTGGGGAGGGTTGGAAGAATTGAGAATTCACATCTTATCATGTAAATGTTGCCCGAGTATCCATATCTCTCAGTTTGACCGCGATTTTCTGTGAATCTCGAGTTTGCAACTAGAAAAATCTGTATAAAGGCTTCATTGGTCCATTACCTTATTCTACTAAAAAAATCATTATTTACTCAGAATGATTTTACAAATTTCTGAAAAGCTCACATTCTCAAATCAGTTAGACTCCCGTAACATGTTACGTGTTTCTACTATGAACTATGACACGCACTCTAAATTACCACTCGAATCTTCACACATATACATATTGTAATTAATGAAGGAAATTACAATTTCCCGTGGTATTCCTTTCTCTGATAGGTGAAAATATGTATCTAAATCTTTTCATTTTTATAGGTAGCTATAATATAATTTTTGTTTTCTCAGAAACTTTCAGAACGAGAATTATTAGGAAAATGTTAGAACGTACAAGTTTCACACTTCCACTCATTTAATGATACTTTGCATGAATTAAACATATAACCACACCTTGCTTAATTCATTAAGCATATATTTTCATTAAGCATATATTTTATCTGCTTCACATTTATTGTTCTGTAAATTAGACCGACAAATCTTGTGTGAATGCTTGGCTTGTTTGGTCATTTTACTTTCAGTAGCGCTTTCATGAGACCTGAAGCTACTTCCAAATTTTCTAATCCTAAATCCCTTACTTTAACTAATCACAACATATTTTACATATCTCCCTTCTAATGGAATCAAATGAACAAAGCAAACTTAACTCGGCGGAAAATTCCGTCTATTAATGATGTACCGGCGGCATGCATCACAGAAGATTGTGATGTGTTGACCTGTGGAGAGGGTGGATTAGATTGTATCAGAGCGTCCATCTACTTGGTGCTCAAACCAGATGCGTCCGTTTCTTTTTGAGGCGATCGACCGTCATCAAATCCCGTTACGAACTTTTAACACCTCATCCATTTCCGTTTCTTGTCTTCGCTGACATACGGTGTGCATTAACCTCCTTCATGCAGCAACTCTAATTTCGTTCAACCTATGAAAGCAATTTTAATTGATGTCTTCTGTTAAAATTGAAATAACGAAAGCCACCCGCACTTACTGTCTTTTGAGGAAATTGATGTCGTCCAGATAAATGATTTCTAATCAAGTTAATGTTTGAAACAAATGTTCTGCCTTTAAAGGAGTGGACATTTGTCTTCAATTTTGAACATTAACTGAGTGTGGTCACTAGATGAATGTTGTTTCCTAAGTGTTTTTTTGTCAAGAGTTTCTGTCATACATTCACCTTGCACATCAGATCATTATTCATATTGTCAAAGTTATCATCTCAACGGTAGTTTTGGACTGAGTGGTACGTAGATCACTTTACTTTATTTCATCACTGTCGTTAGTTAATAGTACTGAATCAATGTTGGCTTGAAAATATACACAGTTAGAGGCTATATAATAGGCTACTTATTCCCTCATTTCCGTTTTTAAACATTTTAACGAGTCAGAGTCAATGTTGACATAAAAACGTTCTGAACGTGAAATTATTCTTTGTTTCTGAGAGGAAGCACTCACCAATATAGTTCAGAGAAATGTGAACATTTATGGTTTTAAAGTTACATCTCTTGAATAAAAAGTCAGTGGTGTGGCTCAGAAAAATTAAGAATTAAGTTCCTAATCTTGAAAATATGAATTGATTCAGAGAGCGAAATTGATATGTACACCAATTGAAACCAATCCACTAATCAACGATTTTAGTATATGTCAGTCAACAACGAACACAATATTTCTCGACTTCGTAATGTTTCTTTTGTAGTACAAAAATGTACTGATCTGCAAAAGAATGATGCCGTAAGTAGTGATGACATATTTTACCAAAATATCGATACTTGCACAGATCACCATAATGTTTTTCATGCCGATCAAAACATCGACAAAAACGTTGATGTTTTAAATATGATAAAATAGATGGTACTTTCTTATTCTATTTCCACTCTTAAATATATTACTTAATTAAATGAGTTATATTTTATTGTTTCGTCATGTACAAAATAAATATGTTGGTAAATATAATTGTCTAATGTATGAAAGAAAGTGAAATGTAAAGGACATTGTGTTTTGCTATTTTTCCATTTGTTCGCTTTTTTTCGTAAATCATCGAAGTAAAATGTCCTAGTTCTAATGTGTTTCATAGCGAGTCGATATTAAAGTATTTTTCCTTAAATTTGACAGTCATCTTAATTTTATGATCAATGTTCTATGTACTCAAGGTTCAAAATACAGTTTAACGGTATTACCTCGCACATATTGATCAAAAAGGTAACAGCACTGGAGAAGTGTTGCGAGTTGCAAACGGTTTTGTGCCACACGGAGATCCAGAACAGTGACAGTCGTCAATAGCTGTTGATTGCGAGCAATCCACGGAAAAACTAGATACTAGAAATTTTATTTAAATTATGAGAAATTTTGTTGTGAGACATCGATGTTTCTGGACAAATATTGCTCTGAAGAAAACATCCGAAGCAAATCATCGATGTTTCTGCTGTAAAATATCAATGTTTTAAAGCCATCGAAGTTTTTTGCCATCCCTATCCGTAAGTACAACTTCCTGGTTTCCAACGTATGAACTAATTTCGAAAGCGAAATCAACTCATCTTCCAAACCGCGCGTGCAACGAACTCGATGCATCAAAAATCTTATGTAATATGATTTCACGTACGTGGAAATGGGTTTAATGATATTACATCACGCTCACAAATTTTTAAAGCTTCCTTCAAGTGGATCGCACCCCCAGGGCGAGGCGGCTGCTTCTGGAGGCGCTACCACTGCCGCGTGACCTCTTGAACCCGGTTTCTCTTCTTCGGCGGTCGGCAGGTGCCAATTCGCGCCACGGAAACTTCGATTTCGCGCCTCGCCTCTGGAACAAAGCACGTTTTGCTAGTATTAATCATCTGCTACATGAAATACACCTTGCCTGAGGACAGATAAAAGTTATTATTCTAATGCGTTGATGTATGCATGATATTGGCAGCTTGAGTGTAAGGTGCCTGCAGAAACATATTGCATCCTCGTTTTACATTTGTTAGTATCGTGAACGTTACTGTTGTTTATTGGAGAGGACGTCTCTTTCATAAAATAGGTATGCATACAATTATTTTTGGGTCATATTGGAACTATCATTCGGTCTGCGTATTAACGTAATATAAATATCTGTAGTAATATGACTAACATATGAAAAACTGTAATATAAAATGAGATTATGAATGTAAATTACATATCAATAAATGTCGAAATTTAAAGAAAAATGAGAATCTTCACAGACATTTTCGAAAGCCTCAGAAAGACAAATGGATACGGAGGAATTGTGTTATGATTACCATACGTACCTGTGGTTTTAATTATGATGCAATCGCATCACAGCCTGTCCTGTCTGATTCTCTCAACTGAGATACACGTCGTGGCATCTTGCGATGTTGTTTGCTCGCCCTTCCAAGCGATTATGTGTAAGTGATGAGGATGACAGCGGAAGTGACGGTTAAGAGTTTGAGGAGCGATTCAAATTGGGAAAGAACCAAGGTTTTCAATTTAACGTAACGTAGATTTTAGGGACGTCACGGACTTTAATGTACTGTAGACGTTCGACAATGTCACATTTTAATGTAGAAGTAAAGTTATCGCATTTTCTACTATTCGTTTTCTTTTTTCCATAATTTGGAGATCAATTGGCGAACTGCTTTTATATAGTATTGAACGTCATTTCTTGTGTATCACTAAACAAACGCGTAACAATAACCCTCTTTATTTACGACATTCGTGAAATTGTACCAAGTAGTATCTGGAAATAATAATTATTGAAAATTGGAAATTTCAGTACCTACTTGTATTCATATTTTTAATTACCCTATTTTTAATTGATTTCACCTCTCTTCCGATGAACAAAAATATGGTTTTCAAATGTATTATTAATATCTGACAATTGTGTATTTGAAAGCTGGGTCCTGAATTTGTATAAAATATTACGACTATCTTAAGGAAACGCACCAGTAGCTCACAGTGACGAAGAGAACACTAAAAATTGTATTTTCAATTATTTTAGGGTGTAATTCTTTCTGTTGTGTGTATCTGTGGACCTTTGCATTTGCCTCTAAACTAAATGCAAAGCGTGAGTTCTACTGATTTTAATCACAATATAATGTGTTACAAAAACATACATTAAGACACACGTTAAATATAATATAATGAGCCCATTTTTAACACGTATTTGCAAATTATGGTTTTAGCTAAATGTCATACGTAAAACCCGAAGCTTTTGACAAGAACGTCCCATTTTGGAAGTTAATTCCGAAGAGGATATTCGGTTGAAAACATTCGCAACAAGTAACAGTGTTCTGAAACATGTGGATGAGGTAGAAGAAAGTCGGAAGTTCAGCTGACACGAAGAGCCCCAGACTTGACGTGCAGGGCGCCTTTGCGAGGATTACCTGCAGCTGAAGGTGGAGACGCTGAGTGCGACATCTTGATGCCCTGTCTTGCCGCATCCTGTGCGACCCAGCGCCCTGCCTGCTGCGGGCAGGGAAAGACACCGACAACGATAAAAAAGGACGTGTTAAAAAATTGATTGTCGACTATGATTAAAAAGGAAGCAATATAATTATAAATACCATTCAGATGAAGTTTTCGTGAAGGGAAATAAATGTCAGAAGATTTAAGAAGATTATGAAAAATATTACTTCTTAGCAGTTGTGACATATTTAGTTGGTATAAAAAATATGTACTTTAAGGGGTCATTAGAAAAAACGGTTACTTTTAGGGTATGCAGAGTGCGCTAGAAGTTCACGTTTTAGAACTCGTGCTAAAAGTGAGATGATGCCAAAATGTTCAGATAAAACTGTGAATGCAACAAAAAAATACTTTCTTCTGACCTCATCAGCTACTACAGAACCTAATGTATAGAGAACATAATTAACTGATTTGTTTACTTGTATTAAAATAAAGTCGAAGTCTGACTATAAATAGTGGACGACATACGTGATAAAAGTGATTTGATTTTTCTCGTCCTTTCGGCCAACTCGTCCTTTCGGCCTGGTGTCACAATCTTGCCTAGTCATAAACTAAATTATTAAAACATGTAGTATGATTAAAAAATTGTTTTAAACACATTTGTATCTTGGAAAAGCAAGAAGAAAAGGTAAAAATTAGATCATATTTCTGCAAAGATCAAAGAAACAAAGACAACACACATGACATTTATGCCAGTAATGTGCCAGAAGTTGGTATCAAACTAAATATAATAAAATATCACAATTCAAAAAATAAATCCGAAGAGTTTGCTGAAGGAAGTTTATGAATGGAAGATTTTCTGCGACTGTTGCTTCTTTTTTCAATGCTCAAACGTTATTTATTTATTGAAAAATTGTCAAAACGTCAATACGACATCGATAGTTTTATCACATGAAATGTTACTCACTTGCTCAATTACATATTTTGGGAGATTAGTGGTTAGATGGGACAATTTTGGAGGCAAATTAGTTTTACTTTACGTTCTGGAACTGCACTGCTAGATCTTCATGGAATGAACGTCCCCACTTATGACGTTCCCGCGCTGCGTTAATATTAATGTCTGCATAAAGCTACTTCGTGAGTATCACGCGCTTGTGCCTACACGCTTGCGAGGACATCACAGGCAAACCACAACATGCCAAACAACGTCACAGGCATTATCTACCCGTTGTATGAGCTCGTATATACACGTACTTATTCGCGATACGTAGTTCGAAGCTCGTAGTCCAAAATCCGCAGTTCAATCATTGCTCACATTTTTACCAAAGATTCAAATCTTAGACCTACAGTCACAAAAAAGTGAAGAAAAATATAATCGGATAAACGTTTTAACGTGAGAAAATTACCAAAACCTATAATGTGAACTTCTTAAAACTTATTTAAGGTAGTTTTTCAACTAGTGAGGTCATATTGTGACCATTATAACGCTGGGATAACGGTAACGGTATACGGACACACATAAACATGGATTCCCGAGCGGGGTTCGTACCCGCGATACTTCAGCCACGAGGCAGCTACGACTCTTCAGTTCAAGCGACATCGGCTATCCAGGGTGACCTGGAATATGACATTGGGGCTGAAAAAAATTTGATATTTAGAATTGGCATATTGGACACGAGCTGGCGAGGTGTCGAGCCAAACCGCTGGTCACTTAGTGCGGATTGCGGCCGGGGGGCGGCGGCGGCGATTAGGGCGGAGGCGCGGAAGGAGCTCTGTGACACGCGCGCCCGCTCAAGG
The DNA here is from genome assembly GCA_038098605.1 of Gryllus longicercus. NCBI lineage: Eukaryota > Metazoa > Arthropoda > Insecta > Orthoptera > Gryllidae > Gryllus > Gryllus longicercus. The sequence goes on along the minus strand of JAZDUA010000047.1, from coordinate 3,656,934 downwards.
CAGCCTCGCCTGACCTCGCGCGTCACGCGAGGCGCGGAGCACAGCAGAGCGGGGAGGAATGGGGCGGAGCGGAGCGGCGACCGCTCGGCCGGGATTACTGTCTCCGCTCCTGCACCTGCGGCCGCATTATCGTATGCTAATCGCCCTCCTTGCTGAAGGCCGGTGGGCGGGCGGGCGGGCGAGCGAGCGAGGCGGCGGGATGGGGGGGGGGGGGCGGACAAGCGTACGCGTGAGCGAGATAGGAGGATGAGCATGATGTTGAAGGACGGGTCAGTGAGGCGAACGAGGAGAATGAAGGGGCACGGGTGGGGGGATTTTTCCAGCCTTCTAGAAAGAGAAGGGCAACAAAGAGGCGGAGATCGGAAGAGGCGGAGGTGGGAAGAGACGGAGGTGGGAAGAGGCGGAGGTGGGAAGAGGCGGAGGTGGGAAGAGGCGGAGGTGGGAAGAGGCGGAGGTGGGAAGAGGCGGAGGTGGGAAGAGGCGGAGGTGGGAAGAGGCGGAGGTGGGAAGAGGCGGAGGTGGGAAGAGGCGGAGGTGGGAAGAGGCGGAGGTGGGAAGAGGCGGAGGTGGGAAGAGGCGGAGGTGGGAAGAGGCGGAGGTGGGAAGAGGCGGAGGTGGGAAGAGGCGGAGGTGGGAAGAGGCGGAGGTGGGAAGAGGCGGAGGTCGGAAGAGGCGGAGGTGGGAAGAGGCGGAGGTCGGAATAGACGTATGGATATTATGAAGTGGTGCGAATGCGAGGAGAAAAGGATCCAAATGCGACAAATGGAAGGTTGGTAGGAGGAAGTTTGAATGTTGATCAGTGAGAATCAACACAAACATTCAAAAAATTGTTGATAAGTGAGAATGATGAAAGAAGGGTGGAGGGTATTAGAGATAACGGAGGAAAATAAAAGCAGGCCGGGAGAAGAGAGGGCCGGGGAGGAGAGGTCGAGTTGGAACGCCTGACACCCCGCTTTTACCTCCGATTCCCATTTCTCACGCCCCTGACGCAGAAGTGGCAATTGGCCAATTAACTTTTCCCCGCCCGGAACGTGAACTGAAAGCAAACGCCACAAAGAGTAATGGATGTTCCAATGTGAGAAGATAGAATGAAACAACGAGAATGAACGGATAAAATTCATATTAGGTGCCCTGGCTACATGGGAAGTGAATGAATAGCAAAGAGGTGATCTGAGATTCTGAATCCATATGTGTATCTAGTAGTGCTAAAACAGCATGCAATTCTCGCCCCTATTTCCCGCCAAATTACGCAAAAGTACTCCAATTTTCGAAAGGTGTACACAACCTTATTTCAACATCTATCTTTAAGAAAAAGATTTCATTAAGGAACAATCTGTATCTTTATAATTGTAGATGTGGGAAGACGACGAAAAATTGTTTGCCATTTTCGAAAATCACAATGTTCAACGATTATGAAACTTACACCATTCTCTTAAACGTCCATTGCACAACCAAACAACAAAATTTAATAAAAAACAATGGGTTAATTTTTTGCTAATTTGTAAATTGTTCCAGGGGCTTCATGTAATGTACTCCCCAAAACTATAATATTGGTTTCAAATTCAAGAGGCCGCAATATCAGTCGGATCAATTGGGGAATATTAATTTTGAAGAAAAATGGCTGAACGGTTTAACCGCTAGCGTTGTTCACAACAGGACGGACGGACAGACAGACAGACAGACAGCCAGACAGACATTTTGCTGTCGTTCGATTTTTCGGTATCAAGGACATGGGTTCTTGCTACACCAAATGTTATTAAATTTTTCTCTAAATTTAGCAACTGGATTTATTCAGTTTTTCGTTACCAGAGAGCAATGGGAAACAACGGCAAACATTTTTTGGAGACATATGGGAGTAGCAGCCAGTTCTTCAAACATTTACGTAGACCAAGTGTTTAAACAGTTTTACATGGCTTAGTATATACCTAGAATATTTGGATTGATTGAAAGTCAAGTTGATTGCTTCTGAGATTTTTTCTCCGGCATTCACAGCCTATACGTCATGGCGTAAAACCATAATGACGAGTGTGGGCACTACTATCTACTATTCATTTGTGACGTCGTCAACAAAAGTGGCAATTAGTCAATTACTTTTTCCTACCCGGAATCAGAAGACGCGCGTTCTGTCTGCGGATTCCGCATTACCCGGGAGGTTTTTACCCGCGAGCGTAAAAGGTTCGAAGCACCTGAGCAAGGGGCTCAGCGCGAACGCGCGTGGAATGCGGGGCCGAACGGTGCCGCTGTCGAATGCTTCAGCCCCCGCTGAGTGTTTTCGGAATAACGCAACACTTGGATGAGGTGACATTTGGCTGAGGTGACACCTGGCTGAAATGCCACTTGGCTGAGATGACACTGGGCTGAGATGACTCTTGGCTGAGATGGCATTTGGCTGAGATGGCATTTGGCTGAGATGGCATTTGGCTGAGATGGCATTTGGCTGAGATGGCATTTGGCTGAGATGGCATTTGGCTGAGATGGCATTTGGCTGAGATGGCATTTGGCTGAGATGGCATTTGGCTGAGATGGCATTTGGCTGAGATGGCATTTGGCTGAGATGGCATTTGGCTGAGATGGCATTTGGCTGAGATGGCATTTGGCTGAGATGGCATTTGGCTGAGATGGCATTTGGCTGAGATGGCATTTGGCTGAGATGGCATTTGGCTGAGTGACACTTGTCTTAGATGACACTCGACTGAGATGACACCTGGTAGGGGTGACACTTGGCTGAGAAGATATTTGGCAGGATGCAAAAGCAGCTATTTATTCAATTACATGTGTCCCGCCCGGTACTCAGCAAGAACTCAAGAACCCGGCGCGGGGCCGGAGCAGCCGGATTTTTTGACACTCGCGCGTAAAACGTCAGAAGCACCGGAACAAGCAATGGAGCGCGTCCACGCGTGGAATGCGGCGCCAACTGCGCGGGCTGTCGAACGCCTCACGGCCCCGCTGAGCGCTTTCGCGGAACGACGCGACCCCTTGAAGGTTCTTTGCTCACTTCAGCGCGCCCGCCAGGGAAATTGGATGCTTTTACGGGAGTGGCAGAGCGCTTTTTTTTGTGTTAAGAAATTGCCGTCTCGGAGGAAGTTGTTTGTTTCGTTCAAAATTGCGCCCTTTATTAATTCCTTGAGCGGACGAGCTGCGCTCGAGTGGAGGGGAGGATTGGGCAGTGTTCAGAAATGCAACTCTTACGGAAAGGTTTGGAAATAGTATAGAAATACAGATTTTTACACTGTCCCCAAACTGCGTACAGAAGTAGTAAAGAGAAAGTAATGTAATGCGGTGAAAAAATGTGCGATTATTCGACAGAAAAACTCGTGTGTGAGATCCTGCTACCGAAAATCAGAATAAATCCTGTTTTATATGTAGTGTAAAATATTTCCTCTAACACGTTGTGTAGACATTAAGTAGTCATAATCTACTTTTCACCATATTTGATACCGAAAAATTGCTTGACGGCAAAACATCTGCCCATCCTAACGTCCTACAGCCTCAACATGTTCTTTTTTTTATCCAAATTTTTCGATTAAACATTTCCTCGGAAAAGTCATTTAAAAAATGTTGCAGAGCTATTTTCTTTAATATCTCTGAATTTTTCAAAAGTGCAAAAGATCGAAATTTTTTCGCCATCTTTTTACTTCTACAAAATTGAAAATGGAGATTTTTGTCTTAATGAAATTAGTTGTTCAAAGACATCTTCAAATAAGAAGATGTACAATTTTCTCGAAAGTATAAGTAATGTTCATGTAATTTTTGGTGACATTTTGGCCAGTATTTTACAAGTATTTTCTAACAAATTCTCCGTTGATTTCATTAAGTAGTACAAAATACGGTTTAAAAGTACGCAGATCAGATTTTCGGGATACTTTTTATTTTACATACAGGTAGGTACAAGTGCACTTAACAAATCTCTAGGGTTGCATGTTAACAAGGGTTAAAGGCGCATGTGTCCGATGAAGTAATATTAACCTCCATTCCGTCAAGTACATATAGATTTTATAGATAGTTTTAATGGTGAACTTTATGTACTGTTATTTGTGAATCAAACATTTTTCTTTGTAATTGTTTTCAAAATAAAATTTATAAATAGTCAATTGATATCTCAAGTCATCTTTTATGTACTGCTAATACGTATACTTACATGTATGTGTACTTATAAAAACTTCATACCTTGATGCGAAACTAAGTAATTTTCTTATTCGGGTTATTCGATAGTTCTGAAGCCCTTATTGCAGCCCTTATTTCTTTTCATTTTAAATTTAAAAGCGGATGAGTACGAAAACATTTCAACATTTACACATTCACCCTGCTGTACATTGAAGTGATGTATTTTGTATTTGCACAATAGACCAGTTGCAATAATATACAAATGATTGCAACCGGTAGTCATTAGGCTATTTGTCCTCAAATGGCATTTAGTTACAAGTTCACAGCTGAAATGTCGAATATCGGGTTCTTACGTTTGAGTCTCGACTGTGAGGTTCGACAGTGAGGTTCGACAGATGAGTAGATAGATTGAACAAAGTCACTTTCTAAATAACACTTCTAGATTTTTGGAGGTAGATTTTTCTGCAGCTCTGGTTGGGTTTTCACTTGTATTTTCCCATTTTTCTAGACGGAACAGTGTTAAATTTCGAGTTACATATCACGCATCATATAGTTTCTTCCTCATCCTGTTCCTACTCTTCTCTATCATCTTCCTATGCAACTCTTCCCACATCCTCTTCCTCGTGAAATGAACTGCACCATACCCCCCTGTGATCATCTACAAAAGTACTGCAAGGATGTCGGGCCAGAGCCCCAAGGGGTATGTATTGTATTTGGACGCTGTATCTGCATGCAATGTATTTCTGCCATCGATGGAACATTATATAAAAAAAACAACTGAGAAAATGGGCCTGGCAAATTCCAGTTATCCACGATTACTTACAGGGAATTAAATTACTTCCATTTTAATAAAAGTTAATGTTCTTATCTAGTACGAAATACAATTCACAGTAGTTTATCTGTGTGTAATTCGAGGTGAACTGCAGTGGAGGGTGAACTGAATGCACTTATAAAGGTGTGCAATACATTCATGAATGTCAGAATAAATGATGTTTCCTTGACATTTAATTACGCTGTAATTAGTCGTATCATATTTATTACTGTATTATGCTAAAGGCACGGTCACCCGTTCTCAAGGTGAGTTTCAAACCCACAGTTCTTGGAACAGATACATCTGTGCTTCTACGTTCACCATTTTGGTTTCGGTGTTGACTTGTTTAGTTTGTTAATTGTAATAATTTTGTCTCCGTGTTTTACAGAAATGTATATTGATTCAATTAGATATTTTTTAAGTAAACTACATTAAAATAATGTACCATTTTCACATTACTATTGATATGAAGTGGGCATTTATTACATCAATGTTCATAGGCCGAAAAACATCCAAGCGCATTGGTAAATTTGATTCTTTCATACTTGAAATCCATTATAAGTACTTTCCATCTTTTAAACATATTGTAATTAAGTTTATTGTATCTGAAAATTCCTGTTTCATGATTATAACGTAAAGTACCTAATCATCCATTAAAATATTGTTGGATTATTGGATATTAACAAGCTGCTTTCGCTGTCGAATAATCTTAATGAGATATAATTCTGTTATATCTCATTATAGTGATATAATTCTGTAATATGCTCGGAATATCATCGAAAAGCACTTTTTCTCGTTATTGAAGAGTACAATTTACTATAATCGTTTACAAGAATAAGTTTACTTCTTAATTTTTATGCTTTCCTCAATTTAAATTGCAACAAATGTCTATCAAGCATTCTCCCAATTTAGATCATTTTTTAAAATTTAAGATCGCATCAACTACTAAGTCATTAGCGACCACTATTGCATGTAACGGTATGGTAACTATGAGGACGAACACAAAACAACCATGCCCGAGGCGGGACTCGAACCCGCGATCCTTCCGGTCCGAGATCGCAAAGGCAGTAGTGCCGTCCGGACAGGCAGTTTAGATCTTTTTGTCTGCCCTGACAGTAAATCTTATTGTAAGCTGGGGGTGCGGTATTTTAGTTCCAGAACACCAACAATTTAAAGCAATAGTAGCTCAAATCCGACACTAAGTGAGCTAATTAGATGGTTTTAAAATGCATGTACAAGTCATTTTTATACTATACTACATATTACTTTAGTTTGGAATATTTGTGACGTCCATATCACTTGATAAGCAGAATCGCACTTCACTCGAAACACGTAGCAATTAGCATGTAGTGAGGTAAACAAACGTGCACTAAATATTGTTTTTGTTTCACTCCCGAAAAAATACCTTTATAAAATAACCAATTTCTTGAGATTTGTAGTATACAATTTCTTTACCAACTTACTTTTTTGTCAATCGTGTCCCAAACAGATAAGCATTAATTGAATTAAACTTAAGCAAAAGATTGTACTCATAACAATAAATTGCTTCTCTCTCGCAGGAATTACGACAGTACGTGCACAGCGCATATCATTGCTTCGATGTTTCGTGTGCTAAAATTGCTATTGTAGTCCCAATTAATATGCATATAAAACGACTTGAAGTGAAGAAAAATCTCATGAAAATTGATTTTTATTTGAATTTATACGGCTGTTTTAAAAAATTATGACGCCTAGTTTCACCGGTTTTAGGCTCTTACAATGAAAGGTTTTGAGCCCGAAAAAACGAAATATAATTAAAGATTGTATTTCCAATGGGACGTATTTCTATTTTTAGTTGTACGTGTCAGCATTTATAAGACGCAGCTCAATCATGGTGCCAAATATTGGGTTCAATGACTGCGTCTCTTTTATGTTAAATTGTTTGCAAATGCGGTTGAACCCAATCTTGAACGAAGGCTATCGAAGATAAAATTATTTCGATGCTTTTTAGATTTTCCTGAAAAGCATCAAAATATTTTTTCTCAAAGAGACCTCTCTTAATGATGATGATGATGATGATAATAATAATAATAATAATAATAATAATAATAATAATAATAATAATTTAGCAGTTAGATTCCAGATTCATTACCTTTTCGCACTTCGTATGTTATTTCTCTTTTCCCGATTGATTTCTCATCTTATCGCAGATTGAATACCTTCAGTTATATACTGAGCCGACTATCAAACACACAATTGCTCATTTTTTCATCGTTTGGTAACATTTCGCATATTTTAGCAATTGCTCAAATTTCCCGTTTGTACCCATTATGAATAGCAAATCTGTGCCTGCAGTGTCTCTTACCAGCAGGTCCTTGGTTCGATTCCCGACGGTAGCAGGATTTTCGGCACTAGCTAGATAGCTACGGCGAATTCAGTCGCTCTCTGAAGCGAAATTCTAGCGGCCAACTGCTTTGATCGTTCGTTTTCCGTAGTTTCTCTAATCAACACCAGCGAATACCGGAGCAGTACCCTAACAAACGGGCGCGGACCGCGCGCGATCTTTCCTTCGCTTTCTTTGTCCTATCCTACCCCATTCTTATATTCAGTACATACCACACATGCCGGGAGACCGTTTGGGAGCGTAGAGCTTGTCCCGGCAGAGGCATTTCCTCCGTGTCAGGAGATACCTGGTTGGGGAAAAAATCCGTTACCCGACGGTAGTTCGGCGCCGGATCTCACCATCCATCGGGAGACGATCACCCCACCTCCCGCGATCAAACATGCACCACACTTACAGGACTATTCACCTCATCAGTGGACGCGCCTGGAGCCACTAAGCCTCCTCGCACCCCTCCGCGCAGATCCACGCGTGTGCGCACAGTGCGCGCGCGCGCGCCTCGCCGCCCCTCGCCTCGCGTGCTGGCGCATTCCGTTCGCGAGCGGCGGCGGCGGCGTTGGGCGCGCGCAGAAAGAGGAAGATGGACGCGCGCCGTCAGCGGGGCGGCCGGCCGCGCGCCGCGGAATCCGCCCTTGCGGCCGCCGCCGCCGCCGCCCCAGCAGCAGCCGCAGCCGCTGCCTCCACCGCCGCCGCCGCCGCGTAGTGAGACGTTAGCGTATGCGGGAATCCGCTGGGTGGAGACGGGTGCGCAAGTGGGGAAGATGGAGGGCGAGCAAGGCCGGAGAGGATGAATAGATGGAGGTATATAAATGGTTTCTTCTTCGGTTCGAAACCGGGCGATGGGTTTCGCGGGAAGGCATCAAGTTCGGGTTTTTGTTGTTTTTGTGAGCAATTTGTATTTACTGGAACATTTGGCAAATCTGTATGATATTAACAAGTATTTCGGATGACTAATCTTCCAGTGAAGACAGTTCAATTAATAGAGATTATACGGGTTGCATTGACAAACATTAAATTATATATTCCATTAAATTAGCTGAACATGAATGCGGTAATAACATAACTAAGTGAACATAAACTCATAAATGTCTATATTCTCAATCTTGATGGGTTTAAAGAATGATGTCCAAGCCGTCTGATTAACGGTTGTCATGTAGGTTGAAGGTTTGGATCATTGTGTAGGATTTGTAGGTTTCTTGCATTCGTCTTATAATTTCTTCCTTGCTACTAGGAACCTTCAAGTGTTTGTGTATTGTACCAGCACCGCCGCCGCCTCTAAGGCGGCTCCACACAATCAGCATTCGCAGAGCAGCGAACTGCTGCTCGCCAAGCCGCGAGCAGACGACGTGTTCCGTGAACGCTCGAGTCCTTTAAGGCGTCCAAAGAGCGACACGCACTGGGTAGGGCGAGCGCCCAATGTTCGTTACTTGGCAGCAATCTACCCTTCCACACTCTTTGGGAGTCAGGAAGGGGTTACTCGCTACTCCCCGAATAACGAAACTGTGCAGCTTTTATCGCCGCCGTCCCCGCCGTCCCCGCCGTCCCTCACCTAGTGAGATTCGCAGGGCTCCCCTGGAGGGAGGCGAATGTGAGGTAGGGAAGGTGTAGGGGGAGGTGAGGTAAGAGAGGAAAGCGAGAGGGCAAATGGCTGGACATGAAATTATTATTTTTTTACGCGCAAAACCGGGCATGTGTATCTGAAAGAAGATATTTTTTCGTATATTTTAATTTTGCAATTTGTTCCTAAAGGAACATTTGGAAAATTTGCACAATATTAGGTTACGTAAATGAACAATTGACAATCTACTTGGAAGATCCAAAGATTTAATGCCAAAGTAGCTTGATTGTTTCACTGTTGTTAAGTAGGTCGAAGGCGAGTACACTAGGTTGATTGTGTACGATTTTTGAATTGAGAAAACCATATTGGTTAATAACAATATTTTTTAATTCGTAAGATTTTTTCGTTTGCGTAGCGATCAACGTCGGAGCTAATCTTGCAACGCCTGGGCTGAAAATAAAGTTCTGCGATCAAACTACGCCTTCGAAAAGGTCTTAAGAATTAAAATTATTGATTCTAGACGACATATTTTTTTCTCGAATTATTACGAGGTATCAAACTCACCAGCCATATTATCAACAATATTGTAGGTATTTTTCTCTGGTCTTTTATTTCTTCCTTTATAGCACGCCCCTGAAAGTGATTGTGTGTTGTAGCTTTGGATATGTACTGTCCCCGCTAGTGCCGCCCAACGCTTAATGAGACTTTAGTGTACGCGGGAAAGTATTGGAAGGAGGTTGATTCGGGGATGGAGTCGATGGAAGTGAGGGGAACAGAGGGGGGAAAATGGGTGTGCGAAAATGGATGGTCGTTGGATGATAAAGTTCTTGTACACATTCTCGGGCAAAGGATAGGTAATCAAATTCTGAGGTAAAGTAAAAACATTCGATGTGAAGCAGATTTGGAAGGAAACACTTTCCATTGGAAAAGGAGCAAGTAATTAAATGGAGTTTATGTGAGTAGTTAATGATTTTTTTAACCATTTCTTGCAGTAGCTTACAACTTCCTGAACGGTTCCCGCTTAGATTTCAGATAACTACGATCCTGAATGATGGATGGAACAACTACAATTTTTTTGTAACCTCAGAATAATTAGTGTTATGAGAAAAGGATAAGAGAGTAATCAAGCCTAATCATATTAACCAATAATTTCTTAAATAATTTGGCATTTCTATGCCACCTTATTTTATTTAAAGCGTAGTCAAATACACACAAGAAGATGTGTTATGAAAAAATTGTACCTTGATCATATAAATGATTTTGTTTTTGTTTTATTTTTATTATTTCCTAAAATTGTAATTAGAGTATTTCAAGTAACCTTTTACTGCCTTCGCTTTCGTGCAAAATCATAATACTGTAGCTGATTAACATTTTACTTTTTGCTATTACCTTTACAAAAAAATTCATTTTTTGTAAAGGTAATAGCAAATATAACAGTTAAAATGTTGTGTTACTGAAAAATATTTTTGTTTCAAATTACACCACTTAAATTTTATTGAATTTCTTATTAAAAGCCGTATCTTTGGCTTAAAGCTTTAGTTATTTCATTCAAGAATTTATAAACGAATTACCTAGTACGATAGTGTTTTTTATACTATTTTCATATCAAACCGTCTCATTAAATCCTCTGGCTATTCGCCCGATATGTGTTCAAACGGCTTGATATTTTTTCAACATTCTTCAACGTTGTATCTCTAAATTCGTACATTCCCAAGCACTTCAAAGCACTCTCAGCCTTTTTAATACTCATTTATCCAAACTTTCCCCGTTTGGCCATATAAGCTAAACTCTTCACCTTTACCATATTCATCTATTCTTCCAGCATGCCTTAGCTGTTCCAGACTAATTACCGAAGACGACCTTGAGGGTAGTATTTCATAAAAAAGGCGTCGTTTATCTCCTCAGATTTACGGCGGAGATACGCTCGTTATTGTGGAATCCGTCGTTCCAATCCCGAAGCGCATATCAAGGCGTTTGAATGTGTTGGCACACGCACGTGGGGCGGGTCCCTGAGCGGCAGCGGGCGGTCGGTGGCGGGGGGGTGGGGGGATGGAGGAGGGGATGGTAGGTGCGGCGATGCGGGAGAAGGCGCTCGGTTTCCTAGCAAACGTTGGAGATAATGGTTGGAGACTGAAAATACATGGGAGGTAGATACTGTCGATATAATGTTGGAGAGGTATTGATGACGATAGGAAAGTTACGAAAGATAACTAGAAATGTTGTAGCCATATTTATAGTTGTAAACAAGTAAACAGTGAATAAGATAGAGTGCAATCACGTTTATGTCATTTATTTTAAGCTTTCAGATATTCGATAAATTTAAATTAATTCTTTCAGAGGTACATTATATCAGTAGTGTACAGCAAGCTCTACAATAATTTGCAATATATATAAAGATTGTTTATGGAAGTTACAATTAATGTGTATTTGCTAAAACCCCAGATGGAAGTCAATTTTTGAACAGTGGTGACGGAGAGATTTTGGAGATGGAGTAACTAAAGGCGGTGAGATGGATTTTGTGCAGACAACAGTGGCGATGATAATCTCAATGAAGGTGATGGTAATGATTGAATTCGTGGTCAGTTGTAATTTAAATGGAAATCGTGGCGATGTGAAGTAATTTTTGAGGTGATTGTGATTGTGATTTTACTACTGGTGATGCTGAAGGTACCGATAGCGATAATGGCAGTAATGATGCTTGTTTTGATGACGATGTATACGGGGATGATGGTAACTGCGCTGATGATATCAAAGGTCATGGCAAGACACTGACTTAAACAGAGATATTGGGGGTTGCGATGGTAGTGATGGAGACTGCACTATCTCACTGTTGCGCAACCACTGACCGCGCTTGGCTCGGGGGTTCCGCTCGGGTGGTTACTGCCACCGCCGCCGCCGCCGCCGCCGCCGCCGCCGCCGCCGCCGTCTCGCCAGCTGCCGGCGCTCGCCAGAATTAATATTCCGCTCGTAATTAGCGAGTGTCTCGTCGGAGTGAGCCTTAATCCTGGGTGTTACCCACTCCCTGATCGGCAGATGTAGATGCACGAGCTCTGTTGCAAACCACAACCCGCGACCTCACGGCACGCCTAGCGCACGTACCGCACAGCTGAATGGCTGCCTTACGGAAACGTAATACTTTGGAGAAAGTTTATTCAGTGATATATTAGAGAAAAGGGAAGCGTATTTCTCGACATTGTGAAGCCCCCAAGCGATGAAAACCTTCTGGAAACAACCTTCTCTTCGCTTAATGCTACACTGATATATGTTTTGTAAAAAAGTCCTTTTGCCTTTCGTAGCATTTCTGGCTCGAAGGTCGCCACGTATTTAGTCCCTTTCGTATAAATTCTAATTATACTCTCGTGTTTCGCAGCGTCCACGCGTAACATGTAAGCATAATTACATAACGAAGAAAATTATCCCTGCTAAATTATGGATATTTCACACACCCGACATTTTAACTTGGCCATTTACACACAAAGTGAGATATATTATTGTGTTTATGCACTTAATCTGCTACACAATGTGTGCTCAATTTTTTTCCCTATTGTTGGCCGTGACTTTAGTATTTCTTGTGCAGCATCATTTCAATGTTATCGACCTTTTTCTGCAAACGCATGTGTGAACCTCGTACGTAAATCTGTGCGCGTAGATCGAGACGAAAGACAGGTGAATTTCTGGGGACTAATCAAAGCGGCAATCGGTAGCGATGCGTTTTCTTTTAATTAGCGCTTCCTTTCAGCTAATTATTTCGGCGAGGTGTTTTTCCAGGTTAGCGTTCCACTACGGATCGTTTTATGCGTCAGTGTGGGACATCAGCAAGGCCATCTGGTGAGACTTATGTGCGGTCTCTGAGCATTCATTTGGGCTCGCAGGGGACCTCGATTTTAGTGCCAGGTAGTTTCGTAAAGAAACTAAAAAAGGAAGTGTTTGAATTATGATTTTTGAAACGAAAACTTTTAGAGAAGGATAAATTAGGTTGGAAAATAACATTTTGTGAAAGATATAAAATTCCTGCGAAGAAGACGCACTACTTGAGGACTTCAGGAGTTCATCAGTTCATCCTCTTGAGTTCCTTTATAACCTGGAATGTAATAATTGCTTCCTTTAACGGTGTACATCATGGCATCTAAAATACATAATTCAAATGTCTTGATCAAAAGGGTAACCAAATAAAATCTTTGATTTTGATGATGTTCCATCATTTTATAGATGTCAGATAAACTATTAATATTTAATACCTAGTACCTAGCTACAAAAAGTCGCTATTGACCGTGGCATGATCCTTCTTATTGAAATGAATCGTAAGATAGGACTTCATGAGGATGATCACTCTTAATGTGAAATTGTTTTCTCCCGCTTTTGTATTTATTGAAGTGCATTTGAAATAGATTGCAGAGAAACCTACTTCAAACGGGAGATTTTAGTTTGATGGAATTCATTTAATTTAAGGGGGATGTGGTTTGCGCAGAGTTGACGTCTCAAGGTGTATTTCTAGAATATTAATGTCGGGTCCTGTTTTACCTGAAATTAAAGAAAGTTACCACGTAACGTCCCTCAGAGGAAGAGTGAATCACCCTGTTAATAATCTATATCTTCATTTTCTTTTCAATTTGTCATGATTGGAAAATATATAGTTCAGCCAACGGTAAAAGAACAAATTCAGCAATAGCATACTTCGGTAAAAGGGGTTTAGAATATTTCATCAAGTTACTTTTAGAACTCAACAATTCATTATTTTTTTACTGATCAAAATATATCGGACTACTTTATTTCCGAACTAATTTCAAAGACATCATTTTAAGGTTTATTTTCTACTTAAATCTCCAATTAATGCGCCAGTGGTATCGTTAGGAGAAGGAGTATGCTGCAAGTTAAGTGCTGCACCGTTGCAATATTAGCGACAATGCAATTTTAGAGTTTTAGAAGATGTTAATTCATATGAAAAGGGACGTAATTACCTAAATGTATTGGAGTGTATTATTTTTTGGTTACAAATTTCTAGTATTTGCAGTTGGTAACAGAACATTTGAATTATATCTTTCCAATACTTTCACATTATGAACAGTGTAGTAAATAGACATTACTGAGTAATCAAAACAACGTGTCAGAACTATACCCTACTACAATATTCATCATAACCACATCATGTTCTGGCTCACCCAGAGAGTCTAAAAACGGATAATTGCTAATGAGACTATTATTCTGGTGTTTCTGCCTGCAGATATGGGAGTCAAAATAAATTGTGAATGCTGGGTATCTACGGATTGTCGAGAAAACCGCAGGAGTGGGGAGTGGATTTGTTTCCAAGACCCCAGAGACGTAAACAAATAAATAAACATCCAGAACGTATTTTGAAGGAGACAGCTCTTTAAATTAAGCGTGATTCCCCTCGCGTGCTAAAAGTCGCATGTCGGTGGCAGGCCAGTGTGAATGCAATATGCACAAAGGTGTGGGGTGGTTAACGCAGTCGAGAAAGCTGACCGGAATGGCAGAGATACAATCTTGTACTAGTCTGAATTATTGTTAACAATTTCTTAGTGTTTTTTAGTTTCTAAACGATTCAAAAAGCCGAAATTATTTTGTAAAATATTTTCAGCGAAAATTGGTTTTTGGTCTTGTAATATTTTCTAAATGTAAAAATGAATAAATGTGAACAGCTAGTGTTTGTGGAGAAGACTTTTACCTTATCTTTATCTTTTATACGACCAACTTTAAAAAGATGACATATATTTAAAAATAACATTGTGAAAGAGTTAGGTATGGAATGTCTGTCGTAATTGGAAACAATTTATATTTAGTTTCTGTAATTTGCTTATAGTAAGACAAAACAAAACGATTCTGAAATCCAGCTCCCTCAATATTAATATTAATTTGCATTGATAGCTCTGCGGTTTTTAATTAATAACGGTTTGGAGAGTATGATTCAATTAAACTATCAATGTTCTGATCAGGACCACAATATTTAACGTGTCATATTTTTAGTATTCCGTGAATAACGTACTTGTTTGAAGCACAAATACGTATATATTTTTAGAATTTCGCCTACTTTAAAATTTATCCAGTCATTCAAATCTATGTTGCACAGTCGTGCATTGTTGCTAATGGGAATTCTTAAATGAGGGCAATCGTTATATTAATCTATGTGTAAAGTGAAATGTATTTGAATTAACTTCAGCTATTCCTTTGCTATATCCGCTTCACGGAAGATTCCGCACGTCGTTGTTAAAGTTCTGCTCTGCCATTTGCCTGTGTTCATGAAAAGGGCAGAGCAATTGACTGTGCAGAAATCGTAATGTCGCATTTATGTTCAATTACTTTTTCGCAGGAATGAATTACAGATTAAGTACCTGCTTAGGCCCCTAACAGGAGAGCCCCCCCTTCTTATTCTTTTTATATATCATTTTAATATTGGTGAAGAATTATTCAAAGTTATTTTGCATGATCAAAGTTATAACTTATCTTCTTATATATATATATATATATATATATATATATATATATATATATATATATATATTGATTACATACATTTAATATTTCAAAAACAGTTTTAGGGGTCGCACAGTGTCGTTCTGATTAGAGCCCCTATGATATTAGTGACTGTTTTGTGTTTCCGGTCGTGTCAACTACTATTGGGATTAGTTACGTAAGCGTAGTGCTGGTTATATCGCAGGAGGTGGCGGTGTTCACTCCCTCTAGAACGTGAGAACGTTCGATCTTCATGTTGGCTTGCAAGGGATTCTCCCTCCATATACCTCAATTATCAGTGGGACTGGCTCCTAAAGTCTCGACATGTGTGGTAGTGTTACGTAAGAGAAGTGAAGGGAACAAGAAAGAGGAAGAAAAAATGAGCGCTGTCTGTGGCCCGTTTCTTAGGCTACTACTCCGTCATATGCTTGGTATTGCTGGGATAATCCACAGAAAACTATCAATAGAATCAGCCGGATGCTAGCTTCTTCTCCAGATGGTGGGTAAATTCGCTGTCTTGCAAGTGTAAAGTATCCGTTATCTTCGGAACAGGAACCCTAGGACCTCATAATCTGCACTGCAACGACATTAGTTGATGCCCTAAGCTAACTATAACGGTTTTTTGCTTTGAAAAATCGTTATAAAGCTAGTAATTGAAAGAGAAAAATTACTGAATTTTGTACATTCTTGAATATTAATGAACGAAAAATCTTTTTTGTCAACCGAGATAGTCTCAAACTCCAGTACCTTCCAGTCAGAATCGCTACATTGGCGACACTATCAACCCTGAGCCAACTCATCCGGTCTCAACATTAACCCGGCCCTGCTTGTACGCATAAATAATTAAAAGATCTGAAGTAATTAAACGAGGTTGTCTCCTTGCAAGCGGAGCGTGTGAACCTATCGGCGACAGCCCGAGCGAACTGCGCACCCTGCCTCTTGCGTTGGAGCGCGGGGCGGTGGCGAGAGGGGGGCGCGGGGCGAAGAGCGTGGGGTGGGGACGTGGTGGGAGGGGCGGGGATGCGGGGCGAAGAGCGTGGGGTGGGGGTGAGGGGCAGGGGCGGGGGGCGGGAGCGAGGGGCGGGGGCGAGGGGCGGGGGCGCGTGGCGAAGAGCGTGGGGTGGGGGTGAGGGGCAGGGGCGAGGGCGAGGGGCGGGGGCGAGGGGCGGGGGCGAGGGCAAGGGACAAGGGGCGGGAGCGAGGGCCGAGGACGAGGGGCGGGGGCGAGAGGCGCGAGTGAGGGCAAGGGACGAGGGGCGGGGGCGAGGGACGCGGGGTGGGGACGAGAGACGCGGGGCGAGGGGCGAGATCCTCGGCGCACAATGCAGCACCCACGCGGCTGAGGCTGAGCGCAGCGTATCGCGGTGACGTCATCGTCTTCATTATCCTCCTCCCTCCGCCCCGCCCCCCGCGCCGCTGAAGACCACGACCGCGGCGCGGGCGGAGGGATCATGACGGAGGCTGCGGGCGAATAGTTTGTGCGGAGAGAAGAACGGAAAGAAGATGGAGGAGAGGGATCGTAGAAAAGTTGTGATAGACCTTGTGGAGATGGAAGGAGACTAGATAATAGCCAAAGGTAGAGGATTTGGTAGAACTTTGAACCTTCGGACAAGGCAAATACTAGTCTGGTAGCTGAAAGACATAAACAGATAGCATATAAGAGAAAATGTAGTAATTTAAAAGATATTATAATAAATTTGATAATTACTCGCATAATGTTATAATAGCAACTATACTAATGAGGGTGGGTAGAGGTAGTGATAGTTTTGTAGTATATAACGACTCGGAGTACGCAGAGGAAACTGAGATGCAACAAGAAGACAAGGGGGAAGTGGAGACACTGTAGACAAGGTAGAGAAAGAGCGATCGTAGAACAAGAGATGCTAGAGATGTGGAAGCTCAATAAGACTGATGACGTTCTTCGAAGTGACCGAGATATCAGATATGAGGTGGCGGTGACAGAGAGAAATGAAGAGTCGTGTCGGACAGATGAAGAGACCCGTCTCAGGCGGTAAACATGAAGCATCTCAGAGAGGTGGTGAAGGAGATAGAAGGAATACAAAATTCAGAAAAAGTGAATTGAATGTTTAGAATTTAATTAATGAAGAGCATAAATGTTAATCCATAATGAAACGAAGAGGTTTTGTTATATTAGCAATTAATGTCGAGCCATGGGCATCGTGAGAAACTCTACTAGGGAGCTGATAAAAAATGGCGGTCAAATAGGGTTTTCCCAAAGCAAAGAAATATCATAGATCGAACACAAGAGTTTCTAGAAATACGGAGTCTCTTTTCACATACTTTCCTCCGCCTTCGACTCCTCTTCCAACGCTTTTTCTGCAGTCTCCTCTCCAGGTTCCACCTTGTGTACCTTTCTCTCTTCTGGTTATTTACTGTTGTTTACCTATACCTTTTAGTTCTTCTTTGCAATCATCACCAATCACACCATCACCACTTCCACCATCACCTCCCCCACCACTACCACCTCACCACCACCATCACCACTACCACCATCACCTCTACCACCATCACCTCCCCACCATCTCCACTACCACCATCACTACTACCACCATCACCACTACCACCATCACCCCTTCCACCATCACCACTACCATCACCACTACCACCATCATCACTACCACCATCACCCCTTCCACCATCACCACTACCATCACCACTACCACCATCACCACTACCACCATCACCACCAACACCATCACCACTAACACCATCACCACTACCACCATCACCACTAGCACCATCACCACTACTACCATAACTACTAAAGACAGCAGCAGAGCATCAAAGAATCGCGAGATTTCACCGTTTCTCGTTGGAAACTTCAACGCGACAAGTGATGGCGAACTCAGAGATGGCGTCGAATACGAGGCGAAGGCGGCGTCCGCGATGGCGCGGCTCCACAGAGGGTTGTTGGCCTCCCCTCCCCACTCCCTTCCCCTCCCGAGGCGGCGGCCGGCGTTTTAAGCGCCTTAAACTCCGATGTTTACGGCTGTCTAATATTCGACGAGCGCGTTCCCTGTCCTCCGCGAAGGATGAAAATTTCCGAGCGCGCCGCCGCCTCCTCCTCCGCCGCCGCCGCAGCCCTCGCGTCCTGGAAACGGCCCCCGACGAATAAGAAACAAGTTGGACGACGCCCTTGTCATGGATCGCCGGCGTTATGGGCGCTCGCGGTGTGGAGGGCGGGCAACGGGGGTCGCCGCATGGGACCTTTGACACCTGCGACTCTGTTTGTTCACGCACACGGTTCACGCCTGCCGCAGAGTGGCAATGTGGGACCTTTGAATGATTTTCTGTCGCATGGGATGGCTACTCTGTATTATTAGGATAGAGGTTTGATCTCGTATGTTTAGATTGAAAGGAGCACTTTCAAATGAAACAAACTTTGGCCGATAAAAGAAAAATAATTGCTTATTTCTTATCAACCATCCATTAAATAGTCTTATTAAAAATTATTTGAGTAAAATCTCACGATGAACTGTGTTGTGATTAACATTGACAAAATATAATTTAGACCCTATCAATTCCACAGCTGACACTATTTCGTGATGAAAAGTTTTAAGAAAGGTAATTTAAGTACGCATGTAAACCTTATTATCCGTTTAAATGTATTACATTTCTTTTGAATATTGATATATAATCTCCATTAGCGCTACCCTCAAACATTTGATTTTTTAATTATTGATTTAAGAAATTGTGTGTATTTTTCTACAATATCAGGGTTTTTATTTAAAAGTATGTAAAATATTGTATACAGATATGATACCATGTAGGTTGAAGAATAAATGGAAAGAACAATTTCTGAAATACATTTCGTGGTTTCCCTTTTAACAATTAAAGCTTCTGTAGAGTTCGTTATGTTCCAGTAACAACTGTAGTTCTTAGAACTTCAAGAAACGTGCCATGAATATCAGGTTGTCTTTGACTCATTAAAGATAATATACAATATCGATATTGGTGTGAATTTACTCTCTTTGGTTAAATTATTTATACAGGATATTTTACTTATATTCGTTTTCATATACACTGTTAATTATGAGTACTACATTTTTAAGTTCACAAAAACCTTCATTAATAATGAATATACATGTCTGGTATTTTCAAACTTGTTGTGCATTATTTTAACACAAGGTGGACACACCTATTTTATATCACGTACATAATGATTTTCTTCTACTCTGCGAATGGCTTCCAGGAAATTCATAATTACAATTCTCCAAAATATTATTCATGATTTACAAACCATTATTAACCATACATGTTCTGTTCAGCTGTAAAATATTTCATGTAGTTTTTCTGCATGCATACATTGTAAAGTTTATGAACATTTTACCTAGTAAACATTTCTGAGCAGCTTCTTCAAAGGCGTTCCAAGAACTTTACATTGAACGACAATTTCTGCGAAAGAATGCAAGGACTTGCCAACGAAACTCCATCATAACCACTTGATACATTTCATAGCGGTCCTTGCTTACAGAACCAGAAATTTGTTAGTATTAAAGTGTTAAGGTTTAACACAACACTCTGAACATTTCCGAGGTTATTTTGTTTTTACCCTCTTTTTTTACTAATGTAGTGCTCGTATACCTTTTTCTCGAAGTATGAAATGAAGAATTGTACCCTTCTCCATGATTAACTGAAACACTACAAAAAAAATTTATATTCAAAACCAACAATAAAGCGTGAGTAAACGCAGTATAATTAGGTCTCATTACATAGAAATACTGAATGAACAACACGTCTTCAGAAACCATCTTCCTTTTCATCTCTTCAGCGAATGTTAGTAACCGCCCTTAAATACTTAGAAAGAAACATATAACCTCACTGAACGATCATAATTGTTTATGTAAAGGTATTAATTAATGAAAAATGTTCGCAGATGTACGGTGACCGTGGATGTCCGTGGGCCCCGCGCTCTTCTTGGCAGCGCAATCCTGGCTGCGATGGCTTCCGGAGGTGAGTACACTTCATCGAAGAAATTTAGAACATTTGGAAGATTGTTGACTTAATAAATGTATTACAACAAATGTCTGCTTTATATTACTTGAGACACTGATTGCAGTGATTTTAGTGAAAATTCATTAATTCAATGCTTTATTTACCAAACGATTTTTAGATCAGTGAATTAGTAATTATTAACATATATTAGTTAAAGTCGGCTACTTTATCATCGCCCTACCTTTATTTGTAAGTACTATAGCATTCACGATAAAACGAAAACCAAAAACCGCCCACTGTATTGAAACGTCCTTGATTTCGCAATTTTCTTTCGACTGTTCTTTTTATTTACTGTGACTTTTTTATTGAATCGTAAATTAATTAGCATTAATTATGATGCCCTCGGGGAGATTTTACTTTGACTGGATCGACAACGGAATGTAGCATTGCCCAAGTCGAACTCTGCATCGATCGAGATATAACGTACAAGCAGCCCGATGGATTTATCTGCTACAGGCGAGTTGACTTTCCTTTCGCAGTCCGCAGGGGTGTGGTTCCCGAGATGTTTCATGCAGAGTGATTGTATCTTATCGTGGGTGCGTGTACGACGCATGCTCCCTTTGTGACTCGGGGGTTTTATTTTTAATGGAGTGAATGCCGCTGTTGTTGCAACTGCTCTTCATTAAACATAATATGTTAAATAAATTTCCACATTTCAGTGACAGCCAACAGTAGCATAAACTACGAAGAAAGAAACTTATTCTTTATATAATATCATTAAGGGACGAGGATGATGAAACCAAATGTATATTTGGAAGATAAGAAATAGACAATTTGTACAAAATATCGATGTGCAGAATTACATTGATCAGTTGCAATTGGGTTGTTAATTTCATTAGTCGCGCATACAAAATTACATTGCGTTTTGTTGTTCTTAGATTGAAATTCCAATTTAATATGGATTTTCGCTATTTCTATCGAAGGTTATCTAATGCATCTTGTTTCTTCGTTGTAAACAACTATAAATTTTACTTAATAATTATTTCAAATAGCCACTTTTAAGTAGATTGTAAAATTCGCAGTGCTTTAAGAAAACCGGATTGTTCTATTTTCTCCTGTTCTCTCTGAAGTAGTTCTGTGCGTGTGTTGAGGAGAAAAGGCCACAGATATTTCCATTTGTTTGTGGTGACTTCGGCAACGAGAAACCACTGCATCATTCATTCTGCCATTATTATATCACGTTTGCATCAATCATTAACTTCGGGCGCTGACTGAGCGCTGTCCCGTCATCCGCTGGTGAGGTTGACCTTCCAAAGAAGGAGAGGCGCTCGTTGCACCTGTGCGGTCGGACGGCGCGATGACGCGTATGTTGGTAGTGATAACATTGCCATGATACGGCTGAATGCCTGATGCTCATTAATACAATAATTGGACAAGGGAGAAAAACTTGCAGAAACCAACTATTTAATATGAATTGCCCAAAAATTTAAGTAAATATAGCTTGCACTTTCCTTAATGAAAAATTTGAATGAGAAATAGTATCACAAAATTTTTAAAGAACATACATTTTTTTCGCTGGCTAGTTATTATCTAAACACTTGTTATAATAATTAAAATAAAAAACAACGCAATTTTACAAACCGATAATGTGCAAAACAGTAAAGAAAATTGCAACTTTTCAGGTGATTATACCTATAAAATAATCACTAACATTCTGTAGAGAAGAGTGGAATTGTAACTGATCTTCACACTTCAAATTACATTGTCCCTTGATTTCATGTATTGCTTCTAGTTTCCTCCTTTCCTTCCTTCCCCAAATTTCCCTTGATTTATTGACTGCAAAAAAAGTATTGCCAAGACAACAAAGAACTATTTCCACCTTCAATGAAGTGTCAATAAATAAATGAATCCATTTTAATTGGATAGTACATTCGAGTAATTTCGAAACCAGCCTTGTGCTGTCAATCCTATTCTGCAAGGAAGATATTCCAGCAATATATAACATCAGAAATATTTCGGAGATAATAAAAATTAGAATCAAATGTATGGTTACTTATATGCAATAATATGATAATTGTGTTAAATGAAGATAAATTTATCGAATAGTGTTCATACAAAATGTGATAAAATTTTCTGAATTAAAATATCATTTTTTATTGTGAAAACTCAAGAAAATCCACTACACTCTGAAGTCCTTCTCAATGATACAAACAATTTTAACATTTATTCAGCTACCGAAGTAAAGATTCACTCTTGAATATTCTGTAACATCTATAACATTGTCTAACATATCAAGTTCTGTAATTTTTTCTGCGTCCACGAATTTTTCGGCAAAACTATAGCAAGATAAAACAATATTTTTTTGCAAATTATCACTTAGGGTTTAAGGGTATACTGTGAACAAGTATTTTTCAGATAGATTGGATCATGAGCAATACGAAAATTTAAAAAAAAAACGATAGGGTAGCTACAAAATGTGGGGTTATTGGAACGAGTTCTGGCGGTGTAATTCTGTAGTGTTCTGGGCGCGCATTTCGGTTTCGCGGTTTGAATGCGGGTGTTGGAAGCAGCGGCAATCGTTCTGGCATGTTTGTGCATGTTTGTGTTCCGTCTGGCCAATCGCACGCTTCGGAACTCGAGATATGCAGAGGCGAAGAACTAAATATCCCTGGCCCGACGCGCGCTAAGGATGAACAACGTTAGAGATGAGCCAACGTAACAGGAACAAAATTGTAAAGGTCAGGGTCAACAGAGTCCATTGTCAGTGAAGTAAAAATACTGATTTATTACAAATAACGTATGACATAGTACAAAATTATTTCATAAAACAAATGCATGGGCAAAAGACAATATAAGAATCCATAGTGGAGGACAACCCAGAATACCGAGTTCCCAGCTCGCGTGGCAGATGATTGGAACATGTCCATACGGGCGTGCTGCGCACACGTAGGTGCAATGTAAGAACACTGTGGACCTATTCCTTAATACACACGCTGATGAATTCCCAGTGGACCTAAACGGCTATAACAACTATCAGAAGATCTAAATTCGATCCCTTCGTGGGACTTGGGAACCTTGGCAAATAGTTCAATATCTCAACTGGTAATCCTAGCAGGGTCTCGTAAAAATCACTTTGCTGTCCCGTAGAGCACCGATTAGATTATTGATGATGATCATTATAAAGGGAAGTTTAAAATGGGGAAACGTTAATTTAGTATTAAAGAAATTGATTTGTGTTGTGTCCTGTCTATGGCTCGACAGCCCGCTACGGGCCTTGGCTGACCGGCGGTGACCCGGCCCCTCGGCCATGGGATTAGGAATCGTGTGGTTAGAAGCACGAAGACATCCCTTCATCGTAAATTCTGGTTTTCTTAACCTTAGAGTGGTCTTTCTCGTCGTCACACAACAATAGATACCGGAATATTTGTAACGACTTCGCGCAGCAATTATTGTGGCCCGTACGGGTGTCGACCCCGGGGTTGCGCCGTAGAAAGCGAGCACGCTAATCAACTAGCCACTGAGAGCTGAATTGTTCTACTATTCATTATAATTAATTATTAATGTATGAGTTTGATTTCGTTCCGTGTGCTTCGAATTTCGAATTGTGCTTCGATCTTCCGCATTTTTGTGACGTGAAGCACAATTTTGAGTCAAAGAAAATAAAATATGTGCGCCTTCATTGACATGGTACCATTTAACAACACGACAGATAAAATATCAGCAGTAGAGGCACTGATAATGATGTCTTCGCAGCAATGACTTTCAGCATACCATCTTCACCGATAGAATTCTTAAGATAATTTCATGCTCCATTGCCCCCAGAGTGATCGCTATACGTTTAAATCTAACGGAAGGCGTAGTGTTTAAGAAAATGTGCATTGCTCTGTAGAAATTCTTGTTCAGAACGCCTGAAGCACATCCTGCACAAACCGGCCGCTGAAATGTGTTCCTCCTTGAATGTGTTGAGCTGAGAGTTGTCTTAAAGTGTGCGTCCATTCCCTACTGTCACAAGAGCCATCCCGATCTTCCGTTCGTACAAGCTCCACCACACGTTCACTTCAATGCTTCATCGATATAGGAACTTGTCGAGCTCTCATATTATGCAATACATGAATCCCATTGAACTTCTAATAGCAAATAGGTTAATAGAGTATTTGCAGTGTTAAATTGTGAACAATCTATAATTACAATTGTGAACTTATTAGTAAATCCTAATTGAGGAAAGGTGCAATCCAACCTCCAGGCCCATGGCTCCATTTTCCATCGACTTTATGAATACTCTTCTAACTTCCAATATTACGTTTATTCCCTTAAATTAGTCTACGTACTTATGAACTTTATCGCTCTCCAAATTCTCGCTTTCGTATCTTCAAGTCACATTCGCGCTCTCCAGCATGGACCACACTTACGGGCCTAAATGATATAGTAATTGACGCTACCAAAAACATTGAAAAATCAATCACCACACAGTCCGTTGTTGCCGTGATAAATTATGACATCGGACGGCTATGACGAAGACGGATATGGAATTGTCGATAGAAGTTCGACGACCAAGACCTCGTCCCCATCCCGCGACGTTCACGGCTCTTGCATCCCAATGTCCTATCCCATCTTCACTTACTAATATTGCTCAGCTGTTTGTGTAAAAGCCTTCACAACCAGAGGCCCCACACACCTTCATACCCTTCGACACCCCACAGCCCTCCTCCGGGGCGGTGCTGCCGACGCCCGCGCTTTCGGGGCGTGACGTCATCAGCCGCGGAACAGCTGCCTCACGCCGCCGCGACCCGCCCGCCCGCCGCCCTCGCCGGCGTTGCGCAATCTCCGGTCTGCGTTCGACCCCCGGCGGCGACGGCGTGGGGAGTTGGAAGTGGGGCGGTGGCGGTGAGGGAGGAAAGATGGTGGTGGACACGGGACGAGGTGGCGGGGAGAGGCAGGGCGGCGGGGGCAGCGGGGAGGCGTTGGTGATGGGGGCAGGGGAGAGGCGTTGGTGAAGGGGCGGTGGGGGCGGTGAGGGCGGTGTGGGCGGCGGGAGCGTCGTGGGCGGCGGGGGTGGTGAGGGCGTGGGCGGTGGCGTGGGCGGCGGACGGGCGGGGGACCGTCGGGGTCGTGCATGGTCCAGCGCCGCCCAAAGCTCCCGCGGCGCCGTTGGGAAAGTCTGAAGACGGGCACTCTACCGGTAGTCGTTCGTTTGGCGTAGCGGGGAATCAGAGCGTGGCAACGTGTCGCTCCCTTCGTTAATTGACTTTTAGTTCTGGCCGTGTGTGTTGCGTAATGCACGTGTTTTATATGTGCCCATAATTTGGATTATTACACGCGCTTAATTGGTTTATTCTTTACATGATTGAGATACGGAACGACAGGATCTAGATATGGTAATGAGTACCAGAAATGTGGGTCCTTTTATGCCTCCCAGTTTATTATTGTTATTAAAGCTTTCTTTTTTAACTGCGCCTTTCCTTTTTCTAACAACGTATGCGTAAAATCTTACAACACGTGTGAGTTGTTGTCTCTATGACAAAAGTAATTTAATTCTCTTGAATGTGTCATTAATGTATTATCAAAAATGTTAGTTGGAGAACTTCTATCAAATTTAATACTTGCATATGTCACGTAAATTTTCGTTATTAGCATTTTGCATATATACCTCGTGCAAGGCACAGCTATGAAATGACATAATCAAAATTTTATCACATTGAAATCGACACTACTAATCAATAATAAATATGCTTACATTCTTACTCTAACCTTTAAAGTGGTGTTGCTGATCTTGTAAAGTGCAAATATTTGCATGGCAATTAAAAAAATGCATGTAAGTATTCCCCCTTCCTTCATTAAGAAAAAATAATTAAAAATCATATATTTAAAAAATTCAAAAATTTGATACTATCCCTCGCTCACTTCAATATTTTTATGTAATGAAAAAATCTCACGTAAATCAATATAAATAATCCTGAGATCAAATTGTCCTTAGAAATTTAAAAACCAACTTGGGGATGAATTTATTTCTTTTTTTCGCCTACGTACAGTATTTCTTCTTCTTAGGAGTTTCTTTTGGGTCTCATTAAATATATCCGTATTTACGTATTACAAATATAAAAAGTAAATGTTTGAATCTATTTAATTTGTATTGAAAGTTTTGGGGCAGCAAGAATATAAGCCGCTCTAGGCACAGGAAATCTCACGCTATTTGGTAGTGTTAAAATACCTGCCTAAATCTACCGTCCCAAGCTTTTAATTCAAATTTAGTGGATTCAAACATTTCAAACACACCCAAACGGAAGACATCTTTCACTGTCTTGAAACGAATGTTATCGAGGAGACGTTGATTGACACGTTGCCATATACGTCAAATGCATTAGACCGGCAGAGATAGCTTAGGGCAATAGCTGTTGCTGCTTCAAAGTCTGTAATCGGGAGGTTCTAGGGCTCGAATCTCGGCTTAAGCTACTAGGTAAAATCCAACCACTGTTTGGAAGAGAATTTCAGCTACCGGCTGATATCTGATAGATATTTTCCGTAGTTTCTTCGATCAATGCCAGGCCAGTGCTTGATCGTTGCCGTATCATAATGTTCACTAACCGTGCACGATATTTTCTCCCCCCCCCCCTTGTTCACTTCTCTTCCCTCACACACACACATAAATACCCTCGTACTCACACTTACATCCCCTACTCTAACTCTTACATTGGGAGAGCAGTCTCTAACTTAGAGGTAGGCCTGGTTGAGACGGTGGCCGCTGGCAGAGACACCAGGAGAAGGACCTCGCAAGCGGACGTGAAGGTCGGCATCGGATCTCGCATTCTAGCGGGAGAGCCTCACCACCACCACCACCACCACCACCACCACCACCACCACCACCACCACCACCACCACCACCACCACCACCACCACCACCACCATCACCTCCAGAGATGTAACATGTATTACACTTACGGGTTTATAGATCGTAGAATTTGATGCGCTTGGAAACTTGACAAAATAATTAACGAATAAATGCAATGTTTTTGCTGTAAAATATTGTTTTACTGGTGGTTTATAATGAAACAAAATATGCGCAATGTCACTTAAAAAGTTAACACAATTGAAACAATACTTATATCATGGAAATCTGATGAATCGTACATGGTGTAAAGAAATAGAAGAAATCCACCGTCTAGATACCAACCAACTCGTTACCATCGATTTTGTTTCGCACTCTTGGGTAAATACGATCTTATTTTAAGAAAATGTCATACCTATTCTTGTACTCATTAGAAATTTAAAAGCAATGTCTGTGTATTGAAAAATAAAATTCCATTATCCAGGTTAGCAAATATAATGGAATACTGTGTTAAGACAATTAGAAGTTTATTTATATTCTGTTTTTAATATTTTTTTTACTTTCTTCGAAATTAAAATTACATTAAACAAAGACTTACTGGTTGGATATTATTCACGCTCTCCTGGACATTTTATATTTTTGACATTTGGCATTGTACGGCAGTTTGACTTTGGTCATTTTTGGTATCCTTTGTGACATGACAATTTTGAAATTAAGACCTACAACGAGCTGACGGATTTTTCGTAAAATGGAGCTTAGTATTAGAAATAATTCGTGTCTAATGGAAATTCCTCCAAATTTGACGGTAATTGACTAACAAGAAAACTATACAGGTGACATTAAAAAACTGCTACCTTCGTTTCGCCAACTATCAACTCAAACTTACACGCTTGTTTGCGCCGTATGGCAAACAAAAAGACTGCTTTCCATATATTTATTGCAACAAAATGAAGAAATGAACAAATGCTGTCAGACAAGCTCGAATTCTATCAATTTTAATTTTTAATTAATAGTTAGCGTTTCAACTACAAATTCAATAAATTAAAGCGTCACAAATCTAGAGACCCTTTTACTTAAAGAAAAAAATTCACGAAATTTGGTTAAATGGGTATCTTAAAAAGATTCTAAACGAGAAAACTGAAGTGTATTAAATACTATTCAGCTGCCCACCATTCGAGGGTGGGCCGTGGGTGCCACGAGGTGCCGGAGGAGGAGGGGAAGGGGAGGGGGAGGGGGAGGCCCTTAGGCGCAGCGCCGTGAACAAAGGGCGCAGATCCCGCGGGAGAGGCGGGGGGCGCGGCGCGGCGCGGGGGCGGGGCGGGGCGCGTCTGCGCAGAGAGGTGCGCGCACACACACGCGCCCTCTCTCCTCTCGTCGCTCCTCTGCCCCCTCCCCAGCGCCGGATGCTGCGCGCGTCTGCGCCTGCGCAGCGGGAGGCCTTGTGGGAGCGCCGACCCCGGCGGCGGCGGCGGCGGCTGCGGCGGCGCGCAGTGGGCGGAAGGACGGCTCTAGCGCGGCCTAGGCCCGAATGAAATAGGCGAAAATTCAGCGGTTGTCCACTCCCCTGGACCTCCCTGGCTGGCCTGGGGGCGTGCTGCTTCTACCAAGTGCTGACTAAGACTGAAAGCGTTTAGTCCTGCGTAAAGCAAGGGTGCTTTCGTCATATCATTGCAGGCTGGTTGACTTCTCAAAGAACTAGGAATCTCATATTTTCATTATGAAATTCGTACTAATTCATCTTTGAATAAGATTCACATCTTCAGGCTCACTCCATCCACCATTCATTCATGGAAGGGAATAGAAAATCACCGCTTTGACTCACATATTCATGGGAATCGAGTTCAGCGTGCCTCATTCGCTTATCAGTCAAAAGGGGTGAATATTGTAAAGCAATATGCATTATAGGTGCGGTGTTCGAAGAGAGTTATCACGAATCTAAATGTTCTAACATTTCTTTATGCATTGGAGACGATAGTCATACCTGGATGGCAAGAATGTTACGTCAGTATAAATGTTAATTACATTTACAAGATATAATAATATAATAATTTCGGATTTTCATTTTTTTTAAATATTCTCATCCCCTTATGTAGATATAGGCACAATTTGCAGTTAACCACATTTTCTATTGTATTTATTAACTGATGTTTCTATTTTTTTAAGTTATAAATAATTTAATAATAAAACACAAATGACATTTATGACGTTAGTGTCCACATGTACCTATAATTTTATTAAACATTTACTCCCAACATTTGTCTCTGTGAGTCGTTGGTTATTGACAAAAGTAACATTTAAACGATATATGTACAAATATATTTCTATGGCACGATTTTTATACTAGAAATAGTTTTAATTTAAACTTTGCGTCGATTAAATATATTACAAAAGTAAATCAATTATAAACATGCATAAATTTATGAATAATTTAATCACTATGAAGAATGTTTATAATTATAATAAAATAGCTTTTAATCCTGTATCTTTTCAAGGGAGAGAAATGGCTTCTCTCTGAAATCACCAAAGCCAAAACTCCCGTTCTTCGTTTAATAGAATCACTAAAATTAAAATAATTTATTGTGGAAGACCTCAACTTTCTGGAGATTTTACCTCTCAAACATTACTGCAACATGAATATTAGTATATGTCCACGATTAAATAGGTAGGAGTAACTAATTTTCTATTTAAAAATATTGCATTTTTATTTGATTCAAGTTAATTCGATTCAAAAAGATGTTTTAATATAAATAATATTTACTTAATAAAGAACTTAGGATACATATTACATCTTTAAAACGTAAAAAGAATATTCTCATATTAATATTGGCTCTTGATAATGAAGATGCTGAACACTTACAAAAACGACATTCAGTTCGGATCATAGTGCAGTCACGTTTAGGACTTTTTGCAAATTAGAAAATGAAACTATTCTGACAATTTTTCTTTTGTGCGAAGACATTTGATCCGTTTTGAAATCTGCTAGAACAAGCATCTTAGAAAAAACACAACTTTGAAAGTCAAACATCTTTGTCACTGCAATCACATTATTAAATCATATGTAATTATAACGTTATAATATAATATAAGCGAAATCCCGAGGACAAACGTGCTTCGGTTATACGGCACGAGTGTCCGCGTGATTTCGCCTTTCGCCCACTGCCCGTCATCGGTGGGCGGGGGGCTAGGGGCACGGGGGGCGGCGGCGAGTGGGTGGCTGCGGTTCGACCCCCGCCGCCGCGGGTCGCCGTTGCGTCTCGTACGTCGCCTCGTGAGCGCTTTGCGCCCCCTTCCCTTCCGCCGTCCTTCTCGGTATCCAAGATTTCTTTTCCCCGTTTGGGAAAGACCGAGAGGAGAAATGGTTTCGAGAGAGATGTATTGCTTCGGAGAGGAGACGCTGGCATTGTCTTTGTACGTGAGACTGGCAGAAGACATTCGAACCGAAGTTACCGTTATGTGAAGTCAGCGGAATTTGTTGCGAACCTTTTATGTTTGATCCAGTCAACCGTTATTGAAAGTTACGTCTTGTGAAGAGTACAGGCCGAGCACAATCAATGTTCATTATAATATCTGTCATATTTACCCATGAAAAAGTTATGACTTTCTACGGTTCATAGAATGTCCTAATACAAGTAGTGTTATTTGCATTGCCGCGTTTTTAAATAAACTGGAATGGGAACACTTACGAGTTACCAGAGAACCTTTTACAGAGCTGATGATGCGTAACGTTGAGTGATGGCGTATGCAAACACCTTAAGTGTACCGCTACTTTTATACGTTTGAGTAATAAGGTTTGGCCATATTGAGTGGAAACTGAGCAAACGTGTCGTTTGAGCAATTATGAAGAAATAAATAAATTACCAAATTACTAGGTTGCTTTCGTAATTTTTGTGTTTTTACTACGCCTGCTCACAAGCACATATCGGTCATGTGAATGAGTACGTTACATGGAAAGTGCATTTGCCATCAAAAGACGTGAAGCAGAAAGCGCGTTTGGTGAATGGAAAGAAATCCTATCGAGCGATATCTTATACGATATTGCATAACGACGCCGATTGCTGCTGCTTCTCGTCATCTCGAGAGTCGCACGAGTATCGAATACTACAAGTACTCGTCGCGCACTTTGAGAGGCTCCAGGGGAGAAGTGTGTTTGAGCCTCGAGATCCTCAACATCGCGAGACAAAGAGGATCGTTGAGGAAATGCCGGATGCAGCGGCCCGCGTACCGCCCCTCCTTCTCCCTCTCTTTCTCCGCTGCCTCCCCCTCCGCCGTGAGGTGCAGCTGGATTGAGCCCCGCGTGCATTGCAGGGGCGTTTAATGGCTTTCGCGTCTCCCTGGATGATCTCACTGTGTTTTCCTTTTCGTTGTTGATGTTGTTGTTGTTGTTGTTGTTGGTTTGAAGCTGATAACCGTTTTTCAATGCGTCATAGAATATGAAGCCTCTTATTCACCGTAGTTCCCAGCACATTAGCTTGAAACTGATATTCGTGTTTGTTAAAGCATATCAAAAATGTTCTCTACTTTTGGTTTCCTCTATCGTCAACCGCTAAATTTTGAATAAATCTATTAGGTGATTGTAATTGATATTATTTATACACGTTTCATTATTTAAGCTCAATGGACAAATATTTGTCTTTAATCTATAAGTAGTAACCTTTGAATGCTTATAATGTAGCCTGTGTTGTTTGAAAGTTGAAGTAACTGAAATAGTTATATTTGAAACTGCTTTTCGAATATGGCAAATACTAAGCACAAAATAGAAAAAAACAACTAAAAATGTGATAAAGGATACATAATAATGTAATATATTAATATTATGATCATTATCACAAACAAAATGATGGAATATATGTTGATAGAACATCTATTGGGGTTTCCTTAATACATACAGTGGCCTACAGAGATTATGTTTGTATGAAATAAGCAGCGAACTCCTCTTCTAGAAGTCTAGAGATTTCTTAGACTTCCAGAAGTCTTTTTGGTCTCCCTATGTATTAAAAAGTTGTTTAATTCCATTAAGAAGATATCAGTGACAATACTGATATCGAATCTGACACTAAAGTTAGAAGGGCTTAGGACTTTCACTGAACGTATAAAATTTGAATGGACAATCTTATTTTGTTATTTACAGTTACGACTTTGATTAGTCCCTCGTAATTCTTTTCTCAAGGACAATATAGGCATCCCATAAAATTTAAATTTTAAATCATTTTCCTTGAATCTTCAAACAGGGCTCTAAAATGAAACTTATCTAATAGATCATCCTCGTGTATCTGAGAATATATAATTAATTTTTCTGTAGGATTATGTGTGTACAGATTATATGGAGTTATCTAGAGTAGAAGAAAGTCTACGTATTTTGGCTCATGGTATGATAGAAAATATAAAGACACAAATGCACTCATAAAGGCGTGTGTCGCATGTTTGTAAATGCAATTTTATTCCGAAAAACGCACATCTATTTGCCACCAATTCCTATAAGAATTTTTTACACCGATTTGTACAATGTTTCTAAAATAACATGTTTCATTTAAACGACCGTTTATCATCGCGGATAATCAATACCAAAGTTTGAAATGTTCTCTCTAGCAACTATTATGTATATCGATTTGGAGAGAATAGAAATTTCCCTCATGAAGTATCGCCAATGTTTAATTGATCAGTCATACCCTGTGACAACTATAGCACTTACTCGATTTCGAGGTATCAGAAATTTCTGCTAGAAGCATTAGCGATGCCTATTTCTAAGATAACATGAATTTCTTTTAGAAGCATTAGAGATCCCCATTTCAGGTATCAGTTATTTCTTCTAGATGAGAGACACGAGACAGATGAACGAAGTCTCCTCCCCTTTCAATCTAAATTTCTCAATATCAAACTTAAACTCAACTTATGCGCCCTTTTGGGCAGAGGGAACTCTATCTCTCTCTCGGCGACCGCTGCCATCACTGATGTAGGGCTTCAACTCAAGTCAAGGGTCATTTCAGTGCCTCTGGGCGAGATGTTTGAGAGTTCCAATCCCGATGGTATCAGGATTTTCGACACTTGCTAGCAATCTAGGTCGAATTCAGCCACTGGCTGGAGGAAAATTCTAGCACCTGGCGTCACTGATCGGTAGTTTTCGTCATTTCTCTGATCAACCCCAGGGGAATGTCGGAATAGTGCCATTCCTTTCTCTTCATTGTTTTATTCTAACCGCTTACCTACACATACTTACACTTACATGCACTACACTTCTATAAGTCAGAAGACCAGTCGACGGCATAGCGCTAGTTCCGGTGGATTCGGTTCCCTGCAGGTGGGAGATACATGGTTGGGGAAAACCCCCACAAGCTGAGGTCGGCACCGGATATCGCCATTCAGCAGAGGAAGTGAACGCCTATCTCACATGACAAAAAAGCACGCACTTCCCTTACTGGACTAATGACTATAGCAGTTGACACGCTTGGAGACACCAATAAGCCAATCGAATTCACTCGCTCCCGCTGCAAGTACTTCCAAATGCGGAGACCCGAGGCTCGAGCCTCTCCGCGGGGGGTTCCCAGGTGAAACCGCCCCGCGGTCTTACGCGCTACCGAAGGGAAGGCTGCAGCTTGACACGCGCATAAACGCGTTTCTCCACACGCGCCCTCCCTCCCTCCCTCCCTCACTGTCCCTCCCCGGCACCCCCTCCCTCCCTCCCTCCCGTCTCGCGGCGGCGCACTGCCGCGATAAATTTCCCGTTACAAAGGTGTGTTATTATGCACACGTCGCCTTGTCCGATTTAACGGGCGTGTGGTCCAGCGGCGGACCGGATGAATATTAATAACGCGGGGAAAGTTTGCCGGGTCGACGGCGACTCGGCGACTGCGCGGGGAAAGCGACGCCCGGGGTGAGGTAGCGCGGGTGACGCAGATGACTTCGGTGATGCGGAAAACGTCAAAACGAGAATCATGGGCTTTTTATGGGGGGAAATCAAGTTCCAGCTCAAATTATTATGTATTCTAGAAAGAAAATTTGGAATTCTGAAACGTATAAATTGTTAAATGTGCTAGTTGTTATTAATTGCAAAATGGTGATCTCCAGTCGATTACGGATATTCCAACTCTGGCATAGTGAACCCTGGGTTACAATGAACTTAAGTCACTGATCCCGTTTTACTTATATTACAAATAAGCATAAGAAGATTCGGTTATAGTGAACCTGAACCTATATTTAATGTATTAAATCTTATAAATTAATATTCTATTTAATTTTGACATCAATGGATGTAGTGAACCTTTGATATAGTGATCCGTTTGATATAGACGTTCACTGTAACCGGAGTTTAGTTGTATTGTCTTATCTTTGACTCAGTTGAATAGCCTGAAAAATCCAACTTTTGTCAAAATGAGATTAGTACTCTACTTGATTCTCCAAATGATTCTCTGGATCTGTAGACAACCACAAGTAGATAAGTAACATTTTTATACTTACCAGATTGTTCACGTATATCGAAGACATTTATGGAGATGTTAAAATGAGATGACAATGACACATTTATAAGAGACCCTGAAAAAATAATAAAATTGTGTTTCTCAATAAATAGCAGGTAAGACTTTTGGAACTTTACTGTTTTGAGTAAAAATTGACAAAGTACAAAAATCACACACAACATTAAATGACCTGTCTTGTGATTACAATAACGGTATGTTAGGAACAGCACCGTATAACACGCTTACATGAGAGCATATGTAGCACTCATAAATAAAACAAAGTTCAAAGAGAGAGAAAATGAAACTTTAAAAGTTATTGGCTTACGGCAATGAATATTTGACCACTACAAATAAGAATGATCGATTTATTCAAACTACGGGAATGAGATTCCTTAGAGTAAATGCTGATCAATTTTATATCAGAGAAAATGTAATATATGAACAATTAATTAATAATAAATTCTGTTAACAAAATATGAGGTAAATAAATATGAATGGTGAAAAATGCTAGAATACAATTTTCCAGATAATATAAATAAAAATTATGTTCATATATTGAAAAAAGAAGAAAACACATATAGAAAATGGTGGCTTAAATGTGGTGACTGAACACACTCAACGTCTACTCGCAGAAGCGAAGAAGAACAAGAAATTTGTATGAATCTTCTTCATATTTTCTACTGGTACAACTCGTAATGTTTTACTGAATGAGTCTTAAGATTGCTTTTACCGTCACTGGTATGACACCTCAATATACTTTGATGAATTTAATAACAGCATTGACATTTGAATGTTTGATAACGATTGCCGGGACATTTTATTGTAATAATTAATCATAGCTGAATCAGTATACAAACAACCGTAGCTGTTGCATTGGAAGGCAATATGAAAGAATGTTATGTATATACAGTGAGTCTGCGAAATGTTGATTCGTTGTTAAGTCTCTTAGATTGTCGAAGTGTGTAACGCATCATGAGTGTGACAAGTAAAATTTATGCACTATCGAGTTAGAGATTGTTTCAGAGCCATTTTCACGAAGTGTATTTACCGATGAATGTTAGTTTTTTCCCCTTTACGAAAATAGTGAAGAAACGACTTTTCCAAAAGATCTACGGTTCGTGTCGTATTCACTCATTGTAGTCTCCCAGTTCCTGGTTGGCCATTATCAACTTCGGAGTGCCAGTGGATGATATTGTTTTGATAATACATTCAACAGACTATTGATTGTATTAGATTTATTACAAAAAAACGATATATTACAAAAAAAACATGCAAATTAAGTTTTTCAAATAAGGAAGAAATCAAAAACTGAATTCGGAATTCATTTTACATTAAGTGATAGTCACTCCTGACAATCTTTGAAAATATTTAATATTATCATTTAAGTATTTTAATATGAGTGTGGATGAATCTGTTCAATATGCAAACATTTGCATCTCACTTTATATCTCTTCAGGATGCTTAGAGTATAATCTCGAAAACTAATGGAGTGAAAATGTTCGGAGTTCCCAAATATAAGAGAGTTAGTATATTGATCTGAAAGTGATTAAAGACTTAATATATTAGCCCCAATTCATGGGATATTTAATGGGCACTTTTATAAGAAAAAGTTTTTTAGAGGGTACTCTCAGGTTATATGATTATGACCTTGAGAAAACATGAAAGTATGACCTTATGAAAGAGTCCGTAAAACCATCGTTTCTTGAAATTTCTAGTCTAATTTAGTAAAATTTATTAACAAGAATAATATTTAAATAGTATATATAATATTAAATAATGATTTAATAATTTATTAAAATTTCCCATAAAATTTTGCAGATTATTATTTTTTTAAATAAAAGACATGACTGATAGAAGATAGTAAACGTCAAATAATAATGAACTATAATAGCAATCATCAGATATAGATTCTGTCTGAGATAATAGCTAAACTAATGCCGACTGTAAAGAGTGAGCCTTGACTTCTGTTTGCAGCACCCTTATTCCTCAGAACTCCTTTGGGTTGTTGTCATGCTTTTTCCTTCTCGGCATTTCTATCCTTGAAAATATCTTGAGTTTTGCTCCCGGAGACCTTGAAATTGAAAAGTTGGAACGCAGATAAATGGTTGTATTTAATCCTTCTTGTCTCGACCTTAAATGATAAACCGTCATAAACAAGAACTTTACGCCAGACTCTTCATTCTTAGCGTGTCCGTCATAATATTGCCCCTACTTCTTGCAGGCATTCGTTACAGCATCTCTTCTTTTCCTCAATATTTTGAACGTTTTTGGTAGATCTGGCTTCACAGAAGCTGCAGAGTGCACGATGTTTTCTTTGTTCCAACGGCGCGAAGCATTCCATCCAGGTACTCTCGAGATGCTGTGCGGACAAAGAAGCCCCGGGCCTGTAATAATTATTATGAAAGTTATCTTCAGTGGCTGATTTTCTTTTCGTCCTCTTTTCAACGTGCGCCCGCCCGGCCGTCGCTACCTGCGTCGTCTGTTTTCCGTCGCTCTTGACTCGTCCGCCGTCGGACGCTCATTGTTTATCCTCGTCGAAGCCCAAGGTATTGTTGACGGCGGCATCGGCGACGGCGTCCACCGCTGTGCTCGGCTGTCTCCACGACTTATGGCGACGCCGACGCCGTGACGTCGACGGCCGCGGCGGCGCACCGAGAGCCATTGTTGCGCGCTGCCTTATCTCTCCGGCGGCGCCCGATTGTCCCCGACGCCGCGCGCCGCGCCGCGCCGGCGAGAGCGACGCGCCGCGACGCGACGCGTTCCTGTGTCCGAATCCACCCGTCGGCCTCCGCCCCGCCGCCCTCCCCGCCCCGCGCCCCGTTCCTCTCCGGGTCTCGCGCACCGCCGACATAACTTTGGGCCGGGAGAGGATTGTAACGCCAACAACACAGCGCAATAAACCAGCCGAGGTGTCTGTTCTGCTCGTCCACGTGGGGGCAGCGAGCGAGTCGCGGCGGAGGCGGGAGGAGGCAGGCGGGGATCTCTCTCTCTCTCTTTCTCTCTCGTTCGCCGGCGTCGCTCACGAGGCTCCACCTTCTGGGCGCTCTCGCTCTCTCCCTCTCTCTCCATGCGTCTCTCTCTCTCTCTCTCGCGAGAGGCGCGCGCGGCTCCAGCGGCAGCGAGAGAACGGAGGAGGAGAGAAGAAGAGAAAAAGAAAAGAGAGGAGGTGGAGGCAGCTCTGCCCCGCGGCGGCGCGCGCCCGAACGGCCGCCTCCGCCGCCGCCGCCGCCGCCGCCGCCGCCGCCGCCGTCTGCCTGAACAGCGACGCAGCGCGCGGCGAGGCGAAGGCGGTGGCGGCGAAGGCGGAGGCGGCGGCGAGGCGAGCGGCCGCCATTGCAGCACAGTCGGGCTGGCAGCGGCTTCAGCGGCGGAGCAGCAGCGGTGGCGCGGCGCGCGGACCACGCACTCACGGCGGCCTCTCAGCGTCCCCGGGCGACCCAGCGCACCTGCGACCCACCCGCCCGCTCGCCCACGGGCTGCACACGCTGCCGCCGCGAGCGGACATGCCGGGCGCCCCGACGCCGGCCTGCAGCGGACGCCCCCTCCGGCAGTAGCGGCGACGCGCCTCAGCGCCCGCCACCACCGGCACCGGCACCGGCTCCGGCGCCGAGACGACGCGCAGCTCGGCAGGCGCGCGCGCCCAGGTGAGGCAGCCCAGCGAGACGACGCAGCTCGACGCGGAGCCCCCCGACGCTCCGCTGCCCCAGTGCGCGTGGGAACCCCGACGCCCCCGCAGGCGGCGCCCCAGCGCACAGCGCCGCGCGCCGCGACGGCTCGACGCAGAGTGCAGTGCGCGGCTGGCGGTGCCGCGGTGTGAACTGACGACCAAGAGCAAGGTTGCCTTGCTTGTTCAGCTGGTTTTCCGAACCGGTGTTACTAGACCCTCCAGCCCGAACCTCCCGTTGAGGAGGAACTAGAGAACAAGAGGTGCTGCTGCCCCTCTATACCCCCTCCCGCCCCGCCGTCCCCGCTCCACCCCACCCTCCCGCAAACCCACCTGCCCCCGCGGCGGCCTTCCCGCCCCGCCCTCCCCCTCTCCACCCTCTCGCCCCGTTCTGCCGAAAGAGAGAGAACAGGTTCGTCATACAGCGGCAGCCGCGACGCGCCACGCCGCCGCCCGCCCTCTCTCGCCCGCGTGGCCGTGTTTGTGCGGAACCGGTCGCGTCCGCGGCCTTATCACGCCGGCCTTTCCCTTTCACGGGCAGCACGCGCCCCGCGCTGAATGAGCGGGCTCGTCCCGGTCCGCGCCGGCGCCCTCCCCGCTCGCCCTCGGCAGGTGCTCCGCGCCCCCGGATGTCACCTGCGCCGCTCGCCGCCCCCGGCGCGCCTCCACCCGCGCCCGCGCCGCTGAATCGGCCCGCCGACGACTGAGCTCTGCGCGTAACTCTCGTAAGTGCCATTAACTGCAGCCCCAACAAGAAAGCGAGTGTGAATGAAACTGTAAGAAGAAGACTTGGATTCCAGTGCCATAACAAAGGAATACAGCGAGCTTCGTCGCCCGCGCAAGATCGTTCCTTGCGAAGAATAGTGCGTGCACCCTCGTGAACTTTGGAACTGTCGTCGCCCCTCCGAGGACAGAGACAAAGCAACCATGACGCGCCGCAGTCTGGAGGAAGGGGCCCCGGCCCCTGAGGAGGGCCCGCCCTCGCCGCAGCCGCCGTCGGCGTCGCCCGCCGAGCCGTCGCCGCCCGCCGCCGACCACCACAACCCCGGGGCACCCCCGAGCCCGCCGCTCATGCTCGCCACCATGACGCCCGTCAGCGTGGTGGAGCTGCAGCAGGACGAGGCGGCGCTGGCGGCAGCAGCCACGGCCAAGGTTTTGGGTCTGGCCCACGGCGAAGACACGGACGGCCAGCTGCCGCCGGAAGTGTTGGTGACAACCTCCGGCGGAGTGCCCGGCACCGTGTCGGTTGTGGTGCAGCAACCCCCGCCGCTCTATACAGCAAGCTCCGGCGCAGCCACCACCGTGTTGGTGCTCTCCGAGCTGGTTGAAGATATGGGGCCGGTCATCGGAATCAGGTAAATGTTGACCTGGGTTTCTTTACTAGTTTTTGGGGTCTGTTCTAACCATTTTTCATTTCACCCGTATTGGTGCCTTTAACTGGATCATTACTATTCTAACCAATTTAATGCATTACAGTTACTCAACTACCTTAAAATTTTATTGCAAAAGATAGTTTGTCAGTATTTTAATTTTTTATGGTTTCCACGGAGCAGCAAAATTTCCAAATTCTGCTCCTCCCACCTTTGTTTACGAGTTGGTGTCTTACTCGCTCATTGGAGTCTCCAGATTATACTTGTATTATCGTCGTTCTGAAATTACTCGACGCTTTCACGGTACGGTGCCGGCAGTTATGCATTCTCCATGCCCTCTGGAGCCTGTCTAGACCGGCCGAAGCAACGTTCTGTGTGAACCGCAGCGTGAGTCGGATGAGCGTGGAAAATGCAGGTCATGGGGATAGCGTGCTGTGTTGTTTTGTTTTCGGCAAGTTCCCTCCACTCTTTATTCTTCACTGAAGCACGTTTCCATGAGAACATTGAAGTGACAATTTAGTTAGTTAATTTCCTTTAGATTCTCTTAAATGTTCGCAATAATTATTATTTTATTTTGATAATTTGATTGTAGTAAAAAATTGGAAAATTCTGTATAAACTACATTTTCTAGCCGAGAATTTCGTAAGTCACTGCGATCATGAATGATTTTTTTATGACAAATAAATATTTTTATTAATAATTCATGCCACCAGTTAACACGTAACACCATCAAGTGTTAAGCATTTCCTTATGAATTTATTTTATTCTCGCAACGTAGTGTCAAGGTTCCAAATTCAATGACGTAATTAACCCTTGTTATGTTTCTCCCACGCTTTGACGAAGGCCAAATCTGAACGACTGTGGAAATAATTAACTCTATTATCATGATCTCACTATCTCTAACCCAATTAGAGAATATAGAGATACATTTCAGTAACATTTAGGTAATTCTGACTCCTTTAATGAGTTATAATACCGATTTTTACATATCCAAACAATGTTTTGATAATATATCTATTGCTGGTGTTTTTGTAAAAAATTAACGTAATTTTTATTTTATATATGTCTGATAATTATAGGTAAACTGTATGTTGTGTCTGATCAATTTTCAATGAAAATTGTATTTTTATTCTTTGTTTCCTTCCTTTTTCATTACAAAAAACTTCATTTTTATTCTTCACTGAAGAGCG
This sequence comes from Gryllus longicercus, assembly GCA_038098605.1. Lineage (NCBI taxonomy): Eukaryota > Metazoa > Arthropoda > Insecta > Orthoptera > Gryllidae > Gryllus > Gryllus longicercus. The sequence continues at coordinate 3,616,159 of JAZDUA010000047.1, read as the reverse complement.
ATTCTATGAGAGCTTTGGAATGACAATTTAGTTAGTTAATTTATTTTAGAAGCTTTGAAATGTTCACTATAACTACAGTTATTATTTTGATAAGTTGGTGGTAGTAAACAAAGTCAGGGAAAAATATGTTTTCGAACCGTTGTTCACTTTGTTAAATAATTTTTTTGTAATAAAAAATAAATGAGAAAGAAAAAAGAAGAAAAACACAATAATCGTTAAAAATTCGCTAGAGACGTATTGTTCATAAGGAATTACTGTTCTTAAACTGCGTGTTTCGTTGGTTTTTGAATGTTGTAGAGCTAGCGTTCGTGTTCAGCTATGTTATTTAATGATCGTGGAAAAAGTATTTTATTTCTTGCGAAAGGTTGATTCCTCGAAAAAAACCTTCATGTAAAGAAACAAAAAATAAAATTGTATGAGAAAAAGAAAACGTAGGCGTCTCCACTCCTGCGCGTTCACGCGCATACACACACACACACACACAAACTCTTACATTAACTCAGTCCTGCACACACAAATACTCGTACTCACTCAAGTACTCCTACATATCCACATTCCTATGAATACATATATACTTATTCGTACACACATATCCCCCCCACATATACACATACACGCCATATACGCAACTTTTCACACACAAACACATCCTCACAAACACACAACTTCACATACCCTACTGCATACTCACATCCTCACCCACATATCCACACATACATCCTCACACACATCCTTTCTCACACAAACACCTGCTCACACTGGCACCTCTCTCACACGACTCGCACTCACAACTCTCGCGCAAGGAAATTCGGTATCAGGAAATTTGTCAAGGCTCGCACAAAAAGTCGTCCTTGAGCTGGGAGTAATTTTCCACTTGTGGCGTGGATTGGGTCGGGAGCGAGACGCGAGCCAGTGGCGCCGTCGGGCCGCGTCCACGCACCTTCAGCAGCCTTGGCGCGCCGGGCGACCGCCTGCCTGCCGCCACGCCACAGCGCAGCGAACACGCACGGGCGCCGGCCTTCCGCAGCGACCGTCCCATCTCCGCCGCGGCCTCCCTCTTAACTGTTCACCGCTCACTCGCGGATCCTTTTTCACTGCCGGAAGGCACCTGCCTGACGAGTGTTACTCAACATGTGACGTTTACGTTTGTTGTAACGAGAAGCGGATTTATTCGTCTTGTTGGAGGAAGGCGCTGGGTGTGATTTACGGGAAATTGGAAGATTGAGGACAAGGTCTGTTTTTTTCTGAGGTGGGACATTTCCTGTAAACAAACTCTTGAGATGTTCTATCATCCGATTTCTTTTAGACCTCAAACGTTCGTTTAAAAGAAACACTTCAAAGTAAAGTAAACATCCACATACCAGCTAATTTTTAGTAAATCAGTATTTTTTACACTATTATGTGTAATATGTATGTGTTACATAAAATGTGATGATACACATTAAGTAATTTGGCAGTGAAACCTAATGAAAACCGTAAACAGTTGCTGATCGTAGGTGAGAGGTCTCTTACGCTTTTATAACCTTTACTCTCCTGGGTATACGATCAATAGTGGTTTGTCTTTTCTTTGCATTGAATGAAGAAAGTTAGGGTTGTCATGCGATTAAATGTTGTTATAATGATTATGGAAGGAAAGATGTTCACATGGGATACGTATCGGTACAGGAAACCAACCACATCACAATCTTACAGCGACATCACCTATGTCTCACGCTGCATTCAAAACCGCAACCTTCAGCTTTGCAAACCCCCCAAGCCCCTACGCCCTCTACATAATTAGGTAGTTAATTCCTTTATTCCCCCGCAGCTCCCTGCCTTGTGCGCGCGTTGCCTTTGGCCGCTGGAACTTCCCGCCATATCTTTTCCGCGGCGCGGCCGAGGCGGCTGTCTCACGCGCCTGTGACGCACTTGGACGGGCGCCCAGACGCTGACATTCAGAGCTGCGGCGCCGCGCCGCACCACGGTGCGCTACACCACGCCGGGCCTCACAGCGCCTCACAGCGCCTCACAACGCCACACCTCGCCACACCTCGCCACACCTCGCCACACCTCGCCACACCTCGCCACACCTCGCCACACCTCGCCACATCGCGCCACACCGCGCCACACCGCGCCACTCCACGCCACTCCACGCCACACCGCAGCACACCACACCGCGCCACACAGCGCCATACCACGCCACACAGCGCTACACAGCTCTACACCGCACCACACCACGCCGCGCCCCACCCCACCACAACATGCCGTGCCGCACACGCCGCGCCACACCTCGCCGCGCCACACCACGCCGCGCCACACAGCGCCACAGCGCACCACGCTGCGCTTGTGGTGCCACGCCACGCTACACCTCACCACGCCACACCGCACCACAACATGCCGCGCCACACTACGCCGTGCCACATCACGCCGCGCCATGCCGCGCCACACTGCGCCACACCACGCCACGCTACATCGCATAGGCCGCGCCACTCACCCCGCGCCATACTACTCGGTGCGACATCCCGACGCACCACACCACACCACACCATGCCACCCATATCACCCTATGCTTCGACATACTCTTCCACACCACTCCTCACCACTATGTGACACTTGGCTTCTCCGCCCCATGCCGAACCACGCGAAGCCACGGCTTGCTTTGTTTTGCTATGCCATGACGCACCACGCCATGGAACGCTACGCCACTGCATGCAGCGTCACGCCAGGCTTTACCAAGCCACACTTAGCCATGTCACCCTTGCCAAGCCACGCCATGCGATGCAGCGCCACTCCAAGCCACGCCAGCGCAACAGGACGCCGACATCCTCGATCACGTGAGGACGGTCGCCTCGACGGTGTCGGTCTCTGGAGCTGCGAGTGTACATTTGGGAAACAGCTAGAACAAATGAGTAAACTATTATCCCAATTATGCACAGACTGTTCATAGTATGGTTAGAAACAGCACTGAATAGTAACGGCATAAACTGAGAGATGCCTGAATTTATACTAACTTTGTTGTATTGTCCTTTGGCTTACACAAATGACAGATATCATTGTGTTGCCCTGACCCCTTCCAATGGAGAGCGTCTTATCTTTATATCCCTTCAGGATTTCATAAAACCTAAAGCCTCAAATCTTTCTTTTCTCGTTCGTTACAAATGGAGAAAGGTCTACGTTGCACGTAAATCTCTTTCACTCGGAGGCCATGGCTCGTCATGTGAGCCTGAATGCTTCTTGCTTGCTCTGCTATGAGATGTGTAGTGTCGCATTATTTACCTGGCGTATGTCAGAAGAGGTAAAGAAATTTGAGAAATATCTATGCCTAAGGGACCGAAGTTCTACGAAGTATGGATGGTTCTCAGTGTATTCGAGGGTTTCTCTGAAGATAGTATACCTCTTCAAAACCCTACTCGAATGTTACACCAATACCAATCATCTTTCCCTGAAGGGATCTCTTGTGTTTTCCTACCATTTCACTTTACTCATCCGGATAAAAACGAACATGTATTGCCCCAATTCCGTTTGTAACATTGCTAAGAAAAACATTCGCCGGCTCCTGATTTTCTTCAGATTAAACACGTGATGTTCTGTACGCATCTCGAGAGTATGTGCGCGAAATGGGGTAGATGTACCTACGGGTAATGTGTTTTACCCGTTTAGGTTTGCATCTCTCGATTATCCGAAAACGCCACAAGGCGCACTGCTTCACCCGTCTGGGTTTACATCTCTCGAACGTTGACAAAAGAACTCCTTTCCATAATTGTTAAAGCTGTACTCGGTACACAAATACGCGCTAGCCACACCGTCACCTTTCTGTAAAATATAAGACAAGAAGATGTCTTTATTTCAGTATTGAGTCGTACCTAGCCTTTGTATCCTGAAAAGGATACAGATACATGCAAAAGATGAAATGAAGATACATAAGTTAGGACAGAAAACTTTATTCTTATCTCAAAAGAATATCGGAGATGAATGCTTCAACTTTCAGATAAACGCGTCATTGTCGATCTTAGCTGGTAGTGTGATGCTGGTGGCGCTCGAAGTCGCGGGCTGTCGGGGACCTCTTGGGTCAAGGATTCATTCAGGGAAGCGATTTTCGTGACTCTCTAAGCACGTGGTCGATTAAACCTTTCCCATGGTTGAAGAGAGATAAACACGTTTTGAAGAGGTTTCTTCCTTAATCATTGTCACGTAAATAAAGTACTCGAGCACTTCTGAAGTTCATACTATTCGTTCAATGACGGTACATATCCTATATTACTTTATTATTTGCTGAACTAGTGGCTACCTGCAATAATACGTCTTTCATAAAATGATTTTGTTTCGTCAGAGTTTCAAAATTTAACATCACGCATGGGAAATAATCCCAAACTTGCTTTGTCTTCTCAATGGAAAGTTTGTTTTGTTCTCTTTTAGAGGTACCTGGAGTTCACTAATAATATCCAAAAGAATAACATGTCATAACTATGTAAGATACTATAACTACACAGCTTATACAACATTATAAAAATCTCTCTCGGCATCAAATATCATAGTTCATCTCTCAAGGGTGGAGGTATCGGCAACACACTTAGAATACGCCTTTAAAGGAACACTTCATTAATTCTTACTCCTATAATTACCCAACACTCTTCCCTCTCTCACTCCTACCACATGGGATCCACGTGCGGGGTACATGCTCGTCCGTGTGTGGGCGGCAGAGACGCGCATCTCTCAGAGGACCGTGTAGCACCGTGTGGCGGCCGCGGAGGGGCCTACGATTAAACAATGCCCGGCGCCCGCCCCGCGGCCTGGTGTCGCGGCTCGTGACTAATAGGTAATTATATGCCGCCGGACTGCCGTCATTTGTTCGTCGCGAACGCTCGCGGGTCCCCGGCGCTGACCTCCGGCCACCGCGAGCCACGGATCGATTGATCGGTTCCCACATCGAGGCAAGGCCGCGCGCGAACGCCCTGGGTAATAATGTGCTCATTTATTCACAGAAAGCAAATGTTTGGTACACACGTGCTGCGATTGGCGCTTATTTATTGCACTTTCCGGGAACAAAAATTTGCATATTCCCCTCTGGTTTACAATAATTTTGTGTGATTTGTATTACCTGTAACAAGCCATTCGAGCTTTTCATGCTTTGTTTCTTTTATTATTTATTTAATTTTTCTTTAATCCACTTTAACTTCAAAGCTCGTACGCAACTGACGCCATAGACTACTAGAGTGCAATGGTTTTCAATAATGCTACAATTATATTGTCATTACTGAAATATGAATATGTATATATATCGGTAATATGTTTCAGAATTAACTCGTTGACTTCTGATTGTTTCTTAGAAGTTATCTGGCGTCTAAAATGTGGTTCGAAAACGTAGTCAGCATTGCCAGGAGTACGAGTCTCCTTGGGAGATCAGATCTAATGTAGTCCGACCAGAGACGCCTCATATACAATTATCGCAAAATTACTACGATAAATGAAATATTATATATATATATATATATATATATATATATATATATATATATTAAATGAAAAATCTACATTTAAACAGGTTAGTAATAAATAACTAATACACAAATTTATGAAACATCCGCACTTAGATTTGAACAGAATTTTTGCAGATATTTAAAAATGTATTCTAAATGACCAGATTTTATTTGGAATATTATTAAAGTGCGAGATCGTATCCGCAGCCACACACTTTTCGAGCCAGACGGGCCCATCTCGCCCGTAAGAGAGGCGCCCGGGCCGCCGCCGCCCCCACACGGCGAGCATCTCGCCGCAGGTGCAGGCGGCAGGCGGGTCGGCGACCCTCTCCGTCGCGTCAGGGTGCGGCGCGGCGCGGCGCCTCGGTAACGCCGAGCGCGTGTTGGAGGGGACACCCGCCGTGCCCCGCCGCCGGTCTCCCGTTGCCAGCACGCGTGAGAAGTTTCTGGCGTAGAGGACGCGGTTTCGTGAAGAGGGTAGAATGTTTGTGGAATTACACTGCTCTCCTAAGCCGAAAAGGCGTACCTCCGAAAACTGAAACTTTTGACTAAGGGAATTGAAGAATTGAGAAAAGTCTTAGATTTTAAATGATCGATGACTGTTTTTGATGGTTCAGCGTTTTCAATTGTTTACTATACAATGCGGCCTTCTTCATTAGAAATAATATCCAGCACCTCAGAAACATTTCCAAGCAGGGAAAAAGAAAGTAACAAACAAATGTTTACAATTCAAAATTGTTGTAAATGGAAATTAGTTAATATTTACGACTTCAAGTATACTGCCGATATTTTGTAAGAAAATGAATCAACAATGGGATGATTCGTTTCGGAATCGATACTGTGAGAGTGATTGACAACTGCTCTGTAAATACTGCTTAACCCTTTATTTGGATACATGTCGTGGAAGTGCTTGTTTAATTTTGTTCCAAATGTACTGTAGGTGAAGTGCTTAGCAGAAGATTTCTGGTAGGTAAAGTGTTTTATTGGTACGAAACGTCAAAATATACTTTCAGAATATTTTCTTTTACTTTTTTCCCTTAAAGTTAAATCCTTTTTTAAAAATTTTTTTCATCTTACATTTGGTTTTATCCTCCTACTTCATTTATTATTTATTTAAGTCGTAGTTTGCGTGCATTTACTTGCATAAATCATTTGTCTTGTTATATTGTAGTATTTAATATCCTTTGTGTTTTGTTTCCATCACGACATCGAATTAATTGCTTCGCTTCTAAATTTTAAAATCTTTAATTTCCAATTTTGGGTAGAAATTTGTCAACACTACACAAATTAAGACATCTGAATTAATAAACAATAAACAGAAGCAGTGCTTTCCATTCACGAGTGCTGAAAACGCACTCTTGTTTACACGAGCAGAGAGCAATTGGTACGAACACAATGCCACACGATTTGCTACTTACTACTTGCCACTAATTACATAAGAACCATTCCACTTCGGTGTGCGTCATTGTGAAAGCCGATCCCAATGAAAGCGAGCGCTCCTCCACCGCGCAAGGGAGCCTTGACTCTGGGTCAGCGGCGTCGCCCCGCCGGCGGAATTCAGTGCAGCGATTCGTTCGACGCCATTGAAGTTTGCGCAGCGCTGCATGTGCCGCGGCCGGCGGGTGCGCGGGTGCGCGGGTGCGCGGGTGCGCGGGTGCGCAGGGGGCGGAGGCGGGGGGGGGGAGGCGCCGCGACGCCCGGAAGGGGGAGAGGGGAAATGGCCCTAAGAATATTAACCACAGATCCCAACTGAAGTTCCTTTTGAGAAAAATTATGTTGTTGCATTCACTCCGGACAAATGTTTGATGGTGGAATTTGCGAGTTTTGCCATATCCAAATTCATTTGATATTTCCGTGTACTATTGTTACATGGGAGGAGTTTACCGTCATACTTTAACTGAAAATGCGAGCTTGGTTGGGATCTGTCGTTATTATCCTGAGCACCTCAAAAGTACTCGTTGGTCTTGACGTTTTTGGCATTTTTGTTGCTGGCCACATACTCTTTGTCAGTGATCTAAATTAACACATTTCGACAATGTTGGGGAGTACAATGGTTAGAACTGTGAAAAATTGCAAATTACGAATTTTAAAGCCCTTATTCTATATTGTTATTTTTAATGATATTTTTCGTGATGTTTAGACTAGTTGTTTTAAGTTTTATATTAATTAAAGATTTACGTTTTATTTTTTATTCATTACCTAAACAAAGTGAAATAATAATTGTATCATTTTAAATTCGGAAAGCACGCATAATTCCACCGACCTTACCATTTTATCAGGATAAAATCTTTTGGATTTTAATTATAAGGCGAGTTTCTCTCCATACCATGCTTTGTATTTACATGTGACCACTCATTTATATACTTTATTTGTAAATTTCTTTCTCACTTACAGATTATAATGTTCCTGATAAGGTGAACACATTTGTTCATGAATCGTTGTACTTCACGAATAAATGACAATATTCACTGTTTTAAACATGATTTTTAATTGACATGTGCTTAATTGATCTATATTTATAATTCATTGTCTCAAGATTCCTACAATAAGAAAATGCTGGTGTTTCGTGCGCCGCTGTCTTCGCCGCCAGCGTCGAACACACTGCGCGTCGCGTCGTCGTGAAGCACAGCGGTGGGGAGTGGGGGGCGGGGGCGGGGGCGGGGGCGCCTGTCGCCTGTGGTGGCGCGCCGCGGAGGCGTATCTCGGCGGCGTCGGTGATTCGCTGTGAAGAACTCGTCCAATCGTTTGCTGGCTCGGTGCGTGGGCGGGAAGCACGGCTTTGTGTTGTGTCGCGACTCCGTGTGGTGCAGGACGTGGCGTGTTGTTGTTTGAATAGCCATTGATGGCTATTGTTTCCGTTTGGGTTCTCCAATCGCGCGCCGAGCTGTGTGGGACGAACGCTGTTGGTGCGCGAAGTGCTTCGAGAAGTTGCAGTAGTAATTGCTGTTTCTACGCGCCCCTTCTAGGAGGCTAGTGAATGTTTCTACGCTACTGAGAGTGCAGCCGTTAGTATGACACGCAAGGTTCTAGCATGACACGCGAGGGACAGTAGCTGTGAGGTTGTCCATGCAATTCGTTATTGATCGAATTAAACGTATTGATTAGTGCCTTATATACAAACTCATTGTACCACGGACAATTAAATAAAGAACTTAGTACGACTTCTAAATATTATGTATTGATTTTCCGTTAACTATCTCTTGAAAAACTGGTACAAATCACTACGGTTTCAGAAGAACAATTTGTAATGATTCGTAAAGCCAGACAAAAAAAAATATTCTTAATTTAGTAAATGTATTTTCCTTCAGAAAAACATCGTTTCATCATGTTTTTTTACCTGACTCAGAAATATAGAAATGAATAATGTGGGATGAAGATAACTACCATCGATTTCTTCAATTTATGACATAAAATAATACACATTTTTCATTATAAGCAGTATTCATAAACGATCAGATAATTTTCTAGGAAATAAACGAATGATATGACACTGATAGAATTAAAGATTGCAAAGATAATATTTACAATAGCAATAATAGTTATTATATTAACTGTCTCTAATATTAATGATATATTATCAATATTAATTATATATCAGTTATTTATAATTAATTCTGGTCATTATTCAAGTAAAAGGTAGATAGTTTAGATAGCATTGTATTAATAGATATAATAGATAATGTCTGTTTATTTTCTTGTAATTCGTCTTGTAATATTTGACTAAATGGCAAATTAACACAGAAGACAGTAAATGTAAATTATCAAGTTTCCGGATTATGCGAATTGGGAATAGCGAGGATTCAAGATAGTGAGTATTCGAGAGAGTGGGAATTCGAAATGTTACGGAATTTGAAATAGTACGGAATTTGAGGTAGTACAGAATTCGAGATAGTAGAGAATTTGAGATAGTAGAGAATTCCAGATAGTAGAGAATTCGAGATGATAGAGAAGTGAAGATGGTAGAGAATTTGAAATAGTCGAGAATGCGAGCTAGTAGTGAATTCGAGATAGCAGAGTATTGAAGGTAGTGGGGAAGGTGAAATACTGGGCAATTTGAAAGAGTGGGGATTCGTGAAACTCGGAATAGCAAAGGTCTGCATTCGAGTTGTCGATGTAGCCAGTGGGCTTCTACCGCATCACCGAAGCCTGTGCCGTGCCGCGCTGCGCGCGCGCGTCCTTCAGCGCGTAGGCCGCATGTGAGGCGCGCGGCGCTGTCCGGGTGACAACGGCCGCGTCATGGCGAGGGGCGTCGGGCGTCGGGCGTGGGCGCCGCATCCTTCGCCGGCAGGCGCCTCATTGTGGCGCGAGAGGGCTCTCCCACGCGGGCGCGGGCGCGCGCCAGTGCTGCCTGGCTCTCGCGTGTCGCAGCCGGCGCCGCGTGGGTCGAGGGCCACGCGCGTGAAACCGAGCCGTTCCGCGCGCGTCTGGCCCCCGCGCACACTGGGCTTAGCAGGCGAACGGCGCGGGTCGCGTTGATGGTGCACGACCTATGTGAAATGGACATTTGTACATTTTAGTATCAATGATTCGAAGTGCGATTGCGGACTTAAAATAGAAAAGAAGAACACTCATCTGTGACCTTTACAATTTATTGATAATGCATTATCTCGTATGTGGTAAGAGCCACATGGGAGGTTTTTGTTAGGTACTTTCAGAAAAATATTACAATAAATAAATATTTAATACTATTATGCAGAAATAGAAGAATACCAAAAATGTTTTTCCTTCCTCCTATAAAATTTTGTTTTCTTCTCATAGGAGGTTGTCTATCATCAACGACGATATTATAATGGAGGCAATTTAATTAGGCGGGTCGTTGCCTCTTTCTGCAGTCCTCACTCCGTTGCAGACTCCGATACCACCGTCGATCCACCGAAGGATTCCAAGGAAACGAGAAATACCGCCGCTAGTCACATTAACAGGGAATGAACAGAAGCCTTCAATAAAAATTGCTGAATAGAAAATACGCAGGTTAAGTTGTTTTATTATTATGCGAACTAGTTAAACATTTTGTCCGTTAATAGTTGGTACGTATTTGGCATTTTAGGGTTGGAGTAATCCGACTTTTAGCAGCTAACGGCGTTCCCAGGCTGGCCCCTTTTTTATCTCCTATTTACGACCGGGGATTTGGGATACACATGGCGAGTATGACATATTTCCATCACTATACGTAGCATACGTGCTCAGTCTGAGCTTTTATTTGGTCGCACAACATAGAAACAAAACCATTAGTAGTATTAGAAAGCTGCAACTTAATTTTTGCCATGACCGGGTATTGAACCCGAGGTCATACCACCTAAAGCTAGCATGCAATCCACGAATCACCCGACGGGCCTGTTAATAGTTATATACTAAATAAAATACGATGGAACGGTTATATTCGCTTAGAAAAAAATCCCAATATAGTATAATATTTTCGTTTCAATTTTACTATTCATTCTCCATATGGGAACGTGTTGACAGTTGTTTATAGCAGGTCATGAATTATTAGAACACTTGCATTTTGATAACTCTATTACGAAACTGAACACAAATTAATAAAATTGATTTAAGGTAACAAATGTTGATGAAATGCTCGTTCGTAACCGTGCTGAGCGCGAGCTTTTGGTGTCAATTGTGCCCACTGTGCACGCTGAAGGTGCTGGCGGTCGAGGCGTCGCGTCGGTCGTGGCTGCGTGGATGGGAGCGCCACGCGCGTCAAGGTCGCACCCGCCGAGGGGCTCTTGGATTGAGTTGCCCTGGGGAGGAGGGCGTCATCTCTTGTCTTCCAAGCCACGCACCACGAGGTCGCGCTTAGAGAGGGCTGTTGAGAACGGTCTCAGGGGGTGTAGGCGGGTTCTCTGAGGTCGTGCCTGACCTGGCTTCCAGCTTATGTGAACTTTGTGTAGGCTCCTTGAACTTAACGAAGGTGTTTAAATTTTTGTAATTGGTCCGTTTAAAAATTTGGGCGTGTCGTTTGCTGTCTATCTTGCGATCTCTCCAAATACGTAAGTCTTAAGTGAAAAATCATATACGTATCAATGAAGTTTTAGGTTCTGGATGTTGCATTGTTTCCGTAAACTCAGCTAATCTATGGGTTGGATTTTAAGTCACGTCATTTTTAAGTCACGTCATTTTTTAAATCACGTCGTTTTTAAGTCAATGCATTTGGACGCTAAATAGATTTTGAATGAAATTGTCATACGAGAAATGAATGTGTTCTTCAGCGGTTGGTTTCTCCTAGTTCATTTCGAACAAACAAATCCACCACGAACTGCAAATTGCAACAATAAAAGAACACATTACCAAACTGTCCGAAGACTTCTTCACATCACTCCCCTCATCACGCAGCACCTCCATATTCAAGCTTGGAAACACAGCAAAACCAAACTACGCTTAAATTCTCGCTTCCTAAAAGACAGATTCAGGCCACCATAAAATAACAGAACATCGACCTCAAATAATATGACCTTCATCGAATAATCATATCTCAATATACTTCCATAATAATTTAAATTATTAAAAAATCAAAAACATTTATCGCACCCGTCCAGGACACCCAAAGTTAGGAAATAAACCAAAAGTTATATATGATTCTATTCATAACGCTGAAAAACATGTTGAACAGGAAGGCAATAAATTTAAAAAAAACGGTTGACTTCTATTGCCTGAGTTTAAGGTTAAGCATCACATCAAACTGCACCATTATAGAATGTGGTAACTAAACTGTCGTTCAGTTGTACTTCCAATCGGAACAATCTTATTTCAAATTCGATTTATGACGTTTTCGAGGACTTTTGGATCATCGACGTTGACTTTTATCTCTTACAAAACTCTCCTTGGCTTATAATTCTAACATTCTAAGAAAAGTGGCGAGCTGAAATTGTATTTTATATGCTTAATATCAATCCATTTGTGTACCCATAATTTGTTTCAATTGTTATTCGCCTCGTTTTCAAATTTTCCTCTAAGATATCTCTACATATATGTTTTGTTCTGGATTCTACCCATTTTGTCTTCTTGCAGTATTCCTGTTAGGGTGAGTATCTTCATAATTCTCTGCTCCGCCAACCTCAAGGACACTTCCATAACCTCTTGCATTATTATCCTCACTCTAATTCTTCTTTCACTCTCCTTCTTTCTTCAACTCCCCCTCTCGCACTTGTGATCCCTTCTCGGAGTTTTTATATCTCTTCCGTTCTCCTCCGTATGCTAAACTGACCTAATTAACTCGGAAACGCTTAATTAAGGTAGACAATGGGCATTTATGTAACACTACGCACTCTCCGGACTGTGAATTTCCTCCCTTTGTATACATATCACTATACATTACCTCGTTAAATTTGATCATGATCATGTCACTTGAGTCGCGAACAAAAACTTTGTGCAAAAAAGGTACACGCACCTTGGCTATGTAACCCAGGCGAAAAAAATTGCAGGCAACGAAGGGGATTGCACAAACAAGAGGCGTCTTTTTCATGTAGCGTTTCCCATTGTTATTTACTATTAGTTCGTCGTTGCCTTGCGTTTTTGTTTTTTTCAGCGTCCCTAAAATCTCGCGCGCGGTGTAGAAAACCTCGAAGTAATTCTGTGTCAGAACTCAAGACATAAGTAAGTGCATTTGATGTGACACTCGGTTCAACAATGAGCACTCTTCCAATATATCTCACGCAAGTTACTGCTCATAATATCAGGCTTGTCTCGAACAGAGGGCACTTCAGCTTCAACAGTCCAGCTTTCTTCAATTCCTAGTTCGTTCATGTCCTTTGTGGCGGTAAGACACAAAGGCAGTGATTTTCTTACTGCAGAGTTTTCTAAAGAGAGGATATAACTTCCATAATATGACACAATTAGACGATTAAAAGGCCAAAGTCTGTTGTTTCAGGCTAACTTAAGTAAAATAAAACAATATTAACCCATGCAAGACTTTAAAATATTTGCTGTAGGTAATTAAAATAAACGTTTTTCAAACGTACAGAAATACGAAATACAGTATCAGTCATCCTATGCCTGAGGAGGCTAAATTGAAAACTGAGTGTATCAATTGGATTTTAGCAATTGGATAGCACACATCAACTAGGCAAGTAGATCTTCTGAAGTAACTGAACATTTGCGGAATTACCAGTTATCTTCCCTGTGGCAAAGAAAAAATAGAAATATGTAGTAATAATGCACAATATCATATCTAAATGTTTAAGTAGAGATCATTATTTGAAACTGTATATCTTCAAGTGGTTAACTGAACACACTACAGTAGCCGTGGAGTACATCTCCACGTGCACCTCTCTGTAAATATTCACGTAATTGAGAGTTTGCATCTACTATACGTGGTGATCACTTCCAAGTGGTTGTGAGTGAACATCTGAAAGTAGTCACGAGTATGTCTATCTATGTTTCCAGGTACCTTCAAGTGTCCGCGTGTGTTCACCGCGTTTATGACGAAGAGTGTATGTCAGTAGTTGCATATTTCTAACTGGTCTCAAATATGCCACTCAGTAATACCAGTGTACACATCCAAATTGTTCCAACGTAGAATTAACTGGTTGCGAGGAAGTAATTTGATATTTCTTGTGAACCACGCCAACGATTCTCGAGATGTCGTGATTACCGAGAAGTATTCGAATATATCCCGAAATTCCGTGTATATCTCAATGTGCTCTCTCGTGTACAATTTGGTTCTTGCGGTGTACATTGTGCATCTTGAAATGGTCGTGAGTATTCTCTGACATTTGTATATCTTAGATGTCAAAGTCACTAAGCAATCCAGAGTGTAGAACCCCTATTCTCTGGTACACATAATGTGAATATCCAGAAGGTACAGATCAGTCGAAATGGTCTCGAATGTACAATCTACACTAGTGTTCGCCACGAGTACTCTCAAATTGTCACGGCGCGAATCTCCGCGTCTACAGAGAGGGGTTTACTTTGGTAGTTGAAGGGTATACGCCCATGATAACTCAAATATATAATCCGGAGATCCGGGACTTGGGAACCGATTCTCGAGTTTATGATATTTGTGAACTGGAACCTGGATGAGACTGGAATATTACAGGACTATCAATCCTAGCTCCACATCCCTAGGATTTCAAATGTTCTACCGATCTAGTTACGTAGTACCATTTCCTAGGAAACGCACCGGCTCTGGTGGCATAGGCACCAACTAGTGCCACTGCAGTGCCTCTCTCGGGAGGTGCTGGCGTTCTAGTCTCTACTGTGGCAGGATTTGCAGCACTAGCTACATAGCTAGGTCGGATTCAGATGCTGTTTGAAGGAAAATTCTGGCTGTGGCTAGCTACTCTGATAGGTAGTTTCCTGTGTTCCGTCGATCAACAACAGGTGAATGCCAAAGGAGCATTCTAACATACGGGCCACGGACGGTGAGTGATATTTCCTTCCCCTTCATTTTACGTTCCTCCTTATCCATTACTTATACACACGCTTACATGCACTACATGTCCACACATAAAGGGGATCCTGTCGGAAACTTTGAGCTTGTAGCAACTAGGTATCTCCCACCACTGGGCACCACCCCAGTCGGCACATAAGCTCCAGACCGGTCTCCCGGCACGTGTGGTAGTGTAGTGCTTGTTAGTGTACGTAAGGAGTGTACATCTGTAAGTAAGGAGTAGGATAGGTCAAGGAAGAGGGAGAAAAAATTGCGTTCTATCCGTGGCCCGTTGATAGAGTAGTGTCTCATTCGTCTGGTGTTAGTCGAAAAAATCACGGAAAACGTCCGGTTAGATCAATCGGCCGCACGTCTTGTGTAGATAACAGATGAACTCGACCTATCTAGCTCGTGTCGAAAACCCTTCCACTGTCGGGGCTCAGACACTAGGACCTCCAGACAAAAGCACTGCAGTGCCATCAGTGATGCCCTGGGGGGGGGGGGGGGGCTGTTGATGCAGCGAGCAGCCGCAGGCGACGGCGGCCGTTCCCGCGCGCGGTCCTCGTGCGTCACCTCCCCGCGGGGCCGCGCCCACGCGCCCGTGCGTCGGCCCGCGCGCCCACGCCCGCCGAGTCAACGCCCCCCAGCTCGCCCGCCTGCAGGCATGCTCACTTGCAGGCGCTCCTGCACGCGCCCCCGCCTGCCAGCTCGCCCCCGCGGCCACGCCCCTTTCCGCCCGCACACTCTCCACCTTGCACGCTTGCCTCTGTGTGTGCCCGTCTGTGTCCATGCTCGTGTGCAGTGATACCCAACCGAAGTGTTACACTTACATGCGCTACACTATCACACACGCTGGGAGACCGGTCGGGAGCTTAGAGCTTGTCCTTGCTGAGGCGATGCCCGCTGGTGAGAGATACGTGGTTGTGGAAAACTCTGCTAGCCGTCAGCAGTCGGCGCCGTATCTTACCATTCAGCGGAGAAAGATCACCACCACCTCCCTAGAGAAAGCAAGAACTACACTTACGGGAATAATGACCTTAGCAGTTGACGCGCCGGAAATCACTTATCAATCTATCAAAACCCAACTAAAATGAGTTAAACAACTTGCTTTTCCGTCACAGCTTTTACGTTACAATGACGATATTGACTTCAGTCTCAATTTGGTCACTGCAAGAAAAGATAAGAAACAATGTGTCACGCTTGGTCCAATTTGACCTTACTACAACGTTTGTCAAAACAAGTAATTTTTACCTTTTATACATTTCACATTCTGTTCACTCATTTGCCGCCGTTCCTTAATGTTGTCCTGCCCGCTATCTCGGCTCGCCCCCGCGGCGCTGTTTCGCCTCCTCTCCGCCTCTTTGCACGTCCGCCAGCCTTCACGCTCTTCTACATGACCACTTGGATTCCAAGAAGTCGCCAACTGCGTTTAATACACTTTAACCAATATAATTGAGCGTACATTAAAATTAAACAGCATTTACTTATTCTGTAGCTGGTTCTGGAACCTGTTAGTCAAAAGTCACAAACTTTCGCTTATACATTTGAAAAGTATTATTCTTCCACTAAACTTTAAAAAAAATGCTACTTCAGTGTGAGTCCATTCTTATATTCGTTTCCATATCTTATGATCTAGGTATTTTCTCTAACTATGCCATAAGTATTAATTTCGCTAAACTCTCGTATTGCGACCTCTGAAATGTAATGCTCTTACCTGTAAACGCCCATACTTGTGGAATATTTCCCACTGTTATCCATTTCATCTACTTGATTTGATTCGCTTTCTCCGGTTTGTTCCCGTCGTTAGCTTTGACCTTAACCTCTCAAAAGCTCCCCATTCTCGACTAAGTCGAAGTATCATTTACGACTCAAGAGCCTTTTCAATTTTATCTGTTGGGGATCAACCTTGAATTATAACACGCCCATGTATAAACAGTTATTCTTATTCAAATTTCAAGTTCTCTATGCATAAATTCTGTGTATGTCAGTGTTACACATTTAGCCATAGGACTGCGATTGTGAGAGATGCATCGTGCATCTGTGATTATCACATTATATTTCCTCGTAGATTTCCTGTTCTTTTTTTCAGTTCATTTTCTTTCTCATTTCGTTCGCACCATTCCAAGTCCTCTCTTGTTCCCCACAGCTACGGCAAATCTCAGTGGATACGTCATGGAGCTCTTGCGTTCATTCTCCCCCCTCCCCCACTTTGCAGACCTCCCGAACTGCGCACCACATTCCCTTTTCCCTGACACATCAACACCGTTTCTCCTCCTCCTCTCACCCTCTCCATATTTCTCACCCCTATTTCCAGTCCCACTCGCCTCAAGTTCTAATCGCTCCTCGCCTGTGCCATGTTCCCGTCTCTCTCACTCTTGCCCTCCCCTCTTTCGCCTCAAATCAGGCCTCACTCGCTGACTCGCTGGATCCCACTCACCACCTCGCCAATCCGCCCTCACTCGCTCCCACTCACCACCTCGCCAATCCGTCGCCCCACCTTTCCTCCCGCTCGCTACCGCTCTCCGCCCCGTTTGCCTTCGCTCTTGGCTTGATTCACCGCTCTGCTTGTGCTTACCATCGACCCTCTCACCCCACTCACATTTCCGCTCCTACCGCTTACCCTCAACGTACGTTGACGTAGTCAACGCACGTACCGGTTTCAAATTCCGGTCATTTAATGTGAAGTTCACGTTGTAGAGTAAGCGAACTTGCGGCAGGTTTTCTCAAGGTTCCCTAATTAATCTGTTATCCCACCGTGGCTCCATTATCGCTTAAACTCATAGCAACATTATCAACCATATCGTATTCATCAAAACCACCTAACCCAAGTATAAACCTAAACTTATATCTACTGAGGTATATAACAGAGATTGTTACGGGTTCCCCATCTAAGCGTTTCCCCCGTGTGCACTCCCGCGAGCGTGCACGACTGTCCGTCATCCAGGCGGCGGACGAAGGCGGCGGACGAAGGCGCGGCGACGCGGCGGTGGAGAGAGAGGGCGCGTTGAGCGCGGCGGCGGCGGCGGCGGCGGCGGCGACGAACGGAGCAAAAAGCGCGTCGTCGGGCTCACGCTAAGTGGAGATCGCTCCTGAAAACAAAGACAGCCAAGTCCGATTGTTTTTATTCCCTCCCTCGAGCCCCGACAGAGTTATGCCCGGCCATTGTCTGCGTAATGGAAGGGTTTGTTATAATTGTACAGTCCCGGGATCTCAACCGGGCGCATTCCGCCGCGCGGGAGGATTGTCTGCGGGGGCAGCGTCTGCCTCGCGGAGGTGGCGGCGCGGGCGGCGGGGGCGGCGGGGGCGGCGCGGGCGGCGGCGACGACGATGGCGAAGGCGGCGGCTCGCAACGCTCGCAAGAAAGGTGCCGCCGCCGCCCAAGCGCCTGTGCGTGGTCGACAATGTTCGCCTCTCGACTGCCATGTCGCTATAGCACCCGAGCCGCGCGCGGCCATGCGTGAAGTTCACAACGCCCAATTGGAAAGTGTGCATTGCAACGCGTGCTACAAGAACCCTCTATACACACACACACACACACACAGAAAGTATCAAGACGTTGCGTTGCATTGTGTGTCCCCGTTCCATAACTCCGCCCCTTCCCCTTTCAATCCGCGCGATTATTGTCCCAGTTTCAGAACAGGCGGCGGAGCAGGAAAACAGCGCAGGGGCGGAGAGACTTGAATGCGTGGGTAGGAAAGAAGCATGGCGTTCCGGACGGAGTCGGGCGAATCCGTGGAGCGTGTCTGGAAGGAATCCCGCGCGAGGTGATCGCGTCCGGCCGCTGCGGGAGGCGTGGGTCGCGCCAATGGGGGGAGGCGGCGGTGGCGTCGCCGACGGTCGCCCGCGGCCGAGCGCCAATCGCACCCAGAGGTGCCCCGCCCTGGCGTCGCCTCAGCGCCGCTGCCACGCCGCCCGCTCCCTCGCCCGCCGCCGCCGCCGCCGCCGGGAATTACCCCGTACGTCGGCTTTGCATGGCTAATGCAGCCGTCGGCCGGCGGATAAACTGCCTGCCCGCGCGGAATATTAACGAGCCGGGAGTGTCGGGGCGGCAGCGCGGTGCGGCGCGGCGCGGGCGGCGCGGCGGCCGAGGTGAGGAGGAGGCGGCGGTGGCGGCGGTGGAGGCCGACTCGCGTGACGTCGCCCCCCGCACGCAAACGTAGGCGCCGCCGACGGCCAGTCCACCAGCGACGACGCCACCGCCGTCGTCAACATCTCTGGGCCTCTGTCTTCCTCTAACCATCTTTTCTCTCTCTTCTTGTCATATCTCTCTTCCTCCATCTCTATATCTCCTTTTGTTTTTCTCAATCTCTCTACTTTCTTCCTTTCTCTTCCCCTTGCTTTGTGCGTCTCCCCCTTTCTCTCCCTCCCTCCCTCCCTCTCTCTCTCTCTCTCTCTCTCTCTCTGACTCTTGATGTATGTGTGAATGTCGATCGGCCTCTCAGTCTCTTTCTACCTATGCGATAGGCCGACTTAGTCTCCATTTGCCCTTTGTCCATTTGTCTTCCTTTCTTTATCTGACTCTCTCTCTCTCTCTCTCTGTTCCTTTCTCAGTCCAGTTGTTTCTCTCGCCTGTCGCTTTTTGCCTCTCTCCCTGTTTAACTTCCTCTCTCCCTCTTTCCCTCTCTGTCTATTATTCTCCCTTCCTTACTCTCTCTGTCAACCGAATGGACAGTTGCTGCATCCAACGACGGCGATTGCCTCACGGTTTGGTAGACATTGCTTCCTTACCTCTCAATAAAAACGTCTACTTTGGCATCGAAAATCATGACTCTCTGGCGAATGATTACAAGAGTCTTTCATAAATGGAAAATAAATAAATAAATAAATGTCTTTATTGATAGCGAGGCTCAGGTCATTAGGCCTGCTCTTCCGCCTGACAACTTTCAAAATTTTTATGGCAACAGTGCATTGTAAAAAGGAGCTCATTCAAAGAAAATACGTACGCAACTAGGGTGAAGGGTTTCTTGCATAGAAGTCAGGAGTGAAAGCGAGGGAGGAAGGAGCTGGTAGAAAAGGAATGCTCTCACAGAATTTGGGTAATTAAAGTAATTATTTCAAGTTAGAAATTTATTTAAAATTAATCACAAATACGTCAAGTTGAACACGACGAGATTTTACTCAAATTTAGAGAAATTATCTTTTTGTGACTCAGCAAGTTACGTATTGAAGAAGATTGAAAATTGTTTTAATCAGTGATACTGTTAATAAGTTCTACGAATTGTTTCAAAGGGATTTTGAAAAAGCTAAAAATGCGTACACTATTTTTAATTACGTCAGCACGCAAGGGAATGTTGTCAGAGTGCATGTGAAAACACATCAAGTCAAGAGTTCAAGCCTTGTAATGATAGTCATTTCCTTATAGTTGGTGTGTTACGAAAAATAGTGATTTTTAATGATTTTGCTATCTCTCGCGATGCTCTAAAAACTACATATTCCTTTATCAATCTTGCAGTTCTCATGTTGCTTTCTTTTGTACGTGTAAACGTTTGTACAGCTGTTACCATTGAATCAAATGAGGTAGCAATGACTTAATAAAAACGGGAATATGACATATTTCATTACATTTGAAGTTTATTTTCTGCATCTGCTTCTGGAATGTTGTTTTTTTTTTTGCGTTACAGACAGGGCAAAATTATGACTATTATAGTCATAAATCAAGTTTAATATATTCAGAAGATGAAATTAATGAGCATCATCCATTAATAATACCCACTGCTTCATATATTCGGCTTAATTACGTTTACTCGCAAATTTGATCTCTGTCTGAATTACCACAAATGCTCTGTACTCGTCTAGAAGAGCAAGCCCCCTCAGTGGACCGACGTAGACCCGTTGTCTTGCGAATTCAAGATGGATGCTTCGCCAAAGAAGGCGACCATTGAAACCTTTTAACTCGGCGCCACGTTTTTGTGCAGGGCCATATTTCTTTCACGTGACCTACGAATTATAAATCTTCTTTAGGTTGCAAAAAACACTGCTTCTGTGAGAGCTTTCGTGGTTGAACGGTGCTCATTACAGCGATTCTCCTCCGAAGCGACTTATTTCATCACTAATTCATGGACGGTCGTAAAGGATACTTCTTCATTTCCGGTGACTTCATTGTGGCGAGATCGTCCTTAGCAAGCACACTAATTTATAAGTGCACTTATGAGTAGTAAAGGATGAAATGAGTAAAACGAAAATTTTGATCAGTAATAATATACGAGGACATGAAGCATGGATTTACCGGTAATAAATTAATTTTCATTCCGCTCATGCAGTCATGACTTCATCAAAATTTTCACGTCCTGCATGGTTTTCATACTTGAGCAATTGGACCTGAGGTTCATATGCACGAGCAAATAGAAATCCGCTGTGGGTAAGGATGATAGATGGTGATGGAGCAAGCGGTAGAATGCAACATGAAGGATGGAAGGCAAGTCCATATGAAATCTACGATCTTTTCTCAGGAGAATAATTTGAATAGATAAGAATAGATTGAATAATTAGAATGAGTACTGGCGTCTAACCGCTTGTCTAGTCATCTAGTCGTGGCGCTGGGTTCATAGCTCATGTAGAGTTCCGCACTTAATTGCTTTCTCTCCAGCGCGCATCAGGTAGACATACAGCGCCGCCTTCTCCGCGCTGCAGGGAACAAAAGACGAGCGGCGCAACCGCGAGGGCGGGGGAGGGGGAGGGGGAGGGCGGGGGCGGAATTCGAGACACACCTGTGCCGGCAGGTAGCCGCCTCAGGTAGAGCGTCGGGATTTTACCCCGAGGCTCCGCCCTAAGCTCGGAAGGCGCGCCCGCCCCCGCCCCCGCCCGCGCCCCCTGCATCCCGCCAACCTCCCGAGTCAGAAGCCAGGCAGGTGACCCTCCGGAGGAATTTCGGCTCGGGTTGTGTCCACAGGCCGGGCAGCTGGAGGTCTTCGCATCCGCATAGCGGTGCGTCCCACCCGATCGCCCGACAAAGGCCCCGCCCCGCGCATCAAGATCGAGCGGCGACTCGACGACAACGGCCGCGCAGAGGCACCGCTTGTCAAGAAGCCCCCCGCGGGAAACGAATGGTCAAAAAGCGCTCATGATACTTTTATGACTACTCCGTATACACACCGGGGCTCCATAACCACCCTCATTGATTCATAATACAGCGTGGCCACGTCCACTCTTGAATTCTCCCCCGAGAAGTCTCCTGGAAATGATCGCCCGGGAGAAAAAGAACACACGTTTGTCCCACGCAACCGGAATATATCTTGTTAATAAAATCGAACGAGGCGGTGCAAGAACAAACGACTCAAACTTTGCCATTACGCAACAATAGACCGTTACAAAGGCAATGACGTGCTCTCGGCGACTTGGGCTACACGCAGACGCCAGTCACCTGCAGAGGTGCACGAATTCCTCTGAGATCCTCCCGCGTTGTGGAGTCTGCCCATTCGTTAAGCCTTTGCTCTCCCGCAGCCGCCCAAACATCGTAAATAATCAGAAGAGGATTCGTTTGGCGCTTCTGGCGGACTCTGGACTCGCAACATGCATTTCATAAAAAAAAAGGTTTGCCAAATTCGTTCAACCGCGCAAGTGACATTGTCAATATTGGATACCCTGCTCTCCTGCACTTTTTAGCGAACTCCATTTTTTGAAATTCATTTTCTTCTTCAGCTTATAGTACCCTCATCATCCCATTAGATTGCCTGTAAATTGTATTCTTTATATCTTTTCCTTTTCCACAAAATCCTCTACAGCTATTCGCAATTTGCTTTCTTTCTCTCTATGAAGTTGTTCTATGCAGATCCTATTAGTCTCTTCTGGGCCAGTTCCCCTTTTTTATCTACGTAGTTTCAAAATATTCACTTTTTTAACTTTTCTCGTCAATTTATATTATTTGTTCAAATCAATATGTCCACTTGTCTTTCCCCTACAGAATGACACTTTAAATAAAGCATTTAACTAACCTATTTTCAAATCTATATGGAATTTTGGACCTGACCTTCAAGAGAACATACTTTGCTTTTCGTCTTTTACAACACTTCTTTCATTTCCTTCTAATCATTTCACTCCTTCTTGAAAACTCTCTCAAGATATATTTTTTATAACTTTTTATTTTCAAACCTTATAATCATTGTATCATCTTTTCCTATCTCCATGATGTTTTCCTACATTTGCTCTGATTTCTTACATTCAAATAATTTCAGTCTATATGTTCTCACCCCATTATTCTTCATTGTAGGCATGATCACACCATCTACGAACCTAATTCACCCCGATTCATTTACGAGTTTAGTTTTCACTTCTGTGCATAGATGAGAAAGGAGACAATACTTTTTCGTCTCTTTTCTGGATTGGTGATCACAGTTTTAGTTTGCCTTTGCTTTCCATTGCATGAAGGGTTGTATGTAGTGTTATCACGTGAAATGAATGATGGTGAGAGATGAATGATAACCCATTATGCTTTACGGGAGACTCGGAACGCATGCCTTCTGCCCCGCGTAGGTGGACTCGTCTTAAAACTCTTGCGGCATCGAAGGAGGCTAATTCACCACAATAAACCAACTATTGTAGAAAACTATCTGTGCACGAGGTTCTTGTGTGAAAATGTAAACCAATGTATATAAATATACGCGATGGGAATTCGGGCCCTCCATTCGGAGGACCAGACGACCTTCAGCGCCTCAGGGGAGTGTGTTTCAAGAATGCGGCAACCGCTACGGACGCACCAAGTCTTCACCGTCCAACCGCTATGCCTCGTCCCGCCCCGCCTTGCCCCTCTCTGCCCCACCCCTCCTCGCCCGGCCCCCACGCCCTGCCGCCCATCCGATCGCCCGGTGCCTGTGAAAGTGCCCCCGCCTTCTTCGTGACCTTAATCGCGGAGGTAGGGTCGAGGAGACGGCGTGCCATACGTATGTTAGGTGACGGTGTCAATATTAAATTGCTATTATTTCCAATAGTAGCTTTTCCGCATCCTATTTATCTGTGTATTTAAAACGCTAAGACTTTTCGTTTAGAAGCAAGTTTGAACTTTCTACACAATTAAATTTCGCAATTTTTGCTTTAAAGGAAATGTAGTGGTCTCGCTACTCTTAATCAGTTTTAAGTGTAAGCATTCAATTTTAATAACATTTAAAATAATGAATTATTGTTAACTTCCGTCTTTTGTCCATTATGCCATTTCCAAGAGCAAAGTTGTATGAAGTTGGTATAGTTAATTTTTGCCATTTTGTTGCACGAGTTGCAATCTCTCCATATTTGAGTCAGCGTCTTCGCCCAACTAAATGTCTAATTCCGATGCTTTGACGATTAATATTGTAAGATAATTGTTATTATTATTATTATTATTATTATTATTATTATTATTATTATTATTATTATTATTATTATTATTATTATTATTATTATTATTATTAATATTATTATTATTAATATTATTACTATTATTATTATTAATATTAATCTATGTCGATCCTTTTTTAACATAGCCCCTTCGAGTCGATGGCACTTGAAGAGAAGTCAAGGTCAAGTAGTTGTGTAGTATTTGTTTTCAGATTGCACGTTCATGTGCAGGCTTCATCGAGTTGCCTTCTTTAATAAATTTATTTCTTGTAGACGCGTACAGAGAAATGTACATAAAGTAGCAAAAATCAATCTCGAAATATGCCTTTTGGGCTATCTTTATACAGAAGTAGCGCGCGTGTATGTGTGTTTCAAGAACGTCCCGCCAGTGTGTCAGCTTTCTCTCACTGCACGGTCTCGAACTAATTCAGTCCAATAATCTTCTAAAGGCTTCCCAACCGTTTCTCGAGTCTCAATAATTAACCAACTCGTACCATCGAAAAAAATCTGCATTCTTGCGCGTCAGCATTATGAGCCGGCCGGCGCGGCGGAGCGAAGCCAAAGTGCTGCGCGTAAGAAGGCGCACGGAGCGCGAAAGCAAATGAAGCAAAGGAAAGCGGCGGCAGGGCGGAGCGGCCGCGTGGCGGCTGGCGCTAGAGGCCATTCGATGATGGCGGGGTTGCAGCGCGGCGCTGCGGCTTTTTATCGGCGGACGGGCGCGCAGAATAACCCGGCGAACGGCGCCGCGCTCGCCACGAGCCATTAGGGCCATTAGGGCCATTAGGGCGCTCCCGAATTCAACATCGAAGCGCGCGGGAGAAACGGCGCGGTCGCGCACTAAAGGAGGAAAGCGAAATCAGGGTTTGTTAAGTGGCTGGGACGACTGGAGGCAGCGGTTGCGTATTGAAGAGGTTAAGACAATTTAGTTTAATATCGGTGCCTCCTCCTCATCGTGTAGATACATTTAGGAAATTGTGTTAATATTATTCCAGTAGACGTAAAGTCTTGTTTTTCTTTACAATGTTATCAGCTTCAGTGTCAAACTGGAACAGAATATATGTATTTTTATTTAACTAAAATAACTCGATACCAGTAGAGTTTGTTACCACTGTGTGGAAGAAGCAGAAATATTTTGTTATTTTATGGTGATATGTAATTATCTAATGTATGATAGTGCTAGATAGTAATCAATGCAAGATACTCAATTAGATGTATTTGTCCATCACTGAAATACAATACTGTACTGTAAAACAAGTACACAATTCTGAAAAAAAATAATTTATTTTTTCTGATTATGTATACTTTTAGAAAACAATATGAATAAAATAATTTGATAATTTAATAGCTTAATATTTCCCCTCATTAATGGGATGCAGATTCATGAATATAAAGAGAGATTTCATGTGAGAACAATATAAATCATTAATTTCTCCGAATGCCTAATTTTGGAGTACTTCTTACATAAGGTTGTGACGTTCAGTAAAATTTTGAGCGAAACGTATCGCCTCGAAAATTCACCGACTCCCATCCACTCGCTTCCCCGAAAGCCGCTCGCCCGTTCAGTCGCCGCCTCCTGTGCTCGCATCGGTTGAGAGCGGCCGGCGGCCGCAGCGCGAGGGGCCAGGTTCGACACCTCTCGGCGGCGGCGGCGGCGGCGGCGGCGGCTTGGCACCCGTCCACTGGGGCGGGCGGAGTGGCGGGTCGGTCGTTGCACCCGGGGCTCGAAGGCGTGGCCCCTGCGGCGCGCAGTCTCGCCGCCACCGCAGCCGCCTGCGCAGCCGCGCCGCCCGCGGCGCACAGTGGCGGAAGGCGCCAAGCTGCGCGACGGAACCTCGACGTCGGGACCGGCGTGGGTGGCTCGGGGCATCGACTGACGTCACTGCAGTGGCTTGGGCCGGGAGCTCCTAGGGTTCGGGTGCCGTCGATTTTTGACACTTGCTACGTAGCTGGGTCGAGCTGTCTGAAGAAGAATTCTTGCGATTGGCTACTCTTAACTGTAATTTTCCGTGTTTTTGTTTGTCAACACCAGGCGAATGCCAGAACAATACCTTAACAAACTGACCACGGACCACGCGCGGTCTTTCCTTCCTATTCCTTGTCCTTTCCTCACCCCTTACTTTACACACACTCTCACATGTACTACTGTATCAGAGGCCAGTCGGGAGCTTAGACCTTTCCCGACTGGAGCAGTGCCCCGCTGATGGTAGTATCATGCAGTGGGGGAAGATCACCACCTTCAGCCCTGGTAATAAAAACATGATCTTAGCTAATGACCTTAGCATTTGACGCACCCAAAACCACGAAGTAATCCATCGATAACAATCATTATCGTGAGCTCGTGAAAAAAATAGCCAGTGAACTATCCTTTCGAAACGTAAATGTTCTACGAGTAGGCGGACAAATTCATAATACATAAACAACTAAGTGACTGAAATTATCGCAGTTAGCTAAAACAGTTTTGATGCATGCTTCTGAAAGTTACATTAAAAAAAAAGTATGCGGAAGTGTAGTTCAGTCATTAGTATCAGCCAGTTCTGAGGTACAACAATAACATCTGATGATTTGGAAGAAAAGAAAATTATGTATATTTAATTCAATAATTTTATAGGAATTTTAATTAATTTTATACGCTCTGAATAAGCATACTAGAGAGTAATCTAAATTTATGATAAATAAAATGTAAATAGTTAGAAATGTTAAAAGGAAGATGAAACGAAGAAATAGGTATTGTGAAATCCTATTATGGAGATTTGAATTAACCACCTAGTGAATTGTAGAGAGACCAATCGTAATTTGCGAATCGATTTGTGTGGTCATGCGCTCAATAAAGTCGCGAAATCATGGTTTCTGCCCACGCCCAACATTACTACTACATGAATTCGTACTAGCGACTGGAAATTTGGTAGAGATAAGTGAATATTTTAAAAATCAGAAGTGTGTGTCTTGTATGATTATTCACTGACCCATATATCAGAACAAGCGCAATCTTCATGCGCAACAACTCTCACTTATACTTGCTTCCCGTATGCTATGGAATGAGAAGTAAAAATTGAATTGTTATGGGAGGGATGTACATGTATTCGTACATATTTTAAACTGCCGTTGTATATATTATTTTTTTAATATCTTTTTTTCATATACTACATATTTTAGACATTCATTTTGAGGTTACTTTTCAATACTGCTTATGTATTAACTCTTTTATTTTATACATTCGATCTCTTGACGTTTGGTGCATGTAGTCAACATTTTTTACATACACTGCGCTTTCTGTAACTGTAATAGAGGCAATAAGGCGTCCCAAAACCATTTTCCAGGAGATCTATCCTTCTATTTGCAACACAGCATTGCGATACGATCGTAATCGATCAAAATTCGTATATTTGTGACTGCTTACCTAGTAGGAATTCTATCAGCGGCAGGAATGATTGTGTTATTGATAGGGAATCCAGAGACGGGAAACTCCCAACTACTTAAATTGACTCGCTAGTAGGCAATCTTTATTCCAAATATTATTTGAAATTTCAATACATTAAGTTAAATGCGGCTGACTTAAACTCACAAGAGATGGAAAGAATCCCGGGTGATCATTGACGATTACTAGTGAATCGGGGCGCGTCAATTGCTAATGTCATTGGTACTGTAAATGTAGAGCATGTTGTTTCCTCTGGAGGTGGCGGGGATCTTACCCCGCTGGATAGTGAAACCCGACGCCGACCTACCGTCAGCTAGAGGAGTTTTCCACCCCCAGGTATCTCTCGCCTGGGGGACACTGCCCCAGCTGGGGCAACTGTAATCACCTGATGGGTCTCCCGGCATGAGTGGTAGTGTAGGGCAATTAAGGGGACAAGGGACAAGGAAGAGGAAGGAAAGATCGCGTCCGTGGCGGTCCGTGGAGAAACGACGGAAAACAACCGCCCAGAACAGCCGGCCTCTAGCATTGTCCTCCAGACAGCGACAGAACCCGACCTAGCTGTCTCGTCAATTTCGAGGATTCTTACGCCGTCTTTCGTCCGAGTAGATGCTGCTCCTGGCTACTGTGCCCCGCCACTTCCGCGGCCGCGAGCCGCAAGGGTTGTATAAGCGCGGCGCTGCTAGCCTCCCGCAGGTCGTGCCACTAACTACACCTCTCTCTCTCTCCTGGAATTCAATCGCTGGAGAGTTTTATGTGAAAGTATATTCTTTCATTCGCTTATCTCTTCACTTATGCGCTCGCTTGCGGTGTTCCTTTTTTCCAAGCGCGAGGTATTATTACAGCGGAACACGATCTCATATACGCTAGTCAGGGAAGACGGTATTAAAAAGAAGGGAATTTCCCTAGCCGCCTCCTTTCTACATGCATGCAAGCATGCAAACGTAAAAATTCGAAATATCGCCGTTGTCATGAGTAATTTATTTTCACCAGAGTGGGTCTGTGTTGAATTATCCGTCTTCTCACGAATTCTTAAATGCAAACGCGATTTGAACAATACAGGGTGTGAACGCAAACTCATAAAAATGGCACCTTCTTTTCCTGACAAGTAGTCATGTATTCAACGCAAGAGCAAAGAAGTTAAAAAGGTCATTAAGGAACTAATCAAGATGAAGACTTGAGTGACGCTTGTACACGCAAAATAAAAGATCACGATTTTGTTTTGCATCACGTGCTGTTCGATGTCGGCGTGTTTACTCTTTCCGAATGTTGTAAATAAATGTGCATACGTTTTCCTGGCGCCTTGTAAGCTCTGTTGCGAATGTCAGCGGTGCTTCTCGAGAGAGCTCTCCAGGAGGATGAAGCGTGGGTGTTTGCGTGGATGCGCGAGGGGCGTGTCGCGTCAGGATGACGGAGGAGGGAGGGGAGGGGGGAGGGGAGGGGGGGGGGAAGAGTAGCCGAGCCACGCTCGGAGGGGAAATATGTGGCATTGACGAAGACGTCGGATTTTTTTAACACAATCAAACAAATCTCGTAAATTTAACAGCTACTATTATATTCTCTTTACGCTGTTTTGCCTGCCTCGGGGCCAGAGAACTTGGAGCAACATACCGGTGTAACCGGATGCATCAAGTTAGGTTCTCGTGTAAGGCCTGGATGTTTTCCATGAGTGGTTGTACCATATGAGAGCATCATCCTATCCATTATAACTCACCTTTTCTCATTCTCCTCGTGATAATTATCCCCGTACCATCATGTATCTAGAAGAAGCTAATGGCAAACCATCTCCAATCATCTACCCAAGCATGATGAACGTGATATTTGTGTAAGCCTCTTCGTTTGCTTACGCTTGGAGTATTCCTGAGCATACGCAGGTATTTGCAAAACAAAATAATTGCCTTTTATTTCTAAAAGTATTCATTTGTTTTTGATATAGTCAAAAAATTCTGCATAGATATTGTATCAATAACAGTCTCTCGTGGTTCCCTAGTAATCTCTAGGCTATCCTTTGTTAGGATGCAGCTAAATGTTTCATAAGAAATGCCCTAAAAATATCAGTACAAAATCAGTATTTGACACCTATTAGAAACAGACCAATATTCCATGACATATCGACTTATGAAATTTAATGAAACTGTATGCATTGCTAAGAAGACGAGAACCCTTTTCTTGAGGAAAACTGGGAGATTTGTTAAGTAAACTTGTTATCTGTTAAAGTGAGGTTGAATAATGAGAGTCTAAGCAAATGGAAAGATAGCCAAAGCAAATTAATCATCAACTGCTGACACGAAATTGCTGGCAGGTAATTTCTAGCTCACTTTGGCTCAACTTTGAAAGACCGCCGATTACTCAAAACTCCATGAATTTCACGAGCCATTCAACCCGGTTGTCTGATAGTTGGCGCTTTATACAGTTATTTTGTCTACAGAGGTGCGAGTAAAGAATGATCCTGTCTCACTATAACAGCATCTCAAGGTTAAGTTTTGTGAATCATCGTGAATGAAAGAGGAGAAAGAGTTCGACATCAATCTTGTCAATCATTACTGAAACGTATTTTTTTTCGTTCATGCGTAGCAAGTCAAATAAACTTGCACGAAGAAAGGCATATCAGGAGCTTGAAGAATTGTTTCACATGCGATTTTTTTTCTATTTGAAAAACTAACTTGACTTTCAAATATCCTAAATCACTTCAAAATTCACATGTATAATTTAGTTTATACTATTCGAGAATAAAAATGTAGTACTTTCGATTTTCGGTGACAGCAAAAAAAGCTGTTTCAGAGCTTTATTCGTAGGCAACATCTTGCAATTGGTATTGCCTAATGAAAATGTATTTATTTAGCGTCATGTTCTTTTTGAAGATTATATAACCACGCATTTTTAAGTAACAAGCTTCCTCAGATGATCCCACTACACACAGAAAACGCCAAACAAACAATAGACTTCCTAGCTTCTTCCCGTTGTTAGTCGGACTTGTCAACGAAGTCGGCACAGGTCAAGTTAAAATTATCTGTACACAGAACGCGTCGTATGTACACAGGCCGTCCCCGTGTCCCAGCCGGTTCTCACGGCGGCGGTGAGCCAGAAGACGCCCAGGGCTCCACCGCTAGCCGATTCTCCGTCTCCCTCCCCTCCCTCTCCCCCCGACATCACCCGCGTGATTGATGACGCAGAGCTCCCCCGTCTGCCCCACATTCCGACAAAGGGCCGTGCCCTCGGGACACCCGCCCGGGCCCTGCGGCACACCTACTGATGGATCTCCGCAGAAATCCTCCCCGCCGGGGGAAATTAATTATCTTTTAATTGACAACAGGTATTCCATGTCGAGGACCCGTCTTTGTTGCGCTGTGCGGTAACGATTTCATCCCGATGTTATAAATGAACGGCGCGGCGCGCAAGCGTGGGTTTTTTGCACGCGGGTAATTAAATACAAAACTAACACGGAAATCGAGAGCGCGGCCTCCGTTCGCGGCTCGCCTGGGCACTGCCCTAATGACGCGACCTACCCTTCTCCCTTCGACGCGGCATGAATAGACATTCATTAAGGGAGGATACGGGCGCTGGCGGATTTGTACAACTTTCTAGGGACTGCAGTGATTGTGCTATTCTTCTGCTGGCAACGGTGGCGTGAGGACGTTCCCGTTTGTGGTTGATGGCTGATGTGATGTTGATTTATAAAAGTCTGCTTTTGATATTCAGCAGGGAAAAGAAAGTTCCGATTAACAATGGATTTTGCTGTCCATGAGTTGCTCCTCTTTTTTTAGGAATACTTGATCCTTTACGTAAAGTGAAAGTACTTAATTCTGAGATATTGTCTAACAAGTAATAGCACAGGCTGTCGAACATTGTTATTCGAAATAATGTTTGGATTAATAATGAAATCACTGTTAAACACGTTCAAAAAGTCAAATACTTCCTGATATTTCCTTATAAGAATAATAATGTTAATTGGAATGAAGGCATGTCATAACAGACTTTGACATCAAGTAATTTTTAGATTTGTTCCATAATGTGCATCATGATTTTTTGTTTAGTGGCATGCGCCATTCTTTTTGATTTCTCCTACATGGAAAGTTGCATATGTAAAAAAACATTCCGCTAGTTTTATTTTGTTTTTTTTTTTTAAAGAGATTGGAAGATTAGACAAGAGGAAATTGCTTTTGAATCCATGAACTCTGTGAAAGCTGGCAGGCGTAGGGAATGAACTGTCCGCTTCTTTTTCTTGTAGCTGGCTTGTAGCAAGGGCCGTCGTATTCTCGAGGAAAATAATTTCTTCCTTTCTTCACTGCAAGTGGCAGAACGAGTGTTACATGGCTCGGAGGAAAGGTAGTTCTCTACGTTCTCGAATACGCACAGCGCAAATATCTGGGACGAATTCTTAACAGCCAGTTTCCAGCAGCAGCAACCGAATGTTCGCGTGTCCATAAAAGTTGGACGCATAAAATGCTCGTTATTTATATCTGCCGGCGAATTGGAGAAAGTCGCCCGGGTAGGCGGCGGCGTTTCGAACAGGAGCGAATCGCCGCTGTCGTAAAATGCCACTCGGCGAATGTTTGGGCAAACGAGTTCGCATGTGCCTCTCGCGGGGACCCGCCTCGTTTCCCACATCGACGTTCTACAGCGTTTGGTCTTTGTCTCAAAATGCCGAACGAAGACGTGATGTAACATGCCCCATTTAGGTAAAATATAATGTATGAAAAAAAGAATTGACATAGCAGAGCTTTTGAATGACGATACTTTCGGATGCTGCGTACAAGTGAAGTGGAAGGTTCCCGGAGAGCTACTCCATTAAGTTACGCGTCGTCAACTTGTGCACGGCGAGAATCCTTTTGCTGCGCTTGCGAGAGTTTTGTATGGCCTTACGAACTCCTTGGCAAGAGATTAACGTGTTGGAGGTGAAGGTGTATCTAAGCAAAAAGAGACAGCCTTGGAAGTGAACTAGATTGTATGGTGTCCTTTGGTGTGATTGTCGTATCGCAGTTTGCGACAGAGTTAATTGCTTCATGTAGAGCTTTTTACGAGTCAACACCACAAATGCTTTATTAATAGTTAATGTAGTATAAATTACTTTGTGGTTCTTTAAATGTCCTAATAGCATTATTAACGTTAACGGGAACGTAATTTTGGGAGATAATCTGTAAATTTCTTTCCTTTTAAATCTTACGTAAGAAACTTATTTTTTACGACAGATTTGAAATGTATATACGACGAAGTAAACAAGTTATACGTGTTTAATTGTATGTTGAAGAACTCTCAAAATACTTTCATTAAAACACGAGAAATTATCAATAGGATATTTTGTGACATCAACCAACTCTTGTGACATATACCTATCAGATGATATATCATCATATATTGAATCATATAAATCACAATCACCAATCTACATACAAAACATCTTATTGACTTATAATTCAATAAAATATGCAGCTTGTAAGAAAGTCTACGACAATATTCATGTTGTTTCCTCTCAATGGTTAAAATTAATTCCAAAGTGTAAATAAAATTCTGTATATACTGTAAATGGTCAACTGTAAATTCACAAAATTATGACCAACTCCCACGGTCTAATTCAAACAAAAAGTTGAATAAACGAATTACATTTTTCATCAATGCACGTTCCTAACTATATCTCCGAATCAGCGTGACGTAACTCGATGTAACATTATCTTTAAAGACGACTTACGAATCTTGTGCAAACAATGACTATAGAACTATTCAAGTCTACAACGCACTTTGTCTAATTTACGCGTTTATTGCAAGTGCGTAAACAGCGGCAGTCTCTTCGAGCACGTTTACAACGCAGCGCTCCTTCCGCCCACCTCAGCCACCGCCACCACCACCACCGCCGGCTTAGCTGGCTCGGGACATCGACGGAGGTCCTTGGGTTCGAGTTCCGACGTTGACAAGATTTTCGACAATGACTCGAGAGCGACTCGACTTCACCGGCTGGGAGGAGGAGAATTGTAGCGACCGGCAGCTCTGGTCGGTAGTTTACCGTGTTTCCTTCAATCAACACCAGGTGTATGCTGGAACAGTACCCTAACAAACGGGCCACGGACCGTTCGCAATCTTTTCTTCCTCTTCCTTGTGCTATCGTCACCCATTACTTACACTCACATTTATATGTACTTCACTACCACTCGTGTCGGGAGACAGTAGAGAGTTTAGAGCTTGTCCTGGCGGGGGTACGAGGTCGGGGAAAAGCCCCATATGTAAACGGGAAGGTTGGCGGAAATCTTGCCATCCAGAGGGGGATAGATTATCGCCTTCTCCCGCGATAAAACATTCACTACGCGTACGGGTCTAGTAAGGTCCTTAACAGATGACGCAACCGGAATTTAATCAATCAAGCAAGCAATCGAGAGCCACTGCCATCACCGCTACCTCTGTTGCTATTCCCGCCATTTCGCTTCTGCCGTTACCACCGCCTTCACCCCCACCGCCATCACTATTACCTCCGTCACCGACATCACATCGTCATCACCTCCTCCGTCACCACCCCGTTTTCCTTCACCACCACTCCGACCGCCCCAACCGCCGCCATCAACACCGCCACTACTACCGTCGCCCCCACTGCCACCACCATCACCCCCTCTATTACCACCGCCACCATTGCCTCCTCCTTCACTCATCCTGCACGCCTCCTCTGCCGTCTCCACCCGCCTCCATCCACCGCCACCTCCGCCGCCGCCAACTCGCTTTCCGTGCGGCTGCGTTTACTCTCGCGCGCGCCGCACCACTCCCGGCCCGGCCCGGCGCACGCGCCCCGCCCTCTGACGTAACGACGCAACAACGCGTTCTCACGGCGCGGCGCGGCGCCGCGCGCGCGCGCCTGCCCGAGTGGCGTCTGCCGCTGGCTCCACTTTCGCCGCCGCGACGCCCGGAGAGGAGGAGGAGGAGGAGGAGGAGGAGGCGAGGTCCATTGAAAAAGCGCTGAGGCGGCGTGGGGAGGAGAGGGGAAGGCCGAGGGGTAGCCGGAGAGCGTCTTTACGTGTCGTTACTCCCGCCGTCGAGGCCGCCTCTGGGACGGGCGGGCGGACGCCCCGTGGACGCCCCGGGCGACGTCGCTCTGGAGAGGGCGGCGGGGCGGCGGACGCGATGGCGACAGCTGTGGAGGGCGGTGAGGAGACTAATGTGGGCATCGAATAGGAGCCTGGGTCCAAGTCAATTTTATGCAAAATTGTCGTGGGCTTTTTTCAAAACGAAACAGAAAAATAAAGTTAGATATCTTAGATGTTCTTTATTTACATTATAATACTTTGTAATACACACTTAGAAAAAGTCGTTGAAGGTTACTTGATTGTTTTTTAATTATATTACGTGATAATTCTGAACAGATGATTACGTTAGGTGAAATACGACAATTGTCACTTTCGTTTTAATACCGCTACGACCGCAGTGGCGGCATAGTGAAGTCTGAAGTATATGTAGGAGACACTAGCAGTATGAGCATCTTAGAAACGTTTACTTATTGAGGATACGTTTTTATGTGGTTTCTTGACTTCATGCCAAGTTCGAAGTCAATGTCGGTTGAAGAATTCAACAAACGTAGAAATCGCGCGTTTATGCTTTTATTTAATTTTATTACATCCTGTAGAAGGAAATGAAATGTATTGCTTGTTTACAAAAAACAAATTAAGAGATAGTTGTGTCTTCTAAGAACAATTATGGCCTTTTCGTCATTGCTAAACTTGATTGAATTTATCTCTAGTTTCGATACCTGTCGACTAAATGTGATTTGCAAACGAGTCTGTTATGCACCCAAGAAATGCTTGCAAGGACAGAGGAATATCTTCTGGGAACAATACGGCGATGACATATTTACAACCGGCGCAAATCGGGCGTGCAAGCTTTGCGTGAGAGTGGATGGAGCCCTTAACAGAGATCACTGCGAGGAGGCTCACTGCGGCACTCGCTGGTGCCCAGGTGGGAGCCATGAAATGTGGCAATGTGGATAAGGACAAAGTGCGCTCAAGTCATGAAGTATGCAGTTCTATATTGTCTATTAATTTGATTTTCGCGAAAAAGAAAAAAATGGAATTGTCTTAAAGATATAATAAAAATATAATTAAATTATAAATATTATAGGAATTTAGGAAAAAGTATATAAAAATAAATAAGAACCTTAACAGGCGTTTTATACTTTACTTTACTTTTTCAAGTACAAAATAACATTCCAAGATACGAAAGCGACATATGCCCCTTGGATTGAACTTTGGAGACGCGACATTCACCTGGATTCGAGAGACATCGATTTATTTAGGCTTCTCGGCTATTTGTTACATAAAATATCATATTTACATACATTGTTTCCATCTATAAGTATGCTCTATTAACTATTTACAAAATGAGCTTTCTACTTGGAGGAGTCTGGAGAAACTAGAAAAGAACTCAATGGCACGAAATCGCCCTATCGAGTTCGTTTCTACCGCGGCGCCTCTATTTCCTTCCCGCAGTCGCGCAGCCTCGTCGGACCGCCTGCCTCACCGCGGCCGCCGCAGACCCTCTCGTGGCTCTTGCGGCTCTCGCGGCGCGGCCGGGCGTCGGGACGGGACGGGACGGGACGGGACGGGGCTTTTCTCTGTTTACCCAGCTCCGCCGCGGCCAAACAAGGCTGCGTGCAGCGCGCGTGACTCAGCAGGTCCCGTGCCGCCGGCGGTGCCGTGCCGTGCGGGGAAGCGGGCGGGGGGGGGAGGCGAGCGGGCGAGCGAGCACGCCGTGCGGGACGGTGTGGAGCGGGGCGGGGCGGGGCGGGGCGGAGCGGGGCGGGGCGGGGCGGGACGGGGCGGAGCGGGGCGGGGCGGGGCGGGGCGGGGCGGGGCGGGGCGGGGCGGTGGGTGGTTGGGGACGGTGCGGGCGGAGAGAGGCTGGGTGTTACGGCGCGGGGGGCGATGGTTGGGGGCCGGGGCGGGGGGGGGGGGCGATGCCGTGGCCGCCGAAGGAGCCCCTCTTGCGCCAAGTGGCCGAGAGCCGCGCCGAGAAGTGGCCTCTGGGTAACTGTGCCGCCTGTGTTGGCTATCGGGCTGCGCCAATAGTCGAGGAAGAGGAGATGCAGCGGATGTCTTGAAGGACAAATCGGCATCGATGAGCAAGGAAAGTGGCGCAACTCAAAAGTGTCATTTTTTTAAAAAAAAACTGTTCATCTTTTACTGATACGTTATTGCTTCTTATACTTCATGCTTGTTATGTTCACACATAGCCTTCTATACGGAGCTCGATATACACTGCATAACTTACCTTGATCGAGGGGATCGTGTTTCGAGGGGAATATGGAATCAGAAATGATGATAAAAGTTCTCGTATGGAGGGAATTATGAAAGGAAATTATAGGAGGGAAATATGAAAAGACAAATCGAGTCCATTTAACATCTAGTTAATTAGTAAATAAGTAAATCTAACTCAATAAAATTTTAATTGTAATGTGTAAAAATTAAAAGTACGTATGTACCACAGGTTCTAATGACAGTTTTAATGATCGAGCGGCGACAAAATTCCCAAAGGCCTTTAGCCCAAGGACGTTTGATTGCCGCTCGTTCATTAGAACTCTTTTAACGCCTTTGGTACATAAATAACTACTTGATCTCAATGGAACTATTTATTTTGCGACAAAAGTTTTCCCTCTATGAAATGGATGTAATATGAACTTGATATTGAAAATACTCCATTTTCAATCATGTTTCTTCACTTGATTCAATCAATTCAAAATAGTGTATAGACAAGTTCAGCAAATAATTATAGTATCTTTATTTGTCTATGTAATGTTTTCTTTTTGGTTTATTTTCCCACAATCCTCCCATACGTAAAGGCAGTGACGCCTGTTACTATTTCTGAACAGTTTGTGAACGTGTTTGATTCTCATTGCGCATCACCTTCACTGAATGCTCTCTGTGCAATGTAGTGAATGCCACTGAGGCTGTTAACTCAGTGCGAATACATTTGGTAGTAAAGATCCGTTGTATGCAAACACGAGTCAACACTAACGGAACTAGCAAGCGTATTCATTTTTGCTGAGAGTACATTTACTCTACAATTCACTTGAGAAAATATTTACATTAATTTATTCCTCTAACTCATTATGAAACAATTTTGAAATAAATGGTGAACAATTTATACATTAAGTACGTATTTTTCTTTCATTTACAATGCATTCAGTAACTTTAATCTTCAGTGTTTGGCGTTACATAACATGAAGCGAAAGATTAGGTAAATCCAATGCTCTGCAGAAGCACTTTTCTTAACTATTTTTTTATGTTCTTCAGTTGCAAAAACAAAACAACACTCTTATCGACAACTGCCATCGCCTTAGATATTTAATGTCATTTTGTACTTGTCATATCAATCGATCAGCGAGTGTGACCTTTCTGGATAATCAGATAACTGGTTGAAGGTGTGGTTTTGCTGTGGTGTCAAAATTATTATGTTATGATATAACTGATACGACACTTTTTATTTATTTCTGAATGATTAATCTCTTTTCGGCGTTTATTTGCTTGGACACGCAACATCAAATCAGTTTTTGTGGATGGAATATCTTTCATTATTAACATTCAGAAAATGGCATTTCGTGCATTATTACCACTCATGAATAATTCGTTATTTTTGCATGTTTTCTTGGCTTATATTTCCGATGTACTAACGTAGGATCACATACAAGCTAACTCAGTTTTTATTTGTGTAGTAATTCCAATTTTTAAACCCAACTCATACTTAAAACATTTTTTCTAATACAAAAGCTGTGATTATTGAGGTATGATTATACTAAATGGTCTCAAGCATATGAAAAAGTAAACATCCATTACAATTAACCGTCTATGATAACCTTTCGTTTTCTTCTGGGGATCTTCTGGGGATGGGGTGTAGGGTGTAGGAGCGATGAGTCCATCCAGAAGCAATGATTCCTATGCTGAAACACGCTCCTTTCTATCAGGCAATTTGTTTGTTCAGTTGCCCTACAATGCCAGGCCCATGACCTAAACTATTATGACATTTGTTACGTTCACCGTGTAACCTCTGATGTCACAAAAGAGTACGCAAACATTGTCTCTCGCTCCTTCCTTCGCAGAGCAAACAACAACGACCAGTCTCGCTGGTTCTCCCACTGCCTGTACCACGTGACAGCGGAGCACGTGGGACATGTTTACAACAGCACGCAGCCCGCCCCGGAAGGCGGTCAGATGCTCCCGCATGCACGTTGCCGCGCATTCTATGAAACAAACAAACACGCTTGCGAAGAACAGACGCAACACTTACGAAGAACTGTCAACACTGTAGATGCAGGTACTGGGAGTAATATTATTCCACCTCGTTGATATTGTCGCCTTAAAAACAAAGTCGTAATTCAACCTCGGTAATTCAGTTACTATTTATTCTTTCCTTAATTTATTTATCACGGAAACGCAAGGACTTTGCGAGACTTACGAGTTTGATTTAGCCAAGAGTGCATTTTCCAGTTGCTTGTAGTGGAATTCAATGCAACTTGTTAAGATGCAACAACTGTTAACGAGATTTAATTATCAATAAATTTAATCGTTAAGTTTTTTACGTATTTGGGAAAGTGAATAATATAAGTTACGAGACACGTTCAGGTACATTATTTAAAGTGATGATAATTACTACAATCAAATTAGCTAGATACATGAAATAAGAGTATTTACTCGTATTTAACTGCCGTATAACTTTTAGATATACAGTTTACATCAAGCTAGAAAACGAAGAGAAACTCTTCAGATACAATTATATGGATATAACATATTGAAGAACACATCTTCGTTGTACTATATTGCTTCTCCTTGTTTCAATGCGACAGTAGCAAAGTAACGGCAGCCCACCCCACCCCACATCCGTCGGGTCGATAGCCGGAAGAGAAAGTGAACCAGCGCGAGGGAGACTCCGACAGCAGAGACAGCGCGAATGTCCGGCGCCGCCCCCGCGTCCCTCGCTGCCGCCACACCCACCCACCACTTCACCTCAGCCCCACTCCGTTGCCCCGGCACATTTCCGGCACGCCACGTCACCGCCCCGCCGCGTCACCGCCCCGCCGCGTCACCGCCCCGCCGCGTCACCGCCCCGCCGCGTCACCAGCCCCGCATCACCGCCCCGCTGCATCACCGATCCGTTACATCACCCATCCGACAAATCACCCATTCACCGAATCACCGCCCCGTCACATCACCACGTCGAAAAATTACCGCCTCGTCACATTACACAATTTTCCGCCAAATCACTGCCACGCAACATTACCGCCCCACAACATCTCAGCCCCACCCCTTTTATTTCTTCAACTCCCCGCCATATCAACACCCCACCACTTTAATGCTCCATCATGCCGCGTCGCGCCGCACCGCCAGCCGCCGCCGCCGCCGCCGCCGCCGCCGCCGCCGCCGCCGCCGCCGCTGCCTGTTTCACCTTCTCTGCCCTCCCTCGCAGCAGCTTCCGTCTCGTTAAGCGTTTGTTTCTTTCTTATTGTCTCTGCTCACAGTTTCACTTCTACCGAATCCTCTACTGTCGATTTCTGTTCCTAAAGTATCAAAAGATAATCTTTAACTTACGCTGCAGTTAGTCCAAGCATATTTAAGATCAATATCGGAAACCTACAAAATATTTGTAAAATTACAATTGTCTCGCTCGGCATTTTGAAAACATAAAATTAATGTTAACGTTGTATCTAATTTCACATTTTTATTCGAATTCGATTGTTTTGGAAATAATAAAATTTATTTTGGGTAATACTTACATTTAGATTTATTGATATATGCTTCCTAATTTCTTCCTGAAGTAATGAAACAGTGATTAAATGATAACAAAAAATTACATTAGGCCTCTTCCACGCCAACTCCCACTTTATTTTCATTGGTTTTAAACATTGCATTCTACTGTAACACTAAAATGATCTTTCCACAAGCTGCTACTTCTGTCTACACTCACAATCCACTGGCCTTAATTCTGCACCGATGCACTGTCCTCCGATCGCATGGATTCTTGAAAAGTATTCAATCGCCGTCATTGCACTATCGCGACCTCATCTCGACCGCCTTCACCCCATCGCCTGCGCCTGTCATTCCAGATACACCGGCACTCTGTTCCCACAATCACCGGCCCATCGCCATTGTCTCGGCGAGAGGAGCCATGAGTCTGCGCTGCACCGTCCGTGGCGCACTACGTCACCTCCGACATTGCATCTCGCCGGCAGCCGGGCTGGCTATCTCCTTCAGCATTGGCCGCTCCCCGCCTCCGCTCTCCGCAGCGACGCTGCTCCTTGCCACGAGTCACCCCCGGCCCGCCCCCCGTCCCTCCGCCCACTCCGCGCTACCCCTCCACGGCCCCCGCACCGCCCCCCTGCCGCCCCCCCGCGCTGCCCCCCGCGCTGCCCCCCGCGCTTCCCCCGACGCCTACCCCCGCACCGCCCTCGCGCCACCCCGCGCCGCCTCCCACGCCGCCTCCGCACCCCTCCGCGCTGCCCACCACGACGCCCCCGCGCCGCTCCTCTCGCCCGAGGCCTCGATCGTCACCCTTGCCTTTCGCGGCCTTCGCCTCCTCCCACACCCGCCCCTCCTCCTCCCCCTCCTCCTCCTCCGTGGCGGTTCTCTTTTTGCTGCGGCGCCGTCTCTCGCGGCGAGGAGGCAACCCTCGCTGCGCTCTTGAGGCTGGCTCCGTGCCCCCGGCTTCGCCTTCAATCCAAACCCTGCCGCTAATGTCTCTAACCTGGCCTGCGGATGTGGCCATTCAGCGCACTCTAGGTCTCTCCTACCCCCTGCTTTATGTGTGGGTGTGCCCACTTTATGTGTGGGTGTGCCCACTTTATGTGTGGGTGTGGGATGTAACCGCTCTCTACATATCAAGAAATTTTACATAATTATTTGACACTTACTATATGTCATGTGAGTACTAATTGATACATTCTGCTATATATTCATTTTCCGATTTGTCCCATTTCTTTCTGGATTATTTCAAGGTTTTTTCTTTGTCTCATTCTCTGGCACAGTGTTTCATTTCTTCCTCAATGTTTTCATCTCAGCATTAACACCAATCAAGAAATACTTGCATCCATGTGGCGCGTGCTCATTCAGCCCTATCCCTTTCGCTGCAACTCATCATCTTTATTTAGCTCTTGATTCGCTGGCGGCCTCACTGCTCCCTCTTCCAGCTCGGCCCTCTGAGTCCATCTGAGCAGGAGCAATGTTGGAAACATGGAAGCGAAATGGAGAAGATATTAATAAGGATGCATTTTATGAGACACGTACTGAATAAACGAAGATGAATAAATTTTGTTAATAATTATTTATTCAACATTATCCAATCACCTTCAGAAAAATGTATTTCAACTATTCAGTAAACTTTTCATAAGTGTTTAGTGAAGCATTTCTTGCAAGAAACCCGTCGGTTATCGATCTATCTTGGTGACCTACCGATCAAAACGAAACAGTTGAAAATGACATTTATACCAGATGTTTTGCGTTCAACGTTGACAGGGGATGGAAATAAAATGTTAATCATTTGTCAATTAGTTTAAAATCTTCTAAATATACTTTCTATTTCCATTGTTTTTTCTCCATCTCAATGAATTATACCGATTGTTTGCTCACATTTCTAACCTGCCCTTAAGCCTAATACTTTTTAACAAATACTTGTAACCCTGCAATCGGTTGGTATCACTGCAGTGTCTCTGATCGGTAGGTCCTGAAGATTAAGTCCCGTCAGGAGCAGGGTTTTCGATTCTAGCTACTAGCTAGGTCGAATTCAGCTGCTGTCTAGAGAATAATTCTGCCAGAGCAGTACCTGAACAAACGGGCCATGGGCCGCGGGCGATCTTTCCTTCCTCTTTCTTGTCACGTCCTTTTCCCGTACTTACACACACTTGCACAAATATTCTCTATACCTCCACATAAGTTAAGAGACAAGTCGGCAGCTTTGAGCTTGTCCCGTCTGAGGCGGTGCCAAGCTGGTGGGAGATACCTGGTTAGGGAGCACACCGCAAGCCGACGGGTAGGTCGGCGCCGAATCTCACC
This sequence comes from Gryllus longicercus, assembly GCA_038098605.1. Classification (NCBI taxonomy): domain Eukaryota; kingdom Metazoa; phylum Arthropoda; class Insecta; order Orthoptera; family Gryllidae; genus Gryllus; species Gryllus longicercus. The sequence continues at coordinate 3,573,613 of JAZDUA010000047.1, read as the reverse complement.
ATCCAACAGAGGCGCCGTCACCACCACCCTTCCCCGCAATAGACGTACGGGACTAATGGTCTTAGCAGTTGACGCGCCCATAACCACTAATCAATCATTCGCCACCGTTGTCGCGCCCCCCCGCTCCCCCTCCCCAGGGCCGCTCCCTCTGCCCCTTCCCCGCCCCCCTCCAAGCGCGAGAGGGCGTCCCCGCCCACGCGGGCGATGGCGGAATTCCAACCGGGCGTTCAACCGGCCGTGGGCGGCGGCTGCGGCGCCCGCGCCCGCGCCCTATCTCGCGCCGTTTCCCCATTGTGTTGCGCGGCCTGGGCGTGGGGCTCTCGCTCCCAATAATTTTCTTTAGCTCATATCTGGATTAAGCCCCGGCTCCTAGTTTTGTCTTGAGCGGCCATGATTAACTCGGCCCAGTGGGAGGCCTCGATGTTTAGTTAGCGTGTTCATTCATCAGCGCGATATTCATACGCCGCCGTCCGTCCGCCAGGGCCTTCGTTCGCGCCGTGTGCCCTTTCAATAGCGACGGCCGAACACCCGGTGGCGGCCGCTGTATGGGCCGCGTCAAGCGAAATGGATGGCGCTTATTTGAAAATCTTACACTCGCATATGTGCTATCGGGGCGCGCCCCGGCGCTCGAATTTTTCAACAAGCCTTCTCTTCTATACTAAACCTATAAGGAAACTAGTTGGAGGTTCTGAGATGCCCTCCTACGATTCTCGCCCGCCGTAATAAATTCGAAACCTTTCGCCTAAATTGGTTTCGATTTTTCTGTGTTGCTCCCTGCGGTTTCCGCCGGCGGTCGTGACTGGAGTGGGGCCCTCGCGAAGCTCAAGCTCTCTTCAATTTTTTGCTCGGTTTGTTTTGTCTTATTTCGCCACTTCGCTGCCCATATGAGGGAACTTCCGTTAGACCTCAATGTAGCTGACAAGAGTTTATTACATGAGACGTGTGTCTCATACATCCACATTTTACTTCGTCACTGTCCTCCATGATGCTGAGAGCTTACGGTTACGCGAGCTTTTATAAGCAATTTAATATAAGTGGCAATAAACTAGTTGTTAAGTAAACTGCTGTGCTAATATAGGCGCTGATTCGCATCTAACAATTGTCGTGCTATCTGACCCATTATCCTTTGCACCATCACGCAGCACCTTCAGCCGCCCGGCACGAGCACCAAATTCCAACCAACCTGTGTTCTCCTGCCTCGTCTAATGCGCGATGCGACACGGATTCACGAAGCGGCGGAGGGCGCCGGGACCGCGTCGGGTCACGCACGCCCCGCGGGAAAGTCCTTTTGTTACATATTCATGCAATTTCGGGAAATAAATCTCGCGCCCTTTTTAGAAGCAGCTTAATTAAGACGACGCTTGGCTTATCTGCCTCTGTGAAGTATTCGCCCGCAGCCGGGCGTCGACGGACACATACGTTGTAGAAGCCGAAGCCCGCCCCCTCTGGGGACCTACGTAGTGGCCTGTTAGACGCCCTGTGGGCTCCCTGTGGTTTGCATGCCATGTGACCCACCTCCTCCCACCCCCACGCGCCTCCTCAGCCTTCCCCACTCGTAGCCTCCTCGGCTCCTGGAAGGTCGCTTCGAACTACGTCAAGGTTAAGTGCTACCGGTCTCATTTATTTGATCGCCTATCTTCGCCAGGTAATCCGGACGAACGCCAATTATTCGCCAAGGAATAAACAACACGCTGACGTCAGTGTGCGGTCGGAGGGCGGTCGTTTCTTTCCTTTCTCTGCCTTCTCCTCTTCCTTTCTGTGCTCTTGTTTGTCGTCCTAAGTGCGCCTCCAGGAGACCAATGATATTGAGGAAAGGTTTCAACTGACATTCTCTGAAAATAATAAAACGCTTCTCATGATAATTATAACAGTTTTAGCTAAAATTTAAGACAGAAATACATCGTTTAAATTCCCTCGAATAATCAAATTATTCACCAGACGTAAATTGACAATTTCTATATAAAACATTCATTTGAAGTTTACTGAATTCATCTTACGAGTACGAATGTATATTCTGTGAGTCTCAACTATGTATTATATATTCTCTATTGACTTCGCTTAAACGTTTATTCCTTGTTCGGAAGTTAAACATCAAAGAAATCGTTCAGTTTGTGGGGGACAATATAATGATAGAGAAGCAAACGCATATTCTGAATACTCTGCACAACTCTTCAATTTGTTCAGTCCTGTAATCGCAAGATAAATTTTAAACGTTTGGTTTGAATTTTATGGATTTTTATTCATTTATTAATAATTGATCTAAAACCAATAAGTCTACATTCCATAAGCTCTTGTCTTAAACACTCTTAGTAAACATGACTTGTTTTCCTCTTTCGATATCTGATTCTCCGGTACAAAACAACATTGACTCGACATGAGTATTTGTGGGCTTAATTCGAAAGGCATAACTCGAAAGGTTATGTAAAGAACGAGTTCTGAAATAGCGTTCGCGGGTGCAAATTCAGGTGAGCGCGCAAACCTTGGTGAGGGCGCCGTGCGTCCTACGCTGGGTGAGACAACGTCACAACACCTGTGCTGCCTCTATTGACTCGACATGAGTATTTGTGGGCTTAATTCGAAAGGCATAACTCGAAAGGTTATGTAAAGAACGAGTTCTTCTTCTCTACTACCGCCACGACTGGCCTCAGCACTCTCTTCCTTTCGCAGATGTCATCTCGAAATTTTCACCGGTGTCATGCTCACTGCTGAAGCGTGGAAGAATGGGAGGATTAAATTTCTAGTTGCAAATGTTTCACTAGGCGATGACAATAGAAGGGAAATTGTAAACTCCGTATTCTCTGATCAATAATTTTTGTTGTTCAGATAATTTTCATGTGAATTCAGGACCAGAACCTTAAATAATGGATTTCAAAGCACTTCTTTCCCCGTCCTGTGTCTCTGGTACTGAGGTCATTTCACATCCCCGTTTTCCTCCTACTTCTACAAAGATTCGACAATATTACGAAGACGCGAATATAAAGATCAAAATTCCAATTGAGTATTTGTAGGTTTCTAGAAGAAAATTATCGTACCATAGTTACATATGCATAATTGTAGTAGTCGTTACCATTATCTCATCATTACATATTGGCCCGTTCCATTCTACAACCTTCCCAAATTATGCTACCTCCAACACTACACTATGCTCCATCTCCGTTTCTCCTGTACAGCCACCACTGTAACAGCCACCGCCGTTACCTGTGCCTCCACAGTCGTATCCCCAGCCTCCACCGCCATCAGGCTACAACGCAGAGGCCCGTCCCGCAAGTATGCATCCGTAACGAGCGAGCGGGATGAATAAGCAGCGTTCGCGCGCACAATAAGGCAGCCGCAGGATTTGGAGACATTTGTCGCGGAGCGAAGACCGTTCCGCCGTTTTCGTCAAGAACCCCCGGAGACATGATTATTTCCGTGCACGAGAGGTCTGAAAAGCCACCACGCCCACTCGAAGTTTTAGAGGTCGAACGAGTCCGGGTGCGCCTGCCAGCCCCGCCCCGCTGAGGCGTTATAAATGGGCAAACGTTTACCGTGCGGTTGCTGCCGCTGTGCGCTTACCGCCGCTACCAGAGGTCGCAAGCCGCAAGGCGTCCCCGACATTCACGAAGTGGGTGAATCTACGTCGGGCATCAGTATTTGTCTTGGAAACGTTCTAGCGGAGTAGATCCCCTCTGTGGGAGTGTAGTCGCTTGTCTTCCGTATACTTTCCTTCCAGTCCCCGCGCGCGACAGGGCGTGGAATATTAGTGACACTAGTGGCCTTTAGATGACGCGAGTCGAGTGGGAGAGACTCACTCGTTCAAACAAACCCGCTGCTTATCTCGAGGAAGACTCTAGAAATGATGAGGCAGGCGGCTACTTCCCAGGTCTCAAGTCGAGAACCGTTTCGCCATTTTTACGGATGGGCTGTCGCGATAACCACCAGCCTCCACCACTCGGTTCAGCCTCGCGTGGGCAGACCACTTGAATTGACATGATATTTGGTACATACAACAATTGATACACCACTTATACAACAATTATTGGATACTGTCGTATCTTAAGTACTAAAACGTCTTTAGTATTGCTGGATTATTATGATATATATATATATATATATATATATATATATATATATATATATATATATATATATATATATATATATATATATATATGCATTTTGCTTCATGTTAGACACCAATCTTTCTTCAACGTGGACACATGTATTTTTTAATATACAATCTATTTCAGTAATTTATATCAGGGAAGGATACCAACTAATAGTTGGGGAATCGATTCTGTAGTTTCGATAATTTCGAAGTAATGATTCCGTGCGTTGTGGTCCAAATATCGGCTCACTCGCCCCTCCTTCGGCGTCCTTCGGAGCGGGTTCGGGCGCCCGAGGTGCACTGGCGGTCGTAAAGTGCGCCTGAAGGAAAACCGCGCAGATGACCTTGAGGGCGTCCAGAGCGCCGCGCGGGCGCAGGCGCCGCCGCCGCTGCCCTGAGGTCACTTTCCCACCACCACAATCATCACTGCCACCACAGCCATCAAAATGATCAGATGCATTTGATTGCCACTGCGAATCCAAGTTGATGGTGACTGCGCAAATATTTTACAATGTACTATTTGTTTTCAGTTTGATTCGCTCGCATTTCTGTGAACATAATATTGAGAATTTAATAGTCTACATAAAAAATTGATAATTATATGATGAGTTACGTTTTTTTTTGTTTTCTAGATATTAAGTGACCAAGAAACATGGTGATGGGGAATGTGTGATTGGTGATTGCTCAAGTGTTCGAATTATTTGTAATCGCTGACCGATTAATGAAAATCCTCCGAAACATGTTGATAATATTAAATGTTAAATTGTTTTCTGACAAGCATAAAGCACATTTCATTATGTGATGGATGATGGATATCTATTTACTATGTGGATTTATATTACATTTCTGCGACTCCTCTATATCCAATTACAATATAATCGTATCTGAAATTTGACGGCGATTTCAATATTCAATAGAGATGTATATTAATCCGTGTCTTTCTTAGTACTTTTTACTCTCAGCTTCATCACTATTTCAATAGTAAATAATGGATATAATTTCTCCGAGTCGCTGTTCCTGCACAACAAAAGGCAACGTCGAAAGAGACTCCGTCATTGCGGACGCCACCTCGTCCCGCCGCGTCTCGCGGACTCCCGCGCCCAGACCCAGCGCGTGAAAGCCAACGGGCGACGCCCACCCCGCCCCAGACACGCCGCGCCACGCCACGCAGCGTCGCGCCGTCCGCGCGCCCGCCCGCCCGCCCGCCGGTCGGCCGCTCGCTGCTGCTGTTAATTGGCGCGTGGGCGACGGAAGACGGAGAGTGGGCGGCGGCGGCGGCGGCGGCGGAGAGCGTCGGAGAGCTGGCGGGGGCCACAAGGGTTGGCTGTGGGTGCTGGAAGATGAAGATTCGAGTGCGGGTGGAGCTGGAGAACCAAAACGTTTGGGGATAAGAGGATGAAAGATGTTTTCGACGCTAGGGGAAATGATTAACTTCCAGTAGTGCAGTTTTTCCCAAAAAATTAAGATTGTATTGAAAAATATTTCTAACAAAATGATCGGTTTTTCAATTATTGCCTCTAAGAATATACCGACAATTAAGAAGAAATTAAGACTGTGATGCTTAACATTATTAAAAATATTATTAACATTTATGTCCGCAGTAATACAAACTTCAGCTTTAAAATCACACTGGTGTATTCCTCCTAAAGAACGCTTTCGTACCTCCATTATTTCATTGTATTTTGAGCGTCTTTCTATATAGCAAAACGAGTGATGAGCCTTGAAGTTCGCAGAGCTAATTAAGTAATAGAAAGAAATGTTGATTCATCAAGGACTCCAAATACGAGAAAACATTGAACAATTCCCGAGAGAAGCAAAAATTGATTGACATCAGAAAAAGAATACAGAAAGAGTGGGAATGTAATGACGTCAGAAGTCAACTTGCTGAGAGAGATGTAAGAGAAAGAGCTCCAGGGATGGATGGGTCTGGGGTATTATATGGTTGGAGGCAAGGTACGGAGAGATGAGATGTGTCGTAGGGAGACGCAGGTGGTGAAGGTGGATGAGGTGGAGGAGGGTGCATGGGACAGCGGAGTGCATGCGATGCGGTGGTGGGCGGCGGGCGGCGCTGGGTCTCCGTGGCGTGCGTGGGCGCGCTTCCGCTGCGGCCGCGCGCCGCGCCACGTGGGCCGCGCCGCCAGCGCCCCGGGCGGCGGACGGAGACGCCGAGAAACGTGGAGGACCGCGCCCGCCGCGATCGCGAGCACGCCCCCGCACCGCCGCCCTCGGCGTCACGACCTGCTGTCGCGCAGCGAAACGCCCGGAGACTTCGATGCCTTACTAAGCGGCGAACCCGGAGACTTCGATGGTGTCTAGCAGCGAACCCGGACACTTCACTGTCTTGCTATTCGGCGAACCCCGAAAGTTCACCGAAGGCCTTGAAACGACGTATCCAGAAGAAATGATCAAAGTTAATCTGGCGTCAGATGGTAATCCACTTTCTCTTATCCCCGATATCTGATTGTATTATATAAATATTACAATATTATTACAGATTATAGTAAGGATTTCGGCTATAAAATTTGATACACTCTCTGCGTAGCTTTATGAGCTACGTAATCTTCTCGAAATAATGGATCAAAAGTAAATTTCTGAATGACTTTTAACTACTATCTACACAGTGTATAGTAATTCTTGGTTCATTATTTTAAAAAGTTATGATAGTGTTCCTATGACGTCATATAATACTAAAGGAAAACAGCACAATTCACGCTAATGGTAAATGTGCAGCGCTGTGTGGTTAGGAAATTAAGTTAAAGCAGAGTTTAAGTTAGGTAAATAATAATTTGCAGCATTTAATTATATCTATTTTACTAACTATTAATTACGTCACAATAGTCTTGTTTTTGTTTACCTTGCTTGAGGCGCACTCTTAACCAACCTATTACATATCCACATTTTAGGACTCCAAATACTCCTGAACTTTTTTCCCCTCCAGTTACCGCAACCATGCCTTTTTCTTAATTAAAGGTCAGCAATTGGTGAAGGAGCTTTATTGAATATCAGGAGAAAACTAGGTTATAACGACATATTGAATGACTCCCCAATCACATAATTCGTTCAGCCTCGGCTAATAAGACGCTGGACACTAGCTGTATAAATTGCCGAGTCCTTGAGGTGCGGTTATGGGTCCGCGGCGCGGCGCGGCGTGGCGGGCGGGGCGGGGCGGGGCGGGGCGGGGCGTGACGCGGAGCGGTGCGGCGGAGCAGCAGCGGGTCTCGGGGCGGGGGAGCGGGGGGGGCGGGGGCAGGGCCGGCGCGTGGTAGTGGCGTGGAGACAAGTGGGAGCCCCGGCAAGGCAAGCAGTTCCGGGCACCCGGTTCTTCCGGCGGGGTGCTGATAACCAGTCCGGCCTGTTGGGCAAGGTCAGTGCGAGCACACAGCCGACGGCGAGGCCGCCGCCGCCGCCGCCGCCGCCGCAACAGCCTCTGCCCCGACTAGGACCTCCCCGCCCCGCACCGGCATCCTCTCCTCCTCCCGGGCAAATCCTCGGTTCGTGGAAATCTTGGAGACCGCTTCTTCTGGTTTGGCTTAGGTGGGCGGAGCGACAATGCTCGCTCGCGCGTGCTGTGCACCCAGCGCGGACGCTGACTGGTTTCGAGAACTCATTCATGAAGAGGTTTTTTAGGCAGACTGGAGATATGCGTTGCACCGAAGACTAGGTTTGAGACCTTGGTTTCGAGAAAAGCGTATAGTCAAGTAATGTTTATTAACAAGTGGTAGAGCCGAGTCACACGTCATTGTTGGCAGTTTTTTCAACGCCTTTTTACCCCGAGACACCTAAAATTACACTTTGTTTAGTTAATACATCGTTCTCTAGAAAGTTTTCTCATTCTTTAAGTACAGATATACAAAAAACATGAATGTAAAGTCTGAGTACAACTTCATCAGTTTTGATTCTAAATAACACCCACGAACGCAATTTGAAAATAGAAAGGAAATATTAAGCTTTTAAAATATTATAACAAATTTTCAGTAACTAATTGAGAACGTACTAATGCATTTGATGCATTGATGAACGTACTAATGGATAATTAAGATTTTCTATAAGAGCATTTAAATGGCTTACGTCAGTAGAAATTCCGTTTGTATAATTCTAGTGTTGGGTTAGAATTCATATTCAACACTGATCAATAAAATAGGATATTTTACGAAGACATTGACGCCTGAGGCCATTAATTATCAGATCTCGCGTTCCGAATGATTTGAAACTAACATTTAACTCCAATGAATATTTGTCTTGTCACACGATGTTTCAACTAGGCGTAATTTATAGTTCATGACTCACGTTTATTTGCATGCCTGTTTGTGCTTTTTTCGAGATAAATAAAGTTTTATGTGCTTACGTGAAAAAATACGTCGAAGCTCGTGGTCCACCATCTTGCAGGGAAGCTAGGCATCTCGCCCGCCACCGCCCGCCACCGCCGTCCCACGCGGCCCTCGGAATCCGCGAAATGCGAGCGGCGCGGGGGCAGCGGGAAGGTGGGCAGTCCGAATATTTATCGCAGGCCTCGTTCTGCTGCCGGTGAAAGGCGTCGCGCCCGAACAAAGCGACTAATAAGAGCGCGCCTTTGTGGCCCGAGAGGCGCGCAGCCGCGCCGGCGCCTGCAGACACGGCGGAGGGGGCGAGGGGGCGCTGCGTGCAGAGCGAATCCATCTTCCTGCGCCCTCGAGGACGCAGCTTTGTTCATTGATTGCTAGAGATGCCGGGCGCGTCAACTGATAGGACATGAGTCCCGTAAGTGAGGTACATGCTTTTCCTCGAAGAGGTGGCGTTGATCTTCCCCCGTAGAACGTCGAGGTCCAGTGCAGATCCACCGTCGGCTAGCGGGGTTCTTCCAACAACCAAGTGTCTTCCACCAGCGGGACAAGCTCTAAGCCCCTGACCGGTGTCCCGGCATGTGTTGTAGTGTAGTGCATGTTGGTGTAAGTAAGGGGTGAAGATATGACGAGGAAGAGGAAGGAAAGATTACGCGCGGTCCGTGGCTCGTATGTTAGGGTACTGCTCCGGCATTCGCCAGGAACCAAGAAAAACTACCGCCGATCAAAGCAGTCGGCCGCTAGACACCTCCTCCAGGCAGCGACTGAAATCGACGTAGCTGACAAGCTTGTATCAAAAATCCTGCCACCGTCGGAACTCGAACCTTAAACCTCCCGGGCAGAGTCAGTGACATCTGTTCATGCCCTAAGCAACGTCTCCCAGCAGCTGCTTTGTCAGGTGATTAAATGTCAAAAATGGGGAGAGAAAGTGACCGATATTTCGCCGCCCACCTTTAGAGTTGTAATTGTAACACAAATCCAAAAGTAATTAAAATGTAATAAACATATTATAAAATGACCTTTACAGTAATTGGCGTCAACAGTCACGGCAACTTCTTTTGTTTTTCTTCTTTCTTCTCCCACTTTTTTCTCTCTTCTATTTTCTTCTATAAGAAAATTTTGCATTTTTTATTTTCCTTAATTTTGTATTATATTCTTCTGCTTCTTTATCATTAACTTCTTTTTCTGATTTTAAAAACCACAAACCAATTGTTTAGTATAAACATGGTAGTCAATATCGATTCAAGAAAGATTGTCATATATTTTATTTTATTTATAACTTTCTGCTCGTAAAAACGTGCTTTGGATTCATTAAAAGAATTTTCTACTCGTGAAATGATCTTTGGCAACTCGTACAGTGTGCAGACAATATGAATCCTATAAGTATTGAAGTAAATTAGTCAATATATTATTTTCCAATTTGTACACCTATTTCGTAGCTTCCCTTTTTAAAGTCTAAAGCTGCATGCTCTGTTAAGATCTTTATTCCCCCGTGGTGGGATTTCACTTGTGACTCGTTTTGTATACTTACGTATTCCTTTGTATAAATACAATGGAATGGAAAATATTACTTAAAAATAGCATCTGAGTTTCCACAAACTAAATCACACTACGAGCAAGCAACTCACTGGTGTGTGTAGATATGGATAATTAGTTGAAAACATTTTTACAACTCTTAGACCTTCGGGTTGAGTTTCATGCTTACTACACATTGCGTTACTAATTACTAAAAACTCTGCGCAGTGGCAATATAATGTTTGTCATGCTTTTACATTGGCAATGTGGATGGAAACTCTGTATGCATGTGCCAATGAAAAATAAAAATTATAATTTAAGTAATTAACCATTCAACCCAATGACGTTTTGTTAAATTGTCTATTTATCAAAGAGTCCTTGATATCTGCAAACGTTCTCTCGTCATTAGCATCAGGTTCAAGGATTATTCTGCATGTTTACATACTCTCAATGACTCTTAATACATCTTCCATCGGATGGCACATATTCCTTGACAGGGTCACCAGTGAGTCCTTTGTATACTCTTGTAGAGTTTTAAATTCAAAAACCTTGCCATTTATATGGCTATTTATTAGGAATGACTTCCACTGACACTATTTCTTGCACAACAGCTCCCTCCTACGCGTGTGCCAAATACATCTGCAATTTCTGAACCGCAGAAGCGCGCATCAACTTTCACAATTTTTATATCCGGAGTTCGTCTCTGAATTTCAAATACAAATCGCTTTCACAATGTTTTTAGTTCACTGACGCATATGTTACCATCCCCATATGCTCACATCCGCCTCCAAAGAAGGTCATTTCGTATAAGCTTCCACTGCCATCATCATTGGTACTCTCCCCTCCACGCAAATAAGCCCACTACCGCCTCCGTGGCAACCGGTGCACTCCGCCCCCGCCGCCGTGGGTGACGTGTGTGGTCCGCGCGCCCGCGCTGAATGTGCGGTAATGAAGCGCGGGCGCCGCGGAGCCGCCCCACCCGCCGCCTAAACTGGCCTAATTACCTCATTGAGTGCGCTCCCTACGTCGCCCGCCCCGCCCCCGCGACGCCTTCGCCGCGGGTCGTGCAGCCACATCGCCGCCCCCGCACCCTCACTCCACCCACCCGATGAGGTGGCTCAGGCCATCGCTGGGGTCGTGGAGATTCTGGTGTTCGAGTCCCGACGGTGCCAGGATTTTCTACACTAGCTGTCGGAACATGTGAAAAGTGTAGCTACACGGCTGGTGGGTTCAGTCGCTTTTTGAAGAAGTCCAGCGGCCAGCTGTTCTGATCAGTAGTTTTCCGTGTTTGCTCCGATCAATAGCAGGTGAATGCCGGTGAAGTACCCTAGCAAACGGGCCACGGAGCGCGCACGATCTTTCCTTCCTCTTCCTTGTCCTATCCTCATCCTTCACTTCAACACCCTTACCCTCACCATTCAAGTCGGGAGGCCAGTCGGGAGCTTGTCCCGGCTGGAACAGCACCCGCCGGTCGGAGATACCTAGATGAGGAAATGCCTCGCAATCCGACGTCATCTAACGGAGGAAGAACACTACCTCCTCCCGTGATAAAAGCATGCACTACACGTATTTTACTGACTTCCATCTGCGTTGACGCGTCCTGAAATACGAAATATTCACATAATCAAAATCACCCCACCTCCATCTCAAGGCTCGTGTCCTCAGCGCTGAGTTATGGATGTCCCTGGCTTTGTTAGCTCACTCCCTCGATTCGCCTGTGCCTTTCTGCCACGCCTGAGCGAGCTCTGTGCTTTCCCTGGATGTAGTTAGACTTGGCTCTAACGGGACTTTAACATAGTCCCTTGGCAGTGTATCGCGATCTGCAGTACCCTGCGCTACCCCCAGCTCTGCACACAACTTCGTCCGACCCCTCGTGATTGCTCTTGAAAACCTAGGACTAAAATAACCGAAACCTCGAGTCACCCATAACTCCCTGCGTCATATCACGACATTCCACGACACCCCACGACATCCCACAGTACTCCACGACATCATCACTCGAAGGTCCTCCACAAGCCCCGCGTCCGACGACGCCCTCCACCTGTTTTTATCACAAGTTTACGAATATTCCCATGCCCACCATTTTACGCCTACAACAAAAAAATATCTCAGATTCTCTTAGTTTCACCAAAAGAGTGCTGGAGAACATTGGGTATCCTACTGGAAAGTACTATATTTTCCATTGAACAAAATTCTGGAGCGCTGCAAACGCTCCAGCTTAGAGAACATCAATGACTCGTATGATAGTCACGGAGACGTTTTTTACTGTAGGGCAAGAAATGTTTCGCTGTCACGCTCCGGAAAGATGAGATCACCAAACCAGGACCCCGCAGAAACACGTACTTTCTCGTCCAACGGGATGTGAACTCTGTTCCATCCTTCCGCGTCTGTTACTCTGGCGCCGCCACCGTCACCGTCGGCATAGTCGTCGAGTGTGCTGGTAGCCACCACACGTGCAGAGACTTCGACTGCGACTGCGCGTGCCCTCTTTGTAAACGAGACTAACGGTGATCTCAAATCGAGCGATAAATCCAAGCGGAGTTCCATATCAATAAACCATCGGAGAAGAAACGTATAAAAGGCTTCAGGCCGTTATGCGAATCAGCACACGATGATACGACCTCATTTAGACGTGTAAACATCGCGGGGGTCGTTCTTCACTTGTTGGCGCAGCTTTTGTTTCTAAGCCGCTCTTAGGAATTTATAGAATTGTTTGTTCGAAGAATTTGTGGAACACTCGCTGGGCGTAGAAAGCGGAGCACTTTTCTGTGTGACTCGGGGATATAGCAGCTCCGGCACGATAAGAACTGACGTTCGAATGATGTACGAAGTGTGATAGCCGTGTAATCGCCACGACTGTTTAGAAGGGACCTTAACTCGTGGGAGAGCCTTGAGTGTGATTAGTAGGGCCCTTGCGTTCTGTTCTTTCCTCGTCCGTTTAGCCAAATCTCCTATCTTGCTTGTTTAAAACACTTCGTTTTTTATCTTGCATTTCGCTCCGCGTTATTTCGAAGTAACTTAGCGCACCAGGTAATCCGCATATCAGAAATAGAGTATTTCAACATTACTCAATACGCTGTAAAGACTTGTTCAATATAATTGATTAATAATTTCATAATTTTATTGGAGCAAGGAAATCCTTTTTTAATTATTCAGTAGAAATTGATGTTCTTTCAATTATTATATAATTGTTGTCTATCAATTTTTCACAAAGTATTGTAATTTATTATTTGAATATCGTAGAATAATATTTAAATCCATTTTCTCATCAAGCAACGTATTATATTTCGGTAATTATTTATTTTTGCTGTTCTACTTTAGAAGCTTCTCATCGTGGTTTTCAGCGTTACATGTCTCTTACAATAATGTAAAGGTGGTTTCTGGAATTAGAATTATGATCAGTGTTCAAATGATATTGAGTGTATGTTTGAGTATGTTAATTACAGTGGAATACATATTGCTGGAATGGATATCTCACACTTACCGGATGGAAATGGATAACATGAGTACAGCTGCACTAGCTCTTTGTCCTGACAACTCCGTGGATAATACATGGCTGTATATTGCTTAAGAATTCCAGTACTAATAAACGCTGCATATGTGTGACAGTAAATGTTTACATGCACGTCGCAATAGGGGGAAAGAAACACAACTATGGGAACAAAATGTAAAACTTTAACGTATGGACAACGTACGCTAAATCCTTCACAGTATAGAGTCAATTTAATTGCATATGAGATGACACTAGTTGTAGTAAACACGCGCGCGCACACACACACACACACACACACACACACACATACATACACACTCATACGCACTCACATGCTTGCGAAAGTACATACGCTTGCACACCTCATATACAATGCGCATACATACTACATTTCATAAGTTGTTTTCTCATAGAAATAAATAGAAGTGAGAATGAACTTTATGGGATACATTGAGCATGGCAGAAAAATTATTGTGGTATTATGAAGAAGAAATTCGTATTACCTTCGTTTCGTTACGTATCAGTGGCGTTATATGATTTTAGGTCTTTTATAATGCTGGCATAGGAATATTTGTAAGAATGTGACGATAGAAAAGTAATTTTTTGTTTAAGTTTCAAGCTCAGTAATATTTCTTTTAAATGTATTTCGAATTCTACTTGAACTAATAAAATGTTATTAAAATTTCTGCAATAATGCGAAATAATGCTTACATAAATAAATGATATGCTAATAAAATTTTCTTCGGAACAAAAATCTTCCCGCTCAAGTCCCCCCCCCCCCGCGAGGGGAAGCAGGCTTGTGTTCCCGCGCCGCTCTGTGGCGCGAAGTTCAATGCTGTCGTGGCGTAAGGCTTTCGCCGGCCGGCCGGGCTGCCGGCAGCGGCTGCGGCTGCGGAGGCGGACGCTCGGCGCTGCCCGCGCAAGGTCAGCCGTGGCACGCGTGACCCCGCGCGACCTCCGGGATTGCTCAAGGCTCGCTGGTATCGTCGCCTGGATCTGCACCGGCGCTCTCGGCCAACCGCCGCCGCCGCGCCACAACCATCGCTGCCGCCACCAACGCCACCGTCGTCACCATCGCCACAACCACCACTGTCGAGCAGAATCACTACCACCATAGCTTAAACCGGCACCACCGACGCCAACGCCGCCACTACCACCACAATCATAGCCACATCTGCCGTCACTACCACAACTATCGCTGCCGTAGCCATCACACTCACCTCTGAAATCACCATAGTTGCTACCGCAGACGCTGTCGCTACCGCCACTACTACCACTGCAGCTACCCCAATAATCATAGCTACCTCCACCGTTACTACTACAATCACCGCTACCCTTGCCGTCACTCTCGCCTCTAAGACTTCCATCACCAACCCATTTACTAACACCACCGTCATCAAGAGCACCGTCACCAGCACTAACCTCACTGCCACCAACACAAACCCCACGGTTACTAACACCAACGTCACCCACACCACCGTACGACATCCGCCTTCATTCCCTTTGCCACCACCGCCGACTTTATTATCACCTCCGTAACTACCGATACAGACGCACTCTATCTATTTTTCTAACTCTGACTTCGAGAGTCTCCTCCAACGTCGTTGCTTCTGTTTTATAGGAATCAACAATGCCATTCGTCAACAGCAGCCCTTGGTTCCGTATTAACCCAATCCACCTCTTTGGTCGCCACCAAGACCACTCTTCTTATTGTCGAAGGCACTGTTCAGGAAACGTGTGTTAATTCTAGCCTAGACGTCTCCGTAACTTCTCATGTCTAGCTTACTTCCCCGTGACTACTGTACTTACTGCTATTGCAAAAAGCGATGACAACGTCATTCTTCTCTCCAGAGCCCCGGGCAGTTGTCGTTGGAAACAAGGTTTTCTACATGATATTAACTACAGTGAAATGATGCGCCAATATTCTAGGGAACATGTATAACTACTATATTCTTAGAGTGGCTTCTTCATTCGATCTAAATGTACCTATTATATTTTAGCGAAGACGCTTCACAGTGAAGACAGCGAAACAGCGCCAACTGAAAAATTAACAATTCATTTTCTACAGAATTATTCCCGTTGAAGTATCAGCAACCTACAACTATGTGTGATTTCACATTAGATATGACGGCAGATGATGGTTGCGCCAGGTCACGTCGATGGTTTTAATACTCGTGGCCGGTGGAGATCTCAAAGCCTAGAGTATCGTCACCGTTACAACAGCGGGGAACCTAGATTACGGCAATGGTTACGCCCATTGTTTTACTGATCGTCGCTACAAGTCGAGATGTCACCTCAATTACTAAGATGCTGATCCATGGTTATCCAGTCGCTACGCTTATGGATTTAGTTCTCGTCGCCACTAGAAGCGCTGGGGACAAAGAACTCGTCTTAGAAACGTCAGCGACGAATCAAGGTCACGCCCCTGATCACGCCCTGGCCACGCCCCTGGTCACGCCCCTGGTCACGCCCCTCATCATGTCCCTGGTCACGCACATGGTTTAGTACCCTTCGCTGGTAGAGACTACCAAGCCTAGAGTATCGTCTCCGTTATGACAGCAGCTAACCAGGCTTACGCCTGTGGTCACACCCATCGTTTTACTGTTCGTCGCTAGCGATCACCTCAGTTATGAAAATGCTGATCCATGGTTATCCAGTGGTTAAGCCCGTGGATCCACGGCTATCAACTCGTTGCCGTTAAAAGCACTGGTGACAAGGAACTCACCATAGGTACGTCAGCGACGAATCGTGGTTACGCCCCAGGCCACGTACCTGGCCAAGCCCCTGCTCACGCCCCTGCTCACGCCCCTGCTCACGCCCCTGCTCACGCCCCTGCTCACGCCCCTGCTCACGCCCCTGCTCACGCCCCTGCTCACGCCCCTGCTCACGCCCCTGCTCACGCCCCTGCTCACGCCCCTGCTCACGCCCCTGCTCACGCCCCTGCTCACGCCCCTGCTCACGCCCCTGCTCACGCCCCTGCTCACGCCCCTGCTCACGCCCCTGCTCACGCCCCTGCTCACGCCCCTGCTCACGCCCCTGCTCACGCCCCTGCTCACGCCCCTGCTCACGCCCCTGCTCACGCCCCTGCTCACGCCCCCTGTCACGCCCATGGTTTTAGTGGTCTTCGCTGGCGGAGACCTCTTGCCGAGAGGTTCGCCTCCGTTACGGCGCCTCGCGGTGCTCGTGAACTTGGGCAGGAGACGCGGTCGGGCGTCAGGCGATGGCGGCGGCGCGGCGCGGCGCGGCGTGGCGAGGAGCGCGAGGCGGGGCGCGCCGCGCTGGAGGCGCGAGGAGGGGAGAGGGGAGGGAGAGGTCGCGAGGTCGCGAGGCGCAAGGCCGCGAGCCGGATCCCGCGCAGGGCGGGGAGCGGGGCGGGGCGGGGCGGGGCGGGGCGGGGCGGGGCGGGGCGGGGCGGGGCGGGGCGGGGCGGGGCGGGGCGGGGGGGTGCGGAGGTGCGCGGGGCGCGGCGTGGCACGTCACTGGCCGCGTTGCTCGCTGCGTGAAGCGGCTTGTGTTCTTTCTTTCTTTTTTTGTGTTTTCTCTTGCATTGATGTGCTCTCCGGTGGTGTCCGAAGTACTCTTTCGTGCTGGTCGGCGCAAAGTGAGCAACACCCAACACCAACATACTTTTTTTCCGTTTTTGCGGTGGAAGTTAGATTAATTTTATTTTGTTGTGTGCTTTTAAAGAAAAAATTTCGTTGTAAGATGTGGTATTTTTAGTTTCCAGATTAATGGATTTATTGTTAATTAAAAATAATATGTTCTTGTTTAGTGGTTTTTGCTTTCCATTCCCGTTCCTTTCTGTTCTCGGTTTCTTCACATTTCAATCAGCCTATCTTGCCGCAATAAATTTTGTCATATCATTACTTCCTCTGTTTGTGATTATGTTTTCGTTTTCTTAATTGACTTGTAGTTTTGTTTGCACTGATAAGGCAATATACATTTTAAAGATATGCATTACTAGCGAACAACACCTAAATAAATCCATTTAATTTTGACCATAAATATTTGTTGATGGTGTAAATCTATTATTACATTTATTACTATTACTATTATTATTATTTTATATCTATAAATTATGTTGCGTTAATTGCATATATACTGTATATACGCATACTAAATCAACTTTTGAAACAAACCACAAGGTTTCTTTCATCATCGTGTTATTCATGTCCTTGAGTAGATTTTGGGCATGTGGGAGTACAGTAAATTGCATTGACCCAACACCCTGCTTTGTAAGAGATCACGCACGAAAGGGAAAATAAGGGGAGAGAGAGAGTAAATTCACGAGCACAAACGTCTTTCAGAGTCTGTAATTGAGTACGCGTATGTAGAGTCGTCAATTCATAGGAGACTCTTTAAAATGGCGGGCATAAATCCAGTGGTTTGCTTTCAAAGTAATTGGGCACATTCGTTACTACGATTTTCTTTAGCAGTGAGACTCCGTGTGGTGTCTTAGACACCAGTAAGAAGTGATGTTAAATTTGTGTGCTTCGAAGCTCGTTCTTTATTTTTCACTCTTACTGAAATGATGAAGGCGGCAAGTATGCAAATTCATTTAAAAATATTTAATTTTTCCATTTTGTTAATCCAAATATTTGTGCTGAGAGATTTCACAATAATTATTTATTTTGCTGGCAAACGTAGGTATGAAAGCAATTTTACTACTACCCAAAATTTACAATAACGTAAAATGAGCTCTGTGAAATTTTCTTGTATTTTATGCAGTTATGATGAATCCATTCAATATTATTCAGAACACTGTAGACAAAATTCACTAATTCCTACTTTTTATTTAAAACAATTTTTCATTCTCACGTAATTTTGTGTTGCTTTTTTGTCTTTGAGACTTATTTCTATTTTTGGAAATTCGGTGTCAAAGTTCATTTGAAGTAATTTTGTGGAAGTAGTCTATTATAATTTACTGATATCACATGACATTCCGAGAGAAACGGAGAGCGTCTGGAGGTGTCACGAGGAATATTAAGGCTCCCGGGAGTCTTTGTGGCCCTCCAGTGGCTATCGAGTACTGTCGAGGGCCACTTTATGGCCCAAGGGACAAGCCGTCTGGGGCCATCGGAGAGAAGCGGGGTGCGTCTGGAGGTCCCGGGAGTCTTCGGAGCCGCCGTGGGCTCTTGGGATCTCGTGGCCCGTTGGATGGCCCGAGGGAGCGTCGGGGGCCTTCGGAGGAGAGCGGGGATCATACGTGCGGGAAACAAAGCGGAGCCGCCACGAGGAAAATAGGGACTCCCGCGAGAGTTGGAGGGCTGTGGGGAGGTGTCGTGGCCCGTGGGACGGCCAGAGGAAGCTTCGCTGAGTTTCAGAGAGGCATGGAGGCATCGCGAGGAACATTGGGGCTTGTGTGAGAGTTTGAGGGCCGCCCGCGGCTGTGGGGACCTCCCGCGGCGCGTTGGACGGCCCGAGCGAGCGTCGAGGGGCTTCGGGAGCGGCGCGGAGGGGAGCGTCGAGGGCGTCGCTGGGCGTCGCTGGGCGTCGTCGCGCGGCGCTCGCGGGGCGCCGTGGGCGTCGCGACGCGCGCCACGCCCTCGCACGCGCCGCCCGTGTGTTGACTCTCCCAACAGGACGCACAACGCCTGGCGTCTCTGTTCGCGCCGCCTCAGCCACCCTCTTCACCTCCGCCCCTCCTTTCCCTCCCCCCCCCCCAGCCGCTCTCGTCTTCTGAAATTCCGGCACAGGCTCATTGTGCTTCATCGCACCCGTTCATGAAAACTTGTATTAGCGCATTCGCCCTTCAGGAATCCGAATAAAACGTGTAATTGGAGAAGCAGTCTGACTGAAAATATTTTTATTTTTAGTGACAAGGAAAATGTAAGGACCTAAAGCGAACAATTTGGATGTTGTAAACATGAGTACTCATTTTAAACGGGAGAAAATTGTTTACGAATTGTTTATAATGATAGAAAAAATAGCAATTTTTATGCATATGAAGCTATGATGTAATGAAATGTTTTGTATGTTATGCACATTACTTCGAAGAATAAATAGTCAGATTACCTTTTATGTTTATCTGATAACATTTGAAGCATCCAGTGAGAGAGGGAGCTATGCCACAAAATTCAAAACACCGATTTATAACAAATTCAATGCGTTATAAATCGAATCGAATACGTTCATAAATTTATATTTTGAATTTTGTCGGTTAGCTCTCTCTAAATGGACGCCTCATTTATTAAATTTCATCTTTGAGTTTTCGATTATATAAATTACAATTTTCTCATTTCTGAAAGTTAAAATATTTCCAGAAATGGGTGTTGTATTGGAAATATATTGGACGTAATTGCACATTACAACGAAAAAAAGGATTGGTTCAGAAATTCATTCACATCTATTTAGACGTTTTAACCACACGATACGAAAATATTTCCGAACCACTTCACGCCCGAACACTTACATTCATTCACAGAAGAAATGAATCGTGCACACCCGCCCACGCGCTCACAAGTAGCGCATTGTCCGTCCCCCGTGCGGCGCCGCAGCGAGCTGTTTGCTCGTCGGAGCCGCTAACGAGCGTAGGACGAGGCGCGCAACTCGTCACTCGAGCCTCGACGCGCGCACTCGTAGAATTGCGTTTGGCCAAGACAAAACGCTTTGCGCGGGCGCTAATCTGCGCTAATTTCCGCGCGAGCACACGCCCGCCCGCCTACGCCCGCCCGCCCACCTACGCCCGCCCGCCCGCCTACGCCCGCACGCCCGCCTACGCCCGCCCGCCCGCCCGCCTCCGCCCGCCTGCCCGCCTACGCTCGCCCGCCCGCCTACGCCCTCCCGCCCGCCTACGCCCTCCCGCCCGCCTACGCCCACCCGCCACCTACGCCCGTACGCCCGCCTACGCCCACACGCCCGCCTACGCCCGCACGCCCGCCTACGTCCGCACGCCCGCCTACGCCCGCACGCCCGCCTACGTCCGCACGCCCGCCTACGCCCGCCCGCGTACGCCCGCCTGCCCGCCTACGCCCGCCTACGCCCGCCCGCCCGCCTACGCCCTCCCGCCCGCCTACGCCCTCCCGCCCGCCTACGCCCTCCCGCCCGCCTACGCCCGCCTGTGTTTTAGCGCGTGCGCCGGCGGCGCTGGCGGTGGCCAGCTGCGCTAGCGCGATGTTTGGGTTGAGAGAATGCCGCGTGTTTGCGTCGCGACTCCGCCCATCGAGTCGTGACGCACTTGTGTTTGTGATGCTGTAATATTAGAATCGAATCGAATCCTAGTGTCTTTCATCGTCGCGTTCGATTACTATTTTTAATATCCTTGTTTTCCTTTCTCTTTAACCGTTCTTCGTAATCTCCGTAATCTTCTTTGTCTTCTTATGGTTGTTTTTGATTTTCGGTTTATAATAATAATTATTATTATTTATTTCGTTGGTTTCTTTTCAACTTTGTGCTTATCTTATTTGCCTTTTTTATTCTTTATTATCCTCTTCAATTCCGTCTCCTCTTCAGTCGTCATCTTGTTTCCATTTTATCCATTCTTCTGTTTCAAGTATTAGAACCTTATTGATTGTTCATTTTAAACAGGCCATCTTCACCCTCTGTCGCGCTCCTCTAATCTCCGAGTGCTGTTTGACCTGAGGCGTCTGCGAGGCGCGTGTTTGCTCTGCTGCTCGGTAAATTCGATGCGCGGCGGAGCCAGGGAGAGCAGCCGCTGGTCTTGTGTTTGCAGCGCTGTAATTCGTGAATCGAAACGAAAACACATAAAACGACACTGGTTTCTTCGTCTTATCTCACCACAGTATCTTTCTTCTTCCTCTCCTTTTTCTTCTTCTTTACCTACTATTTTACATTCTTAATTTAGTTTTATTTTTCAGTTTGGTTTATTGCTTGTTGCGTATATTTTTAATTGATTCCTTTGTATTGACGTAGATATTTACGTTACGTTAGTACTTGAAAATAGAGAATTTACGAGATCTTTAGGTAGACACAATGGTGTTCTTGGGCTGAACTATAATTATTCTTGTTTAAAAGAGAGTTTTTGTTGTGTGTATTAACAACTAAAGAGATAAATTGCGAGTATTCTATCTCACTAAATATCATCTTCTGCCTGAAGGAACATTAAATTTAAAAACTCATCGATGGGTGAATGGCCCTGTTGAATTTTTTCTGCCCCTTCCGGCTAGCATCATCGGACGTTGTTGATAATCGAAAATTAGCTGAATTTCTAACTGTTCTTCTCTCGTGCAATGGCCATTCCCCGTCTCCCCGGTTCTAATTACCCCTGTTCGGGGGGCAGGGGCTTGGCGAGAGGCTGCGCTCCGGGGGGAGCCACGGGCGCCCACAGGAAGCGCCAGAGTCGCCGCCCGGCCGCGCCGTCCTCGGGGCGGCCGCCGCCGGCGCTCGGGATCCGAACACGCTTTTCGTTTCAGGCGCCCGGGGCTTAATTACCGGCGCCGCGCGCTTCGCTGGGTTGTCGCCCGCGGGAGCCGACGTCGCCGCGACAGGCGGAGGACGGCGCAAGCGCTCCGGCCGACTCCGAGATAGGCATCGCCCCGGTGGACGGCGGCGGACGGCGGTGGACGGCGGTGCGGGGGCCATGCGGAGGGACGCTGGTCATTGGGCGGCGCGGGGTGAGGCGGGGCGATGCGGGGAATGGTTGGGACACGCGGGGAATGGTTGGGCAAGACGAGTAACGCTTTCGTGACGCGGGGAAAGGTTGGACGTCGCGGAGAATGGTTTGGCAATGCAGAGAATGGGTGAACAATGTGGGAAATAGAGTGGTTGGGTGACGCGAGGAATGGTGGTGCTAAGCGGGGTGTTTTAGGCGACCCTTGGAACAGTTAGGCAACGTGGGGAATGATTACAAGGCAGGGAATGGTTGGGGTACGCAGGGCATAGTTGATAAACGCAGAGAATGGTTGGACAACGTGAAGACGGGTTGAGCGATGCAAGGCAAAGCTGGGCGATGCAAAGTCGCGCAGAAGGGGGCGGCATAGTGCGTGTGAGAGAGAGAAAGAGAGAGGGAGAGAGACACACACAAACACACTCACTCTTTGAAACATGTATCTTGGTGGTGCAGGCGGAACGACTGAGGATGGAGCAACGATTGGTTGATGCGGCATGGCGCCATGAGGCACGGGACGACGAAGGGGATCCCACGGCGACGCGACGCGACGCGACGCGACGCCGTGCGGTCGTTGTCATGGGCGCCACGCCCCGGCTCCGACGCCGTCAGAGCTGCAGGTCCAGTTAGAAATGCATTAAACATTAACGCGGAACTCTCTCGGTCATTATGTTCATGTTATTGTTCGTTTCTTTGCAGGATATATTCTTATCCCAAATGGTGATTGCTGCTTGTGTAGTAACAAGTTATTCTGATGCAGTAGGTCTGATTATTTTACAACGACGAGAATATGATGGATCCGTTATTAATAGGTAATATCGGTGACTGTCAAGTGACAATGCATAAAACTGAGTTTATTTTAGAGAAAATTAATCTTAAATTCCAAGAAATAAGCGTTTGGTTGTGATATAATACATGTAAGATAACAAACAAAAATACTCTGGGGCACGTTAAATTCTGAATTTTAATGAATTTTAATTCTGAAGGTAAATAAATTTGATGTACTTTCACAATTTTAAAATAAAAATAATAAATATATACTCGCAAAGGACATCTGCTACTTTAGCATGTACGTATCTAGATTATTTTTCATCTGGACCCATTATATCTGCTCTTAGAAAAGTTATGTGTAAGATTATTAAGATATCACTGCAGCACATAGTATGCCAGGCATGAATTCAAAAAGTTGCGAGATAATATCTGCACCTGACTTTTCTGCGAGTGCTTTGCTCAGCCCTCTGCATGCACATTTGCATCAGATGCAGAAATCTTTGCATACACGGACCGCAACCGAAAACAGGCGCAAAAAACGTACGCCCTCTAAATCCAGGAAGGATTTATGAAATGAGTTATTAGCTCAACACAGTTCTCTGTGAAAAGGTTGAGGTAAACAAGAGTTTCGTATAAGAGTTGTAATGCTGCTCTTACTTATTCCATGAGAAATGATTAAAACAAAAACACCTAATAAAAGTTTTGAGATTAAAAATGTTTTATGTCCAAACTTAAGTGAGAATTAATTTTAACATTTTGTAAAATTTAGGATAAAATTGTGACACCAATTTTTGTATATTTGACTTCACTTTTTAATGGTATAGCCAGTCTCGACATTTCCCTTGTAAACAAGTTCAGAAGTCGTACTGTCGCTTGGTAAAATATACATCCATTTATGAACAAAAGCTTATAATTTTAAGTAAAGCCTAAATTTAACAAGTGTATTATTAAGAGTATTTTTTATCAAAGCGGGTCTCGTTTATTCATCATAATTCTATATTAGCGATAACGGTTTTGGAATGTAAAATTTTGTATGTTATGTAAGATACTGCAACATGCAATATCTTACAGATATTGCAACATGCAAACAAAGGAATAAAATATACATCTAAGTCTTGAGGTACTCGTAAGACCTATAAAAGAGGCATTTCTGTAGATTTTTGTACATTTAGATATGTTGTAAACCAGAGAAGAGCGTAAGTTTACTGAACTTTAATGACATATTGTGCTCATTGAAATAAATACACTTAATATCACACTGGTGTTCTTAACTTACCAACCTAGGAAAGTGAAATATTCTGAACAATACACGATGATTGGAATGGTAATTGAAATCTTCTTAAAAGTCAGGCAGAAGATGCGTGAAAAGCTTCAAACGGGAGCTTCTGGAATTAAAATCCTCGTACGTAGCGAGCGCGCAGTCCACTGACTCAGGTCACCGCTCTGGCTCAGGTATAACATGCCGGAAGCCGAGACCGTGCTTCAATTTCACGAAAATTCCGAACATCCTCTTCTTTGGCGATCTTAAAGGCTGCGCCGGGAAGCGTTTCGGCAGCTACGATGGCCGTGAGGGTCCAGTTACCCATGCATTAAACATGGCTCGCGCCGGAAGCGAGCGCGAGCTCCCGGCTGAGGGCGCTAAGCTTTGGGCGGCGGATGGCGCTCGGCGGGCGGCAGGGCGGGGCGCGGTGGGAACGTCGGAGCCACTCGGGGCGTCAGGCCGCGCGCGTCGGATTGTGGGCGGCGCGGGTTCTAGATATGGGGAAAAGCGCGGCGGGATAAAGGGCTGCTAGAGGTGGACTGCATGGGTTGCAAGAGGTGAGCTGCAAGGGGTGGAAGTTGTGGGCTGCAAGGTTTGCAAGAGGTGGGTTGCAAGGGTTTGCAAGCGATGAGCTGCAAGGGTTGCAAGCGATGAGCTGTAAGTGCTGCAAGAGGTGAGCTGCAAGGGCTTCCAAAGGTAGGCTGCATGAGGTACGTTGCAAGAGGTGGGCTGTAAGGTGGGCGGCGGGCAGGTGTGGGCGGGGGCGTGGTCTCATGGACTGAACTTTAAAACTGACGTTGTGCCAGGGGCTTCCTGAGCATCAATCTGCTTTCCTGCGCGCTCCTGTCATCCTGAACCTGATGTGGTTGTGTGCAAAGATCTCAGCGCAATTCATTCGCGGGAGGCCGCATACGGCGAGTTGGTAACCTTAACACAAATTTTCTCTGGGCATGCACTGGTTTACGGACATCCGTGGCACAAAAGCTTGCACCAGCAACTCCGAATCGAAGGATGAGGTTTCGAATCCCACGGAAGGCGTGGTTTTTTCACATTGTGGATGTAGCGTCACCGCCAGATTCTCCATACTGTAAAAGGCAAAGGCAAATCACCACTATCAACAACGCACGATAGAACGTAAGAGAACAGCGTTCTCACTCTCCTTCGTTCAGAAATGAGCATCGCTTACGTCGCATCGCCACGCCATATCGCATCGCCACGTCCAAGCGGAGTTGTAAGTTTGCTTACTCTGCAAACTAATATGACTTTGAAGTTCCTTTAATCTAATCTCCAGGGTTATTTAATTCAATAGATATATCTGCAATCAAGTTTACTTCATACGATGAATGGTGGGTGTTGTAATCAGTAGAATGCATACTGTCGGAATGAGCTAAGGACGGGAAATAATTACAAGAACATTGAAAAATCCTCTTCACATGGGAAAACCGAGATATGAACTTGGCTACGGAGGGTATAGTAAAACATCTCAATTCAACTGTTTATGTTCAGTTTTATGAAAAATATCGCGTAACGTTATTCCAATTAATTTGCAATCTTCTTCAAATTACAATCAGAGATCTTTGCACATAATTTGTTGATCATCGACATTGCAAATTATCACCAATTTGTTGGTATTTAGATAATTGTTTTCTAGCTCTTTTCGATACATAACCGCAGGAGTACAAAATATATTTCGTAGTAATCAAACATTCCTAATATTATCTCCAGCATTCAAAGAGCAGTTTACTTCATATACAAATATCCAACTTTTGGAGCAAATGTACAACTGGGTTCAAATTCATTTATATAAAAATAAATTTTATGTTACCATTGTCACATTGATATATTCTAATAGTGTGTGTATGTATAAGGATGAATCCCTAATCAAATATTTGGGCCACAAAAGGCATCCGGTTGAGCAACGGTCCCTTGTCAATGGACAAGGCCGTTTCTTATATCATAACGGATTGTCCGTGTATTCGCTTACATGTTACGCCGCTGGAATATCGATTAGTCATCTAAGAGCAGTCTCCCTGTGCTGTATTGTGGTTCATAATTCACTTCAAATAACCAATTTATTTATAGCTTTTGACAAATTGTTTGTGGCATTAATAAAACGCCATTAGCAATTTGTTGCTTATTGTATTTACAAATTAGAGGTGATATAACAAAACTACATTCCATTGTGTCGAATAAAACTGAAGGTCGATCGACTCGAAGACAAAATCGTATGTATTCGTTAGTTACCCACTGAAATACGAATGTGCGGTTTTCAATTTTTTTTGCCACCCCACAAACCTGATCTATTCGATCGTTATACAGTTGATACTTTCTTGGCAAGAATCACAATTTGGGAAGGTTTCTCTTCTTTCCCGGCAATGAAGTCTCCGACAGCCCGTCTGAAGATGAGGGAATATTTTGAAAAATACATAAATATTATTTATATTATTGTATTGTTCTAATTTCAAAGTCAAAGAAATTACTGCTTGAACGGCAGATACTTATTGCTCTTGGTTGGAATCTTTGGAAGTACTAGTCGTTGTGGGGCGAGGGTTTCTCGTCGACCCGCGCGTTGAAGTCTCCCCCGCGGCCGGGGCGGCAGGTGCCCGCGCGTCGGCGTTGATGGAGTCGTCGCCCGATGTCACCCCGAGCGGCCGCGTGACGAACGCGCGAGTGGCAGAGGCCCCGGGCCCGCCGGCGGCCGCCTCGCCGCTTTCTCATGCTAATGGCTCGGCCGTCGTCTCAGATTGAGCCACGCACTGACGAATGGGCCTGTCGCCGTCGCCCCGGTTGCTTTAATTATCCTGGAATTGATTTGTCGGGCGGCCGTGTTATGGCGCTTTTCAAAATGTTTGGACTTAATTTCCATATAGGAATACTAATTAAGGAGGCACAAGGGAGGGAAATGTCCGGCGATTTAATTGAGTCGGTATTGGCTGGTGTACACAGATTTATTGCACACATGCGGAATTGATGTGCAACAAGAATTTAAGTCTGGAAAGTAAATTAGATTATGTTATTGATGGTGTTACGTACAAAATATTACCGGTAGTGAGGTCATGTTTTAAAGTTTTTAAATTGAATATTCCTTACAATCGTGCGTAGGTAATGAGGATATAAATCCTAACATCCAAAACATCTTCATATGTAGTTTTTTTTATTCAATCCCCATTGAAACAGCACGAGTTATAAGTTTTAAAAATGTGTAGATTAGCCGACAAAAATGCATATTTCTACGGGTTGCTACTCGCCAGAACAGCGAAGTTTGTAGGATTCTTCGCGACTTTTTTTCTTTTTTGCCTCAGACTTCCTCTCCTGTGTAGAACTTTCTCTACTGACATTCACTGTATCATTACACAATATCCACAGTCAAGGAGAAACTTGACTCCTGTATAGCTAATTAATCTTCATCTTCAGTCATGTCACCGTCAACAAAATACCAAATCCGTGGGTGTATCTAACAGATTATGATGCAAGAAGACTAATTTGAATTTCTATTTTTGCGTGCAGAAACTGAGTAATGATTTGCACTGGTGTCCATTAATTCAAGCCCAGAGAAGAAAAGATACATAGAACCAATAAATAAAAAAGGGTAAACGAAAACATCGCAATGCAAGGTAAATATCGCGGGAAAAACGTAGTGTCATAGTGACCAATTTCAATTTTCAGAGCAATGACTAAAATAGGAAAGGAATAAAGAAAGGAAAAAGAAAACCCGCTACATCTCAAAGGTTGTTGTTAGCAGGTCGTGGCGGAGCGAATACAGTAATTCTAAACTCTATCATTCGAACAGAGCGCGCTCTTTCTTGTGGCGCGCGCCCCGTAGCGGGCGTGGGCGTCTCCTGGCCGTGGCCGCCGCCGCCGCCGACGCGGCGCCTGCCCCGTGCGGAAGTGCGTGGGCGCGCGGCGCGGCGCGGCGCGGCGCGGCCGAGCGGAACGCGCAGCCGCGCGCACGCAACGCGTCCCCAACGCCGCGTCGCCAAGAGCCCCGGTGCGTGAAGGTCGCGATGACTTTCGTTGACGCCGCCACTCGCACTCGCCCTCGCCCTCGCCCTCGTTAGAGGCGAACCTAAATTGGGGCCCAAATGACACCACATTTCGAGTTACGTCCCACAAGTCTGGATAAAATGTACATGAACCGGCTTAGGTAGCTCAGGGCAACAATTGATGTCACTGCACTGTCGCTGTCCTAGTGTTCGAGTCCCGATGGCGCGATCTTTCCTTCCCATTCCTTGTCCCATGCTACCCTTTAATTACACACACTTACATGCATTACGCTATCACACATTCCGGGAGACCGGGAAGGAGTTTAGAGCTTGTCTCAGATGGGGCTGTGCCACGCTGGTAGGAGAAACCTGGCTGGGGAAAACCCCGCAAGCCAACAGGTAGGTCGGCGCCGGATATCGCCATCCTGCAGGGGAAGATCCCCATCTCACACAATAAAAGCACTAATACTTACGGAACTAATGACCTTAGCTGTTGATGTGCCCGGAATCACTAATCAATCATTTGATGTGTGTATGTATGTACGTTTCTTTTGAAAGTTGGATTAATCCGACTTCGGCTAGTTAGCAGTGTTTCCTGGCTTTGGCCCTGTTTGTATTCGTTATCCACGTCTGAGGGTAAGGCAGGCATGTGGCGAGCATAACGTATTCCCATCCAGCGGACTTCGCCTGGCTGAGCTTTTTTTTTTTGTCAACTATAGAAACCGTACAATTGTAATGGAAAGCTACATCTCATTTTTTGCCTCGACTGAAAATCGAAGCCGGGATCGCACCGCGGAAAGCTAGCAGGTTGTTCATGAGCCACCCGAGGGGCGGTTTAATATATACTACTTGTATTTTCAGTAGGAAAATCGCTCTCTCAGGTACACTTGAAACTAATTACTTTATCGAGAATTCGATTAAAATGTGCGATATAATCATTGCTAACAATATAGCTTTTCCATCATATATTGTAAATTAGATTGTGTAATGTAGTTTGAATTAGACCATTTGACATTCTTTCGGAAAAAATCAGTTAAATCTATTGCTTTGAAATGAACGAATTTCCCCATCACTATCTCTACGTTGCATAATATTATGATAGAGAGGTCTTAAAATGAAATATGCTTACATTCATAATTTGCTTAGAAACAAATGTATTAATAAGGAAATAAACAAATGTATTAATAACAAAACTATTAATAAGGAAGTCTTAATTACGAGTAGGCTCCTTGATGTCGAGAAATCTGAAAATAACATGACACTCCTCATTTCAAACAGAAATCTTTTAAAAATTAATGACAAAATATTGTAACACATTATATGATCCCTTTAGGGCATGTTGGTTATTAATTTTTTTTCACGCAGAGAAATTTGTGTACTTTAAAATAAAGTTATGTTTTTAACATTGTGACAAATTGGAAGATAAGAATATAGATTGTGTACAAAAATAAATTGCATACGTATGGAAAATAACTAAATTGTTTGCTTTAATTTTTAATTTGCCTCCTATTTATCGACTTTTCTTTGAGATTATATAAAGTATTTTTTAGTTACTTTTACTACCAAATACGTATTCGCATACGTTCAGTTCACGTTCATTTTTTTATCCACTAGGTCATAGAACCCCCATTCCATAAGTCTGAATACGCACACCTGAATGCCTTACATGAACAATACCTACGAGTACAATACTCATATTCCATAGATCTCTTGTGATGTAGTTCACTTTGTCATCGTTAATGGCCAAATCTCTTTGTTTTTTATGAGAATTGCATAAGGAAGTACCGTATATAAAATACATGCAGTATAATTTGACTTCGTCATTGGGGCTTGGCTACGAATCACAGCATACACCTGAATCTTTAATTTTGCGTCATTGTGTAACAAAAAAAGTAGTCATAATTAATATCAAATCATTCTTTTCATTCTGTAATATTTGTCACTTTTCGACTCTAGAACAATAAGTCATTGTTAACTGATTAATAATCAGATGCGTGTGTCGTGTTGCGAAAGAACAGTTCATTTACCTGGGTCCATGATAGTGCGCATTTTGTGGCGACTAGGTCGTAAGGCTTGACCTCCGCAATGACGTAGCATCTCGGGCCTCTCCGTTAGAGTTGGAAACACAGCCTCATTGTTATATTTTGCACTATAATATAAAACTCTGTTAAACTGTAATTCAAATTTGGTAGTTTCAACGACAATAATTATCAAGACTTGACGTGTGATTGCAGCAGAGACTTTTGAGAGCTTTTTCAAAACATCGAATAAGTCAGTGACAAATGATTGGAATCTATTTCAAATAAAATTATTTTTAGATAGAATATATTGAGAATTCGGCCAGTAAATTTATAATATGCATTACATCTAGTTCTAATGAACATACTATTTCCCAACGGATGATATAAATAAGAAAGAGTACAATTTTCAATTGCGCTATCCTTACCTCTCAAAAATTCGACAATCACACACATATTAATTTATTAGTGCATTCATTTTAATGTTCCCTTTATTGCATTGGCATGTATCATTAGTGATAGAATGTACTGCTTAACACGAAAATCTTCGAACAGCAGGTGAAACTTTAGTAATATACTTTTACCGCGAAAGTTTTGTAATACTTTATGTAAAACTTCGGTCGTATATCAAAAGCTAGTTAACGCTTGTCCAACGGAATAGAGAAGGAATATCGTTGAAAACATTACTCTTAACCCAACATGTACTCAAGAGTACTATCTCCATCCGCGGGTTCGCATTTGTTCACTCACCCATTTACGATACGACAGGGGAACACGTCTGCAGTCAGAACGAGCACGTCATATCTTACGCGTTGCAACATTATATCTCAGGTAAGAAGGATAGCGTTTCTGCGCCGGAGCTTCGCGCGCAATGATAGCTGCGCCCGCGCAGTCTGCGCGCGGCGCGACGCCCCGCGGAGCTCCGGGACCACGCGCGCAGTCGCCGCCACCCCTGCAAAAACGCGGCCCCAGTCTACCTGCGCGGCGCTGCGCGGGGCTGCGACCGCTAACGAATTCAGCTCCCCGCGACGCCTCGCCTAAATGCGAGCAATTATATCGAAACTCGAAGCGCGCGAGGCCCAGACACACTGTTACAAAGACGCCCCTCTCGCGCGCCAAAAAAAAAAAAATGTGTGAGAGGTGGCGGATACCAGCCGCTCGTGTGGGTTTTCTGCTCGGGTAGCGAATTCGTAAATGGAACCTCAAGTTACCGTCACCTCTTGGATAGAAGGGGAAGGCAGATTGATCCCCCACGCTTCCGCATGGTGCAGGAGGGAGGCTGTGAAGATTTTTTGTGGGTGATGCAGTCTTTGGCAAAGGGTTCCGTTCCCTCGCGTTTATAGCAGACACCTCTGCCGCGTGATGTCTCGAATGGCTTCACTGAAGGATGCGGGGCTGCTCCGTACCCTAGCGCTGATGTAAACGTATGCCGGACACGTAGAGGTGCATTCCTAGGGGAATTACAGCTAGAGCGGGAATTCCGGCAACTAATCTTTCTTGTGTACCGTGTTAGAACTGCATACTAACATTTGCGCTCTTTAGAAGTTTTGAAAGTCTTTATATCATATTTGAATCTGCATAAAAATGTTCAACAGAATTTAGTTTGATTATTTTTATTAAATTTCCCTTCCTAAAAAGAACACGTGAATATTACATGCAGCTTTAATACCACAATTTTATAATTTGTTTACTACTTAATATCGTTTTTTACTCTACAGCTTTGATGATTAGCTTCACAATGTCAGTTTTGATATCAAAACCTGACAGATATTTTTAGGGATTACTCTCTGGTGATCATTTTTTTTAATTTACCACATATTTATGCACCGAAATGAAAAAAGATCAGGTTTTTACTCAACAAAAATATTCTGTGGGTTCAAAAGCTTTTAGCTGTCATATGTAATCATTCCAACTCTCATCGTTTGTTGCACTGCTCACTCCAAAGCGTGTATTTAATACCTTCTTGTGCGCAAACGTTGCTTCGAAAATCACACGGTTCTAAAAGCATAAAATAGGTTTCCCGTCTACCCGCGCGTCGACGTCTCCAGGCTTCGTAAATCCGGCTCGCATTCATTTCCTTCGGGCGGAGGCGCGACGAAGCACGTCTTCGCGGCCGCGTCGGGTTTCACGTGCTCCCCGCTCGCCGCGGGGGGCAGGGCGGGGCGTTGCAGTGCGGGGCGGGGACGGGCGGGGACCGAGAGGGCCCGGTACGCCATTGTCTTTGCCCGGCAGGGCGGGAACGGAGCGCGGAGGTGGGCGGGGCGGGCGGGGCCTTGCGGGGCGGCGCGCACAGGTCACGCCCGCTCGCGGTGATGTGCGCGCACGATCACGCACGCGTGCGGGCGCTCGCGCCAATCGCTTCCCACCAATTGCTTCCCACCAATTGCTTCCCACCAATCGCTTCCCACCAATCGCTTCCCACCGCGCGCCAACGCCTGTCCATCGTGACCCCGCGGCGCAGGAAATGAGGATGTTCTCTCGCAATCGGTGGGGGCGACCTGTGGGGAAGCGGCTAGACCAGTCGCCTCACACCGCTGGGATCTGGGTTCATATTCAGGTTTACATATGTGAGGTTTCTGATGGACAAAGTGTATTTGCGACAGATTTTCTCGGGAGTCTCCCGTTTCCCCGCCACTCATTCCATTGCGTCCTCTTCTACAACATGTAATGCATCAAATTGTTCATCGATTCCTAGTGTGGGTGAACGTCTTAGGCACTGGTATCATAATAAATAATACCCTCTAGTACGCTGTCACAGTGAATTGCTATCACAAGAGAGCTTTAATGTTCGAGAGTCAAAGTTTTGACGGATTGTCAGTTACTACGCCGCACTGAACTTAATATTTCGTCACATAAATATTCTCCACTCTTGAGGATGTTTTCCAAATATAAGTTAAGTAAAATGTGCGAATTGGACTTCACTTTTTCTTTTTCTCAATGCAAAATATTTGAAAAAAATTGAAAAATATTAAAGAGGGATGAAATTATTATTGCTCGCTATTCTGTTTTTATTGTTTTTGGGGTGTTATCTTTTATTGATCATGTATAAGTTTTTTGTTTGAAACATAATTTCGTCATTCTTTATCTTCAATTGTGCATTTTTTGTTTTGTTTAAATATCCTTCATTGACTTCATTTTCCTCTGGATTTTTGTTTTTCTTTTTGTTAATTTCAATTTGTAATGTATGCTTCGACAGGACTTCACCCTGTTCTGGGTTAATAAATAAATACGTATTCTGATTCTCGCAACTGAAAGTTGAATGCAAAAGGAATGTACGTGGCTAGATTAGCGTAAGTAACGCTTCTCTCTATGTTCGTTTTTCGTATTACATACGTGTACTTTCACATTCAAGTGAAAAAATGTTCAGTGTTAATATGTAAATGCTATGCGCTTGGTACAATGGTTGAATCGTCATACACGCATACATTTTTTTAAAAAAGTCAAAATTATACTTTTATTATAAAATTACGTTTCTGGTGTGTTTTTTTAAATTTCAGTCATGTAAAGTACAATCTGACCATGACGAGGTATATGAGAAACTAAATCTTTGAAAAAAGTATGTAAGTAAATGAAAATAAATCTTTGAAAAAATGTACATTAATTCATCCACTTCTCACAACATTCAAATTTTTACAGAAAAAATATCAAAACTCGTGTCATTATAATTACGATTCATCGCCTAACAATGACTTTAATTTCCTGATAAATGACCATCTATTCTTACTACTTTCCGGTAATGACTATAATTGATATCATTTTATTTATGTACACAAAGAACGACAAATTATTTAATTAATTCATAGTTGTTTATTTCCTAAAATCTATTTAAATCGGGAGTACGTTAAGTGTAAAAATATGAAAATTAAATTAAAAAAATATTAAATTATGAAGTAATTTTGAAACATTCGAAATATAAAAGTTATAGAGTTTGACATTTTGTTTATCAGTGTTCATGAATATTATTCTGCAAGTATTGACTAATTTGTCCAAGATATAAGTTAATATTAGTTAGTAATGGCTATTTAAATATATTAAGTAATCAAAATAAGTATTATCACATAAAAAGTTACGAAGTGCCTTTTTACCTTGTGGAAAAATTTTTCTTTTACAATAAAAATTTCAAATCTTCTAGATAAAAGTATGTATGTTGATCGTGAGTTCATACACCCATTTGGTGTCCTCATTGTTAACATCTAAATGACTTTGAACTATAAAACATCACGAGCCACCTACGTCGAAGCTTTTACTCGTCCGAGTACTCTGTGCTCTTTAGCCACCGCTCGAAAAGGGTGACTCGCGAAGATAATCGGCGCAGAAGCGGCGGTGGGGGCGACGGCGGCGGAGCAGACGAGAGCGAGCGGCGGCAGCTCACAGCCGACGGATGAATGAATCAAGGAAACGGCCGCCTTGCACAACCGGCGCCTTACCGCGGCAGCGGGCGGGCGGCGGCGCGGGGCGGAGCGGGAGAGGCGGGGAGCGAGCGGCGGCGAACTGGTTGCCGCAATGGCCTCTCAAGAGAGTCTGACGATGACCTCCGCGCAACGGATGATTAGCAAGCCTCATTACAGCCTGTTGTGACGTACGCGCGCCCTCGTAAGTGCGCCTCTCGGTTCGCCCGAGTGGAATAAAGCAGCGACGAATTGAGGACTCGCCCGCCGCTCGTCACTTGACGGCAGGCCGCTCTCGGGGGGGGGGGGGGAGCAGGTTTCCGCGTATGCAAAGCGCGGAAGTTTATTGACGCAGTTTCTCAGCCACGGAAAGCTCATTCCGGAGGTGGTACGATCTTCTCTTCCCAAGGTGGTATTGGGTGTAGGGCACTCTGTCGATTGCTTCAACAGCTTCCAGAAGCCAACTCACACAGCGTTTTTTTAAAAAAATAATTTGAAGCATTTTGAATTTATATCCACTGAATATTTGTAAATAAGTAAATACTTATTGACACAGAGCAACATCTTGCAATTGCTCGTAGATTTGAGATAAAATGCATTATATTTTAAAGGATTACTACTTTTATATTCCTTACTTACTGTACGAATTTACTTTCATTGAATGTTTATAAATACGTAGATACTTATTGACTCAGTGCAACTTGCAATTTGATCGTAGATTTGAGATAAAATGCAATCTATTTCAATGCATTGCAACTTTTTTATGCATTACTACATTTATATGCATTACTATTTTGATATATAGTGCATGCATCATAAATAGTTGGAATTTTACCAAGAGATTAACAGATAAACATCGTATGAGCTGGATGGAAATGTTCGCAAACTCATGTTCCATCTGATGAGAAAACTCTTGGTAATACATCAGGGATACTAATCGTCAATTGATATTCAATTTACTTGTACAATTTATTGAATGTTGCTGAATTGGTTTACGCGCTTTGGTATTTTGTTGTATTCAAGGGACTGAGCAAGTAACAACGAAAACAAACAGACTTTCGTATGTATTGATCTCCATTGTCAGTCTGCACGTAAGTTTTATTGTTTCCTCTTTGAAGGCAAATATCCGAGATAATATTCTTTAACTTATTCAAAGAACACAATGTTGTAAAAGAAACGCTTCAAGTTAATCAATTGCATATAGACCCAGTTTCTCAGAGACGGTGTAAATAGAAGCGGGCCGTGCAACGTCGAGTGCAAGCACCTGAGCTGGCGGAAGAGCCCACGACCTCGCGAGGGCGAGAGAGGCTTGTGAGAGGACGCGGTGACGAGGACGCCTCAACCCTTTCTGGGTCATCGCACACGTGGTCAAAGAGGTCGACGTTTTTTCGTGACGGAATTTTTTTACGTGCGGTTTTATCATGGTGACGTGTCGTACTTCGTCTTGCAGATTGCTCTTGCGTGGAGAATGTAGTGTTGAGCATTGTAAGATGTGTCGTTTGCGGTCTGAAGGACTTCAGAGTTATTACGTATGAAAATTGCATAGAAGGTTTAGAGATAGTTGTTACATGTGAGTTGTTAGGGTTGTTTGTACAGCTGAACAAAAGGATGAACGAAGAATGGAAAGCGAGGGCACGAAGGATATACAAACGATGTAGGGTGAGATTGGACTGTGCGAAGGTTTGGAAGAGCTTGTTAGAAACTTGAAGCGTTTACAAAAGTCATTTTGTAGTTTTGAACAAAGCGCGTTAATATTTGTATGACTAATAAAGTAAGTTACGAGACTACGTCTATTTTTATATTTGTTTGCTTACGATTTTATTCAAGTTTGAATATAAATACTGTATCTAAAATTAAAACTCAGTTTAAATTCCTTTTAAGTTTGATTAAAACTAACAATGACTGAGAGATCTCGTATAAGTGAAATTGTATTTATGATCTAATCAAATAGAAGAAATTGTGTGAAACAAGGATATTTAGAAATTGCGTTCTAATGTTCCGAAAATAATTACGTTGGAAAGGGTTGCCAAGAAATGAAAAAAACGCGATGGTGGCGACGTCGATGATAATTGCCATGATAAAGGTTCCAGTGATGCATGGCAGTTGTAATAAAAACGCAAAAGTGTAGTTGCTGAATTAAATATAAATACACATTAACCTTAAATAATAAACACATATATGCCAGATGACTTCCAATGCGAAGCTCTAAACTCATACAACTCACAGACTCAAATGGAACGGTAATTGCGCAACAAAGCCTACCTCTAGCTCACTGTGTTGGCTGAGATGGCGCAGGAAAACAGCTGTTGTCACAGCAGCCTCTCTTACTGGAAGGACCTGGAGATGGATTAGTGGCGGATTTTTATCACTAGCTGCTAGCTAGCTGGGTCAAATTCAGTCGCTGCCTGCCGGAGGATTCTAGCGACTGCTTGCTGTGATGGGTAGTTACCGCGATTTCTTCGCTTAAAACCAGGCGAATGCCGAAGCAGCAACAATCGGGCCGCGGGGGGCACGCTTCATCACCTTCCTCATCCTCGACCCCTCATCTCTTACACACACACACAAACACACATTTACATTCACAACACCAGCCGGGATAAATAGTTAAATTAGCGCTTGTCCCAGTTGAGACGGTGCCTCTGTGATGGAGATATCAGGAGGGGAAACCCCGAAAACCAACGTGTAGATCGGCGCTGGATCTTACATTTCAGCCAGAGAGGAACACCGGCATCTTCTGGGATATAGCATGCACTACACTTGTGGAAATAATGACCTATCAAATGACGCGCCTGAAAACGCAAAATATAATCAATCAGTCAACGATGGTGCGCTGGCGCGGGCGAGCGCGCGGGCAGTCCACGGGGCGGCATTCGCCTGAAACGCCGCCCTGCGCTCTCCAGATGGAGAGATTATTCGGCCGTCAGCCTGTCAGCTCGCGGCGCGCGCTGCCTGAGCCGCCGGAATGCGTCAGCGGCAGAAAGCTAATACGCGCAATGGAGACGTTGCCCGAGCCCCTCGCGCGCGCGCCCGCCCGCCCGCCCGCCGCTTCATGTATTTATTAGAAAATCCCATTTCGGGGCAGGCGCGCCGACCGGGGCAGGACCTGGATGCAGTCAATAATGCGCCACTCACCTTCCTATGCTGCCGGACGGTTGCGCTATATCGAGGTTAAACTTTTATTTTTAGTACGGTCATTGCGGTTTTGCTGCAAACATACATACTCATTTTATTTCCTTTATCAACCCGTACGAGTTATCCTTATTATCCGTAGTTTAGTTTGCCTTCAAACTTACTTTTCTGAATGGACTATTGTTGAAGAATCTTAGTTTCCCTAATTTAAAAAAATCACAACTGTTACGGTCTAGCTTATTGATCTAACGAATTGCTGGCGTAGTTTAATGCATTTTGATTCTTTCATAGAAGTTCGCCTGCTCGCCAATGGACACTGAAAAATGTGTTGCCTAATGCACCCGAATGTTCTCTTTTTAGTGCTGTAAGAGCGAGAGAGCACTGAAGTACTGCATTTTTTTCATTTAACAACGATTTTAAAGTAGGGAGTAAAAGCTGGCGACGACAGTCCTGAAGTCTCTTAATTTTGGCTCTGTATTTAGCGAGGTGGAAGCATCTACAGTCGTATTCTTTAAGATGCCTCGATACTTCTCAATGACCGATTGCGTTTTCGGCAATTTCCGACCGGTTCATTTTAACAGACAATGCTGATTAAACATCAAAGCTGGTAATAAAAATAATTTATGTTAAAATCCCAGGCCGACGTTGTAATCGTCATATCAAAAGGTAGACCTTTTTACTAACCTTATCATTAATGCTCCACGCTTTTACATTACGGTTTTGAATTAGTCTCAATTTGACACTTCCCTTCGTTGCCCAATCCTTTGCCGAACATCAGGAATGTACAACGTTTCTTGAATCGCTACCAAGGTGACTCATTTGTCTCATACCTTCTTTCACGCAGGTACCTTGTTAACAGGAAAATCAGCTTCTACCCGCCCCTTTTAGTTTCTTTATGATTCCCGGAGTTGTGCACTATACTCCTGGATCCTCTCACGACTGTGACCAATACCCGTAGATGCCTTACGCCCGGCGCTCGGGGGCTCGGGCGTGATTGAGTCGTTATCGTGAGGCACACTTTTTTTGCATACTCACAGTTGACGCAATAACAATGCCCCGATGCCAATTTCCGTCTTCTCGCTAGCGTGACTGCGAAACAAGCAGACGTGTGGGTACGGGGCTCACCGCAACGTGTCACCTTGATAAGTGGGTAACGCATTTCGTTCCATGCGGACTTTCTATCACGTCTTACATAGTTCGTTTTTGCGAACCGTTAGGATTTTTATTATACCCATATGCATGTTGTCGTCGAGGACCCGACGTGCGGTCATGTATGCACTAATTTAATTTCTTGGGTTCGCCTTTCTCGTGTCTGTCTCGTTGGGCGTGGAGCCGAAATTTGCATAAGGAATACAGCTCAATAGCGCATAGATTACCTCTTATGGAACTCATTACGTGTTGTTTTTTTACGAATTATTCTAAATCTGAGAACACGGTGGCATTTCATTTTGATGGTAAATGCTACAGAACTGTTCACATTTGACACACCTTGAAACCAATATCCTTTTTAATCATAGTATTTTTAACAATATATTTATGAAGTTACTGAGAATTTTTGGCGAAAAAGAAATGTTGCCACATCCATCTTTTTGACGATTACAAAAGTTAAAAGTCAATAAAGACTTTTCCTTTACTGTACAAAACTACAACAATGGTCATTCAGTGAATGATTGTTAGGAAAACAAATATTATTTTGTTCAATCTCATTTTCACAATGTGCAATGATGTGTGGTCATTGAGGATGATAGGTCATTGAGTATCCTGTACTATTGTTATCATAACGTATTGGCGAAGCCAAAGTCTAACAATGGATGATTACAGACAATAGTAACAGCATCAATGTGAATGTTCCTTCCATAGTTTACACCTACATAATGGACTTTCTGAAATCTCTCTCTTGCTTCAGTTTACGGGTTCTACTCTACGAGTCTTGTTCTGCGATACGGGAATGTTATATTTAAAAACAAAATGGCTTCCGCCTTACAATACAACACATGGACGAATAATGGGAGAGATAAACGTGCCGATTCTTCCTGCCTCATAACAGTAAAATCCCCGCAAGGAGCTACTCTGTTCAACGACGAGTCGTGTCCCAGATACAGCAATAATAATGGGCTACTGATTTGGAATGATTAGCATAATAACAGTATACTCACAAAACTACCGTCGTAAATTGAGCTAGTCCGCTCGAGAGCGCTTTTAGCATAAAGGCATCGGTTTACAGTCATCACTTAGAGCTGTAGCGACTTAACATCTGTCTCGTATTTCAACATCCACTACACGAATTTACGTCTCACTGTGTCATTTTAGGGGTAATGAGTTCCCACTTTGCGGAATATCTGTTTACGCACTTTCATTCAAATATGTATTTATTTACATGTTTCATAAGGTTTCGTTTTCTTATGATGCCGCCATTCGTGTATTTACTGCAAAGTGTTGTTTACTTATTTCAATTTTGATCTTTATAATTAAGCAGCAATTTAAAAGGTATTTCAACGTATATAATTTGTTCTAAAGATCCCTAATGTTATCTCAAAACTTTTTCAAAAAC
This sequence comes from Gryllus longicercus, assembly GCA_038098605.1. Lineage (NCBI taxonomy): Eukaryota > Metazoa > Arthropoda > Insecta > Orthoptera > Gryllidae > Gryllus > Gryllus longicercus. The sequence goes on along the minus strand of JAZDUA010000047.1, from coordinate 3,533,532 downwards.
TCTAAAAATCATTTGAAAATTATGTGACTAGGTATCTTGCAAGATATGACAATAAACAAGAGAATGTATCCCACAGGAACGAATTATTAATTTAATTTTTTCCTATGACATGAAGTTTCAAAGACACTCCGCTTAAAATGCATTTACGACTCTCAAACCGTGCGATCACTCACGCTACTTCAGAGTGGCCATCGACACTGACAGAGAGAACCGTTAGCGGATTATTGATTAACGACCCCAGCGAGATATGCGCATTTCGACTGTCTTCCGGACTCCCGTCGAAACTGCCTCCACTGCCCTTGCGTAAGGAGCACCCGCCGCCGCTTCTGGAGCCTTCTCGCATAAGCAATTAGGCTCACGCTGGAAATAAAAAAATAACATCTTATATAATTGATATGTCTGTGGGCTGCGTAGTTGCGTAAGTCATTTCTCAATAGCGCTTCAGTGTATGGTGGAAGCTGAAGACGTTCTTCGTTCCGACCTGTGAGCTCTGAGATCGCTTGACGATTACGGGGAGTTATTACGAAAACCCATCCACTTTTGCCCCTGAGTTTCCTGACGCCGGAAAGCATCAAGGACTTGGCACACGCGCGCTTGAGTGTAAATGAATGTTTAATACAAGTCTATCTTATATTCAGGGTTGAGCTGAAATGCGCACTGTATTCGATACGTCAATGAGGTGTCCACTGTACAGTATTGGAATGAAGTAATACAATACTTTTTAGCAGTGAAATGTTCTTTGTTGAGAGTAGTGGTAATGTGGTAAAATGTTTTTGAAGTATTAAAAGAGTTTTTTAGTCATTTGAAAATCACACAACAAATAACGAGAACTAAACGATGTTTACCAGAAACACCAATATGTTTATCGTTAATAATATAATATATCTTTAATATAAATATTGATAGTATTTTTCAACAATAAAAATTTGTTACTTTTTTATATTCAAAAATCATCATTATTCGTATTGAATAAAGTGCCGAGAGAAAATGAAGTCTGACTGTTTTTGATTATCATAATTTTGACTAAACACAAGTTCTGGAAATTGTGAAACTTTACCATTTGAGACATCAATTGGGCATGTTCGCACAACTGTCTACGCCTGGTGATTTATTGAACTTAAAGGAGTGAAAAAATGTTTTATTCGAATATATTAAGGTTCCTGCTCTTACCTTTCGTACTCCTTGAACTGTTCAATATGCTGTATTTAATATAACATTTTCTCCAACAATGTATTACGTCAGTCTCCATAACAAGATAGACAACTTCCACAACCTGCAAACTTCAATAAAAAGGTGCCGTAAAAATCACGTTAGAATCACCAGAATTAGATCAGAACACACGAGACTAAGCCAACTTTTTCTAACAAATAAAAAAAACTTCCCCAATTTGCTATATGCAAATGTATAAATAACAATAATACACATTATTCAGGAATGCTCAATGTGTAACCAATCTCGAATATCATTTTACAGAACTTTAATATTCACGCACTACTTCTTTCAAGCACCCTTCAAGAAAAAAATGTGTAAATTAATTATTGTTTCTAACAAACTGCAATAATGCTTTTTAATACATGAACTATGAATATTACCATAACATGAAGTGACATATTTTCAACCACTGGCGTAATGTAAACTGTAATGTCTATCTATCTTTATTCATTGTAAAAATATGTAAAAGTGTAAACAATATCTAACAACTCCACGAATAAGCTTTATTGTAATCTTACAGAATAGTCGATAATAACCTCGCTATTTATGCGAGAATAAATAAATTGAATAAAAATGTGTATGTAAATAAGAAAAATCTTAATTTTTACCATACTAATGTGTAAATATATTTACTTCAAGTCCTACCTTAGAATTACAGAATAGTATGACACTCATTGCACAACATACAAAGTACAGCGTGCTGAAAACATTGCCCGTAAATAACATTCACTTTGTTTGCGCCCATATCTTCTTCAGCCAGGCCGTTAAGGAAGTGAGAGTACGAATCTAAGAGCCTCTCGCGACCTTTGAAATAATGGGCCGCTTTCGCATCGTCCTCCGTCATTTGTCGAGCGCTAGCGTCGCCTTACAAACGCAATCGACGACAGCCCAAGATGGATCGTTGGGTGACGCCAACGGAAAACTCAAATTAGACCCCGTTTCTCCCGAAAAACCAACGCCCAAGTTTAATGCACTTCTTCCCATGATATCATCTAAGATTGCTAGTCTGTAATTCATGTCAGGAGGGGTTTCGTTTGATGCTGGCTTACAAATCCACGCAGACCTGTCCTCTGTAAGATGCATGGGTTATACAAAATGTTCCCTAAAACTTTTTTTTCTGGTAAACAAGTAAGCAATATATCTTAAGTACGATCATCTCGTTGTTAATTAAAATATGCAGCAAAGAGCGAGGAAGAAATTATTTCAAAAATGTTTATGAACTTTTGTTGTTCTAAATTTGGATGTTCACATCAACTTTCAGTATCTAAAGGGTTTAAATATTAAATCGAATCAAACATTTTCTTGTTTTTAGATATCAAAAGTATTTAAGTTGTCAATATTATGGGAAAGGCGAAAACAACATTTTTCTCTCAATATTGTACCATAAGAGTGTGTGTTGTAATAATATCAGCGCTTTATATTTTAATACGTTATCCTCGAATTAAACTTTCAGTTTATTGAAGAAAAAAAAGATCTGAAGCATTTTATGATTTTGTGGCTGAACATAAAACTAAACGAAAATTAGAAATAAATACTTAAAAAACAAAATACAAAATGGAGAAACTTCAGAATGATAAAACTTCGTGCATAAATTTTCATCCTGATAAACCTTCCTCATTCACCCACGCTCTGGACGATACTCAGCATTTTGATTTAAAACAAATATTTATCGGGACGAGTGGAGTGGGGGAAAGAGCGAGCCGAGATCCACGCACGCGCCGCGGTCGTGCCGGCATGCCGATGCTATCGTAGAGGCTTAAAACGCGCCCCAGATAAGAATCGGCCGGCCACTCAACAAAATAGCGACCGTGTCCTTTTAATAGCTGGCGAAAATGGCTGTTGGCTGCGAAGGACGGCGGCGGCAGAAGGGTCGTTAGCGATGATCGAAACCCTTCCCGCGTTTGGCCGCAGCCATTTGCTAAGTAGATAGGACGTACTCGCGCGGTCGCGTCTCGAAACGGTGAGTGAAGATAGGGAGCGGTTGATGAAAAACTTAAACAAATGGCTACCTCTCAGCAGATTCTCATCTGCTTCTTTACATATAGGATGTTCCAATACACGCGTAATTGCTTCTTTTACCCAGAAAGTAAATATACATGGAGGAAATTTGCATGTGGAATCGCGCACTTGCCAGGCAGTCCACTCAATGAGTTTTAAAATAGAAATGTATCCTATTCGAAACACGTGATTTATTCAGTTCGGTAAACGACACTTCAGTTATTTTAACGTAACCATTTCAGACTACAAAGTACGTTTATCCCCTCTAAATATCAGAGTTACACAATAATTCGAAAGAAAAATAAAAAAATAGCTTCTTACGAGTGGATATATTTTTATACATTATAAAAGCATCATATCCGACACAATCGAAAGTTTAAAAAAATGAAAATCTGATGGTTAAAATCCATTAAACGTGAGGTAATTAGTCATTCTAAAATTCTGAGTTAGTCAACACCCTTAAAATTCGTAAATTGAACCATTACTTTTTCCTAGAACGTATCATGTCAAAAAACTCAAAATAATCGAGAAACAGAGAAAGATAAAAATGAACATTGTAAATAAGGTCAAAAGGCTTCACCAATATTTGTGTCACATTTGTTTCCCCGTTTTTGCAATAGCCAGTAGGCAAGATTTCCCTAAACATCTTTCTAAAGAATAAATTCCAGAGGAGGGATGCAAGGAAATTTCAAGTCCACGGCGGTCAGCGACCCTCTGCTATATGTGCTAGGCGCTCTGCGCCGCCGCCGCCGCCATCGCCGATATCTAAAAGTGTCACCGGGTCCCGCCGCAATTTATTCCCCGCACTTCCCCAGCGGGCGGGGAAAAATAGCGACCGGCACCGTGCTTGTCCCTCTGACAGCTAAAAATGCCAGCCAATTACCCGAAATTGGCTCCACAAACCTACGACAGTAATTGGAAAAGCTCGGACTCGACTCTTAGGCATTAATAACGCTCGGCCTAGGAGGCCAGGTGTTGAGATTGCTTCTAATTAGAAGACCGCGGAGCGGGCGGGCGTTGAGGCTTCGCCAGCGGCCACTTAACGACAAGGGCAGCGCGCGAGATGTGTGTTTACACGCGCGACGGCGCGGGGGCGCGCCACCGTCGCGGTGTGTATTCCGCGCCATTGTTTCCCTGACAACCCCCTCCTGGCGTTCTGGGGCGACGGAATGGGCGCCCAACACGCTTTGCCCCGATTGCTTTGTTCCCGGGAATGGCCTGGGCGAGGCGCTCCATTTGGAATAAGGTAAGGGTTACCACAATGGAGCCCCGAAATGCTCTGGGGCTGAGTGGTGACAGGGGTGTGTGCACATGTCGCGTAAAGATCACTTCCAAATATTCGGGTGGGAATTTTAGGGAAACTCCAGGACTTGAAGTGCTCCTAAAATATGGAGTGATTAATAGGTATATTACGGTAGAATGTACTTGGATAGCTATCAAACTTGTAACGCCATCCGGGAAATAGTCATCATATTAGAAATAACGTGGCAGTCTGAATTAAAACTGTTATGTCCAGTTGGATTACTGCCTAAAGTCGGCTCCATTTGAAATAATTGCTGAAATTTTTCAAGAACATTTGTGAAAATGTAAATTCATGGTTGTCATATAATGATGTAAAAAGGTATTGGATTCTGTAGGATCAATTGCGATTAAGACTTTGTCATTATCTGTAACTTACATACTCCAATATGGTCATATTTTGTTTGAAAGCTGTTAATTTGGAGGACTGTTAACATATATTCAGAGGTCTATTCTCAATGAGCCTCGATGCAATGAAAATTATCATTATATTCTATGTGAAAAACCGCATAATTTTAATGGCTTAGAAAATAAAATGAACTAAATTATATTTTGTTTAGAAAAACATTTAAATTGATGTATTGAAAACTACCCAATGCAAATAGATTTTGTACTCATTGATGCGCAGATTCAAATGTCTGGATAAGCCATGAACCTCTGAGGGTCTGGATAACTTGATTCTGAGGCCATTTTTAAGTAAAGTTAAGGAAGGCTCGAAACAAACCTGGAATGTTTATGCCCAGTCGTGATAGAACGGTTCTTTAATTTATGTGTTTGACTGTAATGTATTCTGACTTCACCATGACAGTTTCAGTTCTCTCAACTATAATGGTAGTCATCGAAGCTCGATTCAGCTTCGGAAGAGCTGTCAATATACTCACCGCCAGTTCCTCGAAGAGTTTTTATACACCAATCCATTTATTATTGTATATATCTAACAACAACGTTACATTAAGGTCAACGTCCCAGCGGCAATACTTCACCTAAATAGATGGGAAAATGCCGTGTTCCACAACAGGACCTAAATTAACTAGGAAAATTCCAGTTGTAACCCCTTTTGCCTCTAAATCACGACGTGAAAAATAATCATATCATCTACAAAACCATCTCGGTCATCAACCTCAGAAATATCTCAGCGTTTATCCGTGTGTGTTCAAACCCCCACATGATCTCAAAGATGTATTACTTCAAAAGATACACCATGATTAAAGGATCTAAGGGTCAAACAAGATTCTTACGAATGTGAAGTCTTAAGTAAAGCCTGTCAAAAAATGTGCCCCGAATACTATCAACGGAAACTTGTCTTTACTTAACCGGAAATAACTAAGCCTACTCTTGAAAAAATAAAAGAAACCATCTCTTATATCGTTCTGGCAGAACAAATACTCCTCGCTGTAAGAAGTAAATACTTCCAAATAATAATAATAATAATAATAATAATAATAATAATAATAATAGCCGATCAGATGGCCGAGATCGCGGGTTCGAGTCCCGCCTCGGGCATGGATGTATTTGTGTATGTCTGTATGTGTTGTCCTTTCACCCCCATTATCATCGTATCATCATTTCATCTTCCATACCCCCAGGGCTAACAACCGTGGGGGATAAAAATCGGATCCAGCTAAAATGCTGGTCCCCCAAAAGAATTGTTGCAAGCACCTGCTACCGCGATAATAAATAAAAACTGAGCCACGGTAAATGCAGGATGTTTGCTTGCGTGGTCCTAGTCGGCCGATTAACAAATAATAATAATAATAATAATAATAATAATAATAATAATAATAATAATAATAATAATAATAATAATAATAATAAATTCAGCCAAATAATGAACTCCATGCAAAAAATTGTTCCTTAGAAAGATACAAGACACGCCAGCCCAGCGGTACCACCTCCATTGAATGTCTAGTCTACTAGATTGGACTCACGAAAAAATCACTTGAACAGTTAGTTGCAAATGTGAATGAATATTGCCTGGCGTTGAGAATTAAAAAGTCAATACATTTTATTATAAGTAAAACTTTAAAAAATAACGCACATATTTATAGAACTAAACTATATTTTTTAATCGCTCCAATGTATTTCATTTGTTATTTTCTTCTTCAACAGGTCTTGCTACTTCAAATAGTAGTTTGCAAACAAATTAAATCATACACGTGATATATTCTGTGATATTTGATACATTTAAAGAAGTAAAGAAACGATATGGAGAACAAATTTTCAGTTTTAGAGTTTAAAGCTAAGTATGGAGTTACATAATTTGGGGCCCCTCGCGTTTACACTTCTATTTTCTTTTATCATTATCTCGCAGGTTCCTATAGCATTGCCTCGCCCATTGCACCGTTCCAAGTGACTAGATGACTTCCTTTTTTGTGTTCGAGAAGTTTGCTGTTCGTACAATAGTTCGAAGACGTTGTTTGAAACAACACACTTGTACAAATTCCTCTCAGATACCTATACTAATTTAAGCACATGACTTCAATTGTGTGTATGTTTATTAATACTCTTCTTTACTTTGATTTCTGTCCGTATTTCCTCTTGTCGCAAAGCAGTTAAGACTTAAAATCTATTTCCGTTGCCTTTTCATTTTTATTTCAATTTATTTAAATATCTCATATACCTCTATGCAGAGTACAGAATATTGTTTTATATTATTTTTTCTTTGTTTTTAATGTATTTTAGAGTATAATATTGTAATCTCGAAATTTTACATATTAACGTTGAAACTTTGATAAAAAGAGGGCTTTGAAAAACATGGACCTAGAACTACACATAGTTTCTCACATATTTGTAACAGTTACGTATTTTTCTAATAGTGTAACAGATTGTAATTTAAGAGATTTTAATAAAAATCGGATTCATGCCATTTTTATTAGCACACTTTGCTGCACCGAAAACAAATAAAGAAAAATTTGAAGTTGTTTTAAGGAATATTTGAAAATGTTCCATGAATGTGGAATACGAATGTAAGGTAAAAAAAATAAAAGATTCGCAGCGTCTTGGGGTGTATTCAGATCGATTGCGAAATATCAAATTTGGATTGAACACTATGAACGATGTAGGGGCAAGTGTTGCCCATTCGTCGATAAACATTTGTTTGTCGATATCAGCAGTCATTGAAACTTGTATTTCCAACGCAATACCGACAGCTATTCTTTGCATCGTTGCAATACTTTCTCTAAAGTATGTACTACACGGGAAAGTAAAGCGAGCGTTTCTTCGATACAACACACTTCTCCCTGATTCGAAGTCGTGCAATATCTCCCCGCCGCCGGCCGCACGCTGCCCATGCGCGCATGCCCTACACCGGCCAGGGGCCTCCTATCTATCATCATCAGCGCGGGTTAATTTCTCTATCAGGCGGCATCGCAGCTACCGTCCGTGATTTAGCCTCCTCCAGCCCTAACGAGCCTTTGTATGAAAATGTCGCTGGGTGGGCCGCCGGCAGCGCGGCCGCCCCTCGCCCGCGTGGGAGCGGCGAGTGCGAGTCACCTGAGCCGCCGCGGGGGGCGGGCGCGGGGGCGGGGGCGGGGGCGGACGAGGGGGCGGGCGCGGGCGCGGGCGCGGGGGCGGGGGCGGGCGCGGGGGCGGGGGCGGACGAGGGGGCGGGCCGGGCAAAAGGGGAATCACCCGTCTGCATCCCGCGGTCAGTTTTCCCTCACCCTCGCTTCCCAGCTCGTCCCCTTTCACCTTTCGTTATCTGAGAAGGCACAGCCCGTCTCCATCCCGTTTCGGAAGGAGTAAAGCTTTTAGTTAAGTTTGCGATCTCAAGTAGCGCATATAGATGTTCTCGCACTAGTTCAGAGAAAACCTCGAACACAGATGAACAGTACAGAATCTTCAGAATTGTGTATGATAAGTCAACGAGGTACGAAAATTATAAGTAAGAACTTGATAGGTGATTTCATGTTGTTTTTTTCCACAAACTTTTATGTGGTGGTTTACAATGTTGGGAGTAAACTGTAAAATAGTACGCAAATGTTACTTGAAAACTGACAAAGGTGGAGATATTGTAATCGATCAACGTGAATTAACCAGTGTCAAGAGACAGAGGATTTAGGAGGACTGAAGTGCACAGGACGTGAGTCTAATTCAACAGCACTTCCAAATTCCCGATTTTTAGGTTTCTTTAAAAAATAACTTTTTGCATTTGGAGTTATGAAAACTTACAACTTCCTCGTGAGAGGGGTGGAAGAGGCTGTAAGGATGAACGCCGAAAGAAAACTTGTATGTGACGTGGAAACGTGAGATATGTGTGAGAAATGGAATAACAGAGCCTTGATTCGGGTGTGGGATGTGAGGGCGAGATATCTGAGCTGCTGGGGGCAGGGGCAGGCGGGGCGGAACTCGACGGGGGGGGGGGGAAGACGGTCTGGAGGGATTGATAGGAAAGCGGCCGAGGGAACGGAAATTTGAAAGTTGGAGTAGCGGTAGCAATGTGGTGCAGAGAGACGTATGTGGCATGTTAGAAGCGGAAGAGACCGTAACGGTGAACGGAAGAAGAGTTGTGGCGATGGAAACGTGAGCGATGGGTTAAGAAGGGAATGAAGGGTCCATGATTCGGGAGTGGGATGTGGGGACGAGGTACCTAAATTGGTGGAGGTCATGTGATGAGCGAGAGCGGAAGGCTGGAAACGGAACAGTGTTGGAGGGGCGGAGGTTACGTGGACTACTGTAGAGTCGAGGGGAATGGTGAATTAGGGATAGCGCCCACGAGTATCAGGAGAGTCTGTTGGAAGATGTAAGTAAATTGAGGAGGAGCATGCGGGAAGCTGTAGCGAATAACTGAAGATGGGGATAGTGTGGATGCAGCTGGGACTGGACCCACAGAGGCGACATCAACAAAAGGGAGTGAGGTTGCGGTTAACTCTTGTGGTGATGACGTATGTACGAGGGATGTGGTGATGGTGACTTGGTAGAAAAGAAAGAGGCAATAAGAGTGTTAAGGCGAAGAGAAGAGAATGGGAAGGAAAGCATGGTAAGGGTGGATGGTTTTGTTCAAAGTGGATCACCAAATGTGTGAGCAATGGCGGCGGGGCTGCGGTGGAGGCGGAGGAGGCGAGGCGACGGAGGCGGGGGAGGGGGGGGGGCGTGAAGCAGGATACACTTCCTGCCAGCGGGAGTCCGATGGACGCCTGAGCAGAAGAAGACCTGGAGGGCACTTACGGACGGAGAGCACAGCAATGCCCTCAGGACAATAAGGTGAATGGGATGTGAATGTCCAAACGTTTCGATCGCATGAACAGATAGCCGCGGGGAAAAAAAGAACCAATTTTACCCTGTAAAATGAAGTTCATGCGAGACTTAACATGTCTTGGACATCAGACACAATTATATGAGTGTATAATTAACTTGGAAATGGAAATTTTCCACAAGGTAAATTAATTTTCAATTCAATTTTTACACGCATTACAATAGTACAGTTGACATCACAGAAATATATCCCCAGTGTACCAATATTTTACACATTCAATTGAAATCCTTATGATTATCATATAGCTTTTAATCGGAAGTATTTTCTTCGCAACACAAAATATATTAGTGTGCCTATAGTACAGTTTTTTCATATATCTCAAGTAATCACTTCTGGTAAACATATTATCTGAGGTAATGAACAAATGATGTAGTAATACTCGTATATCAAAGTCTTCATAATTATCAAAATAATGTGTTTTTCTAGGTTTCGTTGTTCAAGGGTGTAGAACACTCGAAGATTTAGTGTAAATGAGCGAAGGTATTGGGCAAAGTAGGTGGTATTCCGCTAAAACTACAGCTCCACAATAATATTTAGAAAAGGGCGTCGGCTCTCTTCTGAGAGCAAAGAACAGAAATCTCTTCAGCCTACAAAAAGAAAACGTGTTAAACAAGGCGTGAAGGAGAGGACGAAAAAGAAGCACATAGATCGAGCGTCACGGCGTTCACGTGTTTGAGCAACATCTTATCGCTGCTTACTTCCATTATGCGAGCGCATTCGTCGGCGGTCCGCAAGGCTCTTGTATCGGTCCCCTGTGCGCCTAGCGCGCCTAGCGGCCGAGGGCCCACGCCGCCGTGGGACGGAGCCATTGAGGCGAACGAGGAAGCGAGCGGCGCTGCAGCGGGCGCATGTACGGCCTCCCACCCCGCACTCGGGGTGTTTGACCCCACGAACCATCTGCCGGCGACCCCAGACAGGGGTCTCTGGCGGGCCACTTCCGCCCCTGCTTGATCGGAGATTCTCCCTGCAGGCCTCACAGATTTCCTCTCGGGCACGAAGGAGTCGTAGGTCATCGTCGAGTCGGTGCTTACTCAGGAGATATCGGTGTTGTTTTTCGCTTTGCGTACCAACAAATTATATGCATTAATTTTATAGAAAAAGCTGTGTTTGAGGAACTCATTGCAGCCTTCAATCTCTAAAATTTATTCAGTGAAAAGCTTCCAGAATATTACGCAGGAACTGAAAAAAATACGTGTTTTGACATTAATTTAAAAAACCCTCAAAAGAAATATCTGTAACTTTGTCACTTCTGACTACCTGAGTATTTCACTGTCGTGCGTTATCTTTAAGGCCTTAATTAGTTTATAGGCACTTCGATAAGAATTTAGATATAAACTGTAACTAACGTTACGTGTTGCATATTTATGCATAAAACTGCTTACATGTTTGATTACATGACTATATTGCTGAGACAGATGATCGTATCTTTGAAATATCCAAGATAATAAGTCTATGATGTTCAGTCTAAGAGACAAAATTAATTATTTAGGAATATAAATGTTTATCTGGGTTCTTCGTGATAATTTGTAAGAACGGTGACCAGACCAGAATTTGATGAAAGTATTGATTGCGCAATAACACTTCAAATAATGGAGCTGCTTTGCCGTTCACAGAATAAACAATTCTTATCCCATTTATGTTTCCTTCTTTTCTGTTATGTTCTTGATACGGAATGACATCATCTTCTCCCGAATGTTCTCTACGTACCTCAATTTTGCTTGTTGAGTAGCTTACCACTCTCTAATACCAAGGATCTCATATTCTATTTATTAAAGTATTTTCCTGCTTTACATTCTTTTCTAGCATTATTTTTTTTTCTTGAACATTTATTGGACAATTATTGCATTAAAAGATACAGCACGCATTACTGTATTACATTCTTCTTCTTTACAAGTGGCTTGTCAACCCTCTAACAGTAATAAAAATGGAAAATATCACAGTTTCGCTCGTTGAAAATCTTCCTATTCTCGAACCCCAATAGCCTCATTTCTTGGAGGGCATTCCATCATTGAATGTACGCCACCGCTAGTATGCACAATCTCTGCACTCTGCTGCGCTGCCGTTTTGATTCGAGTTCCATGACCCTCCCCCAGGCTTAGTGCCGTGAAAGGAGGAATGTATCCTTTTAGGGCCGCGCCGGCTTCGCTGCATCCCTAAGGGCGTTGGAGGGGAGGGGAGACAACCCACGCGCCTGGCTATCATGTCCCTCACTTGAAGCCTCTCCTGTTGGGAGCCGCAATAACTGAGCACCTAATGTGGAACGATGGTCTTCTTTTTAGCTTCAGAGCGTCAACGACACGAGTTGAAGAGACAAGTTCGTGTCTCTTGTCGGCTTTTTGTCAAACCGCTCAAGATTTCTACAGTTTGATTATACAGTATTTTGTGACGAATGAAATATGCAGAAAAGATATAATATTTTAAAGTAAACGTTTTATTACTGGTGTGAGCAGTCATTGGGTAACGTAAAATAACAAAAGTATTTACAATTATATAACTTACATATCACATCTTGAATTTATTCTATCTGATTAAAATATTCTTAAATACAAACCAAAAATAACCATGTCACAAACAGAATTCGTCCAGGCAATTTTGAAGTTTTTGCCCTACCTGTGTCCCCGAGCTTCGTGCTAAGTCATTTAAATTCTGGTTGCTTACTAATTCCGGGCCGCGTGTAAGACTAGAGGTTCTGTAAGACTGTCTCCGTGATGAATTATTTTGCAATGATCCTAATGGTTTCTACTGTAAAGGTTGCCACATCTTAAACACATGACGCTAATTTTACGTGACAACCCTTCCCTTTTTCCTGGGTCCTGCGCATTTCCATATCTCTCAACCCAAATATGCCCTAGTACGGTGGTGAACGTGCGGTGGGATGGCGCCCCACCGTTCCTTTCCAAACCCCTGTTTATGTGATGTGCTAAGTAATGAGGAACGCACAGGACGGGAAGTAGGGAGGGTCGAGCAAAGGGTGAGCAAAGAGTGCCTCCAGATTCTCCGGCCCGCACACATACAGCGCTCTCCCCGCCACGCGCAGCCCCCTCGCACGCCGCGCACTTGCCCAACGGCTCGGACAACTGACACTCGTCCTTCGTACCCAACAATGAATAAATATTCTAAACTAATCTACGATATATTAAAGGGGACGAACCCATAGTCTTCCCCGCTACATTCCATAATCCAACAACCAAAGGAGGATAATAGACCCACAAACAGAAACGTGGTGCATGTGATCTAAGCACACACAGTCTCGGAAAACGAATACTCGCTGGGCAATAATGAACTCATAAATACCGGTCCAGATGGTATTGAACGCTCCGTGGATATCTCCGCTCGCCCATTGTGAGCGGCGCGGCGGCGCACGTGCTCGTTGCTGCTCGTCCGCCAGTGTGCGGCGGCGGCGCGGGGCCGCGCTCGAGGCCACGGTCACGCGCCCGTAAGGCTAGGTAACGGCGCCCGCGAGCGCCCGCGACCGCCTCCGCCGCCGCCGCTGTTTACGCTCGCTGTTTGCGGCAAACCTCTTTCTCCTGGAGGCGCGCTCGCCGCTCGCCGCGCCGCGCAGCGCCAACGGGGGTATTAGCCGCCGCGCGACGGCGCCGAGTGGTGCAGGCGTTGCAAGTGGCGGGGGATGGGCAGGGCGGTTGCGCATGGCGGGGAGTGCGTAGGATGTGTGTGGGGTGGAGAACGTAGCGGCACTCACAGTGTGTGCATTCCCCATCCTGCATATTTCTAGCCCCATGCATTCTCCGTGCTGCACATCACTCATCCTGCACATTACCCAACCTGCTCATACCCCACCGTACATATATTCTACCCCACATACGTTATATCGTAATCCAAACACTGTACGTAACTCGCACTGCACAATCTACATTTTACACATCCCGCGCTGCACACATTCCTCATTATGTACATCCCCGTACTACACTTTTCACACTATGCAAATTCCCCTCCCCGCACATTCTCCGCCTCGAATATTCTCTCCCCAGCACATTCAATAACTCAAACATTCTCTCGCCACGGCAATTCTCCGCTCGCATACCCCTCTAAACGTATTTCCCGCCCTTTATTCCCTACGCTGCGAAGTCTCCCAGTCAAAAGAGAATAGAACAAAGCATACGATCCAGTAAACATTTAAAAACACGAAATTTTACAATTTTCATCATTTTCAAGTAGGCAGCTACCTTAAGAACAGTGTTACTGTGGCATCCGCCTGTAATTCATCGCGTAAATCGAAAATGATTGACCAAAAAATTCGACATGGAGGCTTTCCATCCAAATGGTGGTCGTTTCTAGCCCGCCTTGTGTTTAACTGATAGGGAAACCTAGCAGTCGACGCTGTCAAAACTGAAGATATAGTTTCAAATTCGATTTCATCGAAGGGAAGTAATTTCGACCGCTTTCTTCCCAACCCAGACCACTGTTCGCGGCTCCGCGTGCGACAGCCTCTTGCGTCAGCAGTGTCGATGCTTTGTCCCCAAACGGTTTGAAGAAGAAGCTTTCGCAGTAAAGTGCCCCGACGGCCTAGCGGTGTCAAGCTGTATAACTGGTACTTAAGTTGTGTGGACGAGCACACACATGAGAGGACCCGGCCATTGTCGAGAAACCTGCTGCAAGGTCATGCGAAAGCATTCCGTCCACGCTTTGCACACAAGGCTCTGTTGTGAATTATATTTAAAGTCCGCACCTCTCGCGTAAATACGCTACTAACTGACTTTTTGTTTGTAAATTGTTAATGAAAAATTCAAAATAACAGTATTATTCACATTATTTACAAATTTATTTAATAATTTAGCGTTATTATTATGGGAATGATTTTTATACTGATAATTTATTTTTACTTGACAAATTCGTCATCTTTGACGAGATATTTTCATAATTTGAGGGCAATCTAGGTCTAGCAAAGTTATTTCTTCTGTCAGATCTTTTTGTCAGAGGCCACTAATTTTGCAAGAGCTGACAGTGAAGAGAAATTGACAGTGTTTCTTTTAACAATATGGACTGTATTTCTTCTTTAGAAAGACACTACACAGAATATGATTACCTTCACAGACACAAACGCTTATGTAACTTAGAACGTTTACACCAAACCAGTTAATATCATGTTCTAATATAAACCGTCGTTTGAAATCAGTGTTTTTCAAATATCAGATGTATGCATTGAATAATATTAATATATGTTAACTGTAACATCGAAATTGCATATGTTGTCTTACATGATTACCGTATGTGTGTGCAAGATTCTGAGCGTTATGAAGAAAACTATTACATTTCCAAAGCATAAAATAAAGACAGAAGATATAACGTAATGTACAAAAACAGACTCAAAAATATTTACCATATGCTTTAATTCATTCTGAAAAATGCATCAAAGAAACCTTCTGTTAAATACCTTAATTCGTCTTTCTCAATCGTTTCAACCATACTTCTACAACCACCGCATATTTTCGATTGAAAGACTTAAAGGCAACATACACGCTGAGTTTTCGTATAAGTGCACATTAAAAACCCGTTGCAAATGATGTAAAAGTACTAAAACATATGAACCGATGTTAAATTAACGCGGTCAAAAACAGATTATTTTAATGTATCTAATACATTTTCTCACTGGTCGGTACCTATAACGTATAGACCACGTGCACAATGAGAGAAGTCCTTCCTTGCGCACTCTGAGAACCCTTGCCCTCTCCCGGTGACATCCCCCTAGGCAAGGCGGGGCGGGGCGGGGCGGGGCGGGGCGGGGCGGCGCGGCCGGCCAGCGCTGGCATGTCCGGCGGCGTCCGCCTCCACATGTGGCAACGCCGCCACCGCCGTCGCGGCGGCGGGCCCCGGGGCGGTGGGCAGGCGTGGTCGCCCATGCGCGCTCGAAAAAAATTAATTGACACATTAGAATTCCCCCGCGCCCGCGCCCGCGCCCGCCGCGCCGCGCCGCGGCCGGGAAGGGAAGCCGCGCCACCGCCGTCGCCAATGCAACTGCACCCCCCTCCCTCCCCCTCCCTGGAACCGCCACCAGCTCTACAGATCTCCTCAGACACCCTTGCACTTTCAGTTCGTAGACTTTGCAGAAGCCCATCGAGTAGGACCAATTTACAAAATAAGTTTCCCTTGCACATTTACCTCAAGACATTCTACGAAGTAGATCCCGACTAGAGAAGCTCGATGGGTAACCTCAGCCATTGCATTAGTTTTAATTTTTAATTTAAGCTAGCTAGTAAGCCATCCAACATATGAATAGTTAATTTAAACTGGGCTATGTATTCGCGTAAATAAATGAAAGAGGAGAAATACTTTTCATAAGAGACGTTTTGCTCTGTGACGTTAGTAGATGATATCATTCGTAGGCTGCAATAGTGGCACAATTGAAAAAATAGGAATTTTGAGTTAATGTTCTCTTCAGAATTGCAGATTGATCTACCTTCCAGCAGCAACAGTAGCGTCTTACAATCTAGTATTCCACCAACAAATGGCAGAAGTGGGAATACAAGAATGGTGCATTTCAATTGAACGTGAAAACATCAAACTCATTTGTCTCAAAGCCTAATTTTTTTAGTTGTGCCACTATTGCAGGCCGCAAACGGTATATTGTTGTTTTTTTACTGTTATTAAGCATTGTTTGAGAATGCTACACCTCACGCTAATACAGAAGAGCTAATATTGTGACAGTTTCTATATGATTTATTGCCATTATAACCGCTGAGATAATGCTACTAATGTTATCTCAAACTTTGCAAAAATACTTGTTTTGCTGATTTCTACGCCAAGCACGCTATTAGAGCTAGTTCACTACCATTATTGCTTGTGAATATAATGATTATGGGACTAATTCAGAGACGAGCATCAACATTGCCTGAGACAGCGTTCGTGGACACCACGGTATTTTTTAAGTATTTCAATGATTACTACCACTTGAATTCTTACGCCATCAGCAACACTTATGTCATCATTGCATATCCTTGCTACCCACTACAGTTACTAACGGTGTCTCTCGTTAACCTAATAATTGCAATCCCTGAGATTTGAAAAGGGAATATCTCAGGATTTCATCATATCGCGAACAAGAAGGATAATAAAAAAGTTCTTGATTCATTAGCCGAATTTCAGTGTCCATGATGACTGTAAAGTGGATTTTATAATTGCGAATCGCTAATATAAACGTGACTTCTCCCATTATCTCTTCACTAACATCAATATCACAGCATTGAAATAATTTCATTTTCACCCTCATTGCTTGCGCCATCGGCATTTTTCACTAGGGAACCACGATGGGTAAACAGTTGGAAAATATTACGCGGAATATACCGCGTGAACCCATTCATTAATACCAAAATCACACTACTTCAAATATTTCACCTTCCCCGTCACTTCCAACACCTCATCGTTGTTTTTTACTAGGTGACCACAATGGCTGAAACGCAGTCGTAAGCTTCCGCGACCGGAGTGCTTCAGAACAGCGTAGCTGTGAAGAAGACCACAACATGATGGCCGTAACGTCAGCTCGATCAACTGAGATGCAGCGCATCCCAGACAGCAAAGAATAACAACGACTGAAAAGTTGGAAAACACTCACAAAATACGATGAATCCGTGATCATTTTACATCTATCAACATCGCATAACTCCAACCATTTAATCTTCACCATCACATCAAACGCGATCATCATTTCTACCGCCAAAGGAGCCTGATGTTTTGCTCGGGGAATGAAGGCGGTGCGTCACATGGTGGAGCACCACCAATTAGCATTAAAACTGCGATCTTTTTGCCAAATATTTCACGTCCGCTGACGTAGTTTATGATATGTGCGACCGGCTTCTACGCGGCGAAGCGTACACGCCGGCTAGATCTGTCATTATTCTCCGGTATTTTTTGCGCGTGCATCAATCATCGGGTTGTAGCAGCAAGGCTTGGCCGCTTGTGTGCAGGTGCGGCCGCGATGCTGCTTCCCGCCGAGATCGCCTGCGTGGAAGTGCAACGATTCGTCTCGTAATGCGTCTCGATGTTGGGTGATTTAAGTTTATCGATGACGTTTGCTTGAGGTCGATTCCGTTCGCTTGAGTGCGGCAATAAATCGCTTCCATTCGTTTGAAAATGCCTCTTTTTTGGACTGATTCTCACCCCTTACAACAATGTTGATTGAGAGGATTAACTCTTTGTAGGTATTAGTTGGTTTAGTTTTGTTTGTTTCTTACTTTCATTTTCATTTTCGATGCTTATAAAACTATATAAAGAATTTTAAGAACGTTTTACGAATGTAGAATTTTGTTGGTATCTCCATTAAGTCAGATGTCCTGTATAGTTAAAGGAAGCACATGATTCATTAAATGTTTCTCTTCCCAAAGAGTATGTTGATAGCTGACAACCCATTATTTCTGAGTAAACGACAAAACGTTTATAAAAAGCTAAAATCGGTGGTGTAATGGATGTGTTAGTATTTTTGTGAATTAGTGACCTTTGGATCCTACTTGGTTTCTATTAACTAGTTCCTCCACATTTACTGAATAGAATATCTATCTCCATCAAAATGTGGGTAGCAACTTTTTCTCACAATCATAAATCTGTGTTCTCTAACAGATGAGTGTTTCTTCTTATGAGTGATTGAAGTTTGCAGTCTTTAATATTTTAGGAATATATTTTTAATGTCACCTGAAATGGAAAAGAGGATAGGCACAAAGGAAATCAGGAGAAAGGATGTCCAAATTAGTTTCCATTCTATAAAATACATAGCCCTGTAGAAAGACACGTATTTTGGATCGGAGGAAGAGATTGGACAACTGCTGTATAGGTAGCGTTCTGTTTCAGAGAAGTGAATCTTGGACAAAGGGGAAATGAGGAGGAGAAGAACAGAATTGAGAATCCAGAAATATACAGAAAAAAGAATGTAAAGTGGTCACACAACGCAAAAAATAAATATTGGCTGAAAGGAACAGTAGACGAAAAATACTTATTAAAATGATACTCCAAATGAATGGAAAACTGATTTGTACATACGAAAAGAAGAGTAATATAGGCAACCACAATTAAGGAAACGGAAACGAATGATAAAAGAAGGAAACGAAAACATCCACGTCAAGTGAAGCTTTGTATCTAAAGAAGACAAAGGAGATGGCCAGAGACAGAATCACTTGAAGAAAACAATACAAGTAGTTTAGATGGCTTGTCATTCTATAGAACACATGCTGCCAATAATGATATTTTTCTCGTTTCTTTATTAGTAAATAACCAACCGTATCTCTTTACACATTTTGTCGGGGGCATTTCTCAGGAACCACTGGCTAGGGTGGAGCCCCGCCCGGCAGAGCGTCGCCGCCACAGCCCTTGAGTGGATCGTCTCGCGTTTTTATGGTCGGCTCACGAAATTACCGCGGCACTGGCCATAAACATCCGCTTCACCCAGGGCGACAAGTCGCTCGCATCGCCCGAATAATTTCCGAGTCAGCTCCTATTTTTATAATGACTCCGAGGATATCGTGCGATTACATGCAGATGAAACATGGCGGACGGCTCCACCGAAAGCAAATTATTGTGTAATTCTATAAACATGATCCACCTTCGTATTCATGAAATATTATTTCATATTTTACTCGCGCCTTTTCGGAGCGGCATTTGCATTTTTTTGCTTCTTTCGGAGTTCGTGAGTGAGGAAGACGTGTGTGTGGGGGGGGGGGGGCGGTGTTGGAACACGCGTCTTCGCAGTCTCGGAGGGCGATGTGAGCGGTGGCGGTGGGGCTGTCGCGTGAGAGCGCCTGGCTGTTTCTGGCCTCCGTCAGACCGAAGTCTACAAGAGCTAAGTGTTTGGATTTCTTTGGATCTCGACTCTGCCCTGCAGAATCTCGTCTCTGCAGTACGTATCCTCCCACTCCCGCTATTGTGATATCTACAGCCAGGACCCAGTGCCCTACTCCAACATGGGCTGTTCTCCTCTGAGTTTCCTACTTGGCTCCATACGGTTTCCTAACGAAGACCGTTTTTTACTACCTTGTACTGAGCTGAATTATATCGAGCGTGTTTTTTAGTATTTCTGTACTTGTGAACTCTAACTCTACAAAATTCGTATTGACACGAATATATAGAAGTTTTCCAGTCACGCATTTCGATATTAAATAGAAAGGGGATTGTAAAATTATTGAATTAGAGAACTTGTTCGTTAAAACAATTTTCCACTTATTTCAGGAATTGGGAGGCATGGCAATTTTCAAGCAAGAGGGTCTTATTTGAATTCACAAAATGCTAAAGGTTGCAGTGGATGGATCGAAATTATTTCTGGTAAATCTTTCTAAATCATACATAATAGCAATGTATCTGACAGTTTATGCAGGTCGTGTATTTTAAATGTTAACATCAGGTTGGGGTTCTGTACAGCTGTTTTCACAGAAGCATATTTTCTCATTCATTTTCTTTGCTCCTGGCTGAGTTGTCGAAATTACCTCTCCATCCTCGTCATCATTCTGCTAATGATACCACCTCTTCTACCTGCTAACATCGCCTTTTCTCATTTCCTCTCTCCCTTTCTGCATTAACATTGCATCTACCGGGATGATTTCTTCGCTTTTTCTTTTGCCAAGCGGCTCCTGCAGCTATCGTTACCTCGCCAATCCCAGCATGCTTCATTTCTGTTTGAGCCATCATTATCACTGTTGCCGCCTGGGAGTTTCACTACCGGCATCACGACTACTAATTCAGTGACCACCAACACTTCTGCGAACCGCTAAACCAATTTTCTGTGGACTATTCTGACTATCCCTCAGACAACATGGCCCAATCAATGTCTGGAAAGTTCGTTCCCAAATGCCTCCGCTAATCATCATCATTCAAGCGACGTTCTGACGAATATCAGCCAATCTCATTGCTACATTCTTGTCCCTCTCTTCTCTCTCTTCTTTCCTTTCTTCTATTCCTCTTCTTGTTTTTCCTCCTCCTTTCTTTCCTCCTACCCCTTTTTTCTTCTTTCGTACCACTTTATTTCTCCCACTTTTTTCCTTCTCATTCTCATGTTACTCCTTAACCCCTCCCTTCTATTACCCCTCTTCCTTCAGCTCACCTTCCTCCTCCTGATTCTCGTTCTCCTCTTTATCTTTCTCAGCCTTAATCTCTTCCTTCTCCCTTTCATTTTCATTCCTCACATCGACTCCTACGACTTCTCTTTCTCTTATCCCCTTCTTTTTCCTTCTTATTCTTTTCCTACTTCATCTCCTATGCCTCCCCCTCTTCAGATACCCCCCGCCCGCTGGTGTAGACGTTTCCTTTCACAGCTTGCGTATCCGCCACCGCAACCTTCACCATCTGCACAGCCATCATCTCCACCATCACCGGCACCACCGCACTCCATCTCCGTTAAAAACCGATATCCATATAATACCTTCCTAAAACTACTCGCGAACAATTGTTACCAGTAGATGTTGATTGTAGCAACCAACTGCCTGTAGTTGTCAGAGTTAGTTGTGAGATTAGGAAATAAGAATATTTGTAAGCCAATTAATGCAAAAGTGTAACTGATCTATATAGTTGCGAAAGGAAAATAAATATGTAATAAAAAAATGGAACCTGTCCTGCCTCCGCCGTGCTCCTCTGCCACCTCCGCCGCCGCCGCCGCCGCCGCCGTGGGCCTCGTTGAGGTCGCGAGCAGGTGCTGGTGGCGCCGCAAACGACGTAATGGCGGTCGGGGCGGGCGGGGCGGGGCGCGGTGGCGGCGGGGGCGGCGGCGGCGGCGGCGGCGGCGGCGGCGGGGGGCAGCGGCCAGCCGCCAGGCGCAGCCTCGGGCGCTCTTTGCGCGGCGGATCCCCCGACCCACGCGCGCCCTCCGCCCGCACACCGCCCCTGCGCCAGCAAGAAGCCGCAAGAAGCCGACGAGAGCATGAAACACTGCGTCCGTCGCGCCGGCGACTCTAGCGGCTGACGCTCGGAGGCTTTATTCGCATTCTCTTCTTCATACTTGCGTGTACATTCATTTTTTAAAATTTGAATAGCGTCTGCAAGGTTACCGACGTTTTTATTAACAGACTAGCCTTCGCGAGTGCGTCGTTCGAGTTCTGTGAACATGTTTTCATAGATTGGATTTTTCTTCCGAAATTTGTGTTTATTGTAAGTTTTTAATTTGAGACTACTGCAGCATTATTTCTGTATTCTATTTCGCAGTTTCTTGATATATTCTTGTCTTATGTGAGACCCTCTGCTTTCTCTCCACTCCTTTCATTATATATCCTTACGAATCTTCTCTCGGTTATTGTACTCTTAGTATGTATCCCTCGTCACTCATGTTTTTATACAAAATGAAAGCTTTCTATTCTACTAGTTCAAAGCATTATGCTTATTCATGTATTTTCCATGAGACAAAGAACTCATACTTCGCAGGAGTACATTTGCATGTATGCATTTCCAATCATTTCCTAATATAATGTCAGCAAATGAAAACTGTAATATGCTTGAATTATTGCCAGTATGATAGCAATCATATCGTGCATTGTCAAAAGACCGGAAGTAAAATTCAATAGCCGATAACGTCGTAGCAAAGTCTATTTTTGTGAGAGCAAATTACCAGCTCGACTGTATATGAGTATACGGTCTACTCGGTCGGTGTAAAACAGGAGTAAAAATCAACAAAATGAAGCTTTTGAAAGATTTTATCTCTATCGGCTACTCTAATGAATGCTTCAATCAATAAAATGTAAAAAAAAGAATATTTCAATCGGCGCGAGTGAGCGGCGAGAGTGGAGGGCGGCCGTGGCCCGAGGCCTTCCAGGCGTGCATCGTGGGGGGAGGGGAGGGGGAAGCATGACGTGGCAACACGCGGGATGCGGAGGCGTCAACGGCTGTGGATGCGCCGCTGTGGAAGGTGCAGCTGACAGTAGCGAGCGTGGATGCAGCACTCGGGAACTGACGCTGTGGTGAACTGACATTCGTTTATAGAGCGACGGCAGTCTTCACCAGATAACTTCTCTGAGGGCGTTGCCACAGTTTTAATGGCATACGAAAAATTATTCTTTATTCATTTCTATTGTTTTCGAATGAAGGCCTTCCATTAATTCATGTTTATTTTCTCTATAGTCTCCTTATTAATTTTTTGTTGTCATTTTGTTGTAATACGTCATTTCTTAATAGAAGTGTAATGGGTAAACGTGACAGTAGCGGTAGTAGATGCAGCACTGGTATTGAAAGCAATGTAGTAGACTGACATACGCATATTGGATGAAAGCAGGCTTCTGTCTAGCATCAGATAACTTCTGTGGGCGTTGGCACTGTTTTTATGACATTGGAAATATTAAATACGCGTTTCCATTGTTATAGAATGAAGACCTTTTTATGATTAGCATTTCTTTTGTCCTAAAGTATCTTTATTAATTTGTGGTTCTCATTTCATTGTAGTCAGTCACTCATTTATTGATGTTAACATGACTACTATTCTATTGCCATTGCTACCATTTCCTATGTTTGAAATTAATATAAATGTACGTTGTTTCAGGTGAGTTACCCGACAAATTTGAGACAAACAGGAACGTTCACCTTCAATATTTGTGAGTACAATCAAGACCCTTACTAAGGGTGTATTTTATAATATATATTACAAATGAAGGCCATAGGGTTATCTCATCCACGACGGAAACTTTCCTCGTCTCTCATTTCTTTCTGCACATGTTGTCAATTCGCGCTTTTTAGCCATATATTTGTTGCTCCTTTTTATCTCCTCCTTTTCGTCTCTTCTCGTATTACCTCTATCGTCGCAGCCTTAAAATAATTCCTTCGTGTTCTTCGTTCTCTTTACTTCCGTTTACACTATATTGTCCGTCTGTTGCTGCACGTACATCCTCATTCCCTTCCCCATAACCAATACTTTCACCACTCCTCTCCTCCCAATATTCTCAGGCTTAGGAACATTGCACCTTTCTTCTGGCACTAGAGACAGTTACAATGTTAAGAAAGTAATGGAAAAAAGTGTGTAAAATATTTGTAAAAAGAGATAGAATAGAAGCTAAGAGATCGGTGGAGAAAAAACGAAGAGAAGTCGGAGGAGAGGCAACGAAAACACTTGAGAATAGGTGTCGGAAAAAAGGAAGTGAGAGAAATGACGAAAGTGCACATCTCAATTGAGTCGGAAGATGCATAAATGTTAGATGCAAAATGATAGTAAGATCTTTAATGTTCTTATGTCTTTACTTCCCGACTAGTACAAAAATTAGTTTTCTATGACCATCTGCCTTATTAGATACATGATAACCTTTTTTCTACTACTCCGCGTACTACTTGCACAACAACTAGTTCCCTTTACAGTCTTTATAAAATTCTTCCCTTCGTTTCTCCCACTTCGCCTGCCACCCCAACCAGTTCGTCTCTGATACCTACGCCTGACCCGCCCCCAGCTCCCTCCACCATCCCCGCCCCCACCCCCGCCACCGCCATCGCTCCGCCACCTCCCCCGCACCCACCCAGCCTCCGCCATCGCTCCATCACCACCCCCGCTCCGCTCCGCCACCGCCCCCACCACCGCCACCTTTCCGCCTCCGCCACAGCCACCGCCCCTGCCCCCGCCACCGCCATCTCTCCGCCTCTCCGCCCCCGCCACCGCCACCGCCGTATGCCCCGCACGTCCCTCGGAGGTGGCGCGCTGTCGACGCGGGCGCTCGCTCCATCACGCGGCTCGGCCGATCACGCGCGGGGCTTTAGGGCGACCCGCCCCGCATACACGATGAAGGGCCCCAGCCCCCCCCCGCACCGGAATTAGGGAGTTTCCAGGTAAATTATAGGCGAAGGGGCGTCCGCCGGCGTGCGGCCGAAGGGAGGAGGGGGACCCGGGGCGAGGGGCGGGGGCGATGTGCCCTCCGCCGCCGCTTGGACAAAAGACTTTCACGGGCGGCGTGGACGGCGACGGAGCGGCCGGCTCGCCAGACATGACGTCGGCGGGCGACGGGGCAGCCCGGGCCCAATCGACGTTTCATCTACATACATCAGCGCCGCTCCTAACTGTGCCTGAAAGGGATGGACCGCGGTGGAGAGCGCGCGCGTTCGTTTCAACCTCGAGACGTTGTGACAGCGGACGCTTTGTGGGGGATTGATGAAGATGTGGATGTGCCAGGGTTTGGGGCGATGATTTTCGTGGTGCTGGCTAGGTATGTACATCTTAGGTCGACAGATATACTTAACGTTCCTCGTTGAAGTGTATGTTTCTGTACGTAGTCACAACTGTGTAACGAAATGAAAAAAAAATATTGCCTCATTGCTGATATCACGTTCATTGGATTTATTTCCACAAAATAATAATTTTTATCGTTTACATATAATAATATTTTTCTTCAAATATTCTATATAACAATAACTTGAACTCATAAAATCAAATAAAACCGTTTTATACATTAAAATATCATCCCTAGTCTTACTACCTAACACACAATACAAAAAAAATCATGATATTTTATTCATGCTAGAATCTACAACTTTAACTAATATTTATAATATTCATTTAGCATCTTAAATAAAGTAAGTAAACTTTTTTATAAGAAAAACAGTCTGTTTCAAATGTTTTTACAAATTTGGATTGTGAAGAAACGTCATACATTCTATTTCAGCTTGATATGAGTAAACTAGTCTCTGACTGTAAAGCTGATACGTTATTTTGCCACTTAGAATTTTTGACGCAATAAGATAACCTTTGTACGAGTTTCACATTAGAGTGTATAATGGCAAAACTAATCTCATTTGTCTCATGATAATGAAAAAAAATGCTCTTGTTTCCGACATTAATCGATCTATATTCTCAAATCGAACGTAGCCATTCAGTCGTCTGCAATGGCTGTACGACGACGAATCTTTATTGAATGGAAGGCGGTCTTCAGTCAGCCGCCAAGAAGCGGCACGTCCGACCCTTCTTGCTCTTGGGGAGACAAAAGGCGCCTTTTTCCTGTGCGTGCGCGAGTCCGCCACTAAACGCTTCTTCTCCCCCCCCCCCCAGGGCGTTGGTCGTCTTCGGCGCCGTTTTTCGGCTCGCGCACTCGCGTGCCGCTCGCCCCGCGGCTGACCTCTCTTCCGACGGCTTCTCCGCCGCTGCCCTCGCCCGGGACCTCGCTCGCATGCACTGTGCGGTGGCGAACTTCTCGCCGTTGCCAGGGGATGGGAGTTGAGTAGGCGTTTTGGAACACTGACTGTCCGAGATCAGTCACTTATTCGTCGTGGTAGCTGACGTTTAGGTCAACGTACTGGGACCTTCTTCAGAGCTGTACTACTACGTTTAACAAAAACATCGATGTTTTTATTTTAAAGGTTTATTAACAAAATACGCGAATTGAAAGCATTAATAATTTTCTTATGCACATGCTTTCTCTTTGATTTTTAAAAGTCCTTGCCTAAATATTTTTCCATCTTCCAGGGGAGGGTCCAAGCATTTGATCGCGGAAACACATCTCCCCACATGGACCTGGAAATGTTTCAATACCTATTCCCTTTCCATTTCATTACACGAATTATCAAAGTAGTACATACAAAATAATTAATTTAAAACATTGTATTATTTACATAGAACAAAAGATTTTTTTCAATGACAGTAAATAAAGTTTTTTCATAGGACAAAGACTTGTTGTTCGTTAAGTGCCTTCCTCATCAACATTTATGTATCCCACCTGATTTTATTTAATTATCATCTACGCCGTTGTTACGAAAGTTGCCACCGCTTCTATCGAAGCTATGTGTGTCTCTTCTAGTGACACTCCTTCTGGAGTTATTATTACAAATTATTGTATTATTGTCGTCTCTGTCAACTGCACTGTAGTAAGCACAATCAATGCAGGAGCAAACATTTTCCTAGGAAATGTCCCAATTCTATCACATGTTCCATTATTATTGACATAATTATCCCTTACCAACATCACCCAATAACTATCACCGGTATATGTATCATCAACACCACTATTAGCACCCTTACGTTTAACCCATCATAATCACTTCTACCATTACCATTGGAGTTTCATTGTGGTTCAATTCCTTCGACACGGACCCTGATACTTTATTTGTTAGTACTGACGTCTCATCATATTCTTTTGCTCAGAAATCTCTCCTTGAATCGAAACTACCGTAGAAAAACTGTCCTCTACCTACGACGCTTTTGCCAACACTATTATCAACTTTATCGCAATTGTCAAATCTTGACTTTATTAATATTTCGACCATATCGTCATTATAGGCGCCACCTCCACCATCCAAATCATTCTCATTTGGTCATGACACTACTTTGCCATTGCCGACTGACGGCTGCACGCACGAGCTACTCGCCACCGCCACTTCCACCATCATCTTCATTGCCACCTTTACCGCCACCGCCACAGACGCCGCCGACGCCTTTGCTGCTGGAGTTATGGCGGCCATTCGTTAAGGCCACGACCAGCAGTCGGGATAAATGGGCAGAAACTCATACTCATTCGTGAGCCTTCCCGTGAAAAATACCCACTGCGAAACGACGTTACGAGTCATTTCGAAATAAATCCTCATTTAAATGAAAGATGGTTTCCTGCATGCGTTTACTAGCCTTCGCGAAACTATTTGTATTGCTTAGGCGTCGTGGTCATAGTTCGTTTTATTACCGCATAATAAAAGCGATTGGCAGCATCTTTTCCTTATGAATAATGTTCTTTGTTCCACTAAAAGAGAGACAATATCGTGACCTCGGCGAAATTATTTTTCTGTTGCAAGACGTTTTCTACATAATAAAAATATTATATTTAAACCCTTGCTGTTTGAGTAAACACAATACACAAATCATTTGATCTACAAAAGCGGGCCCTGGAAATTCGTTTTCTGTTGGCGCATTGAAGTCTTCATACTACCCTTTGCCATAGCTCTGAATACGGCCTCCAAATGAAAGTTTACGGGGTATTAACGCAACATGACGTAGGTGAAACGATTGTGTGATGAAGCCAGCATGACACGACGCGTTTCTGAAAATAACGTCGTAATGACTGTGCTCGAGAGCATGAGATACGTACGCACACGGTGTTGGTACGATGTGTGTGATCACTGCCTGGAAGCGACTGAGGTTAATTACTTTAAGCACAGGCTTGGTTTCTCGTTGAAGGTTCTAGCCTCGCCGAGGTAGCAGCTATAAGAAGAGACCTGGTATTATGGCCCTCCTTTATTAAAAAAAGGAAACATATTAAGTACTAGAATTTGTTACTTTCTTTCAGAATAAAAACTATTAAATTTTATGCAAATTGTGACATTTTTAAGAGTAAATTATCGTTCATTTTATTGCAGTGTTCTTATACGAGCCTTGCGAATGAGTAATGTAACATAAAAATAAAAATACTCCATGAGAATGTATTATCTTAGGTTATAAGAGGCAAACGCTGTGATTTCGAAAGGCTCTCAATTACGCCATTTCCGCTGTTGTGCTGGGTTGTTAGAGAGTCCAGTGCATATTCCTCAAACGGAGTGTGTCGAAAACATCCCGAGGCTACCTCTTGACTAATTTATTTATTTAATGCTGGTTCTTTGCATCTTAGACCTTGAGTTTAGTGTCAATCTTAGTGTTGCTCTGAGTTACGTGAATATAGCTTGTGTTGGGAGGGAAAGGAAAAGAAGGTAAAGAGAACTGATTACAGTCCGCGTTTCGGTCATGACCGTTTCCATCTAGAATCTTAAAAAGGCTTTTGTAACAAAAAAGTTTAACCGAACACAGTTGATCAGAGGAAGACCACATTGCAAAGGTCCTGAATTTTGTGCAGGAAAGACGTGCCAATCACAAAGCAGTAGACAGTAGTTATAACCGTATCCACTAGTAGGCAAAACACACAGCCATAACCGTTTAGATGTTGCGTTGGTGAGTCATGAGCTTCTACATTGAAAAATAATATATAATTCATTCGAACAAACGAAAACAATCTTCATTACACAAAGATTTATAATCCATCAATGAATATTTCGTCCAAATATTAAAATCACTTCTGAAGCAATTACAAAACTTATGATGCTCAAGCAATGAAAAGTTCATGAGCACTGTCATACCATTGATATCACGGTACATAATATAAAACGAAAAAAAAAACAAAAGTTATTCTGCGTTTTTGATGTTTGACGTCGATGAGAAAAGCATAAAACTATGCAATGCCACTCAAAACGCCAGAAGTTGATCAACACTAATGTCCCATTCGTCAGTTTTATGTCCCTCATGACTGCACGCAATGTAGTAGAGTCACTGCGTAAGTGGTGAGTGCGGCAGCGTCCAATGGACCGTAAAGCGGAAGGAAGGCGAAGAAAGAGTCGGCAAGGAGCGCGCGGCGCCAGAGCGGCGACGATGACGGAGCCGGAGGCGGCGTTGGGGGCGGGTCCAGAAACTATTTCCAGATATCAATTTCAGTTTGGATCCTTACCCCATAAATAGTTTCGAAATAATAAAAAAAATTGTACTTTGCGATTACAAGTATGGACGTTTAAGAGACAATTCCTGGTATCGTCACTTCTACAGAAGAAGAAGAATTTCTTCTTGAAATTGATATTCACTCTCAAACAAATTAAATTAAAAATATTTTATGAAAATAGTACTTTAGTAATAAAACTTGTGAGCGTAAAATAATATAAATCTACTTGCAAAGGGAAAAATTTATCGATATTCATCGTCCCATGTGAAAGCCCTCTTGTGGAGATTTGAGGTATTGTTGCTACAGCGGTCAGATTCATATTCCTTTGAAATGCTTTGTAATGTGTGGTAATTGTTTCCAATATATTCAGTTACGTTATTTTTAAAAAAAATCCTAGTTTGTGACATTTGGAAATGCATTACTCCATCATTGGAGACACTAATACAACACTATCTGCTCTTTTTATATGGTCTGCTATTTTAACGGCCCTGATGATGTAATAACACATTCGAAAAGATTGGCGAACTATCATAACGATAATGAATAATGTGCACACTGTGAATATGCACAGATTTATTTTTCTGACCAACATCCCATGAACAGCATACAAATAATCAACAAGTGTACGTGAAGTCCTGCGTATAAGAAAACTTTGGGGCAGGTGGAGTTATGTCCGTTGGATCCACCACTGGGCGACGGCGGTGGGCTGACGGGCAGCGAAGGGGCGGCGTCGTGGACACGCAACGCAGCGGCAGCCCCAAGACGCAGAGGGCGCTTGGGCCAGGCTGCGCCGCCGAAGCCCATCCGACGGTCGGTGGTGCCGCCGCCGCCGCCGCCGCTGCTGCGGTCCAGCCAGCATCTCGCGTTATAAATCCCCGATAGCATCTTGGCGGCGCGGTGGTGGCGGCGGCGGCTGCGGGCCCGCGCGGGCAGGAGGTATTGACCTGGCTGCGCCCGGCGGCCATGTTGCGCAGTTGCCACGTCGCGCCCACCGCCGCTGACGACGACGACGACGACGCCGTGCCGACCGCGGTGATCACACACACACATGCACATGTGCGCACACGCATGGCTCCCGCGCCCTTGCCTCCACCGCAATCCTTATTGTACCACCGTCACCAACCCCACCACAATCACCAGCATCACCATCAGCATTACCACCACCATCACCACCACCACCAGCCCCACCACCACCAGCAGCAGCCCCACCACCACCACCATCACCATTGCTGCCGCCTCCATCGACATCGATATCCTAACTTCCTTCGATGTCACTGCCGCAGCCGCCACCACCTCCTCTTCCACCGCCGTCACCGTCACCATCACCACCTCCGCCTGCGCCACCGCCATCGCCACCGTCGCTTTTGTTTGCCGTCGCACTTATCAAAGGGAGCACTCGGCGGGGTCGTTCGCGGCGGCTTGAATTAACCTGACGTCACGGAGCCGCGACTGCGGAACAATGCGCCAGAAGAGCTAATCTTTCTTTTTCGTCGACGGCGCGGCATCTGCGTATGTGCAGCGGTGCGTGCGTAACACGGCCCAAAGGGAGATTTCGGACGTCGCGCTGCAGTGGAGATTTCGGCGCTGCTGGATAGCTGCGGTTAAGGACACACCGGAAAGGAAAATTAAATTTTCCGTTCGCGCAGAGACGCAAATTCGTCATTTTTTGTTGTCACTTTTATGTTTCTTTCTTTTTTTAAGTATTCTGTTATATTCATTTAACTTTTTTACGATTGCTGATGTTATCATGTCTGAAGATTGATAAAACGTGCATGAGAACTTTAGAAAAATACCCCCCGAATCCAGTGGAAAATTACAGCATCTTTCACGCTGACAGAGATGATTAACCACTTATCATACACGGCCCTGGGTAGAAGAAACTGAAACCTGAAAACCTTCAATGTCATAGTGGCGCAGCAGGTGGTAAAGGTGTTGTATCAAAAATAAACTTTAAAAATAAATTCAAATTAAAAAGTACGTGTTGTACTTAAATAAATAAACTTAGCATCGGAATAGATGGAATAACATATTTAATCTGAAGATGAAATGGAAAGAAATGGAAGAAAATGAAATAGAAGAAATATGAATTATTATATAAGGAGTTGAATGAGATAAAGGTAATAAAAACAGAGAAACATTACCACATTAGAAATACGCAAGTCATTCTCTCATTTAAAACACATGAAAGTAGCATGGAAAAACGCGCATACATAGCTGTGAAAGGGTAGGGAAAGGTATGATACATGGGCACAACTATGTTTGCTATTAGTAACAACAGTGATGGACGTGTAAAAAAATACTATTTTGTACAAAAAAGTTTTTAACAAAACAACGTGTGCGCACAACATGTCTGGTGAAATACATAAATGTAAAAAAAGTAGACACTTGAAACGACTAACGAAATGATGACAAAGTAGAATAATGAAATGATATATTTTTAAGTTTTTAAGAGAATACATGTAATTCGGGTACCAAGTTACGTATTTGTACGCAATGTAACGTTACGAAAGTGTTAACGTTGCGTACCTTGTATAAATTCAGAAAAATCTTACTATAATCCTTCGAAAAAAGCCGTTTTTTAAAGCAATGATGGAGCAAAAAATAAAAAGAGGATGACAGAGTTCAATGAAAATATTGTACAGAAGAGCAAACGCAGTACATAAAAGATTGTAAGACTAGTGCAAATAAGATTAAGTGATTAAAAGGTGTTAGTAAAACATCGCGGTGTATACGATAATTAACGAAACGTCTCTCGTTAAGTAGAAACACACGAATATATTGAGCAAGTATATATAAACCGAGCGCCGTTCATTGTCATTGACCGTCCGAAACGAAAATAAGTTGCGTAAGATAAAGAAACCAAGACTGAAATAAGAGAAAGAAAATAATTACACTTTTGACGTTATCGTGAATATAAAGTGATCGGATGCATGGAAGAATAATAGAATAGAGAAAGAAGACTAGGACACCGAGTAAATACAACGATTGGAAACTGAACAAATAATAAGAAAACAAGGCGGCCGCGAATGAACTTGGTGTGCAAAGAGTCTGCGAGGAGGCGAAGACCGAAGCCGTCGCCGATGAAACCGCGCCGGGCAGCGGTGGCGGCAGCGTGGCGCCAGGTGCGGCGGCGGGGGGGGGGGGCGCGGCAGGGGCGCGGAGCGCGGGGCGTGACGCCGCCCGCGGCGCGGGCGTGGCCCTCACCGCCGCCGCCGCCGCCGCCGCCGCCGCCTCCGAGTGGCCGTGGTCAGGCCAAAGACGAAGGCGACGCGAACCAGAAGAACCACCTCCCCAACCACACTGCCGCCGTCGATACCTCCACTATCACCAACACCAGCACAATCCCCTCTACCTTAATCACCACCATCACCAGCGAAACCCCGCACCCACCACCACCATTCCAATTAATACCATCACTATCACTAGTCCACCACCACATTAACTACCACTATCACCACCACTATGTCAATGACCACCTTCACAATCATCACCCCCACTATCACAATGACCACCATCACAAATATCACTACCTCTATCACAATGACCACCATCAGACCACCACCATCTCCATCGCAGTAGCCGCCACCGGCAGCAGCAGCAGTCCCCTGGTCACGTCCCGCCGAGACCAATTCAGCGTTTAGATGCGTCCGGTCACGTCCGGCCGGAAAACCAATCGGCGTCCGCTGCGACGCGGGACGCCGCGGCCCCACCAATCGCGCCACTCCCTCGGAGACGGAGCTGCTTACTATGTGACACACGGCTCCGTCGCCGCGATGGCTTCTGGGAACATCGCGTCGGGCGACGCGGACATCTGCGGGGCTCGAAGCGGGAAAAAGTTGCGCGCCGTCCCCGCGGTGTCCGCGAGTCAACGACATGCGGACGAGATACCTCGTCTCGTTAAGGGTTTATAACGATCTGCTGCAGGAATTGTGTGCGTTGGGTTTTGTTCTTGTGTGCCGCATGCTGCTCCGGCTTGCTGCAATTGAAGTTAACGCATCATTGAAGAGTTTCTTGCAGACTCGTATAAAATTTTATGAAATCAAGTACCTTGTTAAAGATATCTTGTTAAACATTTGAACCTTTTACGTATAGGAACGTGATGAACGTTTTCGATGTGACCCTTCTTACAATGACCTCTAGTGTGAACTTGGTAGTAGGGTGCTGACCATTCAAGTGAAGCATGGCGCTCTGGTCTCAGAAATTGTTTTTGCTTTGAAACCTGTTTAGTTCTCCCGTTGAAATCTCTCGGACCAAACTCGCTGGTAGAATCACGATCTTCTTTGAGCATGCTGTAAATAAGTTCCTTCAACCTGGGAGGCGAGTTGCCTTTATTTGTGGTTTCATGTTTCGTTAGAAACTTTCTGAACGTTGTTTGTTTTACTTCGTAGGTCCCAGCATATTCATTATATTGCTTCTTAAAAATAGAAAAGTGATATGAAAAAACTAAGCATTTTTATTGAAAAATTATAGGTAGTATGATTTGGTTAAAAAAAACAACCCTATCATCACACATTTGTTCTTACGTGTTTCGTTTCAAATAAATTCTCGCAAAACATTATTTTTTGGCTCGCAACGAACGAAAGGGAAAATATATTATTTATTTTATCAAATAAGATGACTGATGCCTAAATGTTCTCTACATTACATTTTTCTCTTTTCGTAACTCATCGTGACTCACGGCCCTTTATCTTTGGAA
Organism: Gryllus longicercus; assembly: GCA_038098605.1. NCBI lineage: Eukaryota > Metazoa > Arthropoda > Insecta > Orthoptera > Gryllidae > Gryllus > Gryllus longicercus. The sequence continues at coordinate 3,499,745 of JAZDUA010000047.1, read as the reverse complement.
AAGAATATAGCGGAAATGCTAATGAAGACGTAAATCAAACAACCAAACATAACCTACATCGACAAACGCTTTCGCAAACCAGCTGAATTCAGAGCAAGTGCAAGTCCGAAGAGCATTGCAAACAGAATTTCTCGAGCACAGTCGTAAATGTCTCTTGAACTGTAAAGAGGATGTGACGTAATGCTATCTGAGGGCCAAGAGATCTACTAACTTCAATTCTATTGGCCTGTCTTAGTTATATTAGTATAGTAATTTGTATGTAAACTAGTTTTGCTGTGAATAGAATGTAGCAAAACCTTGTTTACAAACGTAGCATTTGAACGCGTTAGAATGAAAAGTAAGAACAGAACTGTTTCTGTAAACAATGAAAGGCTAAACGAGTTTTCCCAGGAATGTTGCCAATAGCAGCGCTCGCATAAACGAAAGTATATCCTCTTCCCAGTCCGCATCGGAACATGTTTCAAACGAGATGCAGCGAAGGACGCGTAGCGGGATGTGAAGCTTCTGGAAAATCAAGTGCGCGAGGCATAGGGCGCGTCTTCCGCTCCCGCCTCCAAACTGGAAAACCCCCGCGAAAAAACGCGGCATGTTTTCAAACCTCTTTCGAACCGACTCACCCAATTCGTGTGGCCTACGGGGCTCCGAGCATCTGGATCTTGCAGGCCTGTCCTCGCCACGCCTGTGTGTCCTCGGCCAGCAGTGAATGACTCTTCAGACTCCAACTGGCAGACCTGTTCTTGGTAGAGATGGAACGCACCTTGAAGGATACCTAGCGGTGAATGACGAATCTACAGAACAGGGGAAATGACTCTACAGCTGTATCCAGACGTCCAGTGCCCTTGATGGAACTGACAAAAGATGTATACTCTAATGTTTCGTTTCAAACATTCGTGTTGTTTAACGTTGTTTATTTATCACATTTCATGTCTTCTCTACTAATGTTGCTGCATGACACTTCATTGTATCTAAGCCGAAGTGCGTGCTTAGAAATTTGAATTCTTGACTTATACACATTAATAGTTAGCATGAATTACTGGACACAAATACGAATAGTTGCCTTGAAGCAGCTTTTCAAACGGTTTCTTATTCGAATTAGTGTTGAAGAGTTAGGATCTTTAAATTCATTTTCAACTCTTTTAGACACAAAAAATTAGTTTTAAAATGGTATTTTTGTCTTGATAAAAATTGAAAAATAAACACACAATCATGAAATTATTATGTATTTTGTTTGTACGTAAGATGTAAAATGTAAAGACGGAAATCTGCCATTTTAATATGAAACGTGTCAATAAGTATTGTACACAGATATATACTGTAAAGTTTCTCTGCTATATTATGACAAATCATCATGACTTAGTGATCATGGTGAATGAATAAGTGATAATGACGTTGATGGTCTTATATACAAGTATTAGAGCTGATTTATGTCACTCTATAACCATAGAATCAACTCACGTATGCTTTAGTGAAGATTCAATGCCCGTTTCTTGCCTGTTGACGTTTGAGAGCATTAGATGCACTGGTATGTTTTAGAAAAAATGTTTATTAATAAATATTAAAAATTAATCAAACCTGTATTTGACTACTACAATGTGACTTGAAGACAGGAGGGGTCATCGTACATTAGCATCTTACTTCATGTTATTGGACTTAATTCAAAATATTTTATACTAATTTTTTCTGTAACAACAAAATTCCACCTACAAATAATAGTCCTCCATCTGATAAAAAATTTAATTATAACCACAAAACTCTTCATTACTATTAAACAAAAATTATATTAGTATATTTTTCAACTTTAGAAATGGAGTTCTTAAAATCCCTATGAAACATGGCAATGTCTGTTAAGTAGGAAGCTGATAACTTAAATCGTCTGGACACAGTATTTAAACTCAATTAATCCTAAGATATCTTAAAGCAATTACACTGTACCCCTCAGGTATCACTCAACTCTCAGGTTCCTAACTCCCAGTAGACTTGTCGTGCCTGTTCGTCCCCTTGCGTCCATGAATGGCATCGGTCGTTGCCACTTCATAACCACACAACAAACGACTCTCTCCCCCGCCCGCCTCGCCACTCCGCCCACAGGTCGCATCTCTCACCGCGGCTGCCTTTACCGTCTCCTTCCCGTCTCCTCCTCTTGGAGAGGAACCTGCTCCCGACCCAGCTAGACCGGACTATGCCTAGGCGTAACTGTTCCCGGCGCAGGACCTGGTCACCTTCACAAGGTCGGTGCGGGTTGCGGCGGGCGGCGGTGGCAGCGGCGCGCGGCGGGGCGGGGCGGGGCGCGGGGTGCGGGACGCGGGGGCGGCTCCGGCGGGGTCTCTGTGGTACGGAACTGGTTGTGTTGCGTGCTGCGCCGCGAGAAATTCCACCAGTCATAACAACACAGGCCTCGCGGTTTTTGTCCGCCCCTCTCCCGCCCGCCCGCGTGGGGACCGCCCCGTCCCGCCCGCCCGGACCCGGGCAGGGCTCGGCCGGAATTACCTAATAGTTAAATGCCCCGTGACACCTTGATAGAGTATTCCAGTTTCTTGTCTGAAATGAACTCGCAGAGTCATTGCCCATTCAGGACCTGTTCTCCTTACGGTGAAGGCCTCGACGCCGATTTGTGGAAAGAAAACCTGGTATTGAGCGGCGGCGCGTGCTTGTCGCCCGCGGCGGCGGGGGCGGCGGCGGGGGCGGAGGAGGCGGCGGCAGCGGCGACCCTGAGGAGAGAGCCCGCTCAACGGTGCCCCCTGCCCCCCCCCCCCCGCGAAGGCCGGGTAAAGACCCACGATTCTCGCCGCAGCGAGCCCATTTCGCAAGTGAAAGTCAAGTTTAGATACAGCGATTATTTGTTAGTCTTGGAACTTGCTTTCTGACCTTGCCCCAGGAAAGCGAGTAGATCTCCTTGACAGGGTTCATCATCTCTCGATTCACAAAGGATAATCGTCCGCCTTTCGATAAGCTGTCCAAATTTCCGGTTTTTAATGGCAATGCAACGAGTAACAGAATGGATTTTTTTCCTACCAATTCATTAGCGATGTAATTGGAAAACCACAACCATTGTCCGTGACAATTGTTCAGCTTGACGCAGCTCTTTTGAGCTAAAGTGGCAACTCATTATTAATTTTTGGATTGTAGTTCCTCATAACTGCACGTACGGTAGTAACTGGTAATTCCGATAGAGAAAAGCACTAAGAAGTTCCTGAATGTCGATCCTCTTGTGGCTCATAGCATGCCTAATATCAAGCGTTCCTCTTCACGATCTCCGTTCGCCGTTCTCGGTACATTGTTTACGTATCAGATTAAGCACCTCAAATGGGGCTATAATGGCCTCTTCCTAGTGCGGTGGAGAACTGTATCAGCTCCCCCATTAACACACACGTCGCTGCGGAGGAAATTAAGAATCCGAGCTGAATGCCTGTGCTGCATCAGGCTGCCTTATAAGGCCGCCTTCTCGGTGAACAGTTAAGTGGGAATCAATACGAGGCAGGACCCGTTAAATTAACGGGTATTGTGTGTCTGCGTCCGGACGACAGTGTCGTCTGCGCCTCAAAACGAACGTCAAACCGCCCTCACTGCCTACGTCGCGCGGCATTGTGTGCGGAACTTCCGTTGACGAAAGGTTTGAGCAAAAGAAGTCTCGAAAGAACCGGGGCCATTGGCGTAGTCTTGAAGCATCGTCGAAGAGAGCAGAGCTGTACGCTGCGTTATGTGTGTGAAACAGGAGACTTGCTTATACCACATGTTTGCGGAATGATTGGTTTAAAACCTCACCAGGTATCCTATTTGGTCATCCCCATCGATTCATCTATATTCATCATTCACTCTTATTACCACCGTAGCATCCGTTCTGTAGAGCAAAAAAAAGTCAAACCTTTCACATCTGTGATAAGCTGCCCAGAAAACGGGCGGACATGAAGGATGTATCCCTTTACCTTCACCTACGTTGAAATGTGTATGGCATCACATATTCATCTCAGACCACTTCCGTTGCGTTGCCAATGTTTGACTAGTGTGTGAAACAAACTATCTGGCGGTTCTTATTGGGAAGTCTGGAATTCCAGGATTCTATTCGTAAGAAATTCTTGGTGATTTCTTCTTTAGAATTTCTCGGCTAAATGAGTAAAAATTATCTTCTTAACTTTAAATGGCCATAGTTATCTAAAATTTAGAACACGATTAAGCGAAGTCGATGCGGATTTAAACTCTTTTTGTTTTTTTGGTAATCAGTAAGTGCAACCGACACCTCAGGTCACGGCTTGTCATATGTTGTTGCGTCTCTGACACTATAACTTTCTGAATGACAGACTTCACTGTTAATTCAATCTCTCGAGTATGGCAGTGGATATTTTAATGTTTATAACGTACATTTTGCGCAAAGTTTCAAATAGGACAATATTTATATTATTAAACTGAATATTATTACATTGATTTTTAGAAGTATGTGCGAAGCCACATTTCCAGAATCTTCTTTCCCTCTTGGCACATGTTTAAAATGAGCCAGCTGGTAGAATGAATCAGACCAACAATAAAAAGTTGTTAAAGTTATTTAAATAATGATGAAAGGTAGTACTTTAAGTGATAAATATTTATCAGCATTTACTTCAGATGGATAATTAAGGAATTCAGAAAGCTATGTGAAGTGACCCAATGCTTTTGAGCCTGCAAACACATTTAACTGCAAATATCTAACTGAATGTTATTGTTTGTTGTGAGGAGGTGTAATCTGTTATTTCATTTTCTTGAGGTTCAATACGCGGCCATTCTTCAAGCGGAATTGGGGAAGTCGGTCGTCTTAAACTCGCCCCTTTCTGGTCGTAGATTTGATTTTATGATATGTGTCCTTCTTTTCTGGGGTCAGTTTCCTCCCAAGTAGGCAAGTGGGAAACTGCAGATGTTTTCACGTGAGTATTGTTTGTCATGTGCGTCACATTCTTGAAGCTGCGAATCGTGAGTAAGCAAACGTAACTGTTAAAAGCACTTAAACATGGCATAACCTTTCATTGCATGTATTGATTAAGGTTAGAATGAATGTCCCCTTTAAAAACTACCTTTTTCTGTGTGTCACGGACAGCATCATATTAAAGCAAACAATTTAAATTCTAAAGATTTATGTGATTGATTTTAATTTGTATTTTTTCAACAAAACATGATTTGTTAACGAATTGAAATAAATAGAAAAATGCGAGCTGCATGACATGTATGCATTGCTTTCTAAGTTATATCTTGGAGGCAAATCTTCAGCCTCGTACCTTTGTAAGGATGAAAAAGATGGTTATTAAACATGTTAAGCTCAGAGCTGTATATGGGATGTTGTGACACCTCATAATACAGATTTTGAAGATCTTGGACGGCGCTATGTGGATATGTGTTGCCTTACGACAGAAGAATGTTTTTAGACAACCCATCTCGGTGCACTCCTATACAGAATCTGACTAACGTACACATAGTTTCACCTTTATCAATCATCTGTTACTGATAATCAGGGTACGAATTTTCTCAATATAGGTATCAATAGTCGATGATACTGAATATCTTTGTCTATTCTCATCCTGAATGCTTTTTTGACTGCTTTTGGATGTTTGAATATATTCAGATCACAAAAAAAAGGATTACCAAATCTTATTCTATTTATACAAACGGAAAATAATGGCATAGCCATGTTTTCACCGCAACAACGCGAGCAAGCATTAGGTGATAATGCTAAAACTTACTATAAGTAAAGTCCATGTACTTGAAGGCGAGTAAGTGCACAAAGTTGTACAGAAAAACCTACAGACGATTAGAACAAAAGTGTTGATTCTTATTGACGAAACCTTGTGTCAGGGATTTTTTGATAACTGTTCCATAACTTTATTTTCAATTTTTTTGTAAATACTACGTGATACGGTAAGCCTTTTGTAAACAATATACTATATTCATTATGGAAGAATTACTGATATAATAATAATACTGATATAATAATTTTTGTTTTGTGCAAAGATTTCTTTTAAACATTGATCGCCAGGTATGCTAAAGTAACATAAAACGGTGGTGTTGCTCAGTAAAAATCATAAATCATTTACTGATTTTTTATTGAACATTCATAACGATTTTATCAAACGACCTATCTGGTTTCTTACCGATGCATTCCTTTGTCTGGTATTATTGTGTTACCATAGAGTAGACCATAGAATCTTTCCAAGCATGAAAGTCGTGATGAGCGTTTGTTCCAATAACGTGAGGTCCAGATCTCTGAACGGTTCGAGCGCTCGCGCTTTAAAAGCCTTGTCACTTACACGAGGCACACAGCGGACGAAACGAGGTCCAGAACACGAGACACTTGCATCATTTCGGAGATTAACATCTAGCCATTATGAGTCTCGCATATCATTTATGGGACTGAAGCAACATATCGGTTTCTCAGTCAGTGACCTCTTTCTCTCTCTCGCTCTTGCCTGCAAATGGCTCCACCCGTATCCTTGTCGTTGGTTCATACACTTCACCAACAATGACGTTTAATTGCTTAGCACTGCTCGTTGCGTTACGGAACGAACTGCGTTCCCTTGCGGTCATTTTGCGGCTCGCGATTTCACAACGAACAGTGGCATTATGCGGTGTGCGCAGTCCAGCACATGCTCGTGTCTTCTGAGAAGTTAATATCCTCGACCACGTGCATGATTACCCATATCACCGACACAACGATCGGCCGCGGCCGCGGGCGAGAAAAAAATCACTCGGCGCGGCTGACACGCGACAGAGTTCGTGACGTCGCCCGCGCCTGAGTCATGGGCCGCGCAGTAGGGGCTGCTGGGTGACGTAACCATGAGGGCGCCAATTTCTTAACGAATCCAATAAAAAACCTCGTTTTATCTGTTCAGTGCACAAATTGTCGGTAGCGTGAGGGGTGAAATTAGCAGCTAATGTGTTGGCACTTGCTGAGTAAATTTTCTCGGTTACTTCATATGGAATTTGCATCAATGTAATTGTTACTATATGCATATGATGAAACTCTGTTGGTTGATTCTTAGCACAAAGTGATTATTTACAATCTATCGAAGATATAAAAAGATGATAAAATGTACAGTAAAAAGTTTGCATATTAATTAAATGTGGGACGGCTGTTTAACAATAAATGGATTAATTTCCTGTTCCTGCATGTAATGTGCACATAATAAGTCAAAGCAACTTCATACTTCCATCAGAATTAAAAATTAAATATTACGTAAAACAAGTTAGAAAAAGGCTATTAGACAAATTTATTAAAAGTATGAAGTAATCAATTTTGTGAACGAACGCACGAAAATTTTGTCGGTGTTGTTGCTTTTTCCTTTTTATGAATTACTTTATGTATGAGTTGTAACAATTGCCTAACATTTGCTATTAAAATCCTACCACTAACTGTAGAATAAAAAATATTAATGAAAACTGCTTTCCAAAACGTTGTTCCTCATCTTAGGGTCTGTGCAATGGTGAAACAGACAATGCTTGAAATATCGTTGCTGACGATTCATAAAGACATCTGCCAGAGGCATTTACACATTTGGTGCCGACTCCCTGAAACAGTGTCACTGTTTTGAAGATGATGGCCAACCAACACACATAAAGCACTTAAAAGCATTATAAAATTCAGATAGAGTTTGAATGAGTGTTTTTTCTAAGTTTGGGTGATCTAGATTGTCTAGAATTCAGATAAGTCGTTTATGAACATGTTGATAAAGAAATGATTTTTTTCAGTCGCTTTACGTTTTTATTTGGATTGTTTGTATAGAACTAGTATAAAGAAGATACCAATGATGTTATGCGTTGGAATCTCGTGAGGCGGAATACTGCATTCATTGACTTTAATTTAGTGACAGTAAAGTTCCTTTATGAAAATTCTACAATGTTTTATTGCAATTTCTACTCTTTGCTTAATGGATGTGTAATTCACCAAAAAGACTCTACTCTGGTTATGAGGGATTCAAGATAATCAGGATCTAAGAGTAAAATCTGATAAAGGTTTACTTTACACTCTGAAGTTTTATACAATTTATAAATATTTTACACATTTGTAAATCATTTGAAATTCGATGACGGACATTGACGCTGAGTATGGAGGCGTTTTTTCAGTCAATATGTACTAAGAATTTCTTGGGTAATAAATACAATTATTGGTTGGGACGCAACTAAGGCTAATCCATATGAGTACATAGCTTGCTAATTGTTGGTCATGAGGACAGAGATTATCCAGACTCGCGATGCCCTACAAGGCCTGCCGGAGACTTCGACGCGCGTGTAGACGGGAAGAGGCAGTTCCCACGCGGCTGCAGCCCGGAACCGGAAACCAGTGAGGGCCGTAATGGATCGAGTAGCTGCACCCGGCCCAGACAAGTGGGCGGATGGGCGGGCTGTGCATCGTGATATGTGGTCTTGCTGAGGAGGTGGTAAACAGTTACAAGGCTGGAAGCACGCTCAGAGGCGCTTTAGCAGCCTTCCGCCGAGGCGATGTTAAACAGGCCCCCGGAACAGCTTCCTCTGCGTTTTTACGCTTCGGTAAAGAGAGCGAGCAATCCTTCGTTAAATCTGACGCAATATTCTACGTTGGACGGCTCTCAGTCGGCAGACGTTCATTTATTCAATTAGCCCGTAGACGTGTATACAAGCTGGTGTGGAAAAGAGAACATCCTTCAATGCAGTGCCTTATTTGATTTAAACGATACTTCACACGCCGCCGTCACTGTGAGCTAGCAAGGTGCACGGCTTTCACAGCCTGTGGTTACGTTGCCATACTATGATCAACTGGTTCCGCCTGATGGGCAGTGAATCTGTTTGTTTGTATTGCAATGTTTCTAAAAGAAAATTAAAATTTTTAAAGCTCAAATTTCAGCTATACAGATATTAATTCAATTTTATATTTTGTTATCGAAATTATAAAATTTGCACAAAAGATAAAGGTACGATTATGGGACTAGTGTATATGTGAGCTAGCGTATAGATTGTCATTTTATGATATGTAACGAGAAATATGTATTAATGACTAACGCAAATAAAATTATGTAAAATGCATGTTTGGTAAACGACCGAGTTAGAATAAATACATTATTTAACAGTGGCCAGTAATATTCAGGCCTTCAGGTCCACCAAGTCAATGACAAGTAAAGTAAGAAACAATTGTAAGAAGTGTTTGGACAAATCGCGACTGGAGATTCAAAATATCAATTTGCTCTGAAACTGTGCGACAAGTAATATTTTTTTTTCCATTTGACCGAGGATCATTGCCAGCGTAGGAAACGAGTAAAAGCAAAATGCAGGGCAGAGACCGTCAAACTGTGCCATTTGCTGCCCGTCGCTCTTCGAACCGTTGCGGTGCTCAGGCACTCAAACGGCGCGCCCTTTGGACATCGTGGTGTGGTCGCTCGTTAACAATTCGAGCTGGTCATCGTCACTGACTTCACCACCATTGCTACTGGGCACTCACACGCCGCACCCAACTGTGCACTTCAGTAGTTGCATTGACACCGACTTCATCTGTAAAGAGAATGTATGCCTTCGTTGCCAAATAGTATAACAGGTATTCTGTAAAATTTACTCATTCATCCACAAAACAAATATATCTACTGTCTCCACTCGCACCACTTCCTACCACAATATTTACTGGACATATTCCATCGTCCTGTGAACTACAGACTAAAGCATTTCTTCACAGATAGAGTATTCGTTGGAGATTTCAAAAGAGCTATAAATTGTCATTGGTAATAATTACCAACATACTCGTAGCAGTTACTAAATCATTCCATCCGTGACGCAGCTCTTAACGCACTTAACGCTGTTTTTCTGCTATATTTTCTCATCCATTATCAATTTTCTCTGCCATTGTGTTGTTGTAGAAACAGTTAAGTCACTACAAGGTAATGTTTTTATTTTTATTGAATGATTCATGTAACTATATTCAATTGTGGTCATTATAAGTACTATCAAGAACTGTAATTTATTACAGTAAACGATACCTTTTTTTATGGTATTGGCAATTAAAGTTGAATTACTTCCAAAACCATATCTTTTCGTCTCAATAACTATCAGCTTCATTAATGTCCCTAAATTTGACTCACATATGTTGGTGTTTCAATCATACTATTCGCAGCAACCACCAACACTGCAACATTTACGTCAACGCATCATACACCTAAATCGGTTCCGATTCTGCTATAAACAGACATAGTTTATCTTTATTAACCAAGTCTTCACAGTAATGATAATGACAGTTCCATCAATATCCAAAACCATTTCGAATAACAGTTTCCAATATCGTTGTAACAGTCAGCACTGCCACAATCTTAGCGTTTTCGTCATGGTCCTGAAGTACTTCTATCAGCTACCGAATCTTCCCCTCCCCACAACCACTGTCGGCGCCACCATTAATACCACTATCATGACCGCAACGCCGTATCACACGATCTGATTCTAAACGCTTTAAACATTCTCCGATTAATCTGCTGTTAACAGAACCTTCTCCTCATTGGTCATCGACACCGAGACCACCACCACAACAGTTCTCTCTCGTCGTCTATTGTCTCTTCCGCTCCCACTATCACTGTAATCTCCTCCAGTTCCATCACCTCTTTCGCTGTCTGGAGGAGAATTCTAGCGGCTAACTGCTCTGATCGGTAGATTTCCATGGTTTCTCCGAACAGTACTCTACGAAACGGGACAAGTATCTCTCCTTCAACTTTCTTCTGTTCTTGTTCTATCTTCTCCCCGTAATTACACGCACTTACCATCACATGCACTACACTTCTACATATACCGAGAGACCGGTCAGGAAATTCGAGCTTGTTCTGGCTGGGGCGGTGCCCCTCGGCTGGGAGATACTTACTTGGAGAAACCCTGTTAGCAGACGATAGGTCGGCGCCGGATCCCATCATCTATCGGGGAAGACCACATCCACCTCTCGAGACAAACCCACACACCACATTTACGGGAGTAATAACCTTAGCAGCTGACACGCCCGAAATCACTTATCAGTCTGTCAGTTCATCACTTCTTCCATTGCCACCGCTATCACCACCTCCCATTATCAAACCCCTGAACGTGCACTTGGTTCCATTACGATCGGCCACCTCCTCTTCCCCACCATCTCCGTTCATTCATCCATCAGCACTACCACCACCACCACCACCACGGCTACCTCCACTACTTGGGGATCCACAAGAAACAGCGTCTCCAAGCAGTTCGATACGGCGGGCGCGCGCCCCAGTAAATTGATTTATCACTGGTCGTCCTTCTCCTCCTCCGCGCCACCGCCGCCGCCGCTCCGCGCCACGCTCCGACACAGTCCGCGGCGCGCCGTTTTTCTGGCGTTGGCGCCCGTAGTTAGACCGGTCCTCGCGGTCAGCTCTTCGGCGCTGCTTGTTAAGGAGGATTTTCTGATTTTGTGCGCTTCAATTCGTTGCAAAAACCAGGCAGAGAAAAGTTGGGCTCCGTGCGGGCGGTGTGGCGAATCGTTATTTTTGCACCTGTCGGGAGGCTGTGGGAAATTGGTAATGACATAAATGAGAACATACGAAGTGTCTATTGCATATGTGGCTCATTGACGTCGTACATACAATTTTGAAGTTATATTTTAATATTTTATGTAACGTTGATATGTTTCTATTTGTTTCATTTTTTGATTTTGGAGCATTCGACAAGCTAACTTACTGTAGCCTTCAGTAAGCACACGCCACTTTTCTCCTTTGACTCTGCAAGGGGTTGTTAGAAAGGAAACTTCGCTAGTACACTTTGCAGTTATGGTGAACATAAGGATTTATCGTTGATTGCAATACTGAGGTTCTTGGAAATCGTTTGCCCTTAACTCCTCAAAACCACAAATGCCTACAAGGCATCACGAGACAATGACGGTAATTCGTTCCCCCTAAACCAATGATTACGTCGTAGGAGGTTCAAAGGTGATAGGGCTACATGAAACTGAACGCATGTTAGTGCTACAAAACTGGGCGACTTGTAGCGTAGCTGCTAGCAAGTTAACCACCTCTAGGTACCTCGGTTCACAGCCCGATCGATCAATTTCGGATTTGAGATTATCATAGTGAGTCATGGAAGGTTTCTTCACGTTTCTTTTTCGTTTTCCGTTCTCATTTTTCCATTTACTCCCTCTTTATTCTCATTACTCACTGCATCATCCTTCATTGCCGTTATTACAGCCACATCGCAATAAAAACATTCTGCCAGGGATAACAGAATTTGTCCGTGTGTTTAAAAAAAGTACGTTGCCTAATTACGGTCACTACAACCTCTACGAATTTCACGCCTTGGGATAAATAAAATAGTCTACAAAACTGTTCCGAAGAAATTTATCTCACAAACCATCTCTAGGAGCACCTGCCTTTGTAGTAATTTGGTAATCGAGCATCCTTGCCGCCAGTCAAGGCTCAACCCTGGCTGGCACGTCGGGACATCTGAGAAGACGAGCAACAGGTCATAAGCTGTAGCATGTTTCCAGTTTCTGTAGTTTTTCCACTTAAGACTCATGAATAATCAGTGATATATACACACTCAGAGGAAAGCACAGCACGCGGTCGCGAAAACAAACCATCACGCAACCGTTCGTGGGCCGTTCGCGCCCGGAGAGTAATGAGTTCGTGTCTCTCACACGCGTTGGAGTCTCCTGCGGGATTGGAAAGCGCTCGGCAGCCGCGTTATCTGAAGGGCGCGGCTGAATTCCTTCTGCGCTGCTGCGGCGGCGGTGGCGGTGTAAAGGTCAAACGGTCGCCGCTCGCGCATGCGCAGCCAGACGCCTTACGTAAGCAGCAGGCGGGGGAGATCATCTCGCAGCCCCCGTCGGGGAGCGCGCCCCGCCCGCGGCCTGCACTCTCCACGCCCACTCCCCGCCCACGCACCCTCACCGAACAGAGCACCGCCCGCGCCCTACCTGCACCCCAGCCGTGCCCCGCCCACACGCCGCGCACGCCCCGCCCATGCCCCGACCCGCCCACGCCCCGCCCACGCCCTGCCCACGCCCTGCCCACGCCCCGCCCACGCCCCGCCCACGCCCCGCCCACGCCCTGCCCACTCCCTGCCCACTCCCTGCCCAGCCCTGTCCACGTCCTGCTCACGCCCTGCCCACGCCCTGCCCACGCCCCGCCCACGCCCCGCCCACGCTCTGCCCACGCCCTGTCCACGTCCTGCCCACGCCTTGCCCTCGCCCTTCCCGCATCCTGCTCGCTTCCTAACTGTTCCCCATCCGCTCCCGTCCGCTCCCCGTCCGCTCCCCGTCCGTCCCCCGCCTATCCTCTCCCGCGCTCCAAGTGCACTCTGCTCGCGCCCCACCTACCCACGTTTTTGTCCATATTTCCGCTCACATGAGAATTCGCGCCCTTGAGACTTCGATCTCGCCCGGTTTCGCTTTACCTCTTCTAAATTTTTCTTTCCCTTCTTCAGCATTCCGTACGTCTATCATTACCTTCTCTTTTATGTGTATTACGTCTGATAAAATATGTTTAAGTTTCTTATTATTTGTTTCCGTCTCTGGAATGTTTTTTTATTTTAATATGATCCCATCTAACTTGCACTTATACGCACTTAAATGCACTAATACACACACAAGCATGACGGAAGAAAGAAGACCAAGTTTGTGACTACAATGGATCTGTTAAATATTGGTATATTTCTTTTATGGTAAGAAATACCTTTTTCTTCTCCACAGTCGTGCCGCTAAAATCATGTGCCCATAAAATGTTTTTTACATATTTCCTGACCCATACTTGAGCATCTGTGCTGTACATGATGTGCTGTTCATATGAACCATCCTTCCTCTGCTCCAGTGCTCTACCCCTTGTTCCCCGTACCACCTGCCCCCTTCATCGCCCCCTGCACGATCTCTGCCGTCCTTTTGAGCCCGATCAACGCCCCCACAGCTCCCTCTCCCTTCTTCCGCGCCCAAGGGTCATGGAACGCCCACCCGCGACGACAAGCCACTCCACGCCACCGAACAAAAGGAACTTACATAATATTTTATTGGCATGAGATTTGATCTTATTTCCATGTTCGGTGGTGCTCGTTCGCTCTGCCCTGAAGAACCCGTCGGAGAGTGCAGATTGGTATGTGCGTAAGAACGTATAAATACTCGAGGAAAATTGATCTTTACGGTCGTTTGTGTAACTAAGTACAATTACTTGAATTTGCTGCTGCCGGATCTCGTTTAATTAAAGGTCCGGTTGGGTGAAGCAAGATCATCTTGGAATTATTTCCAGAGGAATTTTAAACGTGGCTTCGGGTGTTCTCATTTTTGGGCTGAAGAAAAATGTGTATCCAATTGGAATTGCTTCTTCTATCATTAAGAAAGTAATCTCCTTTGTTTTATATAGAGTATTTCTCTTTCTAATTCTGAAATACGTATTCTTTGATCTATTATGAGTTCATTAAGTGTAAACTTATGTGAGCCCTTATGGAAAAAATACCTATACAATTTGAGCTCAAAGAATTGTCAATTTTTCTACTTAAATTATTAGATGAATAGCTATGAGTTTCAGGCGACGTTACGCAGATCTCTTCATTTTATATCTATTACATTAATTCTAATGAGGCAAAATACTGTGCACAAATTGAACATATTTGATATCAACTTTTACTCCACTAAATTTGATTATTTATGGTGTATCATTCTAAATAAAAACAGTGAGAAGTGTGGAGGGTTGAGGAGGAATGGTGTGAGCTTAGGAATATGTTATTGTGGTCTGATTTGACCTTTGGGGAAGCTTGATTTTATTCTAGTAATTCCACTACTGTATTTCCCGCTCCAGGGACCAGGTTTAAGGCAGCGTTAACTTTTTTAGTTAGTGAAGAAATATGCTGAGCGGTAGTCTCGATGTTCAATTCTTTATGAGGCTGTTTCTTGGAGATAGCCGTACCGTGGAGACGATTCGATCTGACACATGAAGAATTTTATTTTCAAATACTTGAATTAGACGATCCGGTGCCCGAGGTCGTTAAGGCAGTAGTGATCTCGGGCCGAAGGATCACTGGTTCGAGATTCGTCTCGGGCATGTTTGTACTTTCATCCCCTATAATCACCATATCATATCATCTTCACAGTTACCATACCGTTAAATGCAATAGTAGTCGCCAATGACCTAGAGGTTAATGCGACCTTAAAATAACAACAAAAAAATTCTTGAATTCCTTATAGGTTTGAAAGTGCAGCACCCTCCATAAAGGACATTCAAATTTTAGAGGTGATTTTACAGAGATTTTTTATAAAGTTAAAGGGTTGTGTCAGTTTGAAGCACCGATTTACTATTTATTAGTGGATATAGATTGAAGAGAGCAGCATAAGTTTTCTTTGGCCGATAGAAGGTGTAGTATTTCCACGTGGGACGAATGTCCAACATTACTTACAAGTAATTTACTGGTTTGTTGGGTGGTAGCCAAGACACTGGTGAATTTGTTATTGCGATCATTTGAGAGGGGGTATTCTTTTCAGAGCGAAAATGTTTGCGATTGATCTTTTCAGAGCGAAATATAAATTTTTTATCGCCCCAAAACGTGTTAATGGCTGATTGTAAGTTGATGATCGCTTCCCATAATATTTAGTTTGCACAGAATATCGCGTCTCATCTGCGTATAAAGTCGTGGAACGGTTTGTAGCACTCCGTATGTCGGCTGTTAAGAAATTAAATAAGTTTGGGGACAGAGACGAATCTCCGGTCTGGATTCTCTTACAGATGAATAGAGTAAAATTTATTTGATTTTCTGTTTGGGGTGCATGTTCTGCGTCACCAGGAGGTATGGTTGGCAATGACATCGCCTAGGATATTATAGTAGACAGAAAACAGAGTGTTTCGGTAAGTTTACTTTTGGGGAATGTTAGAAATATCTTTATGGTTATCGCCGAGATCTTGTAGTAATTCATATTAAAGATAGATAATAGAGGTAACCAGACCACAATGAAATAGTGTATTTAACACATTATACACTAATACACATATTACAAAACTAGTGTCGGTGACCTTTCTTTCATTTAAACTGCACATAATGGCATTGGAAATTTATTAAATTTTAGGAGAGAGTTACTTTGATTTTCTGTATATTATCCTTGTTAACATCATCAATTTTGTTTTCTTTGTACTCGATAAGCACACCGCGGATTTCTGCACTGAAGTTATTGTCCGATGGATCTCTGAATGTGTGATACTGGCCCTTATTTTGGGCGAAAAGTGAATAGCTTTTATGTACACATGTATTGTGTTAAGAACATGCTATAAAACTGGTTTGAATCAAAAGCACTATGATTAAAAAACGCGTATCGAACAGGGATGAGTTTTCGTCCACAGAACAAGCGACAAGTGAGAGGCAGTGCTGCAGTGTTGCTGTGTTCAGGGTGGTGGAGGACGAAGAGCGTCGTCGCCCCCACCTCCACCACCTTCGTCTCCGCCATCGCCACTTCTATTTCCAACTTCAATACTTCAGTATCCTCCACCTTCATATTCATCAATATCAAACCTACTTAACAAAAGTATGTTCATCTTACGTTCACTAGTTACCATTCAGAACGTGCTGGCAAAATGTGGGTTTCGATTCACAGAACAGACAGTATGTAGGAGGCAACAGTTGCGATGTTGGCGGCGGAGGCGGTGGTGGTGGCGGTGGAGATGAGGTCCGCGGCAGCGTCACCGCCTACGCCGCCGCCGGCGACACCGCTGCAGCCTCCGTCTCCGCCTCCGCCTCCACCTCCGTCCTTGCTTCCGTCTCCACCATCGCCACTTCTATTTCCAAATTTGTTGTATTTCTCTACCAGCAAATTCACCATTGCCAAACCTCCTGGACAAACGCATGTTCCCCTCACGTCCACTACCTATCATTCAAAACATATCGAACTGTGTAGTTGTCAAAAGGTGCTGTTTGGCTTCACAGAGGCAGACACCGGAGTGTGGGATGTGGAGGCGGGGGGGGGGAGACGCGTCTACGCCTGCGCCACCGCGCACGGCATCGCGCCGCCGCCGCCGCCACCTCCGCCGTCCGCGGCCCGGCAACGCCGCACGCCACTTTTTGTTCGGCCGGCGTCGGCGGCGGTGCGGCGGCGGTGCGGCGGCGGTGGCGGCGGCGGCGGTGGCGGCGGCGGCGGCGGTGGAGGCGGCGGGCGGCCGTCGGACCGCCGGACTATTAATTGCGAGTCTGCGCCTTTTTATCCCCCGCGGAGCGATGGCGGGCCAACATGTTTTATGAGGACTGCGCTTGGCGGCTCTCCAGCCAGGAAGGTCTACTCCGCGTACACACTGTATGTGTGTGTGTGTGTGTATGCGCGAATGTATGTGCGCGTGTGAATGTGTGCGTTCTTGCGCAGATGCTGTCGGGTTTTTTATGGACTCTAATCTGCCGCCCCCCGCCCACGCTTTGAAGTCCTCGTGAGGGGGGCGCGAACGAAGGTGATCGCTTAGGTCTCATTAAATGTGCGTATAAAAATTTTCGTGTGGCGATTCTAGAAAAGGAAAGTCTTCTTCTTGTTCTTTCTTACTTCTCCTGACTTTGGTATGTTGACATATCATTCGCAAAGGGAGAGGCACGATTTAGACATTACGTGTTTTTTTTGTCAAGGAAAATGAAAGAAATACGAAATGTTTTCAGAAAAAAATGAACCTTGAACGCAAATGCCATTATGTGAACCAGGAAAAACACCTCGAAATGCTGTCAGAACTTATGGAGTTTGCTAAACAGATCTGTCAAATATGTGTAATAGAGAACTAATTCTAAGTTGTGTCGTTTTTCCTGTAGGAGTCCTTTTCGGTAATGTAATCTCTCTCGCAACGGAGCTTTGCTAGAAAGAGAAAGTTTTCAATCTGATGGAGGTATGTAAACGAAAGTCACTCAGTACCTGAGTCTCTGAGACAGATTAAATATCCGCTCGAGATAAACGCAAGTGCTGTAACTCGAGGCATGTGGTTATCAGCAAGTGGGAGAGTAAATGGTCCCTTCTTCTTTTCAATAAAGGTTAGATGGGAATGGAATACTGTGTTCTTCTGTTTTATTTTGGTCATAAAGAGGATCTCTAAACTTTTATCACAAATTTTATTAACTCTTGATCGAGAAATCTTTTAAACCTCCATAAGTGTTTCTCCTGTAAACAGTAACCTGCACCAGTATTACAGTATCTACTTTTTCAAATAAAACACATAACAAAATTGCACTAGCGTATCGCGTGTAAGCAAGTACACATAAATGATGAATCTCTTTATTCTTGTTTCGTTTTGTCATTTAAAGCACCTCTTACGAATCAATTATTAAGAAATATCAATAATCTTGTTTGTTTGTAAAATAATTTTAATTTTAAAATTTTATATGAATTGTATATGAATAAAAAACTTTTATTGCAAAAGAAATCTCTTATTATTTTGTACACAGAAAATACTGAACTTATGTTTTGTATTTCATGTCAGTACACTTCAAGCCAATCACATTGAGCGAAAAAAAATTAATAACGTGTAGATGGAATCGGAACGCAGCTAGTGGCATTTCATGTCCTGCACAGAGACCTCTCGGGAGTATTGCCTCATTGCTCAGTAATCCGCGCCCCATCTCAGACGCAGATGGTCCTCGCTCGTGTCGCCATATTGCTTAAAAGATGGTGAACGTCGCTACATGCTCGGCCGCGTTCATTTGTTTTCCGAACTGTCAAGTGCAGCCTTTCGAGATGATTGCCTTAGCGTGTACCGCTCGGGTGGTTCCGAGCTATGGGGTCGCATGGAGGATGGGAGGGTACGCGGCACTCGTGTAGGTCGTCGATCTCTCGAAGAAGGGAGGACACGTCGCGTGCTGTGAGAGTCTCCGCACCACCCACAGGAAACGATTTGAGCGCCTCCACCAAACGTCACCGTAACGTACTCTTATCTTTACGTTGGCAAATCACGGACGGTTCAAAAGGTATATCAAATTGGTTTTGTGTTTTTTCGTGAGACTCCACATTCTAGGCATCCTCCTCAGTTATTTCGAAAAGCTTATTTGATTTAATTTCTATGTGGTTTACAATTTTGTATTCCAAGGTTGTTAAATATTTTACATCAGTTAATATTATAATTAGGCATTGTAAGTTCACTTAAGATTTATTTTTATTTTGTATGTCTAATAAGTTAAGCTAGTGCAGAACTGGACTAACGATTCAAGAAGTTTTGCATTGTGAATAAAATTAAGAGCTTTTTGCTATTATTAAAAATGGTTAAAAATTAAGGCGCTCTAAATAAATTTCTCGTAAATCGAGAATGAATACCATGTAGATTACGCAAACTTTTATCGAGGTTAAATTTGGATAGGCAAGCTAGATCTACAATTGAGAAAAATCATATTGATAATGTCTGAGGCGTGGTTAGCAATGCTTCGGTAGTCAAAATTGAAACGTTCTTCAGAATAAAAAGTCCTGAGAAACTAGATGTTCTACTGCAGAACATACTTTCTTGCATTATTGTGAAGAGTTACGTATTGTAATATTGTAATTCCTACCCTACTAACACGTCAACAATTACTTGGAAAAGTCCAAACCAATTCCAACACAGCGTCTGCGGTTCATATTCCATATCATTTCGGTAGCCTGGAACATGACTAATTCCTTATTTCAACAAAAGAAACAAAGTGAATAAATCTCAACTGTTTCAATATTTGAAGCACATTATTCAGACACGCAAGAATAATTTACAACAAGCCTGTCATGGTTACATCAAGGTGAGCTTCCAATTTTTGAATAATTATACCATAGTCAGCCATTAAACCTATTTAAAAAAAGAAGTGAATAAATTAATCATCCAGTGCTGAAGGCCATCCAATATATTGCCTTACGAAAGCAAAAATATCGTCTTTTATCCCTTAAATGTTATGTTTGGAACATAATAGAAGCGTTTCGACGATTTTGTTTTTCAAGCAAATACATCATCACAAATTCAACATTTGATCATCGTCTCACTGCGTGTAGTGTGTGGAATATATTCAAACTATATAATCGTAACTTCGATGTTATTACATAATACCATTAACCACACATAATCTTAACAACCATTATATATTCTTGTAATTGACATAGTGACATTAATATTAAATAAATCAAAACCTTATGGTTCCATCCATGTCGACCAAAAAACAAGAAGAATTCTAAAAATTTCAAACTGCGGTATCGCGGCGTTACCATGGTGTTACGAACCTTCAGATCTAAATGAAATTCAAGCGGGAAATATATATCTTTAATATTTGTGGGAAGATGCCGAAAAAAATTGAACTTTTTCAATTTTCGAACTTCCAGAGAGAACAGTGAAAATGCGGCCTACGCCGCTTCGTTATGCATCATTTTCCCCATGCCAAGAAAATATTTAAAGAAAAAGCTTTGAGCCATTTTTGAGAAAGTTTGGAAAATGTTGAGGCTTCGTATAAATTGGTTACGTAATATCAAGGCTGAGATGTTTCTTTGGAATGAATCCTTAGCTGTGATTGGGGTGGGTCCCGTTCTGAAAAAAATGGAAAGTTCTAGTGGCAGGTGTGAAGGGACGTCAATTTCTGAAATTCCGTTGTAAAGGACAGCGACGAGAAGAAGAAGATTGATAGGGCTATAAAACCAACAACTAAACAACTAAAAAATATAGAATTATATTCAGTTTCAACTTTTATTCAGAAAACACAAATACCTGAAACGTGTATTGTTTAAGGCGTTCTTTAAATTTTAAGTAAATTATTTAATTATTTAATGGAAGAATTACTAATATGATCAGTAAGTTAAACAACATGGTTTAGTAAATTTATTATGAACCTAAGAAGTAAAAATAAATTTGAAGCGACGAAGAAAATATTTTCTTTGATTTCATCAAATTTAATATGGTATACTAATTTCAATCAACACGTGTGTTGATTCTTTTTAGTCTTCCTTCCCATGCTTACTCTCACCTAAAAGCTAACCTTAAGTTTTTCTATTAGGTTTCACTGTACCATTGTTATCAGTAATTGTATTTTTCTCTTTTTTTTCAGGTAGGTGAAATATCCTCAAAGGAATACGACAAACACCATTATTAGTAAGTACATGTTCCCTATTCGGATCTGCAAGTTTTGAAAAGTACGTCGTTTACAGTGCTTCAAAACTTCAATTATCTTATTCAAACTTTTATTCTGGAAGATATCATGCGTGATATTTCCTTCTCCCAATGATAAAGAAAAAATCCTCTGAACATGGCGAGATAGAAACCAGCAACATCTTGGTATGGGTCGACTAGGTACGATATGCATGAAGAACCAAAATGCCTTGAATTGACATCTAACATTATTTAACATACAAGTAGAATAGTCTTTGTGAATTGGTAGTTGTATTAGAGTTGAATTTGTTTAGTCGCGAATCGGTCAACTTAGGAACACGTGAATGTGTAATTGTACCGAGCGAGGCTCAGTCATATTTTTGCGGAGATAAGTGCGCGTGACCATTTTTGGAGGATCATCATTTCTATGCTGTATCCTTTTTTGCTCCCTAGGGTTGTTAGCCCTGGAAGAATGAAGATGAAGGATGAACGAACAATTACAAACATATAGACACACACAAACATCAACACCGCGGGCGGGATTAGAACCCGTGACCCTTCAGGCGCGATGCAGGTACGGGTCTTTAGCCTTCGTGACCTCGGCTATCCGGGCCGGCATTCGAGTTGTATTATTAGTAATAATTTTTCATAATAAGTGTATAGCATGTTCATTGGGTTTAGTATAAAGAACAATGAAAATAATGTGATGTAGGGAATGATGATGGAGAACGGTGTGGGGAAGCAATGGCAAAACGGGGCAACCCGCCGAGAGCTCTCTCTTCGTCCACCTCAAACTCCCCATGAATTGTCCGACGGTCGAACTGGGTTTCCAGCAGTGGAGGGCATCCGCACTAGCCATTACGCCACCAGCCCCCAGTCCACGTCGATCTCCTCTATTTTCCTCGTCCCATAAATCTCGCGTGGTGAGACGCATTCCGCCAGATGCACATGTCGAAAGCCCGGCTGCGGCGCGCCTCCAGATCGCCCAGGGTCGCCGGTCATCGCCGGGCCAGGGCACCGAGCGCGCGCGCGGTCCACTTTCCCCGCGCCGATTCACCTGCGTCTCCGCGCGATCCTTTTTGTGCGTGCCGCCTGCGCCGCCGGCGCCGCCAGCGGGTGACGCAACGCGTTCTTACGCCACGCACTCCATCGCCCACCTCCCCCCACCCCACCCCTGGGCGTCGCTCACACGACCCCGGGCGGCGAGCTTCTGGAACGGTCTCAAGGTTCCCGCTCGAAAAAGAAAAAAAAAGCACCGCTGGTAATGCCAGTGATCTCAACATTATAGCTGGATGCACAACTGCAATACTTTGAAGTGTTGAAAATCGTGACGATCGTTTTTCGTTAGGTTGGCAGTGGGGAACGCCTACCTACAGACTTTCGTACGAGTTAAATGTGTGTTGTGTGACGATCGTTTTTCGTTTGGTTGGCAACGGTGAACGTCTACCCACAGACTTTCGTACGAGTTAAATGAGTCTTGTGTGTTGTTAGTGGTACTTACTCGTACAATCGTCTCTGTCAACCAAAATGCCAAAGTATTGCACAGCATTCGGTTTTGAAGAACGCCAAGAAACTGTAAACTACTTGCGAATGCTATTAGATGAGATATTATTTAGTAGCCATTACTACAGTAATATTTTGTTAGGATTCCGACGACTATTATTTGCTATAAGATGATCTAAATAAATTATTAAAGACACGCAAACTAAGAACACTCCCCTTTGTGTAAATGAGACTCCACGAAATGAAAGACTAGATTTTGTTAAAGTATTGTAGGTAAATTACAATTTCAAAGTATTAGATATTGGCCACATTCAACATTTAAGGTTTATTTCTGCTATTTTATTCTGGGATAACTTCAATAGAATAGACGTGCACCTTCATGGCGGGCCGTCACGGTGTCTCATTAAAGAGTGTTGTCTCCAGTCTGCCCTGGGTAATGCGGCCTGCCGCAGAAAAACACATCTTCCCCTGTTATCGCGCCGGTCAAGCTCCGCATTGCGCATTGTGGCCATGTTTGGCGCAAGGTTTGATCCTTGGGCGCCGCGGCTCGGCGGCGCTGGGTGGCGATTGGATTTTGATTGCGGGCGGTTAATATGTGATTGGTGTTGATTTGTGGCTTATTATGCGCGAATGAAACTCGCGCGTGGCCGCCGGAAACGCGAGAAATGAGTGTGGCGACAATAATTTTAGCGTATTAACTCTAATTGCCGAGCAGACCGCACCTAGCTCGGCGGTACCGCACCTAGAATTATCCACTTACAAACCGTGGCATTCGGGTTGCGCGGCCGCGGGGCGGAGGCACGGAATAAGCTCGAGAATCGGACCACGTGGTGACAGTTCCTGCTGCAGGAGGTTTGTTTGCCAGTGCAGTCGCGGAACAAAGTTATCTGGGAGAAATATTACCTTGAAACGTTTGGCATTTTTGTTCCATTATTTTTCAAAATCATTCTAATGTAGAGTTGTTGAATGGTACCGGATATAAGGGTCTACCTTTTGATCGAATGTCAGAAACTAAAATAATTATACAATTTAAAATATTCTAGTTATTGTTTTCTGAAATGATAGTATTTTGAAGTGAATAAAATGACTACATGAATTTTATAATCCTCTTGCTATGCGGACGGCTGGTGTTGTCTTTTCGCAACGTACTTTATGCTAATCATATTCTTTATTGACTATGGAACGTACCATTACTGATATTGTGAATGTTCTCGTCTGTACCAACTTCTTTTGCACTCATTTTCTGTGCATTTTCTCCTCTACCATTTTCGTCATGTATTCCTCCTCGCATACTCTCACATCCCTCCCTATCTCTTTCTCCTTCCATCCCTATCTCCCTCCTCATTATATCTTTATCCTCCCCTTCTCTCTAAACTTTTACTCTCACCCAACGTATCCTACCGTGATGAAATTACTCATGAGATGTCAAGAGTCCTGAAAAAGAACGAAATAAAAGTGCATGTACTCCTCCCTCCCACGAGAAGTGCCCTGCTCATGAAGCCACTTCGTGCCACGGAGAAAGGAAGCCAGATCTCGTCCATGCGCTCCATCAGCATAGAAAGTGTGACTGAATTGAAGCTACACAAATGATCACCCAGTTACGATGTTATCACTTTCGGTTAGCATAATGTCCTAAAACGCCACGTCAGGAGTGGCTTTCAAATAACTTCATACGTAATCTGATAAATGCACAATGCAGCCATATACATTTATTAGGTATTTTACGTAACATAATGGCAACAAAAGGAAGTAAGTTGTTTTAACAGCTTAATCGTAGGTTCGTATAAACAATGTTTCCCCAGCAAAATTATCAAAACAATGTTACACAGGAATACTCAAATATTTTGTATATATTGACATCACGCCTTGTTCCAATGAAATTGCATCTTTTATGTAACACCGTCATATCACTGTAGGCCAAATTATTTTATGTAGTAAACAGAAATATTCGTCTGTACCATTCTTCTTCAGGAAAATAATATTTTGCCTTTAGTGTTATTGCAACTCTAAAAAAAGTCTTATAATTTATTAGAATATTCATCGCGGTGGTTAACTTTTATTCTCACCATCGACCCTGTATTCGTAAGCCCTTCTTGGTCGGTCTCCTTCAAGAAACGTTCCACGCGAGATCGTCGCATGCGGGGCCCTCGTCGCCCGGGGAGAAGCAAGGAGGCGCGCGCGGGCGACGGGTGTGGGGGCGTCGGCGGTGCAAGGCCGGCCGTCGGGGCGCGGGCGACGGCGCCGCGGCCGCCCCTTGCGAACGCGCTCGCGACGCCCCGCGGCGTCGGCGTCGGCGTCGGCAGCGTCGCGGCGGAGACGCGCGATCCCGTTACGCGGCCCTGACGTTCCGCGCGCCGGCCTTGACTCCGCGCCGCCGCCGCCCGCCCGCCCGCCCGCCCGCCCGCCCGCCCGCCCGCCCGCCCGCGCAGCGCCGCCGGACGCCGCCTGGCCCACAGGACGTTCCGCTTAAAAGTATTTTCCACTCATCGCCCAAAGGGGTTTGCAGAAACGAGAAACATCCCAACCAATGGACGGCCAGGGTGGCATCAATTGGTGTCACTGCAGCGCCACCAACCGGGAGGGCCTAGGATTCCGGCTACGACGGTGGCAGGGTCTTCTCCTACACTAGCTACAGAGCTACGGCCGGCGTTCAGCCGATGTCTGGAGGAGAAATCTAGAGGCTGGCTGCTCTCGTTGGTACTTTTCCATGGTTTCTGCGCTCAACACCAGGCCAATGCCGAAGCAGTACCATAACAAACGGGCCACGAACCGCCCTTACTTACACACACACACTTGCATGCAATACGGTTCTACATATGCCGGACGACCGGTCGGGAGCTTGGAGATTGACCGGGTGGGGCGGTGCCCCCGCTGGTGGAAGATATCTGGTTGGGAAAAAATCGCTAGTTGGCGGGCGGGTCGGTGCAAGATCTCGTCATCGAGCCGCGAAAGACTACCGTCACGTCCCGCGATAAAAAAAAAAGCTCTAGCTTTATGTACCTAATGACCTTAGACGTTGAAGCGCCCAGAATCACTAATCAATCTATTAAACAAACAAATAAACAGAACCTTTCCTCCCATACTTGAAATTATTAGAACTAAAGGGCCACGAGTTACAAAAAGCCTTCTAGTATTTGTAAATGTTGATATCTCGATTATGGTAAAAATATGACTTATATAAAACTGAGCGGGATGGTCGTGCAAACAATGTAACTTCAATGAACATTTGGTTTAGCTTGTTACTGTATACTGGATTACAGATATAATGAAAATTCGATTACAGCTTGGAACTTAAGGCAATGATTCACAAACATAATAAATGAGCTCTACCCTATCCCGTTATAAATACTTCTCAACATCGGTTGTAATGAACCTAGTATATACAACTTCCAGAATAATAAATTGCGTCTTAGTACTGTGACTTCATAAAACTCTGAAGATTTGTAGGTGAGAGCCTCGTACGTTCTTTTTGTAACATCGATGATAAATGAAAGGGTTTGAGAGAATCGTGTTACAGAGGGAATTACTCCAGCTAATCACTGACAGTTGTGCACCTCCTGAAGACTTCATCGTCGTGAAACACAAGTTAAATACTTGAGAAATTCGATATAGTTAGTACCTAGTGAATATAGTAAAAGTGTTTTACAGAACAACAGAAAACAAGTATGATATTTGCCGGAGAAAATACAGAAATAAAGGAAGTGATCTAAAGTAGTCATTCAAGCGAATTAATACTTCTCTTAAGCATATAAAATGTGTGGCCAATATAGAAAAATCAAAAACAATTCCTGACCGAATCGAACCCCGCACGGAATAGACTTCCAACCTATTCGACCATTACTATTATACCACTATTCCAACCGTTTATTCTTCCTAGTACCTCTAACGTAACTAAATGAAATCTCTAAATGAATAAAAATGAAATGGATTAAGTTGTTTGCTCTAAGTTACTTTGTCCTTTCCAACGCTTGCCTTGCACAACCAATTAAACTAACAGTTGTTGAAACGTAAATTAACATGAAAACCTACCCGTAGTATAAGAAGTACAATATCCAAACGAGTTACTCTGAAGTGATTACTTACACGGTTCCTCTAAGGCAAAAATTAATAGCTTCTAATTTGGCGATTAAGACAGAGGCAATCTACTAACATTCAATGTGCCTATCTATGTTAATCGATTTTAGTAAACGTGTCTGATGTAATGTTAAACACGGAAGTTTTGCATAAACGAACAATAATATACACCTTCCTTTAATAAACACAGACAACTGAGCCTTTCACTAGAATGCAATTTTTGCCGTTCTCTGGACGCAAAATTCTTAGTTCCCTGTCTCCAATTTAAGAGCAACAAAGGTTGAAACATTAACCCTCCTTTGAGTGAAACCTTCCACATCCATCCTCTTATCCTTTCGTTGATTCACAGATTACTGTACATTATGGTTGTGCTTTCCCTTCCTAATCTTTTTCTTAATCTCATATCAACGCAATTTCCTTTCTAAAGAATGACCAAGTCCACTTGAATTCTATACTTATTGTAGGGAATATCTTTACTTATTTCTTGCAAATGTTTGAGAAGTGACTCAGACGTGTTTATTAATTCGTTCTGCTCATTTCGCCAGTCGTTATATTTTATTTGAACTCTATCCTGTTCCACTGCCTTTTCACTTTTTCTCAAGCAACTCCACCCATTTCCAGAGAAGAGGTCAAGGTGATTCTTCTTCTACGATTTGCTTTCCGCAATCTGGAACGTGAAATTTTTTAAAACGTTCTTTGCACAATACACTGAGAGTTGACCAAGAAGTTAAATGAAGATGAACAGGACCTCTCCTCTAAAGATTCGCTTGCGATTCCAACAAAATAAAAAGCTTCCTTCCTGTTGTGTATTACACTTCTAACACAAAAGTAACTGTGTATTTATTACAGCTACAATTTTAGTTCATTTCTGCTTTTGTTTATTCTGTTGTAAAAAAATAAAAATTTATATTTTTAGTTTTTATTTATTAGATGACGCATATCTTTATGAAAATTGAAGCATTTATCTTACCATTCTACCCCAGTTGAAAAATGTTACATATATTATGTTATAAATATGTTATATATGTATGAAAATGTTTCCAAGTATTCTTTTGGTACAAATTAATTCGGTCAGCGCTTAAGGTTGATAATTTCATTTTACGTTCCTGTTCAGAATATTTGAATCTTAAACCTGACATTGTTCCTTTCAGTAAGAATCTATTATATTTTGCACTTCAGAGTTCCCACCACGAGATACGGAGGTAAACAAGAGAAAACGCCGTTTAAAGTGAAGAAGACCTTGAGGTGTCACGAGTGTCCGAGTGAGGTCGGTAGTTTGCTGCAGTTGAGAACAGCGTAGGCGTGAAATGATCATTTGCATCCCGCTCTCTCACATCTGGAGTCTCGGAATCGCCTAACAGTTATTTTCCAGGGAAGATACACGCAAAGAACAGGTAATAGGTCGGAAGTAGCGTTGAACGGGCAATGTTTATCTTCTCGTCACCGCGCTCATTTTCCCACCTTCTTGCACCTTATTGTCATTCCGAGAGCAAACTGACCTCCCACTGCACAGAGAAGGAAACTTTCTCAGAGCGTTTGAACGCCGGGCGATGCGGACATCTCTCGCCCGCTCGCGCGCGAACCGACCCCGGCAAGCGATTGGGAAGATCCTGTTCGTAGATCGGAAATCTTTCTTTCCTCGCACACGTCAGAGACTCAATTTCGAAAGAAGACGAGCATGAATGGAATTTCCTCTGCGGTTTCACTCATTCACTCCGAGAAAATGATGGGTCGTTTCTGTATTATTGTGGTCGAGACTGGAGCATTGACGGCTTCTCGGGATCCAATTTTGGGTCCGCTTTCTTTCAGGGTCTGGGTAGTTTCCTTTCTTTAATAAACCTCCTTCATTGCTTATCTGGTTTCACGATCTTTATTAGAGTGAAAAACACTGATACTGTAATATCTTGTCAAAATAAATGTCTTGCCTCGCAGATTTCTGAAGTTGATCCGAATTCTGGGTGGATTGGCGAAGATAACTGACATGTCAGACATATCGTGTTAAACCTAAAGGACAAAACATATCATGAGAAGTATCGTACAATCGCACCATCTATTAATTAACTCTGCTCCTTCAGATGGTTCCTTAAATCTTCCCTGGGTGACAAGACTACAATTTTATCATGCCTTGGAGTACTTAATTTTGGATTGTATAACATTCCTCCATCCCTCCTGATTAATCTATGATGGAAATGAATGATCAAACGATGATAATTTACATTGATATTATTACATTATATAAAATATAAAAGCCTCTGACTCCGTTTCGATTCTACTTTGAATATGTCCCTGCTCACAATGACAAATGACAGGAACATCCCACTCTCCCTTCTTTAACCTCCCACTCTCCCTCTCTCTTCGCCCCCGCGTGTCCTTGACTCGCACTTGCTGCGCGTTTTCACCTTCAAATGTCAACAGACAGGTGATTAATTTAATATTCAAATAACAGCACTTAATTATTGAGAAACGCTAGAAAATTAATAAAATTTACAAAACATTTTTTTTACTTATACAAAAATATCTTCTCGAAAATACTTTAATATGAGTATATCTGACCTTTTCGAAAGAAATTATTAAACTATAACATTATCCACAGGCAGATCTAAAGAAAGAGTTTAGGGGGCAGGTGCACTTTCCCTTAGACAAGATCTGTCTAGTCCGTTAGATCAGATCTACCCTAGACTCTTTCCTTAGATCCGTCGATAGATCCCTTAGATTAGCATTTTCCTATATATCCACCTCCACTTAGATCCATAGACAGATCTAACCGAAGAGTGTAGTGGGCAAGTACACTTTCCCTTAGGCCAGTTCTGTCCCAGCTTCGGGCTGTCCCAGCGTATTCGCAGTTCTCAAGTGACTCAGTTTGTGTCGGCGCTCGCATGTCCGACCTTACCATAAAAGAGAACGCCAAGGGTGTACCTAGGAGCAGGGATTCCGACATGGAAAATGTATGGCTAAAAAGGATGGGCGAATATTCTTGAAATTAATTTTAAGAATATCACATGTAATGTATATAAGATTATCCCATATAATCTCTAGCTTGATTTTTTTTTCTTCTGGGGGCTTTTTCCAGCTTTCAGGGGATGCCGATTTCGGATATCCGCGCCGGGTATCCACTATGACTCTCATGGGGCACATATTAACCTTTAACACTAGAAACACATGCAAGCTCCTCGGTCTGTGCCCTGCAGACTCACAAAGCCTTCCGCGACCACACATCCACAAGCCAACGCGACCACACAAGACAAGAGACAAACTGCCATACCCACAGCAGTGTTCGAACCCGCGACCATCTGACCGGAACCATCCGACCATTCCGACCCAGGTGCTACGTCGGCACACGCTCTAGTCACCTCGACCATCCAGGTGGCAATCTCTAGCTTAACAATTGTAGTTAATAAGACCCTCTGCCTGACTGATTTCAAACCGTCGCACAAGAGGCGCGGTCGTCGGTTCCCGAGTACGCCAAGGCACCGCTCCTACCTTAGAGCTACGAATTCCTTAGGAATCATTTCCCATAGAGAGTGCTTGAATTATAAAATTTTAGGTCCCGGAACGCGCCTTAATTTAATTGATAATTTAATAGAAACTGTTATAATTTATAATTGAATTTAATATTGATTCCCGAGGCACGGGAACGCCGTTCCACCAGAAATCTAGCACTGTCTGTAGATGCGGCTCAGCCCCCGCCGTGTCATATTCTCTGATGCATCTTGCCCAACGCGACGTCTCGGCGCATCTTCACCTTGAGTCGGCGGCGGCGGCGGACGACCCCGCGGGTCCACCTGCCTCTCGCGACGTCGCGCCCGCTAACTCCTCCGTCACGCGCGGCGCCGCGCCACCTGCGCGCTGACCGCACGCGAGGTCAGCGGGGTCGAGCGCGCGCGCCGGCGGCGGAGGCAAGTAGGCGAGGGCGGCTGACCCCGCTCCCGCCTCCGCCTCCGCCTCCGCCTGCGCCGTCGCCGTGCGGGGGCGAGCGAACTAGGACTGCCTCGGGCACTCGCTCGACAAGATACAAATCGACGTGCGCCGGTGTTCGACCTGTATGTGCGCGTACAATGCACGAGGAGGAGGTGTGAGGCTGGCTTCCAAGGAGGAATCCGATAATAGGGTTGCTCCGTGCTACTGACCAAGCGCGTGAGGGGACGTACGTGGCTGCTGCACGTGGGGTTGGGGAGATGGAACTTTCTACGGAAGCCGGAAGAGGTGTTCGCCGGTTTAACATTCTAGTGAAATATATTTTGTAAAACTACTCGATCGCATGCGGAGAGGACGACAAACATTTTTAGAATTTTTTTTACAGAATACTTTTCTCACGGGGTATAACGTAATAATAAAAATAGTGCATATAGAGTAGCCCCAGACTTCACTTCCATTGAGAAGATTTGAACATCTAAGACAAAATGCATACTTACTTGATTTATTTGTAGCAAACATCCGAAAATATAAGCGATTTTCGCACACCTGAATAGTTATAAAGCGACTTATAAACGGCATGTATAGTTATGTACTAACTTTCGAATAAAAATTTATGGTAGATTTCAAAACACAAGTGGATCTGTAGTGATTCAGTGAGTGTTTTAAATCTTCAAATCTTCAACGCTTTTGCTTCATCACCCCGATGTAGTCCGCTTTCACCTCTTATTTATGCTGCCGTTTACTCCTTGCGTCAATATACATCTTCGCCTCTCTATGTGTCTGTTCTACGTTCGTTGTACTCTGTCTCCAGCTCTCTCTTCACTTAATCTCTGCCTTGTCCTCTGACACCGATTTGACCATCTATTTCATGCTCCGTCACAATCGCCCACTCTACCCCACTCTTTCTTTTATTTCCCATTACATTACCTCCGTTCTCTTTTCCCACTCTTTTGCTCAGACTCGTGATCTGAATTCACATCTATTCGAAGCAGCAAAATGAAACTCGTATCAAGAATATTGCCCTCTCATTGAACCAATTAATTAGAAATTTGCTAGGAGTAGTATTAGTAGGTCAGTATCGTCACCGTCAACATAAATGTTAACTATTGTTTATAACATTTCTGTAAACCTACAACACGGGACCACTGCTTTCACTTCACTTCACCTCGCGAGATAAATGCAATGAGAATGTTCATCGCCATAAAAATCCATTCCCCTCGGTTTGACCACAACCTCGGGTATATGAAATTCGTCCACCGTCAGGCCAGCAGAAGCCTCGGGAGCCGCTTCCTCCGCCCATTCCTCAGTCCGCCGCGGCCTCCGTGTCCGCCGGTGACCTCCGCGGTGGCCGGCGGCGCCCGGGGCAGCGCTCGACAAGATACAAATCGGCGCGCGCTCCGCCTTCCGAGATACCGGTTGCGCGCGCGGGGGCTCCGTGTCTTACATGCGGGGACGGCGCTTCCGCAGCAGTGCTCGCGGGGGCGGTTAAGAGTACGGAACGAGGCGGGCGGGGTGACGGCGTTTCCGCAGAAGCGGTCGGTGGTAGGAGTGGGAGCGGCGATGGTAAAGAGAACCGAGGCGGTGAAGAACGCAGCCCGAAGGGGTAAGCATCGGAGGGATGGGAAGAGGCGGGGGAGGTGGGGGCGGTGGGGCTGCGGTAGTGCGTGGCGGGATGATAAAAATAAGGACGCGTGTGCGAAATTTGGCAATCACAGCTGTGATGTGGCGTCCCGGAAGTGGAGAAGTGAAGAACGTAGTACCAGAGAGGATCACGTGGCCGATGGCAACGATGGTTGACAGCAGTGGTAGGAAGATTTTGATCGATATTTTCATGCACATCTGTTATGGTCAATGTTCCCCTTAATGTAGTGAATATTTTATCCCAGAAAGATCTCGCCGGGAGGAGATATCCGGTAACAACGTACACGTCGACTTGTGGGAGATTCCCTTTCCAGGTATCGCCTTCCAGCGTGAACCACTCCACCCGGACTAGCTCTAAGCTGTCGATTGGTCTCCCGAATGTGTGGTAATGCAGTGCATGTAAGTGAAAGAACGTGTTGGTCTGCGTAAGGGAGAGAATAGATCAAGGAAGAAATAGAAAAGATCGCGGACACTCCAATGTTCGTTTGTTAGGTGTCTGCTCCGGCAGTCGTCTGAATTTGACCTAGAGAGAGAAAATCCACCACATTCGAAACCTCGAAACCTCGGATCTGCCGCTAACGTGGCAATCTGAGCTAAGCTTAGTCAGCTGATGAATATTAATATTGTAGTTACAATTAGGCATCTATGACATTTCGATAGCTCCTGTAGCGCAGTAGAAGAAAAGCAGAAATAGATAAGGGGTGAGCTGTGTCAGGGAAAGTGCTGAGTCAGGGAGCTGAATCAGGGAGTTGATTCACAGAATTATTTAAGATATCAACATCACCTACTTGAAGGAACTATTGTGACTATTTGAAGAAATCCAATAAAATGCCATTGGTGTGATTACTGCAAGGGAAAGTTTGGAAGATTCATAAAAGATAATAATATTTGAGAGACAATTAACATTAAAATTCATTTCTGACATGGTCGTTTGAAACAATAGTCTTGTGTGTCACAAGAGTCAGCATTATTGTCGGTATGTACACATTGGTAGTCTAATTGATGGTTAAAGCGTCTGGTGGACCCTTCATTGCCACAGCAATAGCAATGACGGCGAAGGTAAGAATTCTGATGACAACACGAAACAATAAATGCGTTGGTCACGGCAAGAATGACGAGAGCTGCGATTGCAACGCCACAGATAACGACGGCATTGCGTCAACAAAGCATCATGACTGATGAACACCACGAAGCTACTTCATGGCAGCAGAAACACCTCAACTTGACAACGAGCGACACGAAAAAAATGACGACACCTACCAAGTCGCCCTAAGTGATGGAGAAGAGGGACGAGAACAAATCGCGCACTAGCCACTACAGCACGGGCGTAGGCGGCAAACGTGCCTTCATCACCCCCGCCCCCTGCATCCCGATCCTCCTCCTCCAACCCCCCCCCCACCTCCCCCTCCGCCCGCTGCACCTCACCGCAAGTTGCGAGACCTGTTTTCATATCGTCTCCCCGGGGGATTTATCTGTTGATACACAGGCTGTCGGAATGCTTGTTATGCAACTGTTTACTACGGCACGGAGTAGGCCGCTCCGACCGCCATCTAGCGGAGGCACGTGGCAGTAATTACGAGATGCATCTTCGATTCATGCGAGTAACTCGATGTCGTGATGGAGCAATCCTAGCTGAGTTCTCCGAAGCGCATCTGTGCAGAGTGGGAGGATTATTTCAGACCGCTAGGGTAAACATATGAAGTGATCGTTAACTAACCATACACATTCCTTAAGAGACCTTATTTAGCAAACACATTTTTATGTTGTATTGATTCTTATAATTCTATCTCACGTTTATTGCGAGTTCTGGACTGCAGTTTTGAAGAGAGAGAGGCATTAGATTCTAGTCGATAATGACGGAATTTCGTCACCAGCTATCAAATTGAGTGATGCTATCATCAGAAAGAGGCTCCCTGCTGCTTTTGCTGCCCGAGAATTCCAAACTAATGCTGGAGAAGTACTTGAATCATTGGAATTTCCTTCCTTCCCCAATCTTTTCTTACTGCCATCTTTTAGTATCATGCAATGAGCTGAATCTCATCTCTATAAGACGATTAGATAGACTATAGACGATCCTACGATTAGAATGATGCCGACACTTCTGGCAGTAAGCAAATATAGGGGAGAGGCTGGCTTGGACTATAACGACACCGTGAGTAATTTTTTAAGCAATCGATGACTATCTCTTCGATTTCTTGGATCCCTTTTTCAAAATAAACAATATTATTGATTAGTTACGTATTCCTTCGAAATATCCTCTTCCTGATTTTGATTATATACCTTCAGCTTAGAATCAAACTATTTGTGATCAAATTCATTATTCTGGTTTAAGATTATTGAAATATGCGTATAGGTTTTATAAGTTAGGGAGTTAATTGTCTAAATATTGTTAGTCTCATTTTCTAGTATTTTCTCCAACTTTTGTAAGTTCCATTTGTAGTTAATTAGATATAAAAGTTCAAACTTTTACCTTGTTTATTTCACTGCTGGTCGAAGCAAAAACAAAAAAAACAAGCAAAAATGTGGTATGTATTTCATGATTCAAATGTTGTTATCTCTATCTAGCACAGTGAATGTGAATATTTCGAAATAAAACTAAATCTAAGTACATGATACAAATACATATCTTTCTTGTAAAAAATATAATTGAAATGTAAAAAAATCTTGTAAATACCACTTTTCTTAATCGTTCCGCGATACATAGTTTGATCACTCAGACCAAAGTAAATAAGAACTCCCATTAATCACGAAATAATCCAAAAATGTTTACTCACCTCTGATTCACCTCGTACTTGAGTCCTTCACACAATTTACACTTGGATCGTGAGTGAATGTCAAAAATGTGCTTAATGTAAACGACCTCTCATTTTTCTTGTTCTCAAACATGGAGTATTGATGATTCAAGGACTTGTGTTTGTAACTCTTAAAAGAGTAGAAATAAGCAACGAAAATACCTGTTGAGATATTGTGTGTATTTAATGTATGTGAACTTCAGTAAATAAGAGATATTTGCTGAAAATATTCTAATTTTTTTCAACAAACAATAAATATACTAATACTTTGCCATCTCAACTGACCTCACTCCATTGTTTAGCTCTATTTAGGCGCCAAACTAAGGGAAATATTATTACAACGTTCTTCTCTATATTTATATAAAACTAAATATTTTATTATGAAAAGTTAGCTGTAATACATTCAACATTGTCACATAGTTATTTCATTTCTTTAGGCATCAATACACCTTGTCAAATGTGGCAAACCTTCTTCTCTAGTGGCAGCAATGTAATGATGAGAATACCGTTCCAGTAGTCCAACTTCGGCATACATGTCGCGAAGAATACTATTGACCAACCCTTATTATCCCTTGCAGGAACATAATGTCCCCATGAAATGCTAAGCTGTCACAAGCATCTCGCGACTAGCCACTGCATACACTTGAGGCCATCACCAGTTGCGTCATAAGGACCACTCGAGGACCATTAAGAATCTTCTTTCGACATCCCGTTGGCTTTGTAGACCCGTTTCAGCCCCTGGTACAAGAGCCCTCCTCAAAACTTCAATACAGTAATCGATTACTCATTTAATCGTTTCTATAACCAATTGTTTCGTACCAATTTGTCTATGTTGCAGTGCTATCTAAAACCAGGTTGTGACTGCATACATCTGGCGACCACCCATCTCGAACTCAGAAGACCGTTACATCTCAGAAGCACATTCAGAAGTCCGTTAAAGGCCTCCGTATGGCATTACAGGCCATTGGAACTCATTATCGCTTTGTAAGGCAACACTTCCAACTCCACGCCTTTCTTGTGTCTGCTTGGCTAGCTGTCGAGTACTAGTGAAGCTGACTCAAATATTGAATTGATGCCTTATTTTCTTTGGCGAGACTCAGGCCATCAGGCCCGCTCTACCGTCTGACCACGCAAATTTCGGTTCTCCTAAGGGAGAACTAAGAAATGGCTGTTGATAAAATTGGGAAATACAAGTTAAATTGTTTATAAATTCAAGCTTACTAATCGATTAAAAAAGAAAAACATTACCTAGTGCCCCAGCAAATAGAGCAAAAATAAGAAATCGCAGCATCTTGACTTCTTTTCACCGTGCCACTCCTTGATACAATGCGCTGCAAACGTGTGTATAGCGTATCTTTTTAAATGATAAAGCCGTGATTTGAACTCAAGATTTTTCTCTTAAACAGGCAAACAGGTATTGATAGGAAATAAAAAAAACTAATTCTATTTCAACTATTCCTGATAACAAACATTTTATTTTACAACAAATATCTTATTTTTAACTCATTAACGAATTGCAATTGCATTTATGTATCTGTTTATACAAATTATTTGTGAACTACATTTAATATTCTACTTCATAACATATTGTTCTCACTAATATCGTGTTTCCAACAAATGTCCCTTGTCAACATAATTTGTAACGTAACATTCATTTAGATTGGAGTGTGCTCTCCACTTTTTAGAGCTAATTTTTTTTTTAATTCATACAAGTGCCATGAGTTGGTACACGTTTAAGATTCGAAACCTAATTCATTTGCATTATCCTCAGTTCAGAGTACGTGACAATTTCTTTCCTACTGATTACAATGGGTTACAAATAGTGTTCGCCTGTGGCGGCGCTCACAGTAGGGCCGATTTTGCTCGAAATTTCGGTCGGCCCAAGCGGGACGGACCAAATCAAAATCAACAGATCTTCGCCCGGCAGCCGATGTTTCGGTCGCCATCAGAAGATGTTCGGGTTCTCTGAGACCATTTTCATTTACTATCAAGTATTTGAACGAATACGACGCGTCAGACAAAAAAGTATTTCCGGAGAAAATGAGTCGGACGATTTCGCTCGCAAATATTGCAAGAAGTTCAATTATTCTGGTTTACTGGAGAACTCTAGAAATAATTTCTAGTAAAATGTCTAAAAAGCGTTGCCTCCACGAATTCTTCGCGAAAACGCGAGTACTGACTGCGTTACATCTATCATCATACAGTGATAAAATCTATTAAGAGCCTTAATAACTTTCTGAAAGCCATCTTAGAGCTCAGTCGTAAGGCATTACGGGTCAGTTGAGCAATTACAGAACAATTGAACTAATTTTGTAGTAGGCGTTTCTTGAACTTACAGCAATACTTAAGCCCATGATACGTATTTTACATTTCTCAAGATTCTTTCAGTAACAAATTTCTAATACCAATTGTTCCCGCGAACCTCCCACCTCCAGCACCCGACAATACTACTTCTAACATCACGTCAGCCTACCAAAAGCTATCTAGGGACAAGAAGGTCTATCGGGCCAGTTACTTAATAAGCGCCATTTAAACATATTGCCATATTTTGACAAGTATTCAACAGTTTTCAAAATGGTAACAGTAAAAAAAGCCTAATACCAAATTGATTTATTAGTAATGCCCAGCAAGTCAACTGCTAAGGTCATTAGTTTCGTAAGTTTAGTGCGCGTTTTTTTCTCAGGAGGTGCCAGTGATCTTCCTTCGCTAGATGGTGACATCCGACTCCGACCTATAGTGTCTAGCGGGGTTGTTCCCAACGAGGTATCTCCCATCAGCGGGGCACCGCCCCCGCCGGGACAAGCTCTCAGCTGCCGACTGGTCTCGCGACATGTGTAGGAGTGTAGTGCATCGAAGGATAGGACAAGGAAAAGGAAAGAAGATCGCGCGCGGTCCGTGACCCGTTTGTTAGTGTACCAATACCCTCCGGCATTCGCCCGGTATTGATTGATGAAACCACGGAAAACCACCGATCAGAGCAGCTGGCCTCGGGAATTCTCCTCCAAATAGTGACTGGACTCGACCAAGCTATCTAGCTAGTGTGGAAAGTTCTACCACTGTCGGGAGTAGAAGCGCTATGCCCTCCCTATTAGAGGCTCTGCAGTGACATCAATTAATACCCTGCGCCGCCTCTTATAAAACCGAGTTGTCTGCACAAATATTTCGCGACCACCCACACGGCCCACTCGGTCGCCGGGCCCCCGGGGGGAGGGGGAGGGGGGCATCGCGTGGCGTGTCGGGCCACCGCGGGCGGCGGCGGCGCTTCCGGGCCACTTGGCGTGCGCACCACGCGCGGGACGCGAACCCGCGGCCGCGCCGATAACGAGGTTTTGATGGCGCAGGTAGCGCGCGGCACTGCGTGACCCCGCGGCTGGAGCGCTAACACGCGTTAAGTGCTTTTTAATCACGACCAAGCGGCGGCCGCCCGGCCCCGCCCGCTTGCTCGTCTCTGGAGCAAGCGCCGCCTCCGACTGCCCTTACGCTGACGCCACCGCCGACGCAGTGTCTACAACGCACACATCCCTTGACACAGCAACGACACCCTACGCTTTTAACTGACTATCGATTCAATTCTGGTATCGGGGTTACCGATTCATTCATTTCGATTACACTGCCGCGCGCAAGTCCGACACGCACAAATCCTCTGTTGCAACGAAGACTATTTGCTTTGCGTGAAGCATCTTAGCTTATACCATTTTTGAGCATCTGCACGTGTTTAGTTAGTGTTGCACGTTGTTCGTGGTGCTTTATGCAAAAGAGTCACTAATAACTAAAATGAAAATCTTACATGTTTATTTGAGAATCCATATCGTACGACTCGGGGATATTGGTACATCAATTTTGATAATACTCTTTTGATACGCGCATTGAAATCTTATATTTTAAATCGTGTATTCATAAAAATCAATCGATGTATAGGGCCAGTTTTTTAGAAGACTGTGCTTGAACCTACTACCATGCTTATGCCATCTTAACAAGTATTCTACATTGATACCACGTGGTGATGTCAATAATAAATATTTCAATATAAAAGTATTGATTGCCTAACCATGAGAGATACTTTCTTTCTCGGACTAGAAACTTGAAAATAAACTTTAAATCGTACAATATCTGCAAGGAGAAGGATAGTACATCACTTACATCTTCAGCCTTATGACCCAACAAAAGTGTTATTTCCAACCACTGTTCTGAGCTGCCTCCTCCTCCTCCACTGAAACCATTTCTTCTTTCTTCTCGTTCTACTTCACTTCGCGTTTCATCTTTGATGCTCCGAGATTAATCTCTCTTTAAGAGAGCCTGCCGGCTCCATACGCAGCCACCGACACCGCCTCCGCTGTAGCAGAAATAATAATAATTTATCGGTTCCAATTGAGGGTGGATCAAAAGAATGTGATCGTGTAGGACATGTGAAAAGGAGTAGTGTCTACACAAAAACACAATGGTTTTTTGTGACCATCAACACACAGCACGACCCTTTGGAAAGCCTTAGGCATCATTTGCCTTGTTGTGCCAGTAGTACTGAACTATGCAAACGACTCGTTGTAAGTAGAGAGTTTTGTTTCGCAGGAAACTCTCTGGATACCGTAGTTTCACGTGCTTCAATGGGTTTCAGTTCTGTCAAAGCAGCGTCAAGAGATGATTCAAATCTGAATTTAAAGTATCTCGCTTTTGAGAAGGTTACGAGAAGAAAACAATAAATTAAGCATTTTTGGGCAAACATACAAGTATGCGCCCTCGTCCAGCGCTTTAAGTTAGCACTTGCGTGTCGGCATCTCACGCTTCGTAGAATTGAAGATCCGAAGCAACTGTCCCGACAATAAAGGATTTTCGTCACTGGCATAATGCAAAAGGTTCGGGTGACCTCACTGCGTGAATAACAGTTTTGTAGGCCGGCATTTTCTTATGTCCTTTCATGGCTTTTTTCTACGGCTTTTATTCACCGGGCAGCCGGTTACTCTTTACATTCCGATGGGACGCACATTCGGCCATACGTTAGACACCAAGAACACGTGCGGTCTCCTTTGATCTGGGGTCAGTAGAACGCGAGGCTGTCTACGACAGTACGAGAGACAAGAGACAAGCAACTATGCCAGGGCGGGACTCAAACCCGCGACCGTTCGGACCGAAGCGATCAGTCGGTACACGCCCTTAGCCCCCTCGGCCACCGAGGTCGCTTCCTTCGCGGCTTCTTTCGATTATTTCGAAGCAGTGGCCTTCACCATTACCTTGAGCAGTTCGTCTAAACGGCAGTATACCACACATTCTTTCCCCTTCTCTTATTGGCCGTTCATAATTGAAACATTAACGTACATGTAAGGGCATAAACATAAATATGAAACGTAAACATTAACGTACTACTCATAATAACTCTGAATGTAAAAGTTTATCGATATAATAACGTTCACATATAATAAATACTATGTATAGAAATACCATATGCAATCGAATGAGAGAAACTAAAAGATTGTGATTGTACTGAATGATTTTAAGGAGCGTTTCATAAGCAACGTTAATGATAAATGACTATTTATGCTCTCACAAACTCCTTTTGGGTTTACAAAAGTGTTGTTTTCCTATTGCAATAACTTAAATGTGAAAGAGTAAACTTGGCGAACGTTCATGATTATTTCTTACGTTATTGTCGTGTGTACGTTTACGTTTATAATTCTAAAACGATCTCTCAAATAACATCCCACCAGGCTTTTGTGTTGATGTTACGTTTGTATTTAAGTTTCACAATGATGAATCAGTTTTAATCAATGTTTGTATTTAGGTTTCATGATGATTCAGATGAATCAGTTGTAACCAATTGCCTTCCTTGAAGTTGGGAAGTTTGCTCTTTGCGCCTCTTCCATACGGCACATCGCTCTTTACTTAAAAGTCTTCGGAAGTTCTGTGAATAAAAAGATGTCTAACCGTCTCAAGCTGGAGTGAAGCACCGTAGAAAGGAGAGAGAGTTTTCCAATCCTGCGCCCATGACAGAGGCGCCAAGAAAACAATACCGTATGCATCTTCACGCAGTCTGTGGCCCTCAGGTAAAAGTTTCGAGAGCTGTCGAATGTTGTCGGAACCATAAATTACGCGTGCGGTTTCGCAGTTCCGTGTTGTGCGCTCATGTTTATAACGAGCGCTTGAGTGTGCCTTCGCCGAAGCGAGCCTCGGGCGCACGTGGCCGCTCCAGCGCGCCTTTGTGGCCGCTGCGAAATTGTTTTACGTATTTACAAGGGCCTCGCCACAGGGAGTGGCCGTCCTAGAAAGGCTAGGGAAACCGCTAACGTAAGAGCATAGCCCGCCGCCGTAAATGCGATACCGGTGAAGTGGTTAACTACAAAAGGGCGTGGGGAGAAAGAATTTACAAGCTCGTTTGATTCCACTTCGCTGTGTCCATTTGGCAATAATTTCGTAAAGTTTGTGCTGAATTGTATCGATTAAAATGTTAAGTTCAAATTCTTGAAACTTGTCTGACATTTTAAAATTCCATTATGTAAATGAATAATATGGGGTTGATATTATAACAACCCAAAACACAATCGTTTTCATTGATCGCAACGTATTGGAAAAACTGATACTGTTAAGAGGAAAATGTATAGTTTGGGAGAAACGTAACTTTGGTTTTATGGTCATTTTTGTACAACAAGCCGTGTAGTGAATTTTCTCAGAGAGCTCGATTATGATTCTCTTTATCTTGAAGATTTACCCTAGATTCAGTTTTTGTTATTTTTGAAAATACCAGAATACTTCCCCTTCCACAAACAGTAACGGGTGACCGCAAATAGTTTATCAATAACTCTAGCTCTAAAGAATAAGAACCAAAAACTCTGGAAAGGAAAAAAATTGGTAAAATGCGCACGAACATTTGCGGTTGTAGAAAGATCATTTATACCAGTACTTTACTTTAACGAGAAACTGAAAGCCTCATTAATTTACCCAAAGCATTAAAATACGACACGGCTTGAAATTTCCTTGGTGTGCATTTACACCGTTTCCTCGCCTTCTGTGCGTCCATCGCAGGATCTTCCTTCGTTTGGCGAACAGTAGATGTCCTCCGCATAGAAAATATGACCAGGATGTTAGTCAAATGGGCTGCACCGGTGCTCGCGTCAATAACACCCAGGGTCCCTTGAGTGCGCTGGTCTACAAGTGTGTTTTAATTAAACCAGTTCTTTCGATCCGGCTGCAGAACTTTCTCGAACGGTGTTTACGGCTATCGCGAAGATCGCGTGAAACCGCGGACACGAACAACTGCAGAGGACGCGGCCGCGAGGGTGGGCACGGACTTCGGGTCGTGGTGATGGCTGCAGGAGCAACAGTGATATGAATGAACGGGGAAAGTCGAGTTGACTGATGGAAGTTATTTTCATGTAACTGACTAAAATATCAGTTCCAATTCACACTAGATTAGCCTGTCAATTCCTATTACAATCAAATTTCACGATTAAAAACGTTAAATTACTTTACCCTTTGCATTGAAACATTAATAATGTTTTCAGTCATTGAACAAAAATGTAAGACAAGTACAATAGTGGTGCAAAACTACACTTATTATCCCAATTATCAAAATATCAAACATTTTCGCCTCTCGGCTACACGGTTAGCCGTTTGTTTGGAACCATAGACGAGAAAACTAAAATGAAAATATAGCCATAATGCTTAATATTACAGAAAATGTAATGTTACGGTTTGTTACATGGAAAAGTGATAACGGTGTTCATCTCATTAACGAAATAAGCAATGGATTCACAAGAAAAAATATTGGGGATAAATGGAAGAGACCAGAGCAGGACTAAAATTATTTTTGATCGCGAAACTGCAGAGATAGAAAACAAACACGAAAAACTCCAGTTAACTACTGGGAAAGCTTGCATATTTTGACAAGATACATGACCGTATGCTAATATACTGCACGGAGTGTCCGCCTAGTTTATGTCAACACATCTGAGAGAGTCGTTATAATAAATCAGCGTGGGTTGCTTTAGTGAGATTGAGGTAAAGGAGTGGAAAGGTGGATTTCGTATGCACGAAAGGCGATTCACGTTTAGTGTAATGTGCAAGAGTTATATTGCGACATTCTACAATTTTAATTCAATGATCGCTATTCACACAGTTTGGTATAAGTGCGACAGAAACTGCATAAGATTTTAAATACGGTATAAAGGTACAGAGTCTGGTTATTCGTCATGAAATGGGGTGACAAGACATTTCAGTAAGCGTTATTTTCCAACATAAAATTTAACGGCTTTTTTAATATAATGCTCTTCAATTTGAGCACAAATGACAATTCTATACAGAGTAGTCTGAAATCAATGAGCCGAGCGAAGAATGGGTGTAAACTACGCACATTTATTTATATTTGTTTTCATATTATAGACCATTATTCATGTACGTGTTCCTAATTACCGCCATCAGTCCCTTACTATGCCAGACCTTCAATGCATTTGACAATGTTTCGTATTAAGAAAATGATAATTGTGTTTATAAAAAGAACTGTGTATCACATTTATGAAAATTTCGTTAGTAGCCTAATGCTTCGCCTATGAGGATTAACTCTGAATGGTGAATTAAATTGATTATTTAGTTAATAATGATATTACGACTTGAATAATGATTAAGTAATGGAGGAATAAATAATAGGTGAAATTGAAGACGTACGTGAAAACCTATCCGAATCTATGTTCCACATACCGTGGCCTTAGAATGTCAAGTTTAATGACATTTTTTTCGAAAATGATATTGAAATCTCTATTGCCACACCTACACGTCTTCGGTTTCAGATTTCAAAATAAGGATCTAGAAAAACATCTATGAATAAAATTATAAAGCATTTTGTGTATCATTATTAGCCATATCCAATCTTTCAAAATGCTCTCTAGTAAACCTAGCTCAAAGTCAGAAAGAACTTTGTTTTTCTGCGGCCGCAATCGCCGGGTATTTAAGTCCCGGGACCCAAAAGTTGAAAGCTACTATACTGGTCGCTGTGCTCTACAAACACAACTGTAGCTCTGACCCTTTCCTTCCATGCCTACGAAAAGTCTCAACCTCTCGATTGATTATGTCGGTTTCTGAGCGCATCAACCGCAATGATCATTAGTCCCGCATGTGTAGTGAATGTTACCTCTTGGGAGATGTACTTTCATCCTCCGCTGCAACGTGAGATCAGACGCTGACCTACACGTCGACTTGCGGGGTTTCCCCGTCCGGGTATCTCCGTCTGCGAAGCACCGACTCTGCAGGAACAAGCTCAAAGCGCCCGACAGGAATCCCACCATGTGAGGTGATATTCTGCAGGGAAGGATCACGATGAAGAAAGAAAGATCGCGTACTTGTTTGTTAGTGGCCCGTTTGTTTAAGTACTGCTCCAGCATTAGCTTTTAATCTCTAGGTTCTTGAATAAATCTTAGGTGGCTATATACAACGCCTCCTCCAGCGACTGAGGTCGTCTCGTCCTTCAGGTGCGGCCTCCATGGTACCTACCAAGTTCTCCCTTTCCATGACCCACACGAAGACGAACACTGTCCTGTACATTTTAAATGTTTCTTGCGATTCTGTAAAAACTTTGCCCGCTGGAGAGGAGCTCTGAAATCACAGATGCATCCGT
The DNA here is from genome assembly GCA_038098605.1 of Gryllus longicercus. Lineage (NCBI taxonomy): Eukaryota > Metazoa > Arthropoda > Insecta > Orthoptera > Gryllidae > Gryllus > Gryllus longicercus. Next base: position 3,455,244 of record JAZDUA010000047.1, on the reverse strand, counting down.
TTGTGCTCGTACTAGAGCTGAGCGATTCCCGCCCGTCACTCTGTCCTTCGCCGTCCACCCGCATCGGCCGCGGCAACAGCAGCGGCAGCCGCGAGCGCGTGCCGCGCGCGTGGGGCCCGCAGGCGGCGGCGGCGGCGGCGGCCGCAGAGCTGGCGGAAAATCGCAGAGCGTTCCGGTTTGGCGGCCAGGCACGCGCGCACCCGCTGCCGCTCGCGCGTCCGCTTCCCTGCTTGTTGTTCTTTCTTTCTTTCTTCAGCATGCTCCAACTCCCTCATTCGTTCTCCCTCCCGCCCACTCATTCACTTCTCATCAGACATTTTTCCCACTTGCCGGACCTCGTTCTAGCCGGGCCTCCCGCTTGCCGGCCCTCCCGCTTGCCCGCCCTCCACCTTGCCCGCTCTCCAGCTTGCCCGCTCTCCAGCTTGCTCGCCCTTCAGCTTGCCCGCCCTCCAGCTTGCCCGCCCTCCAGCTTGCCCACCCTCCAGCTTGCCCGCCCTCCAGCTTGCCCGCTCTCCCGCTTGCCCGCCCTCCCGCTTGCCCACCCTCCCGCTTGCCCGCCCTCCCGCTTGCCCGCCCTCCAGCTTGCCTGCCCTCCAGCTTGCCCGCCTTCCAGCTTGCCCGCCCTCCCGCTTGCCCGCCCTCCCGCTTGCCCGCACTCCGCTTGCCCGCACTCCCGCTTGCCCGCACTCCAGCTTACTCGCCCTCCAGCTTGCCCGCCCTCCAGCTTGCCCACCCTCCAGCTTACCCACCCTCCAGCTTGCCCACCCTCCAGCTTGCCCACCTTCCAGCTTGCCCGCCCTCCAGCTTGCCCGCCCTCCAGCTTGCCCGCCCTCCAGCTTGCCCGCCCTCCAGCTTGCCCGCCCTCCAGCTTGCCCGCCCTCGAGCTTGCCCGCTTTCCAGCTTGCTCGCCTTCTAGCTTGCGCGTCGTTCAACTTGCCATTCACCTGTCTCCATGTCTCCCGCCGTCCAGCTACCCCTGCCCTCCAGCTCGCCCGTTCTCAAACTCGCACTCCCTCATCGTCTACCATTTAACACTACCCAACCTACACTTAGTCCCTTCGCACCAACTTTCCTCCTGTTCTCTCATCTGCACATCGATTTTCCTTTCTATTCCCACGTCCTACATCTATTTAGACCTCCCATTCTCTATCCAACCCTCTTAGCCGTTTGCTTATACACTCGAATATTCACTCGTTCACAGCCTCAATGCTGGCTTCACTTTCTAGTGCCGTTGCCTCCTCTTTATTTTCCCTTCACCACTTCCTTCACTCTCTTTATCTCGTCTTCCTTATTTTCTTTCCGCCTCCCTCTCTACCTTCTTGTCCTCCTCTGCATTCTTCTCTTCCGCCTGTTGCTCTGTCGCCATCTCTGTTCGACCAACCGACCTTCACTGCCTCCTTTCGCCCACTTACCTCTACGAACCCTCCTTCACCTCCCGGCCCGCTCGTTAAGGATGAGCTTCACATGGATGAGCGGACTGACAGGTGACCGGCTTGGCCTTGGACTGCCACGGCCCCAACCGCGGCCACGAATCACGTTTCCTCCCTGTGCGTGCGTGCGTGCGTGCGTGGGGATGTGCGTAGCGCCTGAAACTCATTCGTGCCCGGAGGCATTCGTGCAGCTTTCTGCGAGATTGCCACGGATTATCTGCCGAAGGAAGCGATTATATAGCTCAACAACTGCAAAGCAGAGAAGACATTAATAGCACCCGTCATTTTTTCTGCTTTTTTCTGCATTTTTTAAAAGTTACTTTTTAGTTTTAGGAACATATCTTTTGCTTGGTTGGGTAGCAAATAGGTACGGTTCCACGGTTCCGTTCGTTTGACGAAGCGTTAAAAGTTAAAAACATTTCCTTAACAATATATATATATATATATATATATATATATATATATATATATATATATATATACATGTTTATGTATGTAATAATCTTTAAAAAAATTAGGCTTTCACAGCTGGATGTCCTATTGAAAATACCTCCCGGGTTGGATGTCCGCCGTAATAGCCGACGAAGCGTTTGTGCACGGAATATCCGAGAGACCACGGACTTCCAGCTTCGAAGTTATTTTAAATAATCTGTCAATAATGAATATTAATAAAACCTTCAAAAACATGGTGCAACAGTTCAGTTATAGATACTGTCAGTAATATTTCATTGCATATTTTATCATATTTCAATACTTCGGACATGTATTTCAAATCTTTTAACTCGTATACCTTGTGAAACCCCAACTACATTAGTATGGTGGGTTTGAATGAACAGTTTACAGAATTCGATCAGAATCTCTTTCCCTTTGTCACTCCTTTTGTTCCGCTTGAAGAAATCGTCCCCTTCCATCGATGTCGATTAACGCTTCTAAGCCTGAGTCGCGGCCGCCGCATCGCCAGACGGTCGCAACCGGCGGCGTCACTGCTCGGCGGCGTGTCGCAAGGCGCAAGACTCAAGTGCCCAGCCGGGGCGCCGCCCACCTCGAACAATGCGCCTGCCAAACAAAGGCCAAAACTGCGCTCGGACCAAATTAACTTTATCGTTTCTTTGACGCCCTCCAATGTTGCGACACGTTCTCGAAGGTAAGCGGAGCAATTTTTCGAGCATTCACGCCGGGGCGGCCGGCGCTCTTATTCTTCATTACCGTCAATTAGAGACCGATCGTGAATTAAATCGACCGCGGTGACCCGGCCTAAATTAGCCTTAATGATGCCGTGAAAGACTCGCATCAGCCAACCTTATACTTTCCGTGATGATAAAGCGGCGCCCAGCCTATCTTTATATTTTGATGCGAACGTAATGGCCTTCTTAATTCTCACTTCCTAGCGCAGATTCGCTTCAGTCGCTCCACCCGCCTATGAAGATGAGGATGAGGATGAGGCGGCGGAGAATTCCGTCCTCACTTGCCACCCCATGTGACCCTCGCCGAGGCATTTGACACCGAAGGTTCTCAATCTCTCTATTATAGCGAAATTCCTGACGTCGGTGGGCGATTACCGATGACGTATTATTTCGCAGCTTCCAAATTGAAAAAATATCCGTGGAGAATGGCGTGTCTGATGTGCACATACAGACCCACGTTTTGGGAAAAAGAGAAGAAAACAGCTCTTTTCTGTATATTATTTCTCATTTCTTATGGTAGGTATTACGCGGCATAGGATTTTAAATTTTTTTCTAATAAATAATGTATTTATGTTAATATTTCTTCAGATTTTTTATATACATGAATGTTAGTTTAGTGATATATTTATTACTAATCACAATATAAAGTTTAAATTTCCGTAACATTGATTTTCTTGAAACAAACTCGTAATATAAGTTAATTTCACGTCTCTCCGTGATCATACTGCACTCTTTTTAGAAACATTTCGGAAATTTCTCTTAAAGTAAACAAACCGCAGTTTCTTTAATTCTAGCGTTAAATTCTTATTTATCGGATTTTCAAGTTTTCAGCAATTTTCGTAGATACAAATAAGATACTCATAGGACACTTTAATGATTTCTGAAGATCATGCTAAAATCTATAGTTGATTTGTTGTTAAAATAATTTTCCCCACGGCCGGTGAATGTGACACCATGTTGAATCAAAGATAGTTGTAATTCCGACTAAATGGAAGCTTAAACTTTGCGGAACATTGTAGCGGAAGAACGTTGGAAGAGGGGTTACGAGTAAAACATTAAGTCGAAACTTAAAAGGAAATATCAAAGCCTAATTAAAATGGCTACCAATTTGTGTTTGCTTGGCCCTCGCTCGCCAGAATCAAAACAATAAAAAGTGCTTAAAACGCTGTTTGAGGCTCAGTTGTGGCCACACGCCGCGGAGAATAGGGCGACTCGGGCGCGCATCGCAGCTCTCTCGGGTGGTTGGTTCGAATCATGCGTAAGATATGAGTGTTTTCCGTGCTGTCTTGAAAGGCATTTATCAATTGAAGGGATTGGTGAGATGTAATCAAGAGCATACTAATGCTCTTTTAAGATAGTGTTGACACCACGTATTCCGTACACCAATAAATCAAGGAGCAGGAATAAGAAGGACAGTTTGGTATGAATCTATGATTAGACGAGTTAAAACGGACGCATAAAAATGTTTTAGTTTACTAGTATTTGATACTACTGGAAAGACTGTTGCCCAAAGAGTATTGACGCTATCATTATTCTATGTATTTGACTTACAATCTCACAATTCGAATTAACCCGAGCCTAATGCAATGGTAAGAAGGCAGCAAAGCCACGCAGCCGTCTTGATGTCACATCCGTCGGGGCGAAGGGTTGAGGAGGAAGAGAAAGAAAGACCGAGGGGCAGCCATTCGATCCGAGTTTTTGCGAGTTACCCGAGCCGCCGCGCCGCGCCGACTCGCGTTCTTTTCGCATGAGGAAACGTGGACGCGGCGGCGGCGGCAGCGGCGTAGGCGCGGCGGCGGCGGCGGCGGCGGCGCCCGCGACCCGCGGGTCGTCGGCGGCTGGCTTTCTCTGCGCATCGAACCAGGGCCCGCGGGGGCGGGGGCCGCCGCCCGGACAATGGCGACCTGCCCCGGCCGGCCCACGGCGCGGGCGCGGGCGCAGGGCGGCGCATAAGGCGGCTGCGAAATGCGGAATGAGCGCGCATGCCGCCGGAATGCACGGCTGCGGGCCGCGTTTCTCTTCTGAGCCGGCGACGCGAGGTGTGGGCGGGTGGTTCTTCGTCGTCTTCCCTTTCATCTTTTTTCCTTTTGTGTCTTCTTCGTAACACGCATTCAGCAATGAAATAGATAAAAGGCGAAGTTAATTTCTAGGCAATTAAAATTCCAAATTATAGGAGATCTATTTCGAATTATCTGATATCTATTTGAAATGCCTAAACACGTTTCAAATTATCTTCCAGTTTTAATATGCCTATTCCATAGTTTTGGCTGTATCGAAATATTGAAAAACTCAATTGGAAATAACTAAACTATTTGAAATATTCCCTTCTTATTTAAATATAGAAATTCTTTTAAATATAGAAAATCGTTTCACATACAAATTCATCTTCTTTCTCTTTCACCCTGAATCCTTGGCGCCGACATAAGCGACAGCGCAGTATTACTTCCTAGTAAAATATTCCCTTTTCCTAATCACTTAGACCACCTAAAAGATATATGGCGTAAAACATGCATTTCCTCACTTAAAGACTTGTTGCGACATCATCTTCAATGCTGAACAAGGAGACTGTCTGGATAAGCCATTTGTTCTAAATTCATCGCGTGGTTTACGCCAGGAAGTAAAACGATGGCTTGCTCCAGTGAGCTAAAGGGTTACAAATCAAGTAATCATAGCTAGAAGTAGCTGCTATTGTTTAAATATTTCTTCTCAGTAAAATATTCGCTTGTACCGCCAGCAATTTATAACCGCGGCGAGTAAAACAAGCATTTCCCCACCGCGCCACGTCCCGCGTCGGCAACGTCTTCACTAGTGCGCGAGCAGCCTGGTGGAGCCCGACAGCATTTCCAGCGCGGGCCGCGCGAGCCGTGTGCTCTGCATTCGCCGCGTGGTTTCCGCGACGAAGTTGAGGGATGGCTCCTGCAGCGAGACGGCGCGGGGCGTTCCTGCGGCGAGCCGCGCCGCGCAGGTCGAGCGCGCGGCCTCGCAGCCGCCGGGAGATTAGTTACTCCGTGACGCGAGATTAGCTGCGAATATGCGCGGGGGGCGCCTCCGCCTGCGCGTGGGCCGCGCTGGACCGCTGCGCGTTGCCGCGAGGTATCGAAAGGCGGGCCAAAATATGAAAATGTTAGCCAAGCTTCATGAAACTTTCTATACAATGGCTTTTGGGCACACCTTAGGATTCCAATGTCAAAATTGCAACAGAAAAATGGCGGATCTAATATGATGGATAAAAAATTAAAATACACCTAAAATTTACATAAAAAATTCTAAAGAGATTTTTATGCTTTCGCTCATTCTGAATCCAATGTTAACAATAAAAAGCAAATGGTCGATCCAATATGGCGGATTAAATATTAAAAAACGTCTAAAAATGTCTCTGCACGAATTGCAGTACAGCAGTTAATAGTAGGTTTTTTTGCCATTTCAATAGCTATATTGTAGCAGGTGCGGACACAGGGAGGGAAATGAGGAATAATCTCCCCTACTAATATTTTCAGTATCTATTAATTTTAACTTGTCGTGAAACTTCCAAGCAAAACTATTTTCGGGTAATCATTAAAACGAATAAAATCGTATCGCAGCATGATTTGAGTGTAGTCCGCGATATTACACAAAATCTTTTATGACACATTCGACCAAAACATTTTGAATTTCCCCTCTCAAAATTTGTATCTGGATCCGCTCCTGAGAGTAGAGAATGAAGTTATTACTAATTTCGTTGTGGAACCCTGTAGTACTTATAACTGTTTTCCACGTTAAAAAAGGACAAATAAATTGTATCATTTTCTTTAAACATTAATTATTAACAAAGTAATTTTAACACGTTTTTATGTATTTGTAATACATACAAACATTGTAATCACCATTAAGATTTTCGTTCATTTCGAATGATGAAAATTGTTCAAAACCGAATACAGATGCTCGCTCCACGGCCATTTTTTCAGTGATGCAGAACGTCACTGTGACGCCTGAGACCTTTTCTAAACGTGGAATTAGACGCTCTGGGAAACAGTCTTCCCAACTGCTTGCTCAGAATTCCCTAAATAAAAATTATTTCTTTTCGACCGTTGGCCCGCTTTCTGAGATCGTGCCCGAATGTGCGCTGCGCGGAAGCAGTCGACAGCGGCTCCACGGCTCCGGCAAACCGCTCACGCCCTTCTTTCGTATTTCCTTCACTGAAATAATAGTTTCTTTAAATACGAACAATAAATAAAAGAATAAATATTTCATAAACAAACAAATCCTGTGATAAGTAAACGAATTTTGAAAATAAGTAAACGAATTTTGAAAATAAGTAAACGAATTTTGAAAATAAGTAAACGAATTTTGAAAATAAGTAAACGAATTCTGTAAATAAATAAATCGATTTTGTAAATAAGTAAACGAGTTCTGTAAATCAGGAAATGAACTTTGTAAATAAGGAAATGGACTCTGTAAATAAGGAAACGAGTTATGTAAATAAGAAAACGAGTTCTGTAAATAAGTAAACTGATAATGTAAATAAGAAAATGAATTATGTTAATAAGTAAACGAATTATGTAAATAAGTAAAACTATTATTAATAAATGAACAGTACAAAAATTAATTTCTTCATTAACCAATGATCTTTTAAAACTTTAATCGATGTTTTGTTGTTTCTGACTTCCAGAGTTTCGGAATGTGTTTCTAGACCTTTTACATTCATAATGTGTCGTCGCCTATGCGTTCCTCACGTTAATGCTTATCTTCTACTTGTAATGAGTATCCATTCACATTAATATACATATTTTGCATGTCACTTGGTACTCGTGTGTGTAAGAATGATAATATTGTAATGTTTTGTACACCTAATTCTGATATTAATGTCCTTATTTCTGCCCTTTCTCAGTCTCTCATAACGGATCTTAGTATACAATTGACAAAGTTGGCTAAAATATTTATTTATTTGTCATAAATGAAAATAATTGAATAATTATATTGTCCACAGAAAGAAATTAATAGAGAGCCCCTGTTTGTGAAAAATAATTTAATTAGTAATAATTTTCCATTTGAATATCAGGCATTATAAACACTGAAAAAATATTATTTTTATACCAAAAAATTATTCTTCCTTTTACCACATGATATTTTTGCAAGCTTTGCAAGTAAGGGGTCTGCACAACCCCATGATACAATCCACGACTTAAAATAATTTTAAGAATTGAACTAAGTAAATTAAATTCATGTCTTAAATTACACGATGTTCTTGTTTTCAAAATAAGCATATTAACAAACATTATTTTAAAAAAATAACTCTACAAATGTGAGGGTGCGTTATGGAGGGTACATTTGTAATACCGCCCAAGAACAAAGATATTAGAGAAATAACGAATCAAAATAGTTTGCTAATGACTTACAACATCTATTCTTTGAAATATATGCAACTTTGGATAGTTTAAATATGTTTGGCCCCATTTGAGAGGTTTATTATTAAAGTTAAGAGCTGAAACGAACTAGAAGTTTCTCATAATCAAATTGGCTATGCGCGAGGAAGATCGAAAGCAAAAGCGAAGCTCTTCTTAGAAAGTAAAACTGCATCAAGAGCTCTATTGTTTCCGATTGAAGGGGCAGATATTTTCCTGATTACACGGAGCTTAATGCTCGACCACGTGACGAGAACCATAACATGCAACGGGAAACGCAGACGAAAATGGCATGCACCGGGTCGCTAATGAACGAAAAAGAGCAGGCCGAGGGGTATAATGAGCTTGACGCGCCACGCGAGTGTCGTGCCGTGTCGTTTCGTTCCTCTCGCTCCGCGCAGTGTCAGCGTCACAATCGATGAGCGACGGCTGCGGGGGAGGACGCGGCTGAACGCGTTCGCAGACGACAAGGCCGTGACGTCCGCGGTTGTTTCGACGGCTGTGGCGTCTAATTGGCTTTTACGTCTAGTTGGCTCTGGACTCCGCCGTGACAGCGGCGCTGCCCTCGGCGGCGAGAGTAATTTCTCAACGGCGATCGCACCAGTTACGGGTGACCTTCAGGAAGTTCAGGCAGTTGAACCTCGAACTCTAATGTCTACAATACCTTGATTCGCCATAATTTCTGCATTCACTTTGCAGTTTACAACTATATACGCTGCTTAGTTACTCAGTTTACGTTGTATCAAAATATTTTAAACTCATTTTCTCTTGACTAGGCCAAATCCGAAGTAAACATGACGTAAAAACTATGAAATCACCGGTTTTCTGCAAAAAAGGTTACGTTGTATAGTTTTCTAAATGAATTTTTGCATGTATAATTATTATTAAAACAATGTAAAGATACCCTAAAGAAAAAAATTGCAAAACATATGCTTGAATAATATAACAAGTATTAATAAAACAGACTTCGTTTATGTACATGTACTAAACATAAAACAGGACAGCCTGTTCAGATATTGACCTCTAAAAATTCAGGTTTTTAAAGTACATGAAACTGCCATAATATTACCCTAAGTAATTAGAAAGATAGTAATTTCAAAAATCACTATATTGCCGAAAATTTGGCGATTTGTAGAAATAAGATTGTTAAGAATAAATATATGTAATGTTGACTTCTAATTAAAATTTGAAATACCATTGAATTACACATTCTTATTTGAGTGAAAAAAGTAAATTTAATACAATTACAGATGAATAAAATAAAAATAAAAATTTATATTAAAAAGAATTGACATTCTCCCAAGTAAATATAACATATGAGGTATATTTTCTCAGTTCAATTCATTTCCTAAACTGAAGAATGCAAAGATCCATTTTACTTCCCCGAACTAATTTTACTGGCTCCACACACAACAGCTTCAACCGACAACCGCGTTTCTCTGACCTGCGCTTCCTTGTTCGATGTGTGGCCATGTATTGGACAAGCAATCATCCCAATCTCATCAATTTTCAACCACATTCACCCATCGACTTCCCAGAGCCCCTGTTGCGAAACTTGGAATCACGAGCCTCCAAGCCCCACTCGCTTGTGGTCCCGTGGATCTCTTCGACAGACCGCTCACTGCCCGCCTCCGCTCCCTTTCCCAGTGCGCACGTCCACCGCCGCCGCCTCCCCCCCCCCCCATCACCCGCGACGTTTCGCTGACCCGGCTCCCAACAGCTCCGCCCCGCCGCCTCTGAGCCGCTCCATTTCCTCGCTCCTTCCGCCCCCGCCGCCAACTCCCACTGCCAGCACCCACCCTCACTCTGGACCTCAGCCCCCGCCGACCCATCTGCCTCTCCCCCTCTCGCCACCCGACGCCACCACCCAGTCTGTCGAATCACCACGCACCCCCCCCCCGACTCACCCTCGCCCATCACCGCATCCCGGCGCCCCGCCGCCACCCCCCACCGCCGCCTCCGCCACCCCCCACGCCCCGCCACCCTCGCTGCCTTCGCCCCCGCCGCCCTCACCTTCCTCACCTCCCTCTGTCGTCACCCCCTTCGCCCACCCATTGACGGCCGCCCACGCCACCTTCATCCCGCCGCCGCCCGTGCTCTCCCACCCGCCCCCCCCCCAGCCGCCCACCAGCAACCCCGGCAATTACGCCACGGCGCTGCGCGAGGGCGGGCGGGGAAAATTATTTTCCGGGAACCTCGTTTGTCAGGCGAAAGGCGGGGCGCGGGGCGCGGGGCGCGGGGCGCGGGGGCCGCCGGGGGCTACCGCAGACTAATGCCACGGCTCTCGCAACCCTTTTGTGGGCCGCGCGCATTCACACTGCGGCGCCGCGCGACGCCCGGCATTTGTTTTAGGCGGGTAGCTGCCCGAACGCTACAAATGAATGAAAACTTGTTTGATTGAGCGCGTTCGCAAGACTTCGCAGCATTGATAAATGACGAGTTAATGAATTGTTATGAATTGTTTGCTTGAGCAGACAGAATATTATATTGCATACCAAATACGCGAATATCATTTTTAACATAGAATTTCGTAGTTGACGTAATGCTGTTGACAATTATGAACTTGAAAGATGTGGTATCAAGTCGTATCTAAATATTTATTTCCAGCAGAAATGGCAGAATAAAGGTGACATAACGATCTTATTTTGCGTTGGACTTCAGAGGCTAATAGAAGATATATTGTAAACCGCTAAATGTTTTCTAATTATATTTTAATTTCTAAATCTTTACTACTAAACCTTTAGAATTTTCATTGAATATTTGTTATACAGTTCCTTTAAAATATTTAAGAAATAAGGGTATAAAATTGTTAAAGTGGAACCCTATTCATTCACATTTCCGACAATTCCGTACGAATTAATACTTAAAGGTATAAATAAACAATATAATGAACGAAAATCGGATTTGATTATCCCCTTAGAAGAAATAGTAATAGTTGGCAGACTTATTCTTAACAATATGTATTACTCCCTCAATAATTTAAGATATTTTTATTTCCAAGAAACTCCAGTTGGAGTATCCTGCAGTTCAATATTTTTGGAATTAGTTACGAGAGACCTGAAAACCACAATTCTCAAAAAATTTAATGCAACTCTTTATCATAGATACATTGACGATCCAATAATAGTTCTACACAGTCATTGAATTGAACCTTAACTTGATACTTACTGTTTTAAGAGTTCGAAAACTTTACAAATAAATATGATTTAATGCTTTCTCCGTTGAAATACAAATTTACATATAACAATACCTTCTCCTTACCCCCACAAATTTGAACTTCATAATTTATCCCTCTCATTCAGACATTAGCTGCGCCTTCGACAACATACAGATTGACCTAAATAACTACATTAAATGGGCTTCAAACTGGAAAATAAAGATTAACGCATCTAAAACTCAAGCAAAAATATTCACACTCCGCAAACCTCCTCAACCACCCCTCCTCAGCTTCCAAAACACACATATAGAATGGATCAGTGGAAATACACCAGCAAAATACTTAGGAGTACTACTTGACACCAAACTTAACTGGAAACAACATATCAAATCTATAGCAGATAAAACTTATGCAAAAATATCCAAACTATATCCAATAATAAATAGAAATTCCGGACTTAGCACTGACTGCGGCTTAATCATCTATAAAACAATAATAAGACCAACCCTCACATATGCCTGCCCGATCTGGAATAACGCCGCAAACACAAACCTAAATAAAATAGAAATAATACAAAATAAATTTCTCAGAAAGATCATTAAAGCTCCTTGGTTCATAAGCAACATACAAATCCAAAATGAACTAAATATATCATCCATTAACGAATATATAAATCTTATGACTCATAAATTCTTCTCATCCCTTCCTCAATCGCGCAGTACAACAATTTTCAAGCTAGGTAAAACGTATAGTTCATCAAAAAGAACAAGATCACGATTCCCTAAAGACTCCATTCGTCCACCTTAAATCACCTACCCATCTTCCACTTTCCAAAAATTCCACCCACTGACACCCTCTCCTCAAAATTATCACATATAACTCCAAAAACTGTTATCCACCGTTTCTTCTCAAAGAACGTTTTATCAGACCCCTGAGAGAGGAGGTAACGCATGCGGATGTGCATCCCTAAAAGTTAATGTGTAGAATGTTTGTAATGAACACCCCTGAAAGGCAGAAATGCCGAGCAGGTAGAAATAAATTTAAAAAAAAAATTCCCTGGATGAAATTGCCCTCTTTTCTCCCTCTCTTCCTGTTTTTTCACCCTTCCCCACCGTTCCTCTTTCTCCACCCTTGTCGGCCTTCTAGGACAGCTTACATCCTTTTGACGTTTACAGTGAGTTAATTTTATTCTGACCCTCAACGACTTCCATATAGCAGTATATGGTTTACAGTTCATGTCTTTCAACTTCTTCAGACAGAATTATAATGGTGAAATCACAATATTAGGTGGAGTCAACTTCTTGTTTTGCGTACTCGTCCAAATGTGGATATTTTAATACTTAACGCGTTTATATCAAAATCGTTTTTCACATTTTTAAATGCTTTTATGTGAATGTTCATTTCAACTTAACAAGTGTACATGGAATTGCCCTACACATGTCAATGTGTGTCTGTTGAACATGCCAACTTTCATTCATCTTTGTTAAAAATTGATATTCGTTCAAGCACCTGATGATGATAATACAAGTAATTTTATATCTTAAATATTTTAAATAAAATATATTACTAACAGACTTTAATAGACTTGGAATCTTTTTTTCATATTGCATTGACTTATTTTCTTTTCTTTCACACGCAATATACTATTTTTCAAGCAGACTCTTCCAGAATAACGGAGCACTCCAACAGATCTTGTCTCCCTCCACCGACTCCCTCGCTCTGTGCTCGCCCGTCAGAGCCACGAGAAGCGAGGAGAAGTTTTGAAACGCGGCGACAGCGGGCGGAGGGGGCCCCGCAGGAAGTCGGTCGTTTACGGGAAATCACAAATAGCGCGGCAACACGACACGCTCTCGCGGGCGCTCCCCGCGCACGCAGGGCGCGCCGGCGCTGTTTTTACGACCCCGCGCCTGCTCCCCTATGTCCTCATCGCCGTCCCCGCGGCCACGCTCTTCTCACTGCCTTGTTCGCAGCTGCCGACCCCTGCGTCCTCCGCGCTCACCCACCCCTCCTCCCCGCCGTCCTCATCGCCGTCCTCCCCGCTGACCTCCCCGCCGTCCTCCCCGTCACCCTCCCAGTCGTTAACTCCGCCTTCCTCCCTCCATCCTCCCCGCCGTCCTCCACCCCCCGTCCTGTGCGTCTTCACCCCTATTCTCATCGCCGTTGTAGCGACCGTCCCCACCGCGGCTTTCGCAACTCCATTCACTGACGTCTGTCTTCTTCGCTGTCCTCAATCCCTCGTTCACCACCATCCTGGCGCTACCTTACACACTTTTCTACTGCTGGCAGACGCTCACCTCACCACTGTTCTCATTGCTGCTGTCATCATCATCCTCACTACCGTATTCACCGCCGTACTACCTGCCATCCTCACCGTTCACAAGTATATCCACCCACTGCCACCATCCTCCTCCACCGCGTAGTCATTCAGATCACCGATTCCAACGACTTCCATCATTACTGCCCAGCACCATCACCGTTGCCCGTCCCCGACTCCCTCACTCTCACCGCAACACGTTTTCAAAGCCTCTTGATCACAAAGCCTTCCAATCCCAAAATCTCTCGCGCCAGAATTCGTTGTGCTCACTATTCTGCATCCTCACCCTCATCCTCTACCCTCGTCGCTTCTTGCCCTCAAAGCCTTCCAATATCAATATCCGCCGTCCTCTCCGTCCTCCTTTCCATCCCTCTCCATTCTCGTTACCTCCCGCCCCCCCCCCCTTTGCCACAACGCTCGCATGCACAGCCCCCAGCGCACGAGAATCTCTTGTAACTCGTCATCGCTGGCGAGGGAAGAAAAAGACCCGGAGAGAATTTGGCGTGGCTTGTAATTGTTGGAGTGCATTTTCAAGGAGTTTTTGTGGGATCGTTCTCGATGTTTGCTTGCTGCGTCAGTCTTGGAGGCCGCAGTTCGAAACCGGGTCAGTTTGTGTGGAATTTGTAACGGTTGCTGTAGGTAGTCGGTTGATTTTCTCTGGCTCGTGAGAGCTTTGAAGTATCGTGTTAGTATCATCAGTTAATCAATACAATACGTTTATCACGTGAACACGGCATGAAAAGCAGTAGAACATTACGTGTTTTACGAAATAATTCAAGTGGGTTTGTCATTACTTCGCTCACAAATTGGCTAATTTTAACGACAGAGGTGGTCGCAAAAGATTAAAAATTCCGACTTTCAAACATAAAACACTCCAGCTCTCCTTTTACTTTCACAGAAAGCGATTTAATCCAAAGTGTAAGTACCGAGACGAGAACAACTTAAAAAATAATTGATCCTAACTCATGGAAAATGATGTATGTGGTCGTGTGAGTGGTAGCATGTGTTTCGAAGCCATGATACCATTTACGGAGCGATAGAACAGAAATATCCAGCAGGGAGTTCAACAAGTGGTGACTTCATAACAAGAGTCGTAAACCAGGCGTAAGTGGTATCCTACGATGGTATTGCAATAGTGGAGAAACTTTGTCAGCAGCGAGTACAATGCGGAAGCAGCGGGGCATTTAACCAGACACCAAACATTCTGGTTGAACAAAGAGTGTCATAGTTTGTTAATGACCTTATCAAGAGCTCATGAAGAAAAGTATCGTGGAAAAATTCGAATTGCATGTAATTTAACTTATTTGTGATACTGATCACTGAAATGTTTTAGTTTATAATCTATATAGAGGATAAACGTCAATCATTAATTTTGCATTACAAGTAATACAGAAATTTCTGACGTGGGTGTATGTAAAGGAGAGAAGTCAACTACAACCAAAAGTACAAAAATATGACTTTTATTTCCATTTCCACTAAAATATGTTGTTGCTTTTTCATATGTGTGATAATTTTGGAGACCAAAACACAGTTCTTTAATAGCTTTTGGCAGCTCTGCGAGTTATATCTTCTTAGTTGATCAACATGAAAAAACAATTTTCTGTATTTCAAATAGTACAACACATATTTAAGATTATAACAAAAGCACACATTAAAAAATATAATTTGACAATACCATACTAATTATACCAGATTCCTTGAGTTCGGGCTTTCTGTAGCTTAATCCAGACTAAATTACACGATCACCTTTATATCTTTCCGAATTTGTCAGTCATCGTTGTTCAGCCTATGCAACAGTTTGGAAGACGTTTATTTTTTTATTTTTATTTTTTGTTTCTTGACCGTGGTGGAGACGGAGACGTAAAGCGGAGATGTAGGTGGAGGCGTAGGCGGAATCGAAGAGGTAGGCGGTGACGGAGACAGAGGCGGAGATGTAGACAGACGAAGGCGTAGACGTAGGCGGAGGTGACGGCGAAGGCGGAGACGTAGGCGGAAGCGGCGATGGGGAAGGCGGCGAAGTAGGCGGCGCCGGCGTCTGTGTCGATGACGGTGGCGGCGAGCGCAAACACGTTGCCCAATTACAGTTGCGGCGGCGGCGGCGGCGGCGGCGGCGGCGGCGACCGGAGGCGGAGGGCGCGCCCGCGCGGTCCCGTTAGCGGCGCGAGGGCAGGGCACTATGGGGCGTGGCGGGCGCGCCGAATCCGCCGCCGCCGCCGCCTCTGGGCGTCACACGCGCCCACGCGCCCACGACCCCAGTGACGCGGCGGGCGATTGGGCTGGGGGGGGGGGGGGTCGGGGCCTCTGAAAAATCACAAGAAAATCTCCTATTGTGCAAACTGTAAGAAATGGTTTATTGATACCGGTTAGTGATACCGGGTGCATCAACTATTAAGTACATTAGTCCCGTAAGTTTAGTTCACGTTTCTTCCTCGAGAGGAGGTGGTGATATTCCCCCGCTGGATGGTGAGATCCGGCGCCGACCTACTACCCGGTAGCAGGTCCCACCAGCGGGGCGCTGCGCCAGCTGAGCGCGCGACTGGCCTCTCAGCATGTGTGGTAGTTTAGTACGAGTAAGTGTGCGTGAGTGTAGATGAGGGGCGGACAACGGGAGGGTAGGAAAAGGAAGAGGGACAAAGATCGCGCGTTGTCCGTGGCCGGTTTGTTTGGGTACTACTCCGGCATTCGAGTGTTTTTGAACGGAGAAACCACGGAAAACTACCGATCCGAGCAGCCGGCCGTTAATATTCTCCTCCAGACAGCGATTGAATTCGACCTAACTTTAAAGCTAGTCTCGAAAATGTATTCGTAGGCTTCCGCGGCTGGATTCATTGGATACTTGGCTGTCATGGGTGAGCCGCGTCTCAGTCGATCGAGCTGCCACCGTCTGGACTCCAACCTAGGACTTCCGTGTTAGAGGCATTCCATGACATCAGGTGATGCTCTGGCCCACCTCTTTCGATAAGTAAGAAATTGTTACCAAAAATTATATATCATCAGTGCTCTGCAACACAACTCTGCAACACGCTCTCCCGCGCGGCACCTGCAGCCTTCGCCCGCATCAGCCGTCTGCGCTCGGCGCCCGCCGCCGTCCTCCCAGGCACGCAGCCGCCGCCCCGCGACCTCTCCGCACCAGATCATTGGCGGCGGCGGCGGCCGCGACCTCGTTACGTGCGGAAGCCGCACTTTGCGCCGGCCATTGTTCCTCTTCTCTGAAGCAGAAAGGTGATAACAACGTAATGAGACTTCTCCATAACAGTTCTGCCGCGTTCAGCCCTATCGCAAACACGCGGCAGATATCAAACCCGTCCCCTCCGCTCTCCCGGCATTCAGTTCTTCACGATGTACCTGTCGTGATTGTTGTTGGGACTCACGAGAGCGCGCGGCGGTAAGTGAATAAAAATGTCGGCCAATTCGATGGGAGAGCGATGTGAAAGGGGTGGGATGTGGCCCTCTTGTGTTTTATCTTTCGAGTTTTGTTACCGAATGAGGCCTGAGATGCGTACGTGTCGCGCCTACGTTAGAGAAGAACATAAAAAGAAACAGGGCGCAGTCGTGATAACGTCGGAGCTGTTATACATTAGTATTCAATATGCATATATACGGTCTTGAGTGGGTTGCTGTATAACGGAGCAGGTTCGATGGAGCTGCAGTTGGATGTAAAAGGGGTCGAGTGAAACAATTGAGTGCAGCGTAGAGTCCAAGCCCTTTTATGAGAGTTACTTTGAGAGATCGTGAATATCGTAGAATTGACGGTTGTAAAAAGCTTCACATTGCTTTCTTTACACCATATATCAACCATCTTAAAATACCTGTCAGAGGCTCAGTATCTGGTATTTAATTATCTAATATTATACATGAGACATAATATTTTTGTAATACTTTTGGTAACGCTTACATTAAATCTAGTTTGATCCAAATTATCCACTGATAGTTTTTCTAGATGAAACACTGGATAATCAAGAATATCCAATTAAATGAATGAAATAAGTTAGTAATCGCAATTATCACGTAGAGGCTACCTGAAATTCAAAATATTTCTATAGTATTGAGCATGAAATTTTAACAATTTTTAGTGATTTGTGAATAATAAACATCAATCTGATATAACACGTACTGAGATACATGGTATGTATTACAAAAGGAATTAATTATGTTATGGTAGAACGCACCTTCGTAAATATATATCAAAATAGTGGGAATTCACGGAATGCCGGCACTTCCCCTCTTCTTCGTCTTGCTACTCAACTACTTCTGAATTCTTAAAATAAAACTACATTACATAATTTAAAGATATACAATTTAGCAATTAATTTCATTTTGAAAAATGCCTTGCTTTAATATTGAATGTGTATGACATGCTGAAAACATATTTGTACTTTTGCTAATCACAAAATTTCAGGGGCTTTAATGAAAATCAGAACTAAACAATACTTATAAATGTAATTTCCTCTATTCGATAAAAATGTAAAGAAAAACTTCGTAGGGATTTTAAGGATATATTGAAATGCCACAAATGCTACATGGAACAATTTCAGCTCAAAAGCTTTAAATTTATTAGAGTTATGCGCGACAAACACTTCCATCCAAACAGACAACCCGATTTTGGGGTGTTTGCGTGTATCTCCTCCCCACTGATCTTAACCGTGTTCGAAATCGCTCTAATGTTTCTTAATCCTGCCGTGCATGCGATTTTACAGCAAAAATAACTTGAAACCCTGATTTAACGACACAAAATTCGAAGTCATATTGTTGAGGTGATTCCGTTCCTTTCATCTCTACACTATAGTAAAGGTAAGAATAGTAAAAATTTAGTTCAGCAGTTGTTATGTATTGATTTAAGTATTCCAAATCATATTTATTTGATTATTTTTGCTTGTATTCTCAAAGTGTTCAGAGGGGAATAGCAAATAATAAATTGAATACTTTATGAAAGGAGATGAATATTGAAAAAAAGAAAAAGAAAAAAAAAGAAAAAAATTGAAAATTTGTGTTGCCTATATTTCACGTAGGCTCGTTCTACAGCCTCAAAACATTCTATATGTACTCTATTAAGAATCACGAAGCTGTTTTCTTACCCGTTTCTTTAGATGATTGGCAGTAAATTAATACACATAGCAACAATCAATCAGTAAAACGATCATGAAGAAGAAATCTGAAGAATATTAAAGACAACAAAAAAGGAAAATAAGATATGAAGAAGAAGAAGAAGAAGAAGAAGAAAAGAAAAAGAGGGAAGAAGAGAAGATATGCAGAAGAACGAATGCGTTTCCCATATTCCGCAGCGTCGCTTTTCTCCTACAGCCAAAGCCCTTCCAGAGAAGCGCAGCGAGCATGCCGGCCAAGCCGTTCCGGGCACAAGAGAGCCACCGCCGGGCGTTGAACCGGTGCCTTTCGGGTGCCATTTACGAGCGCTGCCCGCCCCCTCTTCTTCTCTCCCCTTGCAAACCCCCTCCCCGAGTCAACAACCGTCTCCTCATGCCGGGACCCGAACCCGCGCGCCCGTGCCTCCATTGTAATGAGCCGCTTTAAGTACTTCCTTCATAAATGTAAGGCTCGCGAACGTTAAAACTTTTTCTCCGCCCGCCCGAAAATCTATGCGTCCAGCCGGGCACTGCAGCTTCCTCGGTTTTTGCGCAAAATTTTACGCGGTTTCTACGAATTTCGTCGGAGGTGGATTTTGTTGGGCGAGGCGAAAAATTACGCCTGGGGCGTAGTAATGCAAACCTATTCACTTGGTGCCTCTCCGCCAAGCCATTAAAAATAACAATCAAGGCTTATGTTTTAATGAAGGCCCCGTCACGCTTGTAAGTGGCCGTCTAGTCAGTGTTTTATTTTCCTCGGTGCCTTCGGTAATACCGCAGGTGCAGAAGGCGGATCTTTGCTTACGGAGAGTTGCCGCACAGCGTGGCCGGCCTGCTTTGAAACGGGCATCGTTGCATTTCGCGGGATATCTCGACCTTTTCCATCGTCAAATCGCGCCTTTAAGTCCAGTTAACCGAAGCGTAGAAACTCGCAAGCCGCAATACACCTGGTCAGTCCGTTAGGTTCCGACACGAAATCACTTATGAAACGGCAGACCGTATCCTTCCCGATATGTTCAAACTCCTGGCGGCCGGCGGCGATTCGCCGGTCGGCGAACAAATCCGTTTTTAACCCGCAGGATACTCTTCTCAACGCGGACATTGTTTTCTTTAGCACCCCTCTTCGAAGGCTGATGATAAAAAAATAATTCAGTTTACGTTTCCACCCTTTGCGCGCCCAAAAATCGCGTATCAATCAGTCACCCCTGTCACCTTGAATGGCCGCTCGCACCCCAGGTAGCCTCGCCGCATTATCCCGACCATAATGCGCCGCGCGGCGTTACCTGTGCGTGGCCCGGAGAGACCTGTAATTATATGTAAAACAGCTGTGCAAAGGTCTCTTTTTTTGCCGAGCCAGCGCGGCCGTCAGGCCGAGGAGCGTCTTCGCCTCGGAAGGGGTCCTCCCCCGAGCCGGCCCTTGCAGGGGGGCGGCGCCCTCTTCGCCCCTCGGAGGAGGGAGCGGAACTCTTGGGCCGCGCGCGCGGACACGTAAGGAAGAGAAGGCCGGCTCTTTAAGAAGCGAATGGACATTAGTGGACGGGTATTGTGCCGCACAATGCCTCCCCCTGCGACGCCGCTGACCACAGGGGCTCGGCTCGCGAGGGGCAGCGGCCAGGCCGGGTCATGTGCCTCAGCCTGCCGGAGTTTTTCCTCACCTCACACGCGGTGCATGTGGGAAAGGCGGGCGAGACGCCCCCGGACAGGTAGCGACGGCGGCGGAGACGGTGAGTGGAATGCAAGTGTTGCCACCTCTCTGGACTTCAACCCCGACTCTCCGATTTGTACACAGCGTTCGATTTTAAGAAATGATCTCTGTTTTTTTGGGTTCATTTTAAACATTTCCTGATTTCAAGTGATCAATGTAATGTATAAAACTTTTGTTTGCAACCTGAAACGAAACGTTGTTAATTTAAATGACTAATGAAGCAGCAGCCTGTAGCTCTAATTTCTCAGATGGAAAAAAATAATTATTTTCCTCATAGCTAAATGAAAAAAATATACGGCACCGTACTTGCGCTGGTATATGAATTAACGAATCAAAAGATAAGATAAAACCTCTGAAACCTACAACCCTGAAAAAGGTGTACGAAAAATGTATCTTTCAACTACTTTCAACTTTCTCTAGTAGATGTTTGAAGATACGAATGTTGTAACTGTCTCAAAATGCCTCTCTTTATCCTTCTGGAAGACGTTTCACTTGTAGTGAACAAATCTCTGGAACCACCAGGAAACATAATGTATCAGAATCAGTACTAAGGCATTTTCATTAACGCTGAATAGTTCATAAACTCTAAACCACATCTAAACACCTGAGATGATCATTTAAAGCTACTTCCAGAATTTTTGCTAGTTATATATTTAAGATTTGATCTATTTTTAGTGAGATTTTCTACATTCTAATGTTCCCTTTAAATTGACTGGAAATAACGACGAGAAAAACACGGTCGCTTTGACAAGGGCACTAAAACAACTATTTCTATTTCGCTGTTCCCATGAGTAATAAAACGTTCATAAAAGGAAATGTCCTTCAATTTCATTGGTAATTTATTAATCACTAACTTTTAGTGTGCATACTTTCCCATCCTCCTGGTCTTTGTAGGTCGTAAAAGCTCAGTCGAACATCGCAGAAGAGATGGCAACTTTACAGGTCTACGCACAAGATGCGGGCGAGGACTTGGGGAGAGAGGGAAATATGCGGGTTGGGGATAATGGCGACGTAATGGGAGTGGGGGGGATGTGATGGGTGAAGGGTGGAGGAGAGAGTTTTCCGTAGGTGGCGGCGAATAATTATGAGAGGTGAGTGAAAGTTGCTGTTTGGGGATGGTGCATGCGGACGAACATTAGTAAATAAGAGCCGCAAGCAAGTCAGACGATAAGGAATGGCGCCGACCACGTCGTACACACCTTCTTGCCTGTGGGGCTCAAACTTACCAAATAGCATAACTTTTCTACCCTTTCCCTTTCCACCCACACTTCTACCCTTTTCATTCAAACCTAGGAGCCTAAGGATGATTCTGAGCAGCTCGAATCTTCACGTCCTTGCTTACTTCATTAATCTTTAGTGACTCTTTAATCAGTTTTGTGGTTTTAAATGTTAAATGGGTTTAGGTTTTCTAAAGCACTTAGTAATGACAATCACGCTCTTTCTAAAAACTTTGTAAATTATATTTACTTTGTTCAGCTTGTCCATGTTTTAAAAATGTAAATCTGAATACGACTGCAAAAGAAGTAAATGTTTTATTGAACCTAAACATCGTAGAATTAATAGAGGAAAAAAATCTTATGAGATTGTGATAGGGGACAGTAAAGATGGCGGATTATTCCTTGTAGTATAAAAATGTGTATTTTGGTATCTAATTTAATTCGTTCAGAGAAATAATAACGAGGCTTTTCGAGTACAAAAGGCTGCATTCCTTTGCTATTATGACTACGTTACATTGAAGGTATGAGTACACTACTGACATATTTATGATGAGTAAGGTTTTATTTCGTGTATCAAATTCCTTATCAACTCTTCCATTTGAATATTTTGATAGCTGTGACAAGAACTATTGAAGTTTGTTTTTTGGGGGAGGAGATGGATATATTTCGAATATGCCATAACTGTTCATGTAATACTTCACTCTCCGCTACGAAGAATGATGAGAAGTTTCATCGCATACATTTCCAACACTTTCGATTTTATTCTATGATATCTATTTGAGATATTTCTGTTTGGCTGTCTGTGAATCGTACGATCGCTTTGTAGCACTTAATCTCTGACTTTAATTTCTTCGCTATTGATGAGTTTGAATAGGCGAGCACGGCTAGACAATAAGGACCTTCAAATTTTGAAATGTAAGCTCGCAATTGAATAACTAAGAACCAAGATATTTTAATCGAACTTTTAGAACACACGATGTTCATGAAACGCAATCGAGGGTCGATATTATATTCCTCTTGAGTGTATTCATGGTTTTTCAGTTAACTACTTGAATCTTAATAAGAAAATAACTATCATCTCTAGGCTTCTTCCAGAACACCTACAACGACCAACAAATAGTAAAGAGGCACAGGTTACATGAAACGAAGACGCAGGATATCAACATCTAGCAAATAAACTGTTCTCAGATACTTTGAGATGGCGTGACGAGGAAGGGGGTTTGCTGGACAGCCAACCCACAAGACTCGTAAATTACTTCCCTGAAGCGGCGAGCCACAGGAGATAACCCACGAGCCTCTGCTAGGACAGACCCCGCAGCCAAACGCCGGATGCATATAAAATTTAACCTCCAGTATAAAGCCATAAATTCGGTTCCCTGAAGTTTTCATTAGCGTTCGTTAACAACAAAGTGTTGCGTGATACCGAAATAGTTCACACGCAAATGTTCCAGAGGCCCGGCCCTGGACCACGGGCGGTAGCCTCGATCGAATTCTTTGTTCTTGGATGACGCACGGCCCGAGGTTGGCGACACTGCGTGTACAGTGGACGTGATCGGTTGCGGGGAACTCCGGCGTCGCTAATGAAGATTTATGTCCCGCGAAATCCTTTTAGGTTGGCATTCCTGCTTCGGGACGCTGGTTGGATCGAAGAGATCGTATGCTGTGCGACCTCCCGCGAGCATAGATTACTCGGGAGCTAGAAGATCTATTGGCCGTAAATATGTATGGTGTTATTTACATGAGAATTTCTGATTTTATGAGGAAAGGGAATTAAGTGTTATTGCTGCTATTACTTTTTGTTATTATTTGAACTTTTTTCTTCAAGCAAAAAACTTATGATTCAACCTTATATTTTTTTACAAAATGCAATAAAATTATGTCTACGACATTAATTTGTCTACTACCTCATGTTTTAGGAATTAGTAAAGAGTTCATGAGTGAAGTCCAATAAACATTAATATTTGGAAATACCTTGTCGGGTAAAAATGATTCTTTCATATCGTATTGGGAAACTTCATATCCTTTCACAAACCTCCTGAATAATCTAGCTGCTTACGTTACTTTAAAACAACTTTTTCCTCTGTCAACTCGTTCCATACGCCCTTCCCGAACGTCACCAAACCTGTCCCGAGGACCTGGCTCCAATTGCATAATTTTCATTTTAATGTCGAATCTAAAGGCTTAAAAGGGAACTTTGAAAGTAGTTTTGATTATAAAAACCACACTTCTGACTCCAAGTTATTGTTTCTCTTATTTTCTTCCTTCTACAGATATGTAGCAGGCGTAGGAAAAGTAAATTTATATAAAAATTCTTTATTAAGTGTTTAATATCGCCAAGTAGTTAATTTTTATATCAGTACATTAATAACTAATTCAAATATTTATTTATTTATTTACAAATATCCTACTCCAAATTTGTAATACCAATATCATTTACAAGGCAGCTTAACTGCATATTTAAAGTTTTCAACAAATTTTAAAAAAGGAATATATAAATTATACAACAATTCAATATTTTAATTAATGCTATTACAGTATGTACATTTCGTACATTATTATATTTTTGTATTCACTACCTTCCAACCAGATCTCTAATCTTTCTCTAAATCTTCCATCTGACCTTGATTTTTCGAACTGAGTTCATTCATAGTACATTGTCATTCCTCCATGAATATTGTTCTGTACGCTATGTTGCAACTTTGCAATTTCTCCATACCGATTTATTAGCCAGTCTTGAAGAACAGTGATGACCTTCCCTATTTGTGTACGAAACAGTTTAAACATTCTAATAGCAGTTAATTTTCTATTCTATAAATAAAAGTTAATTCATATCTTTTAACTTTATTTTCAACTAATAAATGTAATTCTTTAAACACATTGTTGGGCATTTGCACTACCCTTTTACGAGTACTTTCCGTATTTAAATGACTGATATTTACCCTTGTTCCCTTGTTACAGTTTATTTGTATCTGTGATTCATATTGTATAATATAAACAGTAGAGGCTCTAATTTAAACCCTTGTGGCACTCCATTTATTACTTTTTTCATCTGATACCCCATTATTAAGTCTGATCTTTTGATATCTGTCGTTTAGACATATAACCATACATACATATAAATTTATTGTATATATCTCGCAGCATTTTAAAACAGAAATCCTCTGTTAATGGTTTCAAATAATCGTATATTTCCAAGAACACCGCTACTACCCCTTCATCCCTATCAATAGATCTTAACCAATCCTCAATTGCCATTTGCAATACTTCTTCTACCTACAGTTTTTTTCTAAATTCTGATTTTGTTTCGTTATGAATGGTTTCCTTAATATATTTCATCAGTGTTTTTTGCATACACAACTATTTTCCTGATTTTTGCAGTTACTGGAAGAGTATGTATTGGTCTAAGATCACTGCATTTTGTGCTACCCTTTATTTTAGCTGTAAGAATAATTATTAATATTTTCAGTGTCTTTGATATCTTTCTACGAGTAAGTTAGTTGAACAATTTGAGTATTAGAATTCCACTATCTGAAATTACAGTATCATTTTCACGTAAGATAGAAGCTTTAAGCTACATGAAGAATCAATATTTGGCCCTACGTATTTCAGCAGGAAAAAGAAGAAAGAAGGGTTTTAATAATTTTAAGAAAATTTTATTAACAAATTGTGTGCATAGTCGTTAAAATTATAATTTATTTTTACCTCTTTCCTTCAGTTAATGTGGAAATTTAAAAACAAGTGTTCAATGATTATACGGATTTGCGGTATTGAAAGAAAACCTACTTGGCCAATTGGATACACGTGTGTACTCTTTCTCGAACACATGTCTAAGAAGTTTTCACGCGAACTGTTGGCAATAAGGAAATCTGCCTTGACCGTGGTTCTTCGACTTGGCCATGGGCTAACGCGCATCTTGTAAAGGTAAGGAGCGAGAAAAATCCTGAGTCCTAAATTCAATGAACTGCATTCTCGTAAGGCCACTGGCTCAGAAGGATCAATAACAAGGAAAACTTGGAACCCTATTTTAAAGTTTGAGAGCATTTACTTTATTGAAGAAAAATATAATTTTCTTAAAACTTATGTATTTTATCTATTATTCGTTTTTGACGTATTTATTTAAATTAACTTTTAATAGAAAAAAATCAAGAATAAACTGGCGAGTAGTGTCGACTTAATTTGGCGTCTGAAATAAACTGCATAATATTTTGTAAACCAATATATTTATTAATTTTCAAAATAGTATTTTCTAGAGCCGTGAAATGTGAAAGGACTTACAGTATATAATCATATAGAATTAATACGCAAAAATGCAAAACGCAAAAATGCGTCAGAAAGTGTTTACTTATTAACTTTTAAATAACTTATCAACTCTCATAAATGTCATTCATGAATATGATTTTTATATTCACACATGTTGTTACTTTTTAATGTTTTTAGGAGTTAATAGCGGTTTTTGTAACTAGACTGAACCTACTGGTCCACTGTTCAGTTTCTTGATGCACCGGCGCTGTTCGTGGGAAACGAGTTTAATTTTCATAAAATAAACTCACCGAGCGTCTTCAATGAAGTAAATCAAGTCTCTGGCTTTTAAGAGATCTAAATAATTCTTTTAATTAATTTATTTATTTACAACACTTTTGTGCTGTTCCTTTTAAAAAACGTACAATTTAATATTGTCTGCATCACCAGAAACAGAAATAATGAGCTTACACAACGATTCTCTCTGTCAGTGTGGCTGTGTACGAGTAGTTACATTCGTCAATATCGTAACTCTTGCACAGGCATTGCTTGTATTATATATAATTCTTCATATATACTCATGATTTTTTTCTGGGAGCCAAATTAGTTTCTGAGCTTATGAGGGTTAACGTAAGTTCCCTTTCATGGGCACGTGGTTGTTTGCCTTTGTCTTCCATTATGAAGGTGTATGATTATTAAAAGAAAATTATTGTTATAGATGATATGTTGTAGAAACGACAACGTTCGTTCCGGAAACGGAAATGACACCAGAAGACAATGTCGTCCCAATCACGCGTAAAAAACGTCTTTCAAGTGATTCAAAATCTCAGCCTCCTGCTACGTGTCATTGGATAAAGCTCCAGTCCTCTGGGCCACCGAGAGTTATCGATATTAATATTACGCATTAATTAGAACTGAATTATAAAGCATTGATTTTACTGTGCCAAACACATACTTACAGTGCGAATACTCTTAATTCCCCAAGCGGTACCAGAAATAGCATCTACGTGCACCTGCCGTGCGCACGGGGCGGAGGTCGGCGTGTGCAATCGGAAACGCGAAGACGCGGCCGGCGCTAAGCGCCGTGGGGGAACCCCCGTGTAAAATTTGAGCGCGGAGTGTCGACTTGGCTGCGGGCAGAACACACATGCGCATGTGCTGAGGCGACGCGCAGAGAGCGCGTTCACATCTCTACCGGTCCTTAATTTGTCCTGCAAATGTACTGAAAGCTGGAGAATTAGATACATGAGGAGCGAAGTCCCTAGCTTCCAATATAAGCAAAAATATAAATTATGAGCTTGCAATATATTATGTAATAAATGAAGAGGTTTGACGTACATTCAACTTATCAATTTTTGAAAGTTTTTAAAAAATTTTAAACAAAAAATTAAGCAACATTTGGCAATTTAAAAAAATAAAGAATTAATTCAATCCCGTAAGTGTATTGTATGTTTTTTATCACGGGAGATGGCGGTGTTCTTCCCCAACCGGATAGCGAGATCCAGCGCCAACCTACACGATGATTTGTGGGGTTTCCCCCATCAAGGAATCTCCCACCTCCGGGACACCACCCCAGTCGGGAATTGCTCTAAGCACCCGAGAGGTCTCACGACATGACTGGTAGTGTGGTCCATGTAAGTGTGGCGAGGATAGGACAAGAAAGAGGAAGGAAAGGTCGCGTGCGTTGCATGGCCCGTTTGGCAGGGTACTGCTCCGGCATTCGCCAGGTGTTGATCGGAGAATCCACGAAAAACTACCGACCAAAGCAGCTCCTACTAGAATTCTCCTGTAGACAGCGGCTGAATTCGGCCTCGTGTCGAAAGCTGGGGTCGAAAATCCTGCCATCGTAGGACCTCCCGGTCATCCTCATCGGTTGATGCCCTGAGCCACCTGAGTTTTAGTTAGCAGACATTAATGCCGGGCTGCTTCCGCTCGGACGCGGCGACAAAAGCGTCGCGGCGCTAGACGACGTCCCGGCGTCGGCGTCGGCGTCAGCGGCGTCGGCGTCAGCGGCGTCGACGGTTTCAGTTGCGTGCGGCGCGAGCGTACCTCGCCTTTACGGCGGCAATTAGCGTGCGAGGGGGCCCGACACAGCGCCCGCCTGGACAAAAACCTCGCCTTTTACGAGCTCCGCTCACGTAAAACGCGCGGGGCCGCGCCGCGCCGGGCAGGCCGGGCCGGGCCGGGGCGAAGAGGCGCTGCGCGGAGCGGCGCGGCGCGCAGAGCAGAGGAGATGAGAGGCGCGGCGCCCGCCTGCGCGCTGGAGCTCGGCCCTGGCCGCGGCCGAGGACGGACCCCTGGGAATCGGCGGAGCTGTGGGGACGTGGTGGATGACGTACCACGCCAGGGAAGTTCGTTGGCGAGGATGTTTCGCCCGTGGAAACGTGGCAGAACGGTAGAACTGAATCTGGTTGATTCTGTTCAGATGGATTTTTCATGGGAAATGTTTGCGGAAAACTGATTGAATCCAAAAGTCATTACGAACAATACACCAAATAATTGCGAGAAGAAATTAAGTTTAGGCGACTGTGTTGATGAATTAAGATAACGTTCATGCATTTTCGTGTCTAATACCCCAAGATCGAATCACAAAGTACGGTCCCGGAGCAGGATCAAAATGATCTCTGGGAGACTGCAGTGTGAACCTAGTGTTGGGTGACAAACGAATATTACTCCACTAGTAACTTTCCGCTGACAAGCTTATTTCCCCAATGCGAACATGTTTCGTGAGATTCGCTGAAGCAAATCTCAAAGACGCAAAGCAGTTAGCAAAAAGGCATCTTAGGTCAAATTCAGCCACTCCCTGGAGTAAAATTCTAGCGACCGGCTACTCCGATCGGTAGTTTTCGTGGTTTCATGGATCAATACAAGGAGATTGCTGGAGCAGCACACTGCCAGATATTTCCGCATTACTTTAATGCAAAGTATATTAAAGTAATTTTCATGAACACATTTTACATGTAATGTTCACATGTAGGTGATGATGCAGTAGTCAAATCTTTATAATCACGTCTGCAAGGAATGAGTGAATGATCTTGATGGACTGGTGATTATGAATATACGATATGACTGATGAGCGTCAGGAGATACGGAACAACTTCTACATTAAATCGACACCAATTTTAAGTTGCGTATTACATTTAATGTACAAATGTATTAAGATATTTTTAATATAGAAGGTTACATTCTGTTTCATGCGAAATACATTAATCTACATTATATTTAATGACATTTCTGATAGAGCACCCCAACAATCAGGCCACGGAACGCACGCGATCTTCCCTTCCCCCTATACAGCCTGTTCTTTAGAAGTACAACCTGCGCAAGTGTCCTCCGCTTCTGAACCTCCGCCTCTGTGACATTTACTCCACTTCTCGTCGCAGCGGGGTTGCCGCTGCCGGGAGGGCGAGTGGAGAGCGCTTATCTTATGCCATTATACAATGTTCAAACTTCATCGCGTTTCGAAGTGCTTCAAAATCTTAAAGACAGTGATCTAAGTACTCCAGAACAAACATTAAAAATTCCGCCCATAATTATGCACAACGTACTTGACTACAACCAAATGATTTCCGACATTAAATCAGTCGTCAAATGTGATTTCACAACCAAGACAGCCGGTGATCAACTAAAAATCATGCTCACTACAATAGAAGATTACCGTAATTTTAGACATCACTGTGTTGAGAAGAACAGACAATTCTATTCTTTCCGCGACCCTTCTATTAAAATCTTTAATGCTGTGATGAAGGGCATCCCCACATGTTACTCGGAAGCTGACATTTTAAAAGAACTTGAACTCAAATACCCTGTTACCAAAGTGACTAGATTATATGACAAAAAGAAAAATCCAATTGAAATTTGTGCTCTAGAAATAAAAGACAATAGAGACGGGAAGTCAATATTAACTTTAAATCGCCTGATGCATTGCGTCATACAAGTTCAACCTAGAATAAATCGAAACTACCCAATACAATGTAAACGTTGTCAAAGGTATGGACACTCGCAAGCAAACTGCCGACTCACTCCGAGGTGCGTTAGATGTAAAGAGTCACACCACTATTCTCAATGCACAAAACCAAAAAGTGACAAACCGAATTGCGTTAACTGTGGCTTGGAGCACACGGCCAATTACAAAGGCTGTCGCATTTTCAAAGAAACTCAGCAAGCACGTACAAACCTAAATGAACGCAGGTCAGGGTCAGAGCAACAACCGCCGCCGCGCAGCAATCCGTCTCGTAGCCCTCCAACATTTAGCCCTCGCGAATTTCCTCCCCTTCCCAAAACCAATACCCCGTGGTCACCGGCTCAATCTTTGCAAACCCAAATGCCAACTGATGTATCCCAACTAATAACCACAATAGTATCACAAGTAATCTCAGCCATAATCCCACAAATTCAAAATATTGTACAGTCAGTGCTAATAAATTTCCATAATGGCAAATAAAATCACTTTATTGAATTGGAATGCAAACGGAATTAAAAGACAACAATCAGAAATAGAAATTTTTCTTCACGAACACAAAATCGATATTGCATGCATAACCGAAACCCACTTGGTTCTAAATGAAAAATTCAAAATTTCCGGTTATAAAATATATAGAAGTGACAGAATTTCAAATGTTGCAGCAGGGGGTGTTTTGATTGCTCTTTCAACCCGAGTCAAACATCAACGGTCACTTAGCCCCAACACTTCTAACCTGGAAACTGTGTCAGTCACCGTAACCATAGATAATAAAGATTACACAATAATAACAGCATATAAACCTCCGAATAAACAATTTCCAGTAAAAGAATACAAGGAAATATTTAATAACAACGCCAACGTTATTCTACTAGGAGACCTAAACAGTAAAAACCAAGCCTGGGGATGCAATTGCACAACCCAGCTAGGCACTAAATTGCAATCTTTTGCAGTAAACAATAACTTAGATGTAATAGCACCTTGGCAGCCAACACACTACCCGTACAATAGTAATATTATCCCAGATATTTTAGACATAATGGTGTCTAAAAACTTCCACTTTCCTACATCTCAAACCGTACTTCCTGAATTAGATTCAGATCATTGCCCAGTCATCATTGAACTAAAATCTTCAAACCTCTTGCAGTCTAATAATCCCTTCACAGTTTTGGGCACGAAAGGGCACGTCAACTGGAATAAATTTAGAGACCTATTAGAAGTAAACCTTCACTACCCGGAACAGATACAAACAACAAATGAAATAGACAACCAGGTAACTAATATCACACAGAAAATCTACGTTGCATTACAACAATCAACAACTCCTTTCGCAAGACCTTTCACTAATAATAGAAATCCGATCCCAAGGAATATTCTAAACCTAATCAAAAGTAAACGTAACCTTCGACGGCTCTGGCAAATCAACCGCAGACATGACCTTAAAGCAAAAATCAACAAATTAGGGAGAACAATCAAAAACAAATTAAATCAAATTCGAATAAACAATTTTCAAAGATCCATAGCTCAAATACACCCTAATAGTAGACCACTCTGGTCAACCATAAAAAGACTATGTAAAGAAACTACTGACATTCCTATCCTGAAACACAACTCAAATGTAGCTTATACGGATCATATGAAAGCCAATATGTTAGGTAAATATCTGCAAAATAGTTTTACTCCAAACCCAAATACAAATTCTTCCTTTACTAATTATATCACAAAAAACGTCCTGTTACCAGACTATAATGTCCCAGATAAAATAAAATTTATATCCCCATCCGAAACATCTAAAATTATTAAGCAATTGAAAACCCGAAAATCAGCAGGTCACGACCATATTAGCAACAGAGCTCTTAAAGAATTACCCAAAAGAGCTATAACTATTTTAACCGCCTTATTTAATTCCTGTCTAAGACTGGGCCACTTTCCAAAAGATTGGAAATTATCTATAATCTTACCCTTCTGTAAACCAGGCAAAGATCCTCGCCTTCCTGCAAGCTACAGACCAATAAGCCTCCTACCCTCAATCGCAAAGATATTTGAAAAGTTAATTCACAGCAGATTATCTACTTACCTAACAAAGATTAGCGCTATCCCAGACTTTCAGTTCGGATTCAGATCTCAACATAGCACCACCCACCAATTGCTCCGTTTAACTGAATATATTGCAAATTCATTTCACAGCAAAAAATACACAATTGCAGTTTTCCTAGACATTGAGAAAGCCTTTGATAAACTCTGGCATGAAGGTCTTTTATACAAACTGCGCCAACTAGGAACTCCCAAGTATCTACTCCATCTAATCAGAAGTTTTCTAAAAGATAGATATTTTTCCGTCCGTATTAACTCAAGTCTCTCAAACAGATTTGAAATCAATGCAGGAGTCCCTCAAGGTTCTTGCCTCTCTCCACTTCTCTTTTCTGTTTACATGTCGGATTTACCACAGTCAAACTATACAGAAATTGCCCTTTACGCAGATGACACAGCACTTTTTACCTCTCATTCAGACATTAGCTGCGCCTTCGACAACATACAGATTGACCTAAACAACTACATTAAATGGGCTTCAAACTGGAAAGTAAAGATTAACGCATCTAAAACTCAAGCAAAAATATTCACACTCCGCAAACTTCCTCAACCACCCCTCCTCAGCTTCCAAAACACAAATATAGAATGGATGAGTGGAAATACACCAGCAAAATACTTAGGAGTACTACTTGACACCAAACTAAACTGGAAACAACATATCAAATCTATAGCAGATAAAACTTATGCAAAAATATCCAAACTATATCCAATAATAAATAGAAATTCCGGACTTAGCACTGACTGCGGCTTAATCATCTATAAAACAATAATAAGACCAACCCTCACATATGCCTGCCCGATCTGGAATAACGCCGCAAAAACAAACCTAAATAAAATAGAAATAGTACAAAATAAATTTCTCAGAAAGATTATTAAAGCTCCTTGGTTCATAAGCAACATACAAATCCAAAATGAACTAAATATATCATCCATTAACGAATATATAAATCTTATGACTCATAAATTCTTCTCATCCCTTCCCCAATCGCGCAGTACAACAATATTCAAGCTAGGTAAAACGTATGGTTCATCAAAAAGAATAAGATCACGATTCCCTAAAGACTCCCTTCGTCCACCTTAAATCACCTACCCATCTTCCACTTTCCAAAAATTCCACCCACTTACACCCTCTCCTCAAAATTATCACATATAACTTCAAAAACTGTTATCCACAGTTTCTTCTCAAAGTACAACGCTTCATCAGACCCCTGAGAGAGGAGGTAACGCATGCGGATGTCCATCCCTAAATGTTACTGTGTAGAATATTGTATAATGAACACCCCTGAAAGGCAGAAATGCCGAGCAGGTAGAAATAAATTAAAAAAAGCGCTTATCTGCGCCAAGCGCGCGATCGTGGCCCGCGCGGCGTCTCCTGACCGGTTCTGCTTATCGCGAGCGGCGCTGATTGCTTTCTCGTCCTCGGCTCCTCATTACGCGCGGATGGATTCGCGCAGCGGCTCACTGCGCGATGATAGGCCTCGAAACACGCGGCTTATTGATTGCCTTCCGCTGGAGACACTTATTTTCCAGGAGAACGACCTCTGCATTCGGAGACGCGTGGAAATCAAGTGTCGCCGGTTTATTATTTTTTTCTTTCTTTAAAAATATTACCAAGTGTTATTTTGTGAATAGAACGATAAATAATTAGAATATATCCCTTTCGAAAGTCTTGAAAAACTTTAATCCTCAATATTCATAAATGCGTTGGGTCTAATATAAGATTGTGTTAACATGATTTTCAACCTGTCAATTCATATGACATTGAGAATAAATAGATTAGATGGTATTAGATAATAATTTGGTATGAATTATTTATTTTTTGTTTATATGTCTTGACGTTTCTTTGTTTTGTGCCCCTTCTACTCTTCGACGTGAGTATTAGCCATTAACATTAATGTGAATGAATTAATCAAACAATATAACGGCATCTTCAAGACATATGTGAACTTGTGGATCTCATTTAACTCTGCAGTACACCTGCTCGATCGCTCAGGTGACTGAGTTGTTCTCGCGTTAATAGAGCGCCGAAGAGAGGCTCCGAGAAGATTGATGCCCTCAAAACTGCCTGTTATTGTTTTCAGATATCACAGCTTTGTGCCAATAGACTTTTAGTTTTCCTCAGAAGAATAGTCACAAACCGATTACGGTACATCATACTGAATGCCGAAGTTAGTAGTCCCACTTTCAACGGATTCAGCTTTCTAGCATAGTTCTTGTAATCTTGTTCTCGTTATTGTTAAACACTAGAGTTTGATAAAGTTTTAAAATTTCGATGTCAGTAAATATTTCAGTGTTTGTGCCTGAAATACCTAATAGTCAGTTTGTGAAGCTA
The DNA here is from genome assembly GCA_038098605.1 of Gryllus longicercus. Taxonomy (NCBI): domain Eukaryota; kingdom Metazoa; phylum Arthropoda; class Insecta; order Orthoptera; family Gryllidae; genus Gryllus; species Gryllus longicercus. Next base: position 3,421,152 of record JAZDUA010000047.1, on the reverse strand, counting down.
GGTAAGCTAAAACACAAATGATCACTGCGTGAAACCATGTAAGTTTTATTAGAGCGTGTGCCGCAGGGTTAAGGTACATTGGAAACATGTTTTTCGTAATCGTTCAATAATAATTTTTATTCAACCAAGTTTTACTGCAACTATCTTAGTTGTTAATTTACGATTAATTAAAACCAGCTATTAACGATAAGGACGAAGCACCATAACTGCTTCATGTTTTGTGAAATGAAGTGTGGAACAACTGTGCGAAGGTATCTGAAATAGAAAAAACATTAGTAAAGAAATAATCACTTTAATATACTCTCAATTGTTTTTCAACTGTCAGTATTAATTACTTCACAATAAATTTCTTGACATTACATACACTATGAAATGACACTTTCTTGACATTACTTATCACACATTTATATTAATCATGTATTTTGAATTAGATTGCAAATACTACCTTATAAAGTCAGAGAACAGTTGTTCTTTTTTCTCGTGCGTGTTTGGTAAAAAGCATTTAAAGTATGTTGCATCATGATGTTGTATGAAACATTGTAATACCTACTATAATATAAGCGCCGCCTCGAGCCTTATCGACCTTCGTGTCCCAAGCCTATAATAAGGTAGAAGAGTAGCTGTCTCCATATGTCAGATGGCTACTTCTGCTGCGTACACACACTCTTCCCTTTCCCCTCACATTATTTGGTTCCAAACCGGTTGAGCGCGTATTACGGGTGCGGTCAACACTGTGTCAAGAGCCACTTCGACTGCATCAGTCATCTCCACCGCAATACTACAATGTAAACGCTGATTCATTTCGGTTTCTTTTATTTCTCTCGTGTGCAGTTCAAGCAGGTAATCGGAATCACTTTCGCCAATCGCGGCCCGTCACCCAAAGGTGAGCCGGTGCGTTCATCAACTAGAATTCGCTGAAACATCCTAAATGGTTTCTGAGTCAACTGAAACCAAAGAAGACACGGGAGTGTTTTCACGTATGGAATGTAGAGGGAGTAGCATTTTAAGGCCAAGTTAAATTAATGAACTGTTTTTTCTTGAAAACTTTCAGCGGGAAATCGTCGAAATAAAATGGAGTGCTAGTCGAGAATCCCTATGCAAAATGTTCTTTGATATGACATCAGTGTTGGAGAGTTATAGAGTCATGATTTTTCATAATGATTGCTGCAATGTTCAAATATTTGTGGGGAAAATGTGGTAATTATTGAATTAATAAGAATTAAATTTGTGATTACCTTATTTCTTATTCATTTTAATTTCCTCAAAAAACTTTATCAATCAAATATATTTGTCGGATACACTTTTATATTGGCGTGGCCAAATTGTGGACTGTTATAATAATATTAAAATATCGAACTTAAAATAAAATCAAGATGAGAATGAAAATTTCAATAATCCTTTCTCTTTAAAAATTAACATGAATACATTTTTTATATATTTACCAACTCTAATACATTTTAAACAATTATTCTGGGTCCCTATCTAGCGGCCCGAAATTTGTCTCCATTTACACCTTATCACACCCCTGATTTTACTTAGTCCACGACTTTGTTCGAAGTGCACTGCAGCCTGAGACACAGAAATAGGCGGAAGAATAGCGGTGGATTTCTTATGTTGACAACCAGACGTATCAGTACATTACACATGATATCACCTAGCGTATAATATTGCAACAGGGGCAGAACAATGTTGTCAGTTGAGTCTTTACCTTCCCTCTCATCCTCGCAGGGGCTCGTACGGTCAGGTTTGCACGCGAAGTATTCCTGTTGTATAAGGATTCCTTTGTCTAGTAGGCCTTTGTGCAGTGTTTTGTGTTGTTGTTTGACCTGTGTTAAGAATAATTAGTAAATGAATCAGGCCAGAGAGGTCCGCCGGAAACCTAACCTCATTCATTGTAGACAAATGTAGAATAAATACATAGTTCCGAATCTCGAAACCCGAAAGAAGTTTGCAAGGACAGTAAGTTCCATTCGTCTCAAAAAATAATCAAAAGATATTTCCTTCCTGTCCAATAACAATTATAGCACATAGAGGTATTTAAGTAGCAAAATAATAAAGATGTTTATATGACTGAAAATATCGATTTTCGTGAAATTGTTTTGTTCATGTTTTTGAAGGGCTTGAGACAGTAGCAAGATGGGTCACACTTCCACCAAAATAGAGATACTACATAACGATTAGCGGGAGTCTTTCTGTGTTTGGTGTAGCTTCTCTTGTTACTGCTGTGAAGTACTTGCGAATAAATGCACGACGCCTCCCGCAACGATTGAGAACGTCAGTAACAATACGCTATCAATGTCAGTAACAATCATAACAAAGGTGCATCGCCCTGCTGTAACATGTACTGCACGGGGAGGAATGTTTATTTCATACTATTAATCACTTAGTAGATTGAACTATATTGTATAGTATGTTTGGGAAGAACGAAGTACTTAGTCATGTTTACGGAACTGCTGCTTAATTAAACACACTTATGCAGTATAGCAATGTTCACTTACAGGTCGTAATACTTACTAAACACATTGCAGTGAAAATTACTCAATGCTTCCGAGCAAGCCCTGTTGAGAAAAATCACGAAAGGAAGTGTTTTCGTTCTACCCCTTCCGCCAGGTAGTTTAGCAGCTGGACTTCGGCAGCGGCCCTCATCCAATGGCCCCGTGGACTCGCGCTTCCGCGGTCATCTGGCTGGCCCTGACCAAGCAGAACACGCTGGCTGCCAACGTTTGCCTAACGACGGTATTTCTACCATTAATTTGTAACGCTACATATAATTATTTAACATCAATAAAATACTAAACACGTCGTTTATACAGCGAATAATACTATATAAATCGGTTATTTCCCACAGTTCACAAAGGCTCGACAACCACTCGAATTGGTCAGATTTCTGAGAACGCGCGCTTACTAAGCAGAATTTAGTGTCAAGACATGAAACGTAGATCTCACCGAATGATTTTATCACGAAACAAGTATATTACCACTGACAATTCTCTTTGTTCTTTCAGACATGATTTTCAATTGGCTGCTTTATTAAACGAAACTAAATATAATTTTAGTGAATCTTACCACACGAATAATTGGATTGAATTGATGCCTTAATTAAATTGGCGAGACTCAGGCCATGAGGTTTGCTCTTCCGTCTGACCACGCAGATTTCGCCCCGCTCCTTTCACCAAATAGCGGAGAAAGAAGGTATTTCTTGGGCGCCGAAACAGGCGATTTACTATATGATCGCTCATTTGACATGTTTAGAACATTGTACATTCAACATTCCTCTCGGTGTATGTAAATGAGGGCGGGCGCGGTTTCCCAACACCAGCCGGACATTGCATTGCGCAAGATCCACGCCCTCCGCCTGCCCCGATCTGCGCTGCCGGCTCAGCCGCCCGCCGTCCACCGGCCGCGTGCTCTCTGACCCCTTCCCTCCCCCTCCCCCTCCCCCTCGAGGGGGACGCGGCGACGCAGTGGACAGCGCAGATGCCGACGCTGCGGCCTCTGTCATGCAAATGCACGGGGCAGATGGTCAGTCACTGCGCGCCGCCTTTTTTCAATTTTCGCTCGGCTAAGTCCACTGCCAGGGGCTGCGCGTCGGCGCGGGACGCGATTGCCCCGTCGGCACCGCCACTTCGTCGCCCCTGCCGCGAACGCATCCATTGCCTTCGAGCGAAAGCGTAAGCTTCTGAGGGAAGAGTTAAGGCAATGCTAGCGTGTGGACGGGTGACGCCTCGTCCAAACCTGTGATGCTGACGTTTCGGGTAACACTGTTTCCTTTCTCAGCGCTGAGAGGGCCAGGCTGTGGGCTTCCGCAGCCAGGCATTTGAATGCTCTGCGCTGCTTGGGTAATGCCTTCTTCAGGGCAGAAATGTTCTAGTTTTATAAATACTCGTGTATTCTCAGGAGTCGCATTCTAAGCAATGTCATAGATTTTCATTAACAGAGGTATTCGAACGCTTTAGACTGTCCGAATGAAAGATGCCGTATCTCGTTTGTTTGCCGAAATTTCTGTTAACACATCATGCTCACTATCAGGAAAAATTCTGTGAACAAGAGACCCAACGGGCAGTCAATGTAACATGGAACGGCTCCTAAACAACCGAGATAATTTGAAAGAAAGGCTCAGGAATCCTACGATTTCTTCTAACTCGCATTTACGGGGGATAATTTTGTTAAACCTGAACAGATCTCCCCAGAGAAGGCTTACGATGGCTGAAACATCTGGAAAATATCGAACAATGTAGTGTTGCCCAAACAGTTGTCATCGTCGTCGCCAACATCATCACTAATGCTTTCCATCACTTCTCCCGCTAACTCTATTTCCAAGAGAATCATCACCATCACTATCATTGCCAGTATCACCTCAATCGCCGCCGCTTAATTATCTTCTCCACTACCACTACCTCTACAATCAACACCACAATGAATTCTACGTTGCTGCTGCCTAACTACAGCTGACCATCACTTTCATCATCTACTAACATATCTACCCCGTATCTACCCCTACACTTCACCCCTGACACAACAACCTCTGCATACACAATTATTTCCGCCTTTACATTAACCTCCGCCTTTACAATTACCTCGGCCTACACAATCACCTCTGCCGACAAAATTACCTCTTCAGATACAAACACCTTCCTTTTCCCATCCATTGACACTTCCACACACATATCATCAAACACTACTTCCATTCCACCTCCGTCACAGCTACCTATAGTACCACCCTATCCGTCCATTTCGACGCGTCTGCCAAAACCTTTACCACCTGCGCCACCCCCACCACAACTGCTTCCCTGCCCAACCAGTCAGCTCTTACCGCCATCGCTTCTGCTGTTTGCATCATCCGCAATGGCAGTGTTCCATCTGCTAAAAGCAGAACGTGACTATCACTCGCGTGATTGCGTCACATTTGGGTTTTGTTATCAAGGCAGAACTCGTATATTAAACTAGATTTTGCACGGTCTCTGGGATACGTACTAGTGACGGTTCGGGAGGATTTAAGTACTGGAATTGAAGGCGACGTGGACATGACATTAAGATAAATATCAGGTAAGTATCTTCGCACGAAATCTGGACTTGAACATGTCGGGAGTACAACAAAAACAAGTCGTTTCTGATTCTTGTTCATTACAATCCGCACGTTAATATTATGACGAAACATTAAAACCAAACGACATACTTTTCAATAATTGGTACATTGACCTGGACTTTGGCAAAACAGTTTTTGATCTGGAACGTCGTTATATTTTGTTTTATTTTCGTTCGGTTCATCATGTGGCAGTTATAATTACTTACAATCCTAAAACGTTTTATCTTCTTTTTGTATATGCCAGTAGTATGCTTAAAAATAAATGATTTTGAAAACTAACTGAAATAGCTATCTGAATTTTTGAAACTTAGCAAAAGTTGACATTTTGGGGGTCTTCCTACAATTACAACAAAATTACATTATTTCAAATATATTTTTATGAAATCTGTTCTTCAAAGATAGATTTTTAAATTCTCTCAGTACATTTTTTTAAATATGTGTAATTTTGTGTGAAATGTAGGCAGTTTTTATTTTCTCAAAAACTGCTCCGATTTTTGTGTTTTTTGAAAAGAGAAAAGTAAGTTTATAAAAATGGAGCCTGTCTCATTTTCGGCAAATTCTCTGTACTTTCTAAAATTCCAAAATGCTAATATTCCAAATCCAAAATGAAGGATCGAAATAAAAAAGAATGTAAGTGCCATTTTCATATGTACGAGAAAAATTAGTTTACGTTAAACAAATTGGCACATACAACTCCTGCCATTTACAATCACCCCTTAACGCTATCAAGAAATGCGTCTGGACCTTATTCTTATTTGTTATAAGACTTGAGTCATTCAACATTGTTCTGGTAAAAACGTAAGTCTTAAACATTGTTGATATAGATTTTCCTTACTAAAATCGTTCCTACAAATTATACATGTTCATGTGCAATGCTTTGAAGATGCGAATTGATTTTGCTTAAAGCAGAGAATCTATTAAAGGATTGTTTCTCAAAAATACCCCCAACATTCTGTTGAAGAACGATATATCTTAACATGTGGCACAAAACCCACTTCTGCTGAACTCTCTGAATTTTTGAAAAATGCAAGGAATTAACATTGCAAAACTGCATCACTGACAATAGAGAGATATTTCTTTAATAAAATATTTCCTAAAAATAGATCTTTAAACAAGGTCATCTACAATTTTTTTAAACGAGTTTTCGGGTAATTTGTGCTTGAAGGAAAGCGAATTTTTATAAATATGTTGTCTTAAAAACGACATAAAATACTTCTTTAAATTTTTACCTTGGAAAGGGCAAAGAAAGCTTAAGTTGGCCCAGGTTTCTTTCATTGAACTCAGTGTATTTTCGAAAATTGCAAAAGTTATTAATAATGCAAAAAAGTGCGTGCACCACAAGTTTCAAACTGATTATAATTGTAGATCTTTCAAATGTGTAACATTTTCATAGTCATTATTTTCTGCGCAATTACAAGTACATTCCCACAAAGTAAATAAATATTTGGTAAACATGAAGTACACATAAATTACAAATGTATTAAAGTTAAAAAATGTAAGAAAAACCTTACACACTTACAATCAGTAGAGTGATATCCAGTAACCAAACAACACATTTACATCATTATGAGCTGAAATCGCCAGCGTCTTTTCTTATCATAACCGTAACAAGAAACTTCTAGGAAAATGAATGTGGTAATACAGGCTGGTGCAGTGGCACATAAATATATCGTTTCAAATCCACACCCTTGCTCGAGAACTCTTACTACATCATTAGCTCTCGAACCTTTTTGTTTCACCATTAAATATCACGCACTCCAATTCTCTGACATGTCCATCCTTTCTAGTGCCAACGTCCCATCCTTCCACTGCCTTTTGCGGGACAGAGTTCCTTTAGAAGTTGTGCGAACGATGAAGATCGATACATGATGAAGGAGCGCTGTCTAAAGCGAAGGTCGGCGGAGGTGGTGGTGACAGCAATGATGCAGGCGGAAGCGGAGGCTGAGGCAGTAGGGATGGGCGCAGGGGATGGACGAAGTGATGGGGGAGGCGGAGGCAGACACGGGCGGGGGCGGAGGTGTAGGCGGGCCGACGCAGAGTCGACGGAGGTGGAAACGGCGCTGAAAGCGGAGGCGGAGGACGAAGAATAAGAGAGACAGAAGAAGGGGGTCCGGCGCCCGCCCCCGCGGCTGCCGCCCCGCACTCTGGCGGTGATCGTGCGACCTCTCCGCGCGTCTGAGGTCCCTTCTACCTGCGGTCGCGGGACCCGACTGTACGAGGTCTGACACCACAAAACGAACCACAAGACCCAAATAACCTTGCAGGTTTCTTTCTTCTGGATGCAGGTAGGCACCCGCCGTAAATTTTGCGAGCGGCCTCGGTTCGGGCCCCGACGCCGCGTCCCAGGCGCCCCCCTCCCCCCACCGACCCCGCGGTCGACCCACGCCCACTCACCTGCCCCCTCACCCGCCCACCCGGACTCTTACCTTCTCATCAGATCGCCGCTCCCTCTTGCGATCTTCCAATTGCCCGCTTGCTTGCTCACCACTGAGTCTTGCAGCGGCTGTGCCTCTTCGTACGTTATTCGTCGTCTCACTCGCATGCTGCGTCCAGAAGAAGCGCACCCGCCTGCTTACTCACTCGCCCACCCGGATTTTTTTTGCGCTCGCTCTCGCATCAGATCCCCGCCCCTTCAAGTATTTTTCTTGTACACTGTTCGTACATTGTCTTACTCGCTCCCCCCCCCCCGATCCCACTCAACTGCCGGCTCAACCACCCACACGGACTCCCACCCTTTCACCCGTTCGCCGCTCCCTCTCCCGTTCCCTCACCCCCCCCCCCACCTGCCGCGCGCTCTCACTTGCTGTGCGCAACCTCACTGGTCGATTGCTGCCCTCCCCGAACACTTTTAATCAACTGCAGCCGTTCCACACTCACTTCCTCCTCCTCTTCTATCCGTCCATTATTCGTTTCACGAAGGTACTGTTCCCTCTCACCCACTCGCTTTCCTCTTCATCCGCCCTCCCGAATCCCCAACATCCCGCTGTGAGAGCTGTTTTGACAAACTAAAGTCAATGAATGAATGGAATGAGCGAATTTAATTAAGTAGAAATACGTAAGCAGTAATTACCGTCGGAAATGAGTCGGAATAAGCTATGTCTCTATGTTTAAATGTGTATCTGCATATCATTATGTGCGTAAATGCGTATTAAAAGCGTCATCTGTGAAAAGTGTGTCGGAAATATTCGGTGGACTCTAGGATGCTTTATTTTAATCTTAGACGCCGAAGTCTGTAGTCCACTTGGAAGTGCGCAAGCGAAGCGATTCCAATTGGCCACATCATTTTGGCTTTTTTTTGGTTTATTTTGCTATGCGAATTTAACCCTCAACCTTAACATGTACAACTTTTTGCCACACAACCCATTATACAGTGCATACCTAATGTGTTCAATTTCTCTATTTGTTTTAGTGGTTCGTCAAATAAATTCTCGCCTCCCACCATCTACTCCCCGTTCACTCTCACTCATCAAATTACCGCTTTTCTGCCAACGTACATTGTTCACTCTCAGCCGCATCCCCCCCACGCCCACACGCGCCTGCTCTCCTTTCATATCTCTCTCTCTCCCTCTCTCTTTCATCCACTCATCTGCCCACCGAGAACATGAAACTGCTCGATCATTCTACGGGGAGAGGTGGCTCAGGGAATCAATTGATGTCACTGTCGCTTTGACCGGAAGGTCCTGGGGTTCGAGTCCCGGCGGTGCCAGGATTTTCCACACTCGATTAGTCGAGTTCAGTCGCTGTCTGGAGGTGAATTCTATCGGCTGGCTGATCTAATCGTGAGTTTTCCGTGGTTTCTCCGATCAACACCAGGCGAATGCCGGAGCAGTACTCTAACAAACGGGTCACGGACCGCGCGCGATCTTTCCTTCCTCTTCCTTGTCCTATCCTAACCTCTTATTTACGCCCTGCATGCACTACACTACCATATACGCTGGTCGGGAACTTGGTGGTTGTCCCGGCCCGAGCCCCGGCGGTGCCCACTGGTGGGAGAAACCCGGTTGGGGAAGTCCCCGCAAGCCGAAATTGGTCGGCACCGGATCTCACCATCCAGCAGGGGAAGAATACCTCCGCTTCCCTGGTAACATGCAATACACTTACAGGACTAATAACCATTAGCATTTGTCGTGCCCGAAATCGCTAATCAATCAATCAATCGATCATTCAACAAGAGTCCATTTACTTTCCAACGCAGCCTTCCCCACGCACTTACTCGCCTGCTCACTCATTTTTTAAACGCCAAGTTGTCTTTTAATGAACTTTAATGAAAATATTGTAAGTTTACAGATCTTTTAATTCGTATCGTTTATTTGTCTATTCGCGCACTACCTTTCATTTATTAACTCTGTTCTTCATTCGCTCTCTCTTCTTCTCTTGTTTATTATTCTGAATCTCAGCTGCTTGTTTGCTATCCACTCGTACTGAACCATTGCTTTGTTTGATAGTTTTCGAGGCCACGTACTCACACCTACTCAAATATGATTTCCTTAATTGTCGCTCAATTTCTCTTGTGTTTTCAGTTAGAATGTCGGATCGCTGGAACTAGTCGAATTCTAAATTGTGTGACTATTTCACTGGTAAAATGTAATTGCCCACATTTTAATAAATTAACTTATTAATCAAAAGAGAAATCGAATGAGTGATTTTATTAAAAGAAGGATTTAGACAATATTGCTTTGTTTTCTTTTATACCTTTGGCGTGTACTATAATGTTCTTTTTATAGATATTATTTTTTGTTGAAACTGCATTAAGTGTATGATAATTATCACTAAGTAATTTTAAGAAATAGTTCTAATGCTTTGAATTGTGATGTTTTATTTTTAAGAAAATGTTCCGACGAGTTCAAGAACTGTGCTGATGATTTTCTTTTTCAAAAGTCCTGATATTATCTTGAATAACATAATCAAAACTCCAAATGGATTCTTGCTGCAATTTCTAGTTGGAACCATAATAACTTAAATTCCACGTCGTGGACGTCGACTCTTTTGGCCCTCCACACACCTGATCGCGCTCCCCTTCGCGTGTCCGCCAGCCAGACGCCCCCTCCCTCCCTCCCACGCTCGTTGGAACGGAACGACCCTTCGCCTCCTCCACGCGACGGGGCTCCGCGGCCAAACCAAGCAGAAATTTACATCTCCGTTTCTTAGTGAACGCTTCGTGTGTTTTCGCGCACGCGCGGCCACGCCCATAAATTTCTCTCCGGGGCAGCACCGCAGCCCCTCCGACGAGACCGGCAGAGTGAGGGTCTCCGTTTGCACAGCGCTGCGCTCGTACGATCTAGTCGAGAAAGAAATAAAGACATCTTGCATGCCTTCTGTACAAAGCGATGCAGAAAATTGAAAGTTTCTTACAATTCTCCAAATTAAAGCAGATAAGAGAACATCCGTTATCGAAAACGAAAAGTTACAAACAATTTGCAAGCTACTGGTGTTCACAATAGTCAGGCGATTTTGAAAAGTCAATTCCATGATGTTAGAATCCAACAAAACGAATTTTCATCAAAATCTAACATTTGTTTTTCCTATAATTAAGTAACTACCAATTCTACGTATAAGAGACACATGTGATCAGAAATGACAATTTTAAAGTCATGCGCTGTTGTCACATACATCCATAAAATGTTGAATGACGACGTCAGAGTGCTTTGTTGGTGTAGAGTAATTTCATGAATGCGTTTAAAAATATGCATTTGTCGGCAATTACCATCTCCTTGCTTCTTGTTTTCTGTTATTTTTGTGAGCTAAAAACCGTGAACCATATGCTTCTTGGCGAAGCGGCCTCGGCAATAGAGATCTGTTTTGATGAGCAAAGTGAAATTATTCATCAAGAAATAAAATTCCATACCATTTCAACATAACTGACCCCAAAAAAGTCTGTAGTTATCACTAGTGTATAATTTGTGTGGATCAATATTGGAGGTTGATATTTATTCAGCGTGCCAAATTAGATGTTTGATGACGCGCTACTTTAATATTTATAATATCGATATTTTAGTAATTTATTTTAGTATTAGTAACAATACATGTGTTTGAAGCCTATTTACTCTTCCTAAGAGACGGCCCCGTAACCCCTCTTTCAGAATGAACTTGATATCTGAATGCATAGGCCTCCTTGCCGGCTGCCGGTTGCCGCGAGCGCCGCACGTACCGCAGGCGGCGTGCCCCCTCCGCGTCCCGATACGCGAGCGTCGGCTGGAAGCGAACTTTCCCCTGCTTGTTAGAAAGCCCCGATCGAACCTCTCTTAATGCATTTCTCTGTCGCGGGGAAATAGCATCCACTGCCGCCAGTTTCACTTTATCATAAGTAATGAGTATATCGAACTCGATATTCTGCTTTTCCGTGCATTCGAGCTTCTCGTGGTTCGACAAAGAATCGAGGGAGGGGGAGGGGTGGAGTGGCTAGCGCATACGCCGTCCGCCACCGGAGCTAGGGAGCTGTCCCCGGTCAATTAATTTATTGATTGATTAGTGATTCCGTGAGGGTCAGCCGCTAAGGTCATTAATCCTGAAAGTGTAGTACGTTTCCCTCGCAGGTGGCGGTGATCTTTCCCTTCTGGAGGGTGATATCCGGCGCCGACCTACCTACCTGCCGGCCTGGTTGTGTTTTCTCTGACCAGGTATCTCCCATTGAGGCATTGCCCCAGCCGGGACAAGCCTGAAACTCCCGGCTGGTCTTCCGACAAGAGTACTGCGTGTAAGTGTAAGTAAAGGATGAGGGGCGAATAAGGAAGTGAAAGAAAAGATCGCGCGCGATCGGTGGCCCGTTTGTGAGGGTACTGCTCCGGCATTCGCTTGGTCTTCTTTGGAGAAAGCACGGAAAACTACCAATCAGAGCACCTGGCCGCTGGAAATTCCCTCCAGACAGGGGCTGGATTCAACCTAGCTATCTAGGTAGTGCTGCCTCCGTCGGGACTCGACCCCTAGTACCTCCCGGTCAGAAGCACTTCAGTGACAATGAATGCCCTGAGCCACTGAAGCTGGTTATCCCTGTTCGAGCCATGTGGAATTTGTGTTGGACAAAGAGAGCTACAGACGTGTTTACTAAGGTTTTTTACTCTTCTCCTGGCTCTGACTCAATCTTTGCTCAATCACCACCTCTTCATAATCGTAATTGGTATCTTCTGCTCTTTAGATCGTCAATCATTGGTCTCCATGTTGTGAGCAGTTGAAGGGCTCAAAAAAATACGTAAATAAAAATTGTAATTGAGCCACAAAATGTTTTCAAGATAAACTGTAAATATTTTGTTTCCTAGTCTTCGATAAATAGTAGTCTAGTGAGACTACCATCAATTCCACACTGACCATTCTGCCTTATTGCGTTAATTTTCAGTGACTAAACAAACTGGTTTGATTTCTTCATTCTTACATGACCCTGACAACATTTCTCCATTCATATTTTAAATGTTCTTATTTATGATCTCGCAGCATAAAATAAGCGTAACAAAATTAACACTTAACATTGCAATCTTCAAATCTCTAAAGAACTAACTTATACCATAATCCTTGAGTATGTTTATCATGATTGTGAATGCTATTTATTGCCTGAAATATATGATTAATGAAATATCATTCATAAAAATATATTTGAACGTGAATATCTCAGGTTCTAAGTGATCAATTCGAAAACACTCCTAATAATGTAACTTAGTATTTAATTATTAATTATTTATTTATCATTACATTCAAAGTATTATTCATTAATTATTTAATTCCATTAAAATTAGTTTACTGCATTAGCGTGAGCCAACGTTCATAATCGGATGTCCAATACACGGACGTTCCAGAACACAAATCTAACCACCACTTTGATATCGTGCTTGCTCATTAGTAGCTCTGTAAATTTATAACGCCCTTTTTTCCTCACAATGTGCAATAGGGAAACAGGGACCCCTCCCTGGGATCACCCACCTTCCTCGCCAGCCGCAGCCTTTGTGGCAAGTGTCTTTCCCCATTCGCGTCACGGGCACCGAGACGCGGAAGGCGCGAACGCGGCAAAGCCCCACATGCACGAAATGTGCATCGGCAGCGCGCCCCCCCCCCCCCCGCCCGCTGCGCGCCAACCCTTTGAAGGAGAGCTTCACGGCGGCGCGCGCCCTTTATCCGCGTGTCAAAGCGCGCGGGAGCCCCCGCTGGGCGGCGCGGGAGGGCCAGCGCAGGGCGGGCGTCTTGAGGGCAGCTGGACCGCGCGCCGCGCCGCGCCACGCCCCCCTCTCCCGCTCATTGCGTCACGCTCCCACTCCACCACCTCACATTCTTCCCTCCCTCTTCCCGCTCGCTCGCTCACCGAACGCCGCCCACACCGCAACACCTTACCGCCCGCTCCGTTCCGCCTTCTCTTGTCCCTCTTTGCCTCGCTTGGCTCTCCCTTCCCGCCCCTTCCCGCCTCTCCCTGCCTCTCCGCTCCCCGACCCTCCCCGCCCCGTCCCTCCTCCCCCCGCCCAGCCCCACCCGGCCCACGACATGCCACGCCACGCTCATCCATGTCCCGCCACGCCTTGCCTCCCCCTGCCTCTCCCTTTCTTACCCTGCTCAGTCCTGTTTTGCCATCCACGCACTTCCCCACATCGCTCCGCCTTTATTCCCCGCCGTATCTCGCACAGCAACACCCCACTCAACACCATTCTACTACACCCCACCCTTCGCCATCCACGCTTCCCCATCCCATTCGTTCGGAGAACAGAGTAGCGCTTTGCTGTTTGGAATTTAGCCTTCTAAAAAAGTAATTATTTACGTAATTACTACAAAAAGTGAACTATTGGCGTACGAATTAAATGCAGTAGGACGAGGTGACGTAGACTACGATTTGTATTTTGTTGATCTAGTTATTTCATGTGGACATGTGTTTCATTTTAGTCTAGAAGTCTAAAAGTTCGTTTTACCTTAGTATTGCAAAGTAATACTTTTCATACAATAAGGTAAGAAACAGTTTCCATGCACGAGTGCAGAAAATATTATTTCAATTCAGCCTTAGAGTAGTCTCTCAGGTGTAGTGACCGCGCGTGGGTGTTTGCGCAGCTCACTCAGTCGACCTGGCCCGTCTCGCGGGGCATCGGTTGAGTCAGCGTATTAGTACTTACACGATTAGTTTCCGGGAGCGTCAACCACTATTCGCATTAGTTCAGAGAGTAAATTCTATCAAAGTGGGTGCTTCTTCCCCCTGAAACATATGCTTGCTGGGTTTTCCCCCTCCTACTCTCTCCCCCTCGCGCCACTGCCACATTTAGAACAAGCTTAAAGCCTCTGAAATGTGTGGTAGTGTAGTACGGGTAAGTGTAAGTGGGCCTGAGGAGAGACGAAGAGAAAACAACGAAAGAATGATCGCGCACGGTCTATGGCCCGTTCGTTAGGATACTGCCCCACCACCCACCTGCTATTGATTTGACAAAATTCGCCAAGAGCATCCGGTCGTTAGCGTTGTTCTGGAGCGGGGCGCGCCGGGATGGCAGAGGCGGGCAGGGCTGGGCAGGGCTGGGCAGGGGCGGGCGCGCGGGCCGCGTGTCGCCGAGCGGGCGACCAGCTACACGCCGCTGCGTGCGCGGAGTACGATGACATATTTTATTAGCCGGGCGTAATTACCAAAGGGGCCGTGTCGGGGCGCGGCCGCCGCGCGGTTTATGGCCCTCCGCCACGCGGGAGGGGGGCGGGGGGCGGGGGGAGGGGGCACTGGACGCCCAGGGCCCGTGCGCAGCGTCTCCCACCGCGCTGTGCCCCACCCGCGTCCTCACCGCGCCTCTCTCTGCACGTCCTCGCCACCCGCAGCGCGTCCTCGTCGCTCAGTGAACCTCCCCGCCACTCAATGCGCCTCCGAAGAACGTTCGCCTGGTGTTGATCGAAGAAACCCCTGAAAACTACAGATAAGAGCAGCTGTCCCCCAGACTTGTCCTCGAGACGGCTTAATTCGACTTAGGTTCGTAGCTAGTGGCAAAAATCTTACTATCGTCAGGTCTCGAAGGTAGGACCATGCGGTCAGATGCACTGCGGGGCATCAGTTGATGCCCTGTCGCTGACTGAACCTCCCTGAATCTCCCCGCCTCTCAGTGCCTCCGCCACCCGCTGTGACGACCCCGCCGCCGCCCATTGCATCTCCTCGGCATCCGCTACGCCTCCCATCCGCTGCCCACGCCCCTGCTCGCCCGCTGCTCGCCGTCCCTCCTTACTCCGCTGCGATCTGCTGTGCGGCAGCGCCCACCCTCCAACTCCAGCTGCGATACCTCAGCGGCCACACCGTTGCATTCGCAGCATCGTTGATTTGGGATGTCGTGGCGTTCGAATCCCGATAGTGACTTTTTTTCGACATTAGATGGGATGGGCCATCCCATCTAATGATAGATGGGTCGAATTCGGTCACTGTCTGGTAGAGAATTCTAACGACCAGATGCTCTAATGGGTAGTATGAAATGATTTCTATCAATTTCAGACGAATGCTGGAGCAGTACCTTCACATGTCAGGACACCAGTCGCGTTACTAGAACTTGTCTCGGCTTCCCTTTAGTTTTACTTGGAGATACCTGGTGCGGGAATATTATATACAGACGTGTAGAGTTCGGCGCAGGATCTCACGTTCCAGAGGAAAGGAAAAGGGTCTCATACCGCACGCTGTGTTAAGGGCTAATGAACCAAAGAGTTTATCCACCCGGAATCAATAAATTCTAACTTATCCATCTCCCATCGCCCAACTTCAATTCGCGACTACCCATCGCCCAATACTCGATGTTCCCGAACTCCCAATTCCCAATGCCCTTCGCTAATAGTCAGTTTCTTTTTAGTCCTTTGCATTTTGTCTAACATTATGGAGCATATTAAAATAATGTTCAGTTTGAATAGTTTGATAGCATTTTTTTAAAACTTGTGAATATTTTTTTAAATTTTGAATTAATTGTATCAAGGATTCTCATTTCGTTGCACTGCAACTGTATTTAGACATATTATTGTGTCTTTCTTGTATTTGTTTTCTTAAAACCAATTAGATTGCATAAAAACGAGTATAGGATGTTTACCCCTCACAGTCAGTGAAATATGAACTCTGCTGCTGAGGGGTTGAAATGAAACTCTGTATCTAGTAAAATACAACTCATTAACTGTAATTGAAACAGTTGTATATACTCCTCGATTTATCTCGTCGTACAGCAGACAGACTGCCCGACAGCAAATGCCTCGGCCGTAAACTTTACGCTCTCTGACTGCAGGGCCATTGCTTCTCTGTGCCACATACACCTCCACGTATCGTCTAGGTATAATGTGCTTCTTCTCGATTTACTACATCTATTTTTGGATCCAAAAACCATTTTTGAAGTTGGGAGATACACTGAACGCCTGGTTTTATTGTGGAGTGTGTGGAGGACGAATGTGTAAATTTAGAGGATGGAAGTATCGCACTCGGACCGAGGCTTATGAAGATACACCTTCGGCATCCATCCGGAGTTAATGGAACGAAAGCAAAAATATGAAAAATCCTCCTCGATCGGTAGTTGAACTTAGTTCTTTCCAGTGTAAATAGCTTCAGTTTTGAAATACATACACCAATGCACCAGGTACTTTTCTTGCTGTTAGGATATAATTCTTTCTAAAGGATGGTCACGCACATTGCTTGTACTTCAAAAAGGAGAAATAGAGTTGCGTGACGAGTGTACGAAGAGGAACGAGGAACTGAAGAGAGAGAAGAGAAGGAAATTTAAAAAAAAATTGAGAAGGGAAAGGTATCCATTTCCACTGGAACTGTTAAACTTTGCGATGCCGTAAAACCATCGTTGCCCGGCCGACACGTACTCGTCACTCAGCGCCCTCTGCCCTGTAGAGGAGTCGTTTGCCGTTTCTCCCGTCTCTCTTCGGCCTCTCCTGCCCGCGACGCGGCAAAGGACACCCGCTACTCGTCAGCGATCACTGGACGCCTACGTTGCTTCCCTGAGTCATTCACCTCATTCAATTTCCTTAGCAAGCCAATCCATGCACTTTTTATCACGTTCTTCAAAGGCCACCCACTACTGGAAACCTGTCGAGAACGTGCTAACGGGTGTCAATAGCATTTGCATTTACGAAAATGCCACTTGTTTTCGTCTCCTCTGACGAATTAACTTCTATCTCCTTTTATAGTTCTTCATCCGCCTTTGCTTATTATTTACTCAACACAATAAAACTTATCGGAGTTTTGAAGCGATCGTAAAATTTGTATTTACCAGCTAATGCAATGAAAACGTCGGCATTCAGGAGTGTATGAACCAGCAATAGTTCAATCGTGTTGGAAAACTTTCCCCAATGAATGTCCCAAAACATTGTGAGACAGTTGCGACCCTTTCCATTAGATGTTGCGTGGCAGTCAGTGATACATACTGTAGCGATACAGATTTCGTCATACGTTTTGAAACGAAATTCAGCGGACTAAAAATTTAAACAAACAGACTCGGCCACCCTGAGTTCGACTGGGAAAGTAAACAGATGGCCTCACGCGCACAACCCCGCTTATCGGACAGCCGTTTGCGCCTCCGGCCCATTAAAATAGTCGTTAAGAGGGACGGCGTTAACACATTGACGAGGAGCAGCACTCGGAAGCAAGAGCATCTGGTAAATCTCTAGACCGCCCGTTCCTTTTCGGGGAAACCCAAATCCATAATTCCAACGCCTGCCTTATGCAAGCACGGCCGATGTTCTCGAAGAAATAAGAATAACATTGTGCACGTGCAGCTGGCACGGAGAGCGGAAAGTTCCATGCTTCTCTCGTCGCAATTGTTTGAAATTAATGCGCTGCGCCAGTACCTTTGGCCAATAGCAACGTGACTTCTCTAAGGAGCTGAAGCATACAAGAGAAACGGGTGGGGGTAAAAGTTGATCTAATACAATTTCAACTTACAAAAAGCAGAAGACGCAGGGCAGTCGGGGGAGAAACTTCTCTGGGGGGGATATTCTTCGGTCAGAGGCAAGTGCGCCTCTGTTCAACTTAGAAAATTTCAGAAGAGCTGGGGCATCAGACGGGGCCAGACGGGAGAAGACGCAGGGCAGTCGGGGGAGAAACTTCTCTGGGGGGGATATTCTTCGGTCAGAGGCAAGTGCGCCTCTGTTCAACTTACAAAATTCAGAAGGGCCAGAGCATCAGACGGGGCCAGATCATTTAGACGGGGAGCAGTCGGGAGAGAATCTTCTCTGGGGTGCGTAACTATTCGTCGGAGAGAGACCAGTGTGCCTCTGAAAAACTTATAATTATTCGTCGGAAGGAGCCTGAGTTCTAGGCTGAGGATAGTTAGGAGAAAAACTTATCTGGGGTGGGAATTATTCGGGCGAATGTGCCTATGTGGGATTTTATTATTTTGCTGCGAGTTTTGAGCATTGAGCCGGCTGCAGTAGACAGAGAAAATTCTCTGGGGTGGGAATTCGTCGTGAGGCGAATGTTTCTCCGAAGGATTGCTAAACTGTCCGGAGTTGTGATCGACAATTATTATAATGAGAACCAGAGGTACGCATAGTTAATTACTACGTTCCTGAGATTGAGACCGCCCGTCCGCTCCAAGTCTACCAAGTCTACCAGTTACTACCAGTCTACCAGTTACTACCAGTCTACCAGTCACTACCAGTTCTCTACCAGTTACTGCCAGTTCTCCCAGACGCCGTTTCAACGCAGCCATGCGCCACCGCCCTTTGGGTGACGCCATCAGACGACCCGACCGCCAGCTGACGGCCCGGGGGGCCATTGACCTCCGCTGAATTTTTTTTGAAGGACGCCCGCCGCCTCCTCGCGCCGCGCCCGTCCCCAGGCGCGCAGAGACCCTTCTTTCCAGGCAGTATTTTTCAATGGGCATTCGTCCAGTGTAAAGTTTTTTGTAATGCGGCGCCGCGCTATGGCGCATCGATTTGTAACTTTCGTATTTTGCCATTGTAATGTTAATTATAAGTCTTCCTAATTTTAAGCTTTATTCTGAATACTAACTTTTTCATCTTCTTTTTCTATCCACCTAATTTTCAGATTTCTTATTCTATTTACAAGTGTAACTTCCCTGGGGCATTTTAAATTATTTTGCCCAGGAATAAAAGTGATTTTTACCAGTGATCCAAGTGTTTCTTTCATGTTACCAGTATCTGTTTAACAATGCCTTCCATCACCGACTGAGCTAATACACCGGGCCGCTGACTGGGCGTTCTCTAACGAGACGACCGGTAAGTGTTACAATACAAATACTTATATAGAGACAATACATGACATGACAATATAACGTAGGCACTTGAAGCTAGTGACCCTAGTGCTTCGACCTGTCAAAACCATTGTGATATCAAGTACGAAGTGCATAAGTTTAAAAGATTTTTAGTTTACTTACGATTATGTTTACTTACGTTTCGCAGAGTGATTCAAAAGTTATAGTATACGTATTGAAATTTTAATAAATCGTCGATTTTCCAGGTCACCTCACTAGGTTCGCTACTGACCGCTTGTCTGCCATTAAAAGTATGAGAAAGACTTAGTGTCCTGTATTGCCTACATATAAACTTCCCCTTTGTCGTTCAACCTGATGTCGCCACGCGTTCGGATTTGGTGATAGTTGAGCACGATTGCGTCACCCGCACAGGATATCATTCGCGCGGCATCAATTGACCATTGCTTAGCCCCATTCGCTCTCGCTTCTTGCACGACATGACGTCACCACCTGACTAATTCGCAAATTTCTAAGGAGGAAATCGTGTATACAGCCTCCGCTCCCGACGCCAATTCATCGCGCTTACTGGCTTAGGTGCCTCAGGGAAGCAAATGACGTCACTGCAGTGCCTCTTACCGGGAGGTCCTAGGGTTCAAGTCCTGACGGTGAAAGCCTTTTTGACACTAGCTGGATAACTAGTTGGAAATCGGCCGCTGTTTGCAATTGAATTCTAGCGGTTGGCTGCTCTAATCGATAGTTTTCCGTGGTTTCTCCAATCAACACCAGGCGAATGCCAGCGCAATACCCTCACAAACGGGCCACGGACCGCGCGCGATCTTTCCTTCCTCTGCCTCCTATTTTCACCCTTACTTTCACACACTTACACTTACGTGCATTCCACTACCACACATTCGGCAGCTGAGAGCTTGTGCCAGCTGGGGCATGCCACATGCCGGAGCTGGTTGGGGAAAATCCTGCAAGCGTACGTGTATCTCGGCACCGGTCCCCTTTACACAGGAAGGAAGACTACAGTCAACTCCCACGATGAAAACATGAACTACATTTATGGTGCTAAATACCTCAGAGGTTGACGCGCCTGGGAAAGCGAATCAATGAATCAACCGAACCGAACGTCGCTCCTTGCATTCCATTACATAACTACCCGTCTAATTCGCAAATTTCCGAGAAGAAAATTGCGAACGCTGCCTCCACTACCGCCCCCAATCCGTCGTGCGCAGACAGACCGCAGACGCTGCAGCGAGCCAGCCGTGGTGCGCGCCTCGGCCGTTGGCGGCGGTGGCGGTGTTCCCGAATAGCTTCATGCGCGTCGCCAGCGCCTCGCTGTTGCGGGCGCCCCCCCCCCCCCCCCGCCAGATGTCGACCACTAACAGCGCGATCGTGAGCCTGCGGTCGCGGCCGCAACCCTCGATTCGACTCTCGATCGCCGCCCGCACCGCGCGCTCGGGACGCAGCTCCCGCGATAAGAAGGCAGCGAAATGACGCGCGTTACAAGCCAGCCCCCCCCCCGCCCTCGCGAGATTATTTATTTTCGGAGCGCGCCGTAAAAAGCGGAGTAACGAGCAGCTCCATATCGTCCGTACGCTCTCTTTTTGCGATCCACTAAATATACGGATTACCCGCGGAATCTGTTACGAACAAGGCGAGTTGGTGGTACCGAACCACCGCGCTTCTGCCGGGCTGGTGGTGCAACGGGGCGGCCGTGTGGTTGCGACCGCAGCGCGGAGATCGTGTTGCGATCACTTGAGACCTTTGTCTCTCGACGCTCGGGCTGAGATGACTGACCGCACGCGAAACATATCCACCCGTATCGAGCTCACACACTGCAAATACCTTTCCCCTCACGCTCTCACGCACGCTCTCTAAAATAAAAGCAACGCTCTTGAAATAGGGCGTACGCAGTCGCTGGCTGGGAGGCAACGCGCTCTTGAAGTGACGTGAAAGTTGTTCATTTTGAACTCGTTAAGCAATCGTTCACGCGGGATCAAAAAAGCGTTTTTATTCGTCCTTGTTAAACGTCATGTTCTTAATGGAACTGCCCAGCACTTGTGCGGTAAGTAGTTGTATGAAGTACGTTTGCCTTAAATAGCAGTAATCAATATTGATGCAGTTGTAAAGGAGTCAGCACTACAGCAGAAACAATCTAGGCAACTTTCGTCGCGACACTTCATATACTTATTTTAGATTAGATTAGATTTTCAATGATCTCTGAAGAAATATACAAGTTGAAAGAAATATTGCGTAATTTTTAAAATCCTTTTTTTTTTTTTTTTTTTTTGAAGTTGTCTGTTGCCAGTTTTTCAATGTGTTTTTTTCATTTCCTAAGACATGATGTGTCGAGATTCTCCGTTTATGGTTATGGGTGTTATAAAGGTTGAAGTTTTCTTAATTAATTTTATGACTACAGTCACGTATCCAATATTTATATTTGCTGATTTCTATCTAAAGCAATGCTGTTTTTTACTTGAAAAGAGTTAGACGTTAGGGCTACAAAAAATGAAGGTCTAACTAAACGATGTGTACCTTCTAGCTTCTCAGCAGAGATGCAAACTGTGACATCAACATTCCTTCTCATGCTCAAACCCCCACGAGTTACTGACAATCAACCGTAATGGCTTATATTTCGTGGAAGCGAGGATTTCTTGGAAGCAGGCGTTTTCATGCAAAATAAGTCAGACTCTTCGTCAAGCTTAACGCCGAAAATTTCCACGCAGGTGTGTCTTGATTCACCACACTTGCATCACGAAGACACAGCCGTGAGAGGCGAGGGCTGCACATAATGTCAACCGCAGCGTCAAACTCCCCACAGAGTCATCTCACAGATTATCCCTTGCGCGCTGATAAGCAGTGTTCGGAGGGTCTGTGCTCGAGGACGTACGTCGTAACGTTTATAATACGGCCACGCCCCGAGCCCAAACCGTCGGCCTGCAGGCAGTCTTTATCTCGATGGTTCCAAACTCCGTCATTATGGTCGCGATTACCTGAAAACACCGATTACCGGGAGTTTATATGCATGGTCGACTCTTCTATTTATCTTCCATCAACTCCCGCGTAAAAGTGCGGCTACTGCGGCGTTTACAAATTCAAGGATTACGTAAATTTTAATTCCTTTTTTCTCTTTTTTGTTTTTTCAGGTACGAAATATCGAACGCTGAAGGCTGTGCTGTGAACCAGGCAGTTCAGTGGTAAGTCAAGCGCTTCAACAGTTAAGAATTTGACCTTCGGATCTTCTTTATATTAGGCGATTGTGGAATAAACGCGCTTGCGTGTGCATTTTACATAAATATATTCATAAAACCTACGACGTGATTACGGCTAGGAGAAAATAGAAGAGAGAGCGGGCTCGCCCCCGTACTCGGTGATTTTCATGCTAAGAAGTTGCTGGTGGCGATTATAAGCCGTGAGGGTGACTAACCTCCCTTTTTTAAGGACAGGAACGTGTCTAATCGTTTTAAGTATTTATTTTTGAAATTTATTATTTTATGAATTTACATGCATAATATTTAGTTTATTATAATAACATGAGAATTGAAAATGTTTAGTGCAAAGTGTGTTTAAAGGAAAAGAGAGTATAAAGTCCTTTTACAATTTTCGCCGACAAATAGGGTCGCTGGTAGTTAAAGATTTAAATTCCTCAGAAAATTGAAAGAGGGTACTGTATAAATGCTGCAGTTTGTTACTGTTGCTGTTGAGTGTGATTTTTTTTTAAATTTCTATAATCACTCATCGTTTCAATTATTTTCATTTATTTTTTATTGCTCTCTAAATGTGCCGTGTGTTTTTTCTTATTAATTGCTTAGTTTTGCAATCTACTTTCCCAAATAACCCAAAAGCGATGCTTAATTTAGCAAAAGACAAAAATTGATCAGAAATAATATCATCTAGTTGGGAAAGTGGAGAGATAAAAAGTATCACCTGTATATTATTGTTTGTTTATTTGTTTTATTGTTTGTTTGCTTTCTCTAAGAATATTGAATAACGTGTTGGAGTTCACAATCACCTTTGGTGATAGTATATGAATGCACACTAAGTATTTTGCAAGTACTAGTAACACAGATAAGAAAATTAAATGTAACCTAGGTGAGAGGGTTACACCCAAATTAAAAGTTTGAACATACATCTCCAGATGTCTTGAGACCAAAACAGTCTAGTGCTCGGGTCACGAACATCAGCGCTACACGAGAGGCTAGCGCAACAAAACTAGAACAAGGAAGCCCATCATCCGAACAAGCCCTCGCTTCACGACACCCAGACAGCTGAGCCCGATAGAGGCGAGCAGCCAATCACGTGAGGAGGAAGCAGGACTCTGCACAACGCCGCCGAGCAGTTTTTCCACAGGCGGACGCGCGCCGCGGGTGTTCCTCGAGCACGGGGGCGCCCGCCAGGATGACGCAATCGATTCGGTATTCGGTATCGATGCCTACAACAGAGGGACGTTAGGTGAAGACCTGAGCTTCCGCGGGCACAATCAACCGAATGCTACCGGCTGGCCTCGCGACGATTCAGCGTAGCATCTTTCCTGAACGTATGTGATCATGGCTGTCTATATAACGTTGGACGACGAGTCTGCAAAATACTCCAAGATGCAGGGTTGCTATGATAGTCAAAAGAATTCGATAGGTCGATATTATCAAGCCCTCATAATCGCTTACTTCAATATTAATTTTTAATGTGAAAAAGATATCCATTATCAATGTATATAATCATTTCTCAAGACATGTTTAACAAACTATCGTACATCGTCATCAATCAAATGCATTTTACTCGCATACTAGATATTACGTAGTACAGAGAAAGTTTTATAATTCTGTAGCAAAAATGGCGATTTCTCAGCAAAAATTTCATGTTGTAGGTACAAATTCATACCCAAAAGGTGTATAATTCTTGTGTGTGTTTGATGTAAATTACATTGTCTCTTTTTCTATGTATTTTAACAAAATGATTACTGGAATTATCGCAAACAAAATATATCGATACGTATAAATTTATCAAAGCATTCTCAATGTCATTTTTTCTTTCTTGTAATACACAGTAGAGTATTCCTTGGAACATATACAGAATTTTCAAATAGAAAGTCTTCAGTTCAACACCATTTTACATTCACATCGATAATTTAAATTAATGCACAAGAAATGTAAAAATATATTAAAATATTTAATTACGGTAACTATAAAAATAAGCACCATGAACTATATTATTAAAAATCCTGTGTATTCATGTCGCAACTGTAGCAGCTACTCTCCCAAAAGCAATATCAACCCCTAGAACGGTATTCCTAACGATTTCACTTCAAACACATAAATGTCAACAAGCCGCTTCAGTGAAGAAATTACTGACTAGCAACGTGAATAGAGAAATCAGTAAGAACTCGCACGTCACTCTGACTGAATCAATGTATTATATTCCAGTCATTGGTAATAAACATTTTTACACTAACTCGAGATCTTTAATCTGTATGTGAGCGTGCGAACTTTCACCAAGTGAGAAGTACCTTTCTCAGAGTTGCATCCAAGAGGAGCAATGAAGCAATGGTCACCCCCAAAGCTAATATTTTTAGTAGTTTTATTCAGGTAATTCAAAATCATTACCTAATATAGTATATCTCAGTCCTTTGATAGGAGTATTCTCATTAAGATATGCTTGTACCGTTTTTTTTTTTAATTAAAGCTCTCAACTTTTAAAAAAAGATTATTTCAAAAATATCTCTGGAGGATCCACACTGTTATCTTTCCCCGCTCCGAAACACTTTCTGCATCCGCTCCTAACGTCCCAGCAATCTTGTTGTCGCACGCTGGCTCGCATGGGTGCAAGGTGCCACTTTCGTGCGCACGCAGCAATAAGCGACATCGCGCCGTTCCGCTCCATTTGCAGGGCGAGCGTTTTATCACCGCCCGGGCGACAGCCGCCACCGCCACCGCTCAATCCCACTTTCTCCTCTCCGCTCAGCTTAATTGAGGGGATTTAGAAAACTTACGCCATAGGGGCGAACCAATTTCTCTATGCAAATGACCGCTTCTTGGACGGGTGGTGGAAGGCTTCTGGAGCGCGACAGCGACTGCTGCGGCGGCGAAGGGGACAGCCCGGTGACGGAGGCTGACGTGTCGCCTCAAGAGGAATTTGCAAGGAGAGGGGGGTTAAGAGAGAATGCTCTGGAAAAAACCTTCTTTATGTAAGACACTAAGTGAAAATGTCGGTATGGTTCGTATTAGAACTTAATTTATTACAACCCATTGATACAAACCCCCGTAAGAGTAAACGCATTCGGCGGTGTGACGGTTAGCGTAACGGACTGTTCTACCCAAATTCTAGGATCCAAAACCGATCGAAGGCGTGTATTTTTAAGGGCAAAGAATCCATCTTGCCCCTTCCTTCGGTGGAGGAAAGTAAAGCTGGCTGTCCCATGTTGTAGATTTATTACTTGTAAAATATTTTTAAGCTAATAGAAGCGTGAGAGCAAAATTCTAATCGCCCGACCAATGTATTCTTTCGCTGATATATGTCAAAGGAAGTGAAGGGAATTTTAGGGTGGCCAGGAAGAAGAGCAGGCCTGATAGCCTCGCTACGTAAAATAAGACATCATTAAATTGAATTGAATTGATTTTAGTGTGCTACTGTTGGATAGGGATTCATCCCACCATCAACCAGACTAATGACGAAAAAATAAACGTTCGCAGATTATGATTTAGGTAAAAAGCAGCCACACGTGCTATTCGCAACACAAATTGCGGTTTAGACCATTAGATTAGGCATAAATACATTTGTATCTCCCTAAATGGTAGACTATTATTACACTTTTAAATGAAACGCTTATTCCGTAACATGAGTCGCCTGTCAGACACGTTCGAAGTTCGTTTCCAGTCCGAAGCTATTTTCACTTTCAAAACACTGATTTACAATACATTCTTAAGGCAACGGTAAGAGGTGTTCTTAAGTCATATATCAATATGAGGACAGGAGATCAGATTGGCCCATAAGAGGATACAGAAGCAGCCCGTGGCTCGCTCCTCAGTAAGGGAGTGGAAAACGTTTCGGAAAGAGGGATTGCGTGCGTTGTTCAAGGAACTGGAGCATCTATCTGAAATTGATGGACGGAAACCACGCAAACGACCGACCGGGGCAGCCGGCCTCTGGAATTCTCTTACGATTCAGTGGTTGGCGTCGACAGGTTTCGCTGCCGCCAAAAATCCTCCCATCGATATTTGAACACCTCACCTCCTAGTTCTTCTGCAGACCCGCAACTACAACTACCACAGACGGTTCTGCAAAAGATATGCTTGAAAACTATTTTTTTCGTTACATAATAATATTTATGACAACAAATCCTGTAGGCCCGTCGCTGTAAATTATCACATGAAATCTGTAATTGCAATATTCTACGTAATTGTTATCTTCACCGAGACGTTCAATCATCTCTAGTCGAAGTGACGTCTGCGTAGGCTAAGGAAAGCAGTGGTGACTGTGACGTCACTTGTCTACAAGCGGTGATGGATTGCATGCGTTTATACATGTCAACAGGAGATTTATGTAGTAGAAGGATGCCAATCACTGAAAAATTGCAGGTACCTTTCATATTTCATTATCGAGTTCACTTAATTTTAATATCTATGACATTAAAAATAATTTGTAGATAAAATTTAAAAAAATAGCAGACGGTGCGAAGGTAGAAAGTATTTTTTAGTACCTTCAATTTCTCGGCCTTTTACTAAATCTGATCCTAGCGCGGCGGAACAGGCAATGGAATGATACTGATGGAACGAAATGGCGTGACGCCAGCTGAGAAGGCGTGTTTCTCTCCAAGACGACGCACAACGAATCGCCCTCGCCCTCGCTCTCGCCCTCGCCCTCGCCCTCGCCCTCGCCCTCGCCCTCGCCCTCGCCCTCGACCCCGCCCATGCCTTCGCCCTCGCCCTCTCCCTCGCCCTCGCCCTCGCCCTCGCCCTCGCCCTCGCCCTCACTCTCGCCTTCGCCCTCGCCCTCGCCCTCGCCCTCGCCCACGCCCTCGCCCTCGCCCTCGCCCTCGCCCTCGCCCTCGCCCTCGCCCTCACCCTCGCCTTCGCCCTCGCCCTCGCCCTCGCCCTCGCCCACGCCCTCGCCCTCGCCCTCGCCCTCGCCCTCGCCCTCGCCCTCGCCCTCGCCCTCGCCCTCGCCCACGCCCACGCCCTCGCCCTCGCCCTCGCCCTCGCCCTCGCCCTCGCCCTCGCCCTCGCCTTCGCCCTCGCCTTCGCCCTCGCCCTCGCCCTCGCCCACGCCCTCGCCCTCGCCCTCGCCCTCGCCCTCGCCCTCGCCCTCGCCCTCGCCCTCGCCCTCGCCCTCGCCCTCGCCCTCGCCCTCGCCCTCGCCCTCGCCCTCGCCCTCGCCCTCGCCCTCGCCCTCGCCCTCGCCCTCGCCCTCGCCCTCGCCCTCGCCCTCGCCCTCGCCCTCGCCCTCGCCCTCGCCCTCGCCCTCGCCCTCTCTCAACCCTCAGCTCTAGCACTCGCATTCCCACTCACCCTCACTCTCACACTCGCGCTCGGCTGCCACCGCAGGGACGGCCGATTGCGCGCCAGTCGAGGCGGGGATTTTCCATTGGGCACTGATCGTCCCTTCCCCCTCCTCCTCCTCATCCTCCTCCTCCTCCTCAAGACAGATCGCTCTCGCTTTGAAATACGCTTAGGGAAATATTTAATTGCATGCTTCTTCAACAGTACAAAAAACGTCAGGTCAATAATACGCTCAGGATTCACGAATATCATTTTTTTTTGAAACTAACATGACTTCTTCGTTGTCTTAATCTTTTTCAACCTAATTTAGTCTTGTTTATCAGTGTTAGTTCAAATCCTACAGTAGCATCTCAGTTAAGTTGTAAGAACAGTAGTAAATTGTTTTGTGACGAAATTATTATTTTTTTTATTTATATAATTAAAGATGTATGATGTTAATAATCAAATATCCACAATTAGATGTGTATTATGATCTCTAGGTGTTAGCCTGAGAGTTCGTGAAAACACTTCTTAAATAAAACTTAATTAAGAAAGTCAAATATAAAACTTGGCTCATATCTCAGTGTCGTTGCCTTATCGCTCTAAATCATTGTGATGGCAATTGCATACACACACACACACATATTATATATATATATATATATATATATATATATATATATATATATATATGGTGCAATCATTTATATTCCCTCCTCCCTACCCTACGCAGAGTAGAAATGTTTAATACCATGGCATTTTAACCATCTGTAGAAAATCCGGAATCACCATGTTAACTACCCTCTATTATTCATTTTCGTTATCAGCACACCATCGCTCTCTCACAACTTTTGCCACTTCTGCCTAGTTTATTCTCGCCAACTGAGGATCAAATTCTTGACATTTCTATTACTTTTCAACAAGCAACATATTTGGTTAGAATTTTTACTCTTCGATATGATCTCTCCCAGCCTGTCTACTTTTTTCTTCTCCTTCAAACTGTATTCCATTTTCATTATTAACTTTTCAATCTTCTTCGTCATCGTCTTCATCTTACTCACACAGTCCTCTTCGTCGTAGTCTAAGTAATTATCTTCTTAACAGTCTTCACTTCACACATCACCATCATCTTCAACACCATTTTCTTCATCACCATTTTTACCACCCCATCATCATGTCGATCATGTCCATCCCCCTCATCATCTGACTTATGCGTCTTCATCTCATTGCTCACACTTTTGAATTCCATTTACTCTTTCTACGTCGTGTGCGCTCGCAGTTTTGTTCACCGAGGCGTCCGCGTTCGTTCCTTCGGCGCTCCCTCCCCTCCCCCCTCTGCCCCCTCCCCCCCCCCCGGGCGTCGTGGCGCGGAGAGTCGACTGCGCGCGCGAGGTGCTAATGGGGTTCCGCTGTCTCGCGATAAGGCCCCGACTCTCAACGCGTCGCGCCCAGCGCCCCGCGCCCGTGGGAACCTGCGACCCGCACGCCGTCGCCCGCGCCGCCCCGCCCACCGAACCACCCACCGCACTGCCCTCTGCAACTGCCCGCCGCTCCACCCACCGACCCGCCCACCAAACTGCCCAATACACCGCCCCCGCCCACCGCTCTGCCTGATGTTCCATCCACCAAACCGCCCACCATTCCACCCAGCAAACCGCCTTCCGCTCCGCTCATCAAACCGCCCACCGCACCACCCACTTCTATACTCAACAGGCAGATAACCTTTTCCGCTCACCAAAGCACCTACTACACTATCATCGTCACTAAACACCGCACCGCTTACTGTTTCGCCTACCGCAATTCCGTGCACCAAAACGCCCACTGCACCACCCAATTCACTATCCACCGCAAAGCCCACCACCCCGCTCATCCAACCGCTCACCTCTGCACCGCATTCTCTTCAGTATCCTCCGCACCGGCTTCTTCCTCGCCTGCCGCTCTGCCCATTAAATCCATTGCAACATCCTCTTCGCTTCCCATCTCGGGCAGCTCATCGCTCAGTCCTCCACCTGACTCACTGGACTCCATCTCACTAACCACCGCACTGTCCACCACACTGCCCAACCACACTGTCCACCACACTGCCCAACCACACTGTCCACCACACTGCCCAACCACACTGTCCACCACACTGCCCAACCACACCGCCCAACCACACTGCCCAACCACGCTGCCCATCGTACTCTCTAATGCACTTTCCAACGCTCTGCTCAGTGCACCATGCGCTTCACTACCCACCGCACTGTTCACTGCTCTGCTCACCGTACTACACCGTACTGTCCTCCTTTCCGTCCACTACACTGTCCACCACACTGCCCAACCACACTGTCCACCACACTGCCCAACCACACTGTCCACCACACTGCCCAACCACACTGTCCACCACACTGCCCAAACACACTGTCCACCACACTGCCCAACCACACTGCCCAACCACACTGCTCAACCACACTGTCCACCACACTGCCCAAACACACTGTCCACCACACTGCCCAACCACACTGTCCACCACACTGCCCAAACACACTGTCCACCACACTGCCCAACCACACTGCCCAACCACACTGCTCAACCACACTGTCCACCACACTGCCCAACCACACTGTCCACCACACTGCCCAACCACACCGCCCAACCACACTGCCCATCGTACTCTCTAATGCACTTTCCAACGCTCTGCTCAGTGCACCACGCGCTTCACTACCCACCGCACTGTTCACTGGACCGCTCACGGCCCTGCCGACTTCATCGTTGGCGGCTTCTCCGAACGCCGCTTTGCCCACCGCCACGTCCTCACCCCCGCTCACTGCACTCCCTCCCCAAAATGGACCGTCCACGCGCGAGCGCCACGCCGCCGCCCGTACACGATGCGCCATTAAATAAAATTGGCGTGGGCTTTAGAAGTGACTAAACAGAGTGTAAATGAGTGATTACTGAGTAGGAAGATACAAAAACACTCGTAGTGCCCTCTCATATTTGTAACTACGGATCGAAGAAAAAAACATGAATAAAGTGCATGAGTGCTATCTAAAATTCATTTTATTTGAACGAGTTGTCATTCTCGAGTTAGACACTCACAGTCTCATCTACCCCCAAACCTTTCCTAGGTATTCGAAAAGAATACATTGCTTGCTTTTATATACTGCACAATAATTCAGTAATTGTGTAAATAATATAATCACAAGACACTTTCCCAAAAGATATTTACTAAACAATCCACATTCGTTTCAAATGTAGTATCCTGGATCGTTTAAATCGTGCTTTTAAAATTGGTTAACCTGCAGCCTCCAAACCGTCGCGCAATCGCCTCAGAATATCTAAAAATCTAGGAACACAATGGTCCCCCAAAAAATAAATCAGGGTCGCGTGCGTTGGAGTGGAATGGGCGCACAATATTTACAATCGCGCAGGGAGGGAGGATGGGTGGGGGGAGAGTCCAGGCGACGAGCGCGCTCCTCAGTCAAGAGCGCGTCACGCGACACAGCGGGCTGGGAATTTGGGACGGCACGCATTGGGCACATAAACCGATTACGGCGCACAATGGCTCCCCCGCTACGGACGCTCTCCCCTCCCCTTCCCTCCCCCCTTCTCCCCCTCCCCCCCGTGCCATGGCTCGCGAAGACGTTGCTTTTGCCGACTTCGCCGTCTTTAGACTCTTCTCAGCAGCTCCGACTAACTGTCGAAGTTGTTGAGCTTCGGCTAACTGATGTTGAAGCCATCCGTTGTTATAGTTCGGCTGTGGTAGCTCGTCAGATCTGAATCTGGAGCTTAATTGTACGTCTAGTTTTATAGTATTTTTCCATTTATTGTCAACTTTGTTGGTGTAGATGCTTTATGTATTACCTAATATAAATAGGTGGGTTCACCATATGGGTAGGCGTATTTAGTTTATACATCACAAAGAGTGACATTTGAACATAATTTCATACTTGTGGATGGGTGGATCCTTTTCATTTGTCATCACTCCCCTCCCAAGATCCCCCACACTGTAAAAGATAAACGTAAACCACCACAGTGATCATTTGTCAAGAAGAGAGAAAGGCGTAGTAACTGTGATTTGCTCATCAATTCTGTTACGGTAGCCTACAAAACATGCGCACTTGTAACTACTTGAAATGCTTGAAATATTTCCCTAAAATCGTGAATCGAAACCCTTTTATTCTGAAACAGTAATTTTCCAGAAGGTTCAGATAATGTTCTTATTTTATTTGAATGGGAATGCTCAGGAAATTTACATGTTCTGGCCAACAGTGTACGAATTGAACGTAAGTTGACGGGGAATCAGCTAATTTAACAGTGCCAGGTAAATTGAATTGCTTGAGTTTCAAATAAATTGAATGAAAGACCGGCTGAGCTCAGCTGCATCTCCGCTGTCTTTGCAGTGGCTCCGACCTGCAGGTTCGAGGTTTTGAGGTTTTTGACACTAGCAAGTAGAATGAAGTCCCCGTCTTCCCTGAAGAATTCTAGCGGCCGTTGGCTCGTATCGGTAGGTTTTCGTGGTTTCTTCGATCAATACTTGGCGGTTGCCGGAGCAGTACCCTAACAAACGGGTCACAGTCCGCGCGCAAACTTTTTCTTACTTATCAATCCTCTCTCCTCCTCCTCACACACACACACACACACACACACACACACACACACTCACAGGTGCATTTACATGCATTATACCACCACACATTTCGAGAGACCAGGCGGAAACTGAGAGCTTGAACCCACTGGGAGGGAGATCTCTGCAAGGGGAAATCATCCGTAAACCGACATGTAGGTCCGCGTCACATCTCACCACCCAGAGAGGGAAAAACCACTGCCACTTCCTGGAACAAAATACTTACAACACTAAAGGGACAAATGACCATAGTGATCGAAAACTAGAAACATGAATCATTGATTGAAATGAAAAATTGAACAATAAATGATGAATGTAATGCAAGTAGTGGTCTTAGAGCTCTAAGATTACAAATAAACAAGGAAACCTACGTTATTTTCCTTTTCAATTGCTTTTCCAAGTTAAATTGCATTGTCTTGTCCTACACAGCTACTGAACATTTTATGTGCTGGCGTTGCTTCAGGGAAAAGCTACATTTCCGCATACGATTTCATTCTTCAAGGAAGAAATGGGATTTTCGCTTACTTTTGTGTTTTCTCGTTTAGTCCAGAGAATCTCTAAAAACCTCTCTAACATAAACCGCCAAATGAAAAAAATCATCTGAAATAAAGAACCGAAAAAATTAAAGGATACGATAAACTTTGGAAAGTGCAACTATTGTTAGAAAAAATTAATAAACTGTTGTTGTAATGAATATTTATTACTAATCTTTTAACATTTGAACTTTAGTTTACTTCAGTACTTTGTTTTGTAACATCGGTATAAAGTAACTATGATATACTTTGGCAAAGCCAGCAATAGCTAGGATTCAACAATAAAAATGCCTTGTTTATTTGACAATGTTACAGGAATTCTTAATTTCTCTTAATTTTTGCTAGTAGTTTAAAATGATCGTCCCATGTGTTTACCAACTCCTTATTCACCCTCCCCCCCCCTATTGATGCCGTTTCCCGCCCTCTTCACAACCGCTCTCTAGTTTACCGTGCGATATTCCTTCCCCCTTCACAACCACTCCTTTTACATCTCCACTTCCTTCCCCTCGCCATCGCCCTCTATTCCATCGCCGCTTCCTTGTGCCAAAAGTGCTCTCTATTACATCGGTATCGTTTCACATCCCTTCACAACCACTTCTCAACTTCCTTCACAACTTCCTTCCCCACGCAACCGCTCTCTATTTCAGCGCCGATTCCTTCCCCTGCCAACCGCTCTCATTGCACCGCTGATTCCTTCCCCTGCCAACCGCTCTCTGTTACACGGCTGATTCCCTTCACTCCCAACCGCTCTCTATTCCACCGCCTCTTGCTTCCCCTCCGCCTCGCGCTCCGCGGCGCCGCCTTCGCCCGCGCGGAGAAGTTATCCTGAAAAGAGGATTAGCGCAGGCGCTTTCGCCGGTGCATTGTGGCCGCTGCGGGTTGTGCTCTGCGCGGGCGCAGAGGCGCAGATCACTGCGCGCAGATACCGCGTCCTTCGGGGTGCTGCGCGACGCCCCGGCGGAAGACTTCAATCCAGATCGCTCCAGATTGGCGGGACATTGTGTCGCGCTGATGGCA
Organism: Gryllus longicercus; assembly: GCA_038098605.1. Lineage (NCBI taxonomy): Eukaryota > Metazoa > Arthropoda > Insecta > Orthoptera > Gryllidae > Gryllus > Gryllus longicercus. The sequence goes on along the minus strand of JAZDUA010000047.1, from coordinate 3,387,316 downwards.
GCCCTGCGGATGTCTTTCCAGTCATCACAGCGTGGGAAGTGGGGGCAACACGCGTGCGTGTCACTCAATCGAATTCAATGCTGTCCACGCTGTTTTTATCGGGATGCTTCCAGAAGTGTCGATATGCTTGGAACACGTTTTCGCCGTTATAGAATTTTCTTTTATTTTTTTATTTTTTTCTTGTTTTGCGGGCTTCTTATGACAAACTCAAGCGCAAGGGTGACATGATTTTATAGCGCGTTTTTGTGAGGGGCTTTTTCAAGTAAAGTAATATTATAGAAAAGTTACTGTACGATGTATGTAGGTCATTCGTATATAGGTTCCATAGCCACCCATACTTTATTGGTTAAGACCATACACTGGCATGACAGTTCAAAGACTCTGTGAAATATTTGGTATTTGTACTATTATCCACATAAACAGCACAACTGCAACAATATTTTCGGTTTTCCATCAACTATTGTTATACATTCTGAAAAAATAGTTTATAACATTATAGTTATTTGTCTCTTTTCCTCCCAATTTCAACATGTATCAATAAAATCAGAAATCCGTTCTCTTTGAAGTAGTTTTCGTCGTTGTGCAGAATCTGACACGAACCGTATATCTAGCGTTGGCTTTGAGGAATAAATATCGTGTTTATGGGAGTCGGTTGAAAAAATCATGAATCAAGATTTTCATGGGTGGGTTTACTCTCCTAAACCTAGGATTACCCTCTGAACACGCCTTCGTCCGAGTGTTTCCTGGATCACTTACCCACAGATGATTGTGCTCAGGCAAACAATTACTCACACGAGAAGCGGGCGAGGGCAGGCGCTCTTCCGAGATCGCGAGATAGAAAGTAAACACAACATAACCTCCAAAAACACCTTATTAAGGCGGCGACAATGGCGAGGAAAAGCGGCGGGGGGGGGGGGGGGGGCTGGGGCGCGGAGAAAGTGCGGCAGGCCGCGACGGCTGTGACGATTGCAGACGCGGAGGCGGAGGCGGACAAGGCAACGGGGGCGGCGGTGGGCGGAGGTTCCGTGAACGCTGGCCGTGTCGAGGTTACGGAGTGGGTGGAGATAGAAAATGGTAAGGTGGTGGAAAAATAAACACGAACCTATTATTGTTTTTCATCAGACGAACGTAAATCTAACACTTTAGCAAGTCTGGCAACGAGAATAAAAGCTTCTTGGTCATTTTTGGAGAACTGAAATTATTTAAAGCTCCCCGTAACGTGATTGTTAAGGCGTAGATGCAAATGAACCGCAATTAAGCTCTTTAAGTTATTTAAGAAGCCGATAAACGGATTATGTGAATTTATGACTTAAGAGATTAGGTTATAAAAGTTTCTAATACTTGGGTTTTACTGCGCTCCATGAGAAACAAGAAAATTATATCCTAGTGTTTTATTTGTTAGTTAATATTACGCCAGAAGCGTAGACACCGAGATGAAAAAGAGACAACTTTGAAACAATCTTTTAACGGTAAGAAAAGTATTCACGAGTTATTAATTAGACGTGAAAAAGTAAAAACAATAAAACGTCAAAATTTTAAAACTGAATTTAACTTTTTGTTTCGCAATTTCAAAATAAATTATGTCAGAAATTATTTTACAGCAATGCTCAAGTAAAAGTTTTAATATGTTTTTAAACATAATGACTTAGAAATAAAAATACAGTCAGCCGGTCTGGATCGGCACCCCGTTCCGGACCCGATTAAGGCAATAGTGACGTAGTGATCTCGGAAGGAAGAAGGGCTCAGGGGTTCGAGTCCCACCTCGGGCATGGTTGTGTTTGAGTTCGTCCTTTCACCCCATAACAGCGCCATATCATGTCATCTTCACAGTTACCGTACCGTTACATGCAATAGTAGCCGCTAATGACTTCGATGTTGATGCGACCTTATATAACAAAAACCAATAGTCAATATTGAACTTTTGGCCCTTCCACAACCTTCCTCGGTGAGGGTCTAGGTGGAGTGGGCCTATAGCATCCAATCTCTGTTTTTCAATTCGTCCAAACAGGCGGTGACTGGTGGCACTGTGCTGCGAGGAGAATCGGGACGGGACGGGGTGTGACGAGCAGAGGATGGGCGAGGCATTGCAGTGCGATGCACGGCGGGGAGGGATGGACTAGACGGGACGGAACAAGACGGAGCGGGGCGGGGGCGGGCGGAGCGGAGCGGGGCGGGGAGGGGCGCGTTGGAGACGGGCGGGGGGAGACGTGGTGCGGCGGAGCGGGACACGAAACGGGATGGGACCAGACGGGGGCGGGGCGGGGCGGGGCGGGGCGGGGAGGGGCGGGGCGGGGCGGGGCGGGGCGGGCGGGGCGGGGCGGGTCGTGACCAACCTGAATCGGACGGACGCGGCGGGGCGGGGCGGAGTGATGCGGAACAGGAGGGCACGGGGCGGGTGGAGCGGGGCTGGCCGCGAAGGCTGGGCGGGGCCGCGTGGGCGCTGACGCGCGCCTCGCCGGCGCTTCCGGTGTGGCGTCGCCGCCCCCAACGTCGCGCAACCGCTGCTGCGAAGCCGCGCGCGCGTGTCGTTTTAATTGCCGCTCGCGTTTGGAGCGACAGCCGCCCGTCGCGCACCTTCCCGCCGTGCGTCGTCTCGAGCGATCGAGTGCGCGGTGCGGAACGGAGAAGTCGATCATGTACGCGGCCGTAGGGACACGCCCCTCCCCTCCCACCCCCGCAAAAAATAAATGTCCACGCAGAACAACATTCTCCATCGCAGTCCGCAAATTACGGTTTTTCATCTTCCTGCTTATGTGCGGCTTCGCTTACTTTCAACATGCAGCAGGCTCCCTAATTTTATGCAGTTAAATTACACACTGTAACCTCCGTTTGCAGTAAATTACTTCTTTTGCATTACAAAAAACATTCCATTAAATGCGCCAAATAGCCCTTAATTCCCGGAAGTACAATAATATTATTTGCTTTCTTTGCATTCCAGTAATGCTACAGAAATGTAAATTTATCTAACAAAAAGTTAATGACACTGTTAAAATCATTTTATATTATAAGAGATAATCTAAGAATCGAAATTTAATATTAATTAATTATGCCACGACCATTGCGGATGCTTGATTTCCGTAGTTATATCAAACTATAATGTAGTTTTGACCTCTAAAAGCTTTATGTGAGTCGAAAATATAGATTGTTTTAAACTACATGAATAAAATTATCGTTTCTAAAAATTGACATAGTCGGATCGAATTTTTTTTCACATTTTTCGGTGGTCTAATTACTATAATAAAAGAGAACTGTGTTTATTAATAATATAAATTGTTGTTTTTGTGACACCATTGGCTTTGGCTCCAACACCAATAAACTGCGTCCATACATGCAGTTTCCTCAGCAAACATAGATTAATTATCTGCTGTTCAATACTTCATTTGTTTTGCAATTTTTTTCTTGTGGTTTCTTTCTTGGTAGACATTAATTTACAACAAGGTATTTTTATAATTTGCATATGAAAGCATTACAAAACCATGAATTGCAATGTTAGATTTCCGTGGACTTTGTAAGGAACATAGACTTTTAATATAAATCTTTCCATGATGCAATGACACGTGCAAGTAAAAATGCAGCAGTTACACAATTACCAGGCGTTTCCTGCTTCGAGAATTTAAATGGTTATTTTAAAGAGGCGAACTGTGATGTTTGCATCTATTTATAGTTTTAACACAACTCGTTGGGAAAGTAGCCAGAACATTCACATAGAGAAAACCATTTTCTTTATAATATTACGTGAACAAACAAATATCAAGTTTTTATTCTGTAACAGCAGATTCCTCTTAATGTCATAAAAAGATTGTGACCTTAATCTTCAGAAGCTGTCCTGTAGAATCAATTGATTTTGTTGGTCACTCCAGTCTCAAGGAAGATATCACGGATTGACTTCAAGGACAGTTGAAAGCTCCTTGGAAGTCTTTCGAGGAAACGCTCCCCCCCCCCCGCGATGCGCAACGTTGCGCCAGCTGCGTCACCCGCCGGCCCCCGCGCAACACCAGCCCCCGCCCCATTGCCTGCCACCCAACGCCAGCGAGAGGAAGAAGGAAAAGATTTGAAACATTGTTTTAAAAAATGACTCGTCACCAACTTAACATTTGTCTCAGTACTTCTCTGTTGCTTTTTATTCTAGGTTATTGAGAGTAAAGTTTGTCCTCAAGACTTACTATTCCATAACTTGTCCCTCGCCCCCGCCTCCACTCTCTCGTGCCAGGTCCCCGCCCCCGCCCGGTTTCTTCTTTGCCTCGTCACCGCTTCTATCCCGACCTCCGTCACCGCTCCCTCTCTTCCTACCCTCAACCCCCGCCACCGATCCCGTCTCGTCCCTGCCTCGTCACCGCCACCGCCCTTGCACTGGGTCCTGCCCCCGCCTTCTCTCTTCCATACCTCATCCAACCTTCCCCCTTCCCCCCCAACCACCGTCACCACATCCACCGCCCCTGCCCTCCGTGCACACCTCCCGCTCCCCGCCACATATTCGCTCTCTTCCCTGCTTCGTCACCGCCAACACCCTCACCCTGCGTCCCGCCCCGCCCCCTCTCTGCCCTACCTCTTCCCCACCCCTCGCCACGTTCTCCTCCTTCCCTCGACCCCATTTCCACGACAGCCCCGTCCCCTTTCCCCTCCACTAAAACTACTGACCACCGCCGTCCCTTCTCTGCCTCGTCCTGGCCTCCGCCACAGTCCCGCCACCGCAGCGCCTCTCTTCCGCCCCCCTTCTGCCCCTCACCCGCGCACCCAGGCGTCGCTCGTACGCACCGCGACGCGCGTCTCCCGAAACATGCCACACGCCTTATTACTTAACGCACGTCGCCGACCAACCGCCCGGCTGCCCGGCGGGCGACGGAGTCGACGCGGCGCCTGCGCCGGTCGCCACGTGGGCCTCGACGCGGGGCGTCGCGGCGGCCTTCGCCCCGGCGACGCTCCCGCCGACGCCGACGCACGGTTGTCCAAACGGCGAAATGAATGGGCGAAAGCATCGCAACCCTGAAAGGACAGTGATGTGACTCAAAAAATGCAATATTTGGAAAATAACGAATAAAATGGCAAAATGCGTAAGAACTAATGGGAAATACAACTGACAAAATTCTCTTTCCTCGAATAAATTGCCAGTTACACATCTGAGGATTTTTGTACATATGAAGGAACACTATGTTTTTATCACTGACATTACTTAAGAACCTCAAATTTTACTTTCTTTTATATTACATGACTTGTACATTTCCTCAAAAGTAGCCAGTTTTACTTTTTCTTCTTACTACGTACTTAAGTAGTAAAGATAGAGTATTATAATGATGCGGCGGAAATCAGCGATTTTTCGGCAGTTAATATCGCATTCTCGGGCACTGGTACCAGGTAAGAATCCATTTTGTGGGTACTTGATACCGAAAAATCGATTGACGGCAAAACTTCCATCTGTCCCTCTATCTGTCTGAAGGTCCGTCTGCATTGCCTGTCTGTCTGTAGTAAATGCTAGCACCTAAACAGTTCTGACGGTGTTCTCCGAAAACTGATATTTCCCAATTTATCTAAACGAACTCAAGGTCCAGCGAGTTTTAAAGGAATAATTTATGTTTGGGGGTAGCTAAAAATTGTGAATGAAGCCTCAACTTTTTCAAAATGTTTTCAGAAATGACTCTTAATCTTTGTCCTCCGATTGCGTAAGGAACACGTAAAAGTGGGGCAGGTCTCGTCTTCGTTGAACTCTCTGGATTTTCGAAAATTCGATGAGATGATGATTTTTAGTTGTCAATGTTCCCACTGGGGTGTGATACAACTCTTCAATAAAATAAAATTCGCAACTGTAGCTTCGAAAATCTGAAGATTCTGAATAGGGATTTTACCAACGATAGTAGTTTTTGTCATCACCTAAGCAGCTCGGTAAGACAAAAAAGTCTGTAAGGATGAGAATTCTAGATGCTGTCTCTTTTTACCAGTCGTTTCTAAGGCTTCCTGACAACAATCCCAGGTAGATGCCGGACCAGTACCTTAAACAACTGATCACCACTCATGCGCAATTCTACCTCCCTCATAATTCCCTCGCCAATCTGACACTGAATGTATTTTCAATTTTAATTTTAAATATAAAATTTGGCTAGAGTTAAAAAATAAAATATTTTCTAATTAATTCCAAGAAACAGCCGAAAATGTAATACAAGCAAATGCTGAGAAATGTGGACTCCTAAATCCCATGAATTATGACCATATGTTTTTCATAATCCCCACATTTGCGATCCTTCTACGCAAAAACGAGCAAAGAAATACCAAAATATAATATGGAACACAAACTAATGTAACTTTTTTGATCTTCGTGAGTGATTAAATCATGGAATCAAAAAAGTTTGTTCTTTTTTTCCCGCGTTCCGACCCACCGTGCTGCGTCGTCGCCTACAAAGACGAACGCGACGCGACGCTGTCGCAGGCACAACAGCTGCGGAGAAAGTCCGGGTAGATGCGCAGCTCGATTGCAGGCGATCAGGGTTAAAGATGATACTTTTATTGGTCACACGAAGCGCACAAGACGATGAGGAAGGCTTTCCGCGTGAGGATTTATTTGTTTTCTTTAAGCCCTCTTATTTATGTTCTTTCATCTTTTTTTCTTCCTCCCCTCTGTAGAATAGTTTGCATATGTCAGTGATTGACATTTGGAAACATTTTATGTCTGTCATCTGCTCGGGGTTACACCTGCTTCCTTTTGCTACCTCTCTGGTATTGTTCAAATTAATTATGCATGTTAATTTATTGGCTACTATAGCACTAACTTCACAATACGACCAATATGAGTGCTCGAACAAATAAGAAAGGATATTTTGTCGAAGATAAAACACTTTCATGATATTACGATGACATTTATTTCTAGAATAGTTTTCAATTATGCCAGATCTTCCCACACTTATTGAAATATCAAATAAAGGGGCCAGAAAAGGAATATTAAATATGAAAGCTCCCAAAATTCAAATGAGGTATCAATGTAAAGATCTTGGTACAAAATAATAACATAATAGAATATTAAAAATAAAGAGTCGAAATGGCTAATACTAACACAGTTAAAATACTGTAATATTGTGCATGATTATTCGGCTCGTAACAAAATATTTTGAAATTTGTGTCACAATATGATTTAAATGTTTTCCAAAGATTCGTTATTTCCAGGAGTTTGGCATTCTATACGCTTCAAATACTTTGAATATGGGTTATGTAAATCCTTTGCTAAAAGGCTAGATTTGTCTATGGCTAGATGGCTAGAAAAGAAACAATTTTGTACCAAAAGATTCAGGGACGCGTCACTAAATCACCTCTCGTAGAACATTACAATCCAGTACTATCACAGAACCACCTCACTGCCATATCCTGACACGTTCCTTTCACCGCTATGTCCTGACACACCTTTATAAGACATATCACGAAGCCCAGTGGCGGATCCAGAAGGAGCACGCCACGGGAACCATCCTCTCTCGAAGACAATATTTTTTGGAATTTTACTAAATTCATTCAAAATAATTTCCATTTAGATCCCATCACATCCAAAGCAGTATTCCAATTATGAATATTCTCGTACATTTTTATCTCTACCAACAATTTTTTTTAAATCTTTGCAGATATGATAAAAGGGGCCTGAACTGAAATTGCCCCCTCCCCTAAAATAACTTGCCGATCCGCCGGCGAGCACACGCCCCCTTTTACGAGACGCTGGTCCCTCGAGCCGTCCGCGTATCGCCGCTGCATATCCCGCGTGGCGAGGCGCAGTTTCGCCGTTAGCGAGGCGCGCGATCGCCCCTTAATGGGCGTCGCAGCCACGCGCATCCGCCCGCGACGCGCATCACTCACAAATCACTTTTCTCATTCCGCGGCCGGCAATTTATTACCGTGTGCAAATGAAGCACGAGCGACCATAACCCACGGCGGACGCGAGGCGGTGGGGACGCCGGCGCCGATGGAGGCGACGGTGGCGCGCATGACGGCGGCGGCGGCGGGCGCCACCACGAACGGTGGCGGCGGAGACGTTGCACAACAGGAGTGCAGGCGGTGGTGGTCATTTGCAGGCACAGCGAGGAGAACAGAGATACTTTATGAGCAAAAAAGAATTTTGGGAAGAAAGAAATAATTTATATTATCTGGGAAACCATAGAATAACTTTGCGAGTAATTGAATATTTATTATTACGGGTGTGTTAACTACTTATGCCATGAGTCCTGTAAGTGAATCTCATGTTAATTCCTAAGAATGATCTGTGTTCCTCCTCAATTGGAATGACAGATCCGGAGCCGACCTACTTATCGGTACTGGTTATCCCTGTCTAAATATCTCCCCCAACGCAGCTTCGCTTAAGCCAAAATAAGCACAAAGGTAGTGTAGTGCATGGCAGTGTGTGTGTTTGTGAGAAGGGAAGGGAGGGACAAAGATGAGAGAAAGATGACGGTTTAGCGCGCGTTCCATTAATTAGTGTCCTGCTAAGGCATTCTCCTGGAATTGATTGAGAAACACGAAAAGCTACCGATTTTTCGAAGCTATTCCCGAAAATTCGCCATTTTCAGAATTCTTGCGATCCCGGTCAATGATGCCTATCTGTATCTGTGTCGTAATTAATTTTCAGTCATCATTCATCTTTTCTGTAAATCTTGTAAAATTCAAAGCGAATTCTGTGGATGTGGAAAGTTATTTATGTCCAAGGGCTGTCTGCACCTGCAATTTGAGTTGAATTGAATTGAATTGATTTGCACCATGTAATTCAGTTCAACAAATACCTTTAAAACAAAGTAAAACTATAATAGATCACACGTTTAGTTGACCTGCTACAAGTTGCAAAGTCGAAAACGATAACAGTACCGAAACCAGTTTCCTTACGTACTACGTGTTACCAACACGCTCTTCCGTTTATATTGCAGAGCGTAGTTTCCAGTCCAAGGCGAACGCATTTCGCCCAGCTGGGCGCCGGGCTGGGCCCAGTGTGGGCGAGGCGCGGGCGGGAGGTCCGCGTTCGAATCCCGGCGCGCCACGGGCGGTCGCTTGGCGGCGAGGTCTCCCACGGGCTGGCCAAGGGCGGCCAACTCCACCATTACGCCCCGGCTGTAAATCTGCCGCTCTGCGCATGCCCTGCGCGCAGAGCGACGCGAATTCGCGTCCGCGCTTGAGATGTGCGACGCGGGAGGGGGCGGGACGTCGACGCGGTTAAACGGCCTTTGCGGACAGCTCGTAGCGGTGCAGTAAGCGCGTGCTGTTTTATTCCTCTGGGTGATGTCGGCGGTTGTTATTGTTACGACCGCAAGTCACTTTTTTTCTTTTTTGTGATGGGATGGTCAGTGTTTGTATTTTTGAAAGTTTATAGTTTTTGATAAATCAATAATCTTGTGCTCGACAGATAATTTTGCAAGTGTTTTATCGTCTTCTGCAGAGTTCTGTGGGTGCTAGAGGTGACGATGTTGACATTTGTTGATGAGGAGTCTTTATTTCGGCCTGACGGATGATGGTCAAGGTTTGCGGAAGATACTGTAACATTGTATTTAGAATATTTTATGAAAATTTTCCTTCAAACAAGTGGACTGTGTGTTTTAGATTCTTAAATTGTGTAAACTCAAATTCATCAATGGTAAAACTCGATATTAACATTTAATAACTTATGATTATTAATCGTTAGTACTGCAAATATATGATGGTAACCCTTAACTTCTCACATGAAGACATTCATCTTTACCACTCAGATGGTATGCGGAATGATCATGAATTTTAAAACTAATAATTTTAATGAAATTGGATTTATTGGCATATGATGGGTAGTGTGTAATAATGTGAACTATTACATAAAATATTAAATATGAATGCGATAGACATGAAATTATAATATTATAAGTACGTTGTTCATTTTACATTGTTTATCATTGGACATTTTAGTGATATCTAACTAATAAAATAACCAAAAGCACAAAATGTATGTTTGCTTTCTTAGATATTTGGTTTGAATTTTCACATTTCTGTTGTTCCAGAGAACTTAACAAAGCAAGATAATACTAATATTGTATGCCCTCAAGCATACATTGTTGCCTTGTGAGTTACTAGTTGACTTTTATAGCAATAGCCGCCCGGAAGTATATCTGTCTGCTTGTTTTTCATGAGGAGACTTGTTGCTCACGACGAAGGGCGTACGCGCGTGAGAGGCAAGGAATAAACACGACTTCATGCGTTCCCCGCTCCGCTCGTTTATGTCGCCCGGAGTGGGCGAATGGGTTTCGCGGCAACGGACGGCCGGCCATCTCTTTGGACGAACTTCTCCAGGTGTCTTATCAGTTGAACGCAGCGCACATTACCGCGGTTTATATTCACTTTTATTGCATCCCTCTGCCCGTACATGAAATAACACTTTGATCATACACCATTATTGCCAATGATCACATCATTCCAGGTACGTGCACACCTCCCCAGGCCAATACAGCTTCTCGTTATATAAATATTTTAACGCCTCGTAAAATAAGATCTGTAAAGAACCAGCGCTACGTTTATCTCGTACATTGAAAACTTTTTGGGTCCATGAGCATAAAACGGCATTACAAGACGATTTGAGTGTCAATTAGTGAGGGATAACGTGACAAGTACCATAATAATAATTTGATAATTGTTATACCGATTTATCAGAATTAGCAACAATTATTGTGTATATATTTAATACATCGATGCATATTCTTTAAGAAAAATTGTACCACTAGTTTGATTTATAAATCGCGCCAAATAGTTTCTGATGAATATTTGTAGTTTAATCCACAGGCATTGTCGTGAATAAAACACTTCATGGTTAAGTAAAATACTCCTAGATTCATAAAAAAATACAAATTTATTATTTACAATAATTAAGTTCTTTTAGAATTATTCTGAAAGTAAATAAGTAATAAAACATTTCTATAAAATGCGAAATAATTTGAAATGATGGAAATGGAACTTTTTCTGACCTATCTAATGTAAACAATATCCAAAACACACAGGTTCCTTCGTTCAAAAATATTCAAAATCGGAATACGAAGCATTATAAAAATTGCCCTTAATCTGTTTAGAATATATCACATTTTAAAGTACTTAAAACTGGTGAATGCATAACAAGACGACTAGATACAATGAAAGTATTTAAATGCTTTTTTTCATTTTTATTTCTCGTTCGACTAGTTCGACTTTCGATAATTAATATTACATTATTACATATATCTTTTGAAATAAGATCACCCTTAAGTTGAGACTGGTTTACTTATCTGAATATTAACAAATTATGTGTATAGTTCTAGGGAAGGAAATAATGGGGAATGAAAGCGTGGTGTGGGACTTACAGAGATTTGAGCCAGTCTTTTGGGAATCTCATTTAATGCTGGGTATATGGTTGTTTCTTAACAAGTTGGAAATTGAAAAGAAATGAAAGTATGGTATGTTTTAAAGATATTATTTGTCAGTTGTTTTATAGTCTTTTTGGTGTGTTTTTTTGTAAGGGTGATTTTGATTAATCTAATCCTCATCCAATTTCTTCATTGTGAAGGAACAACGAGACATGTTATGTTCACCAAAGATATTTACTTCAGGCTTGTTGAGAATCTCCTTCCCGTATTGGAGATGTTCGTAATACGAGTACGATTGGGAGAGATTGAGATTCTTCATTCTAACGCTTTACGTCGATTTAATCGCTGCTAATTTGGATATTTTAATTTTTGTGTTCTCAATGCCCGTTTTTACATAATGCTTCCAGATAAATATTTTCTCAAAAAGCACTGTTAGGTACTTAACTGCGGATAATATTTGAATTCAATAATTTCAATATTACATTGCAACAGATATTCTAAAAATAAATATTTGATTAGATAGAACTATGTCTCACTCATGATTTCTATAAACCAACAAAATAAAACGTATTATTCTATTGCTCTTGGTAAAGTAGGTATGTTATTGTGAATAAAATATATTTTGCTTAACTCACATTTATAACAATATATCTACAAAAAACTAAAACTTTAACTAGGTATTTGAACATTCAAGTGTAACAAGTTGTAAAAAATATACGGGCTCTTTGAGCATTTCTTGAATTGAAATAAATATCGCTCCGATTTTTAGCAAACAGAAACGCTATTAAAGTGCACTTACACCCTGCACTCCCCACGTGCGTCACCTCCACGGCGTTCCCTGTCCTCCATTCCCCAGGCGTCTTCGCTTTCGCATGCAAAGGGCTGGCGAAGTCGGTTCTCAACGTATTTCCTTCCCTGCGCTCCCCAACCCCTCCTCCATGCGAGGGTACTCACCCCGACCACGCGGCCGCCGCCGCCGCCGCCGCCGCCACCACCACCACTGCCGCTACCACAATCACTGCCGCCACCGCCTCCACTGCCACCCGCTGCCACTGCTGCAACAACCGCCACCGCACCTACCGCCCCCACCGCTACCATTGAACCATCATCCTCACCACCACACCACCACCACCACCACGATCGCCGCTGACACCGACGCGCCAAACCAACCGCCGCCACCACGGCTATCACCACCGCCACTACCCTCAACACCTCCATTACCACCGCAAACTCTGCCGCAGCCTCCATCGCCACTGCATCGCGGGAACACTGCCATCCCGACCGCCCCGTCGCTGTCAGCACCATCGCCACCGCCAACGCTATCGCTCCCGCTTCACCGTCGCAGGCGCCGCCTTCAAACCGTCGCCACCACCGCCGCCGCCAGTGAAAGGGGTGACTGCCGGTGCGGCACCGGCCGCGGAAGGGGGTCGCTACCCCGGGCCGGGGAGTTATTTATTGGTTCCTTTGTGCCGCTATCTGTGTATTTGTTTACCCCGCGTTTATTGGGGCCCCTCCTCGGGACTACCTGCGCGGCCGCGGCGCTGCGCCGGGCCCGCGCGCCTCCGGTTTATTGACTTACTCCGGGGCCGCGGGCTTTTCTCCGGGCGCTGCCTCCGAAACTGGCGTTTCATAGCGAATCAAACTTGTAAATTGGCGGCCGGAAACGGGACCATCGCGCTTCACGCTCCATCGGCCCGGGTCACAATGCGCCGATCGGCGGTGACAGGCGAAGGGGCGGGCACGCGGCTGCTGACGAGGTGCGAGCGACGATCAGACGCGTCGCATGTGCATGAGTGCAGACGGCTGACGGAGCTTGGTGCGTGCTCTGGTTGGATGGGAAACCTGGCTTTTCTTCGGGGATCAGGAGGGAAGGAGAGGCGTCTGATTTGATTTTCTTGTGATGTAAAGTGAGCGTGTATGGGGAGCTTGAGCTCTGTAACTGAGAAGTGACGAGATGATTGAAGTATGAAGTAGAGTTCAGTGTGTTTCCATTCAGCTACTTTCTGAAGCCCATTGATTTCGGGGAGGTGACTATTATATCCATCAATTTTTTAGAATATTTAAGTTTCGTTTTAAAAGACCGGAAATTGTTTTGTTTCTACTCTGTACATAAAATATTTTGTTATTGTTCACTTAATGTTTCAAATATATAAATAAACGTGTGTCTCTAAAGAACATAATAAAAAAGAACGAAGGTAAAATTATTTTAAATCAACGAATATTGACCATTATTGGATGTTAACGCGATCATAATATGGAAGTATTGTATGTGAATCATTAGAGTGAAATTGTTTTTGCATCATGTTTTAATTTTTGAAGAGATTGGCATAAAAACGTGATAAAACGTTCTAGACACATTTTTACAACACTATTTTTTAATTATTACACATGTGCAATCATTGTTGGCGTGTCCTAAAAAGAAATGCCTGCTAGTATAATTAACAATTTTATATAATTTTTTATTATAATCACGCAAATGGTAGAAAAGAAGAAGAAGAAGAAGAAGAAGAAGAAGAAGAAGAAGAAGAAGAAGAAGAAGAAGAAGAAGAAGAAGAAGAAGGAGGAGGAGGAGGAGGAGGAGGAGGAGAAAAGTAGGTGAGGTTACTGGACGTGGCTATTCCAGTAAATTCCAAAGTAGACCTGAAGGAAATAGTAAAAATTAAGAAATATAATCTCCAGAGACGCCTAGAAATACTTTAGAAACGGAGATCGACTGTCGTCTCAGTAGTAATTGAGACCCTAGGGGCCACACTCAGAGACTTGATGAAATTACTGAACTCGCGTTTAGTATTCCAACTGGTAAAGACAGCATTTTTGGACACCGTTAAATTCCTATTTAGTGACCTCTAAGATTCACGTCTTTGGGTAGGAACATAAACCAGAGAAATAGCAATATTCATTAGAGCAGAAATTTTTTTAAATGTATGTAAGTGTGTGTTTGTAATTTTAGGGAGGGGGATTCATCCGACCTTTGCCAGCTAGAGATGTTCCCAGGCCTGGGCCCTGTTTTTATTCATTATCCGCGCCGAGCAGTGAGGGAGACATGTGGCAAGCATGTATTCTCACCACCGTACCTAGCTCATTGGCCCTGCTAGAAATTTTTTCATCACACAGCTACAGAAACTGAGAACATTCGCATTAGAAACCTACAGCTTCATTTTTGACTCGATGAGAAATCGAACCCGGGACCGCCCAACAGAAAGGGACTGAGCCTCGAAGCACCCGAGCGCCATTACAATTTTATTATTATAATGATAATGAAATTAATAATAATAATTTGCTAGCGCCAAATGTGTACAATATAACCAATGTTAAATTGGAGAAAATATAATAATAATAATAATAATAATAATAATAATAATAATAATAATAATAATAATAATAATAATAATAATAATAATAATAATAATAATAATAATAATAATAATAATAATATAATGCCTAGAAAAAAGGGTGGACTCTCCGTCCCCGTGCGTCGAACCCCAGACCCCAGCGCAGGGGGGGGGGGTCGCCGGTGGCTGCGCGGGGGGCGATGCGGAGCGGACGTGACACATCTGCTCCGGGGCCGAGGGGCGGCGCTGTCTCGCTGCCTGCGGTCGTGTCTCCGCGCCGACGCGGCGCTGTTCGTTGCCACTGCGGTCGAGGTGCGTGCACATGCATCTGAGCCGCGTTTGTCTAGGCCTACACTGAACTTCGTGGCATGTGTTTCGTCCTGCGAAGTTCGTGACAAATTGGAGCTTAACTATCGACAGTTGAACACAAATAAGCTATGGGATTTGGGATTTCGTCAAGCAAATGATTAATCTTCGCAATTTTTGGTTAAGTAATTTGATATACACGGAATCAAAAGCAATATGATTACATATATTAATGAATGTTCAAATACTAAATTCAATTTCTACATTCCAAATGTAGGTTATGGAAAACCGTTAAGCTATGGTTGTAGCATGTCTCGGATCTTCAAAATTCACTAGCTCAGATCATGGATTTGTAACATGCTAATTACTTGGGACCACCATCTATACGATTTCGAAAATTTCTCGAAGTCTTCACGAAATTACATTCTCCAAACCACGAGGTATACAATTTACCTTAAAATATAGCATAATAAATATTTCTTTTGTGGTTATTAAATATAATGTAGAGCAATATTTTAAAGAATAATGCAATTTTATGAATACCTGCTGGATATGTTTAAGCCTTTAGTGCACATTGTGAGATTATTTCAACAGCTAGTAAACCTCTCGCATGAAACTTCTGAAATCAAATGAGACGCTAACATTTCTACCTATTTTCGTTTCTGGACATCTTATTACACCCTCTTCATTGCAAGAAATATTTTACCTTCAGAACATAAACAAATGCGTAACAATCAAATAGAAAAGTATTTAGTGCAAAACGTTGCAAATTGAGTTGAGGCTCAAAACAAGCACATTCTGAAAATTTTAAGAGATGATAAAGAAAATTATTAAATATATTTTAAAGAGTATTAAATGATTTCATAAATATTGATTTTTCGCAGTCACGTTTTTTCATAGCATTGAAAATTGGCTTCGAATACATTTCCAAGTGAAATTATTGAACAGTATATATTAAAGTAACTGTAGTCACATAAAAAATATGAATGAAAAAATAATATCCACAGTGTATTTAAGTTATCATAAAATGGCCACACGTTGTTTTTTTCAAATATTCCATGGCATTTTTCAAAACGTTTATTTGTCGGTAAAATGCTCAATAAAACACACAGCCTCGATTTACAAATAACAATTTTAATGAAACTGTTCAGCTATTACGTAATCACTGTAAAAAACCTATATCCACAGGCAACGAAGAATAAAATCGCTTGGACCCTTTGAAAAAAGAGCAACAATTTCTTCACACAAGTGTGGGTTCGACCGCAAGCATTTCTTCTCTTTCAGAAACCTTATCTGCACCAACGGTATCCACCCTTCATCCAGTCCCCCCCCTTCCCGCAGACAGCGATAGGCTCCCCCACAATGTTCACTCAGAACCTTCGCCTTCCTCACCGCAATCCCACAAATGTGCAAGAGGCCCTCGAGGCGGTATGAGGACATGCGGGTGTGGAATGATGGCAGGTCTGCGTTGGATCCTTGTAATTTTGGGGACGGCGTCCCCTTGTAAATAACGTACTATTACTGAATAACGTATGTATGTATTAAGAGTAATAATATTGTTCCTAACTACAAATTTTCTGCAGTATTTTTATTTTGTGTACCTGTTCTATCACCGATGTTCTGAACGGTCTAAGATATCAGAAAAACCGCACCAGTATAATGTAAAATATATGAATTGAAATAATGTGATTCTACTTTATAACTCTGAGCTAAGTTTCTCTGTGACACATTTTCTTGGGAAACATCTTTATTACATAGTTACCCCAATCTCAATTTATTATAAATAATCTCGTTCTTTTGGTTCTTTTCACTTACTGAAAGCTTTCTTATGTTAAACTGTATGATTCAGTCAACCGGTTTTAATGAAATGAATTGCATTATATTAAAATATCCAAGATATTTTCTTGCGATCGTTTTGTTTAATATTATGAAGAGTTGAGAGAAAAAAACTTGAAAGAAAATTTGGATAGTTCACTCAGGTATAAATCAAAATAACAAGAGGGTATCCAGGCACATATCACTTTCAAACGCAATTCGCAAGTAAAGAAATAATATGACGCGGGAAAATGGAAGAATAATAAAAGAAATAAACAAAGGAGCGGTTTACCAAGACTAGGCAACAAACTGCGAATTATGTTTCTTAGCGTTGCCGTTCCAACTAGTGCAGCAAAACATTGTTATTGAGAGTCGGAATCACATCCCAACTCAGCAAGGCACAATCAGATCCCTGTAGTTTAACATGTAGGTTTCTGAGCCGTGCTGAACATGCTATCACAGACGAGTGCACCAGTAATACAGTATGTTCTTTGGAAAAGTAATAATTAGCCAGAATTCAAACCAGCGACCTGTCGTTGGAAGAAATATTGCAGGGCCCGAGACGAGAACAGAAAAATAAAATGAAGCACCGCGTTGACAATCGCGCTTTGGTTACGAATGAATAGCTCCCACAGCATGAAGCAGCGCCGAACGAAAGGGAAATTTGAAGGATTAAGACGTACTAAAGCATTGGAGGAACCATTACGATAAATAATGACGCAGCCCGCCTGAATACCCAATAACCGTAGGCAGGTGTTCCAGCTTCTTCCCTAACACTGCTGACTTTTGGGAAGAATCTTCAACTTGCTTAACCGGGAAAGGCGTTAACTCAGATGATAAATAAACGGATTTTAGATGAAGCATCAGTAGATAAAGCATCAAGAGATAAAGCGTCAATAGATAAGGAATCTGTAGGTGAAGCAGGTGTAGATGAAGCTACTGTAATGAAGCGTCTGTAGGTGAATATCAGTGAGTGTTCTAACGGAAAAATCACTGAACCTATTGAACCGTGAAATATGAATGCAGGCAAATGCGCCAAAGGCGGCGGCGGGGCAGCGGTGGGGGCGGTGGGGGCGGCGCAGGCGTCGCAGCGGGCGTCACGTTTCGCGGCGCCGAGGGCGCGGCCGGCAGCAAATTGGCGGCGGCGGCGGCGGCGGCGGCGGGGCGGTGCAGCTGCCGCTAACGAGCCGCTTAATATTGTAATTAGCCGGCGGAGGCGCGCGGTGGCGGCGGCGGCGCCACAAAGGCCGTGATTTATCGCCGGCCGGGGCAGACGCTCCACATTCTCCCGTGAGCCGCGCGGGCCCTCGCGCGCGCCGCCGCTGCCGCCGCCGCCGCCGCCCCCCGACGCTCCCGTCTCAGGCCGATGGCGTGTGGAGGGAGACAACGCCCAGGTTTCAATATCGGGAGCAAATGGTCTCGGCTCTCTGGGCTGCGCCGCATCGGGAGCGGTGTTGCCATCGTTGCGAAACATGTGGACATACGAGGGCTGAAACATGTGCTCATATACCACGAGTACGTTCCTTTATTTTTTAACTGGACCCGATGCACCAGCGCTAACCGACTCCTTGTGTAGGCAGGCAACTTCTGGATTTCATTATTGTATGCATACGAACGTGTACAAATGTCCTCGGCTGTCTGGACTACTCCGCATCAGAAACGCTTTTGCCAGCGTTTTAACTGTTGCATTGTGGTTTTCGGCGTCGTGCGGGGTCTGTCTACGTTTAGTCCGTTGTATTGTTACCTCCACCTAGGCTGAAATGCACAGGTTTCAGAGGAAACCCAGAGAATCGTGTAAGTGAAGTCGTAGGCTTCCACAACCATGAATTTGAATGCTCTGGTCTGTCAGGGCACTGCCCCGCGTAGGCTGTTCTTCCGACGTTCCGGACATAATACAGTTGCATTTATCAGATCAAAAATATCCGTGTTTTATCATTTTCTTCCTACAGAGGTGTAAAAAGTGAAGTAGTAGGGTTCCGCGATCAGTCAATACAATGCTATTGGGTGTCTAAACAAAGCTGCATCGGAGGACTTTTGCCGATTCAATAATTTGGCCATTCTATTTCTATTTTCCTCAAGACTATAATAGAGGGTCATATCTATTCCCTTATTGTACACTTATCTTCATTCTCGAATCCATTTTGGGATCCAGGAATAAAATTGGATAATTCGATTAAACATTTCTCCATTAACTTGGCGTTCTAAACAAATAAAGAAATGCATGGACAAATTGTTTTCGAATTCTCTGATTCTAATAATACCACCTAATATGTACTGTGATTTTTTTACACCTTGTGTTCCCGGTACCCTCTGATTCTACTACTTTTATCACTCCATTTGTTATTAATTGAAAGGTTTATTTACGGGAGAATAGTAGAAGGAATTAAAAGATAACAGTCATCATCACATCTGCAGGATATAAGAAGTTTTTAAAACACACTCTGATCGTGATTATTTTTTTTACCTTCAACCGAAATTTCATAAATAACACATTTCCATATTTGTATTTAAAGAGATAATCTATTCTTTGAAAAGTCATCACAGATATTCAAGAAAATAAATACCACAAACTGTAAATGACAGGACACTACAGTCGGTAATGCATCATCGGATGTAAAAGATGAGATGTAGGATTTTCTTGTTTCGTAAACGGCCACGGCTGAAACAAAGTAGAAACTTATTTGAATGTCTTTTAAAATCCTAGTGGAAGGTCATCAACATTCACTTTATGATTTCGTGAACGTGATGTTTTAACCTTAATCCTTCCCACATTAAGTTATTTACTTTAATGAAGAAACAAGTAAATGAAAGAACTGAAATATAGATAATAATCTTGAAGGAATAAAAAATACTAACCTCTAAATTCACTTTATACCAAAGATTATGATGAATTTCTTCATCGTTAACAGATAAATATCTAACGAGCAGAGGATGTAGTAGCTTTGAAATGTAACTAGTGGAAACCCGCCAAAATGTGACGGTATCTGACTGAGAATAACACGGAAGAAGTAAATCTCATTTACTTGTACTCTTAAAAACACGCAATTTTTGTTTTGCCAACTATAACCTCAAATGCATACGACGAAACCACCACTGTCTTCAATAAATAGATCGTTTGCAACTCAATCAACAAAACGAACTAATTATGGCATATTAATTAATTCTATGGTTAAATAATTGATTTTATAAATTTTCTTGTATTATTAATACTTCGTGTTTATATTACAAAACCAATCAACAAGATCAAGTGATAACACAACTAGAACTTACTATATTTCATTTTAAAAAAGCACGAAATTTTGTTGAATAAAAAATTAAATACGCAAATGTTCCGCTGAGAAGTGGTTATTGTTAAACAACAAAGCACTAACAAACATATTTTTCATTCATTAACAGAGAAGATTAAATGTTATTTAATAAATGTCTTCGTATCAGGTAATTTTTTTTCTTAAATTTAAAAATAATGATGGTGCAAGGATATTGAATCAATTTTTTTAAATATTCTGAATCAGACTTACATAAATCTACATTACTAATTTTCAACAAACGCAGAAATTTGAAGCAAACTATACAATCTCCAGGAATGTGAGAGCTGTCTATGTTTTTGCTAGATACCCATCTACACAAGCAAAATCAAAAAACAATTAAACAGTTTCAATTTTGACTGATAAATGCATGTGTGTGATTGTGCTATGTTGCCTATTCTCGTCATGCGCGAACCGATTGCGTTCATTATCTCTTAAGTCCGTCACTGTTTACGACATAGCTGATATTATGCGACTTCAAGTCTAAAAAGAAGAGACCGCCCGCTATGAAATATTTACTATTCATTTTTTGTTATTGAAGCACTTTTTGGATATTCTTGGCATGTCAATACTGGGCTTGTATACTATTCTACGTTATTGAAAGTTTTGTGTAGACGGTTTTTGTTATAACATTTAATTTGTTAACGAGAGTATTTTCTTTGTTGTTTTTAAAGTGTGGGTGCAACTTTTTTGAAAATCATTGACTGTGGTTTTGTTCAGCAGCATTTTTGCTTCTACAGGACACTAGTTAATTTGTAAAACAAAACATACTGCTTTTTCGATCCTGTAAAAACTGTGTGAAATCAAATCAAAATTATTATTTTCCTCAAAAATGTTTATTGTCCAGATGTTTATTATTACTGTCGCAAAACAACATCGGTCGCCTTCAAGCCTGAGTGAGACATGGGCAGGCGAGTGGAGCTAGGCGTCTGGAAAGAATGCGTTACAGTCTCCAATAAGCACATACCCTTTAGAGTTATGGGCGCGTGGCATATGTTTTTGCGTTGATGTAAGAGCGAATGTTTTCCTTGAAGGGTATTCATGGCCCAAGTATGGTGATGGCAAAGTACTCCAGGTCTCATTTTCGGCACTTCAACTTCCATAAGAGGAGATGGCGAAAGTCACTGTGTCTCGATGACAGTCGCTGACGTTCCCCGACACCTCGAGTGTACCAGCTGGCAATTCTCCATATAATTCGTGTAATGACTTCAACATTCAACTTGCATTAAATTACGGGTTTTTGAAATGGATAACTTCCTTGTGAAGATAAGAAATCGCTAACATCAAAACAGCGCTGTCATTTTTGTTGTTTTATGAATATTCAGATACTGAAAGACCCCATTTTTCGCCCAGTCCTCTCAAGACAATATTTAAATTGCGTAGAACATTCTCCGGAATACTTTTTGTAAGTTTTCTTCGCAATTTAATCATTTCTTACTAGTGTACGTTTTCAAAAGTTCTAAAAAATAGTTTTCTTCACTTCACTTTCTATATAAATATGAAGTGACTGAGAGACTTGTGAACAGAAGTATATTAAATCATCATTATGTACTATTTTATTGTTTTCAAAGTTCATTTATCACTCAGCTTTTCTGTTTTCGTATTCACAAAAATCACTTCCTGATATCATTCTTGCAATCTATTTTAGATGTCTGACTTATATCGCAGTGAAACCAAGAATGCTTCATTCCCAAATGAATATATGTAAGACATTCGGCTTGAGTCGGAAATTTAAGGTATGTATATACAAGAACTTCAATCATCGAAGACGTCACTCTAAATTTAAATATGGACGTTCCCACTCCAAATATTACCTTCCCCCGTCACCACATACTGCTGACAGGTGAGTCCACGTCATCTTGTTCTACGAAAAAAGCTAAACGAATTTAATTAAAGGCTAATCTGGGGATCGCGAAATCTCTTCGGAACAGACCACAAAACCCAATCTGTGATATTGATGATGATGATGATTCCCTGATTATAATTCAGTTGTTACAATTTCTTGACTGCGACTTCCTTATTCTGTTCGTGGCCTCAACACTTGAGCTTCGCTTCTGGATCCCTTCCGCCGGGCTCGTTCCCTGGCCTTCGCCGCGTCGCGTCGCCGCCCCTCGCGGGGCATCGTCGGGGGCGTCCCGTAGTCGGCCATCCGGTGTTACGTACAGCGCTCGGTTTTCCCGCCGATTTCTTCATGCGATTTCGAGCGAAGCCCGCGACCACAATGTAACACGGAGACCGCAACCGGCCCTTCTCTGCTCAAAGACCCCTCCCTCGCCATTACACGCGAGCATTAGCAGCGATCCAATTGCCACGCGTTCCGCGCTCCGCAGGTCTCCGGAGGCCTGGCGCTCGCCCGAAGAGCCCACGACGCTGGCCTCGCCGAGGGATCAGCCCTCCGAGGAGGGAGCGGTGGCCGGCGAGGAATCGATCTGGAACGGAATCGATAACCCAAATGAAATAAACCCCCAGCGAGGAGCGCTGAAGCGAAACCAAAGAATTTTGTAAGTGCTCAGATCAAAAACATGATGGCTTACAATTTTTGCGGAAATTGAAAACGTAATACTATTTTTGTTGCTTGTAGTTCAGAGTATTTGGATTAACATTAGGTATCGATCTACAACAAGGTCGACAACATAAATCAAATTTAGAGATGTGTGAAATGGGAAACAAAACTTCGTATACCGAGAATAGGAATCAAGTGTAATTATTTTGTTGTGGTAGGATTTTTTGTATTGGATGTAATGAATAGTTTGAATTCTTTTACTAAAAATAACCCAGTACGTTAATTTATTTTTAGCATCTGCATATTAAAGAAAACAGTAGAACGGAACTGAGGGTATTTAATGAAATCGTGTCCGACGCGTATTTTATTGTTTTTTATTGAAGCTAGTCAATAGCATATCATTGAAGTATAATTATTGAATGCTTTCACGTCTACTTAGAGAGGTTAAGAGCGAAGAAGGAACATATTACATCTCAGTTTATACTCTGCCTCTCGTACTCATTGAAGCTGGCTTCAGATGACAGGGTATTAAAATCTTTCTCGATTTAAGCTCTCCGCGGAATTATCACATTACATTATAGTACCTAGGCTTGAAATTGTGGAGCAGAATATCATAAATCGTTAAACATTATCTCCACCATCATTATTACTTCCATTATTACTTGCGCGTATACGGGCGCCATAGAAGCTGGTTATAGGAGAACTTAACTAACAACGTTCTCAACAGGCTGCTTAGGCTATTGATGAGCATCCTCTAAACCATCGTGAAAAGATGGGACTTTATGGCTGGCAGAGACAAGAAAAAGACAATGAGTACGTAAAAGGAAAATTGTGGAACTTGTCTTTGTGTCTCACCAGATAATGTGAATAAAATTCTTAGAATATTCAAGGAGTGTTTTTTTAGTATGTTCATGACATTCTGATTTCAAATTATTATTTACATTTTACCATTCAAAAAAGACCTGACAGGCACTCACTCTTCGCTTGAATTGTATATTTGAATTTCGCGTAAGTAATTGTTACTTTTCCCTTGGGATTGTGACGTGGGAGGTAAAATAAATCAACACACATCTCTTATAAGTTTTAATCAGTCAGTAGTACAGGTAATTAACGAGTCATCTTTGCGTTAAGGATAAGGTATACAAAGAAAATACTTCGAATATTACCATTTAAACTTACATTTTAAATATACTGTTTATCCCATTAGGAGATATGTGTGTAAGTAAATATATTCAGGTTTCTTTCAGATGTTTTATATTCATATTATTTAACAGTTTGCATTATCCAATGTCGAACTTCTCATGTGTTGTCACATGCTAGAAGTACAGAATGACACATGTCAAAACCTTTAGAAAATTGAAAGCCTAGAAGACGTTTAAAATGCTTGTAATGTATCATTATTTTATATAGTACACATTGTCTTCTTAGAAGGGAATGCTGTCTATCAATACGATAGACATGATTCTTGAAGTGTTAACAAGGACCTGCGTCAGAAACAAACTACCTTTCTTCAAGAAAGTTAACTTTTCAGTACAGAACCAAATATGTTCCGAATTTTAGGAAGCTCGTATTCTAATTTAAGTGTTTATACTCATACATACATATAGAACCGGTATATTACTACGGAGCAAAAGGGTTAAGAAGAGTACAAAATGTGTATCAAAATGATTCACATGGCACTCAACACAAGTATTAAACTAGGGGTGCTATAGAAAGGCACAGACATAGTTTTCTAGTCTCTTTAGTCTGAACTAGCTTTTCAATTTCGACCCACCCTCTTCCCAGGTGCCACGTGTTGCCAACTAAAAGATTAATTTTACGATCCCTCTTGTGGTAGAACTGAAATAGGTGAACTGTAGAAGAGTAAAATTTGGTCCTACATGCAAATTTTCTTTTAAAAACGTGGAGCCGCTTTTGAGAAAATGTCATTTGAATGTTTCTGAAACTGCGCACGTTAGAGCTCATTTTCACAGAAACCTTTAAAGTTTTGGATAAAACTTCGTGAAAAATCATTTGTGGCACTTTTTTCACATATATAAAACACGACCATAGTGTGCTAAATATTAACGACGTGAGATATATTTAAAAAAATTATATTTGTGTAATTTAGAAAAATTCAAAAGAATAAAATTGTTGATATCTCGAAATCGATTATCCGTAGCAATACATAACTCCATCTAAACTACGTATATTACGTGTGACATTGATGGGAGGTTAGGGAATGTCCTCGCCAGCTGACGTAGGTCGGCACCGGATCTCGCCATACAACGTATACGAGAAACCGAGAAAGCCGTTGAGAGGGCGCTCTCCGCCTCGGAGAGCCAGCGGCCACGCCCCCTGCCTCCGCTCGCGTGCACGGGAGCTCTTTCTCAGCGCGGCCGCGGCCGGCTACTCCGGCCCCTGCCCCCCTGCCCCCCTGCGCCGCCCGCCCACAAATAAAATCCGCGCCGCGCGCCACTCCGAGCGCCGACCGCTGCCAGATCGCTCGGCCCGGGTCGGGCAGCCAGCGGAGCGCGCTCGCCGCGCCGTGTGTTACCTCGCTCTTTTGCTTCTTTTTGTTATTGGGTTTCTTCTCTTTCTACTAGTTCTTTTTTTCTTCCACCTTTTTATTCGTGCTTCTCCTTCGCCACGCTTTTCTTCCTTCGTCGTCCCTTCCTCCTTATTTGCCTCCTCTTCCTCCTCCTCCTTCTTCTTCTTCTTCTTTTTCTTCTTCGACTTTTTCTTCTTAATTCATTCAATCTTTTAAGGTTTTCTATTGCTATAACATAAAATTATAAGATGTAAATAAATTTCGACTTGATTGATTGATTGAGCAACCTACACATCGGCCTACTATTCTATCTGCATTTTTATTCGGTAATTATTAGGTATGATGAAATGCATTATGCACTCACACATTTCATGTGTTTACGTAAGATGAACAGGATTCTAGATTTGTAACGTCAAAACAAAATATAAAATCATTATTTTCTTAATGTAAATTATAAGGTTAAAAATACACTTCACTTTCAAGTACATTTAAATTTCTTGCTCAAAACATAATATAACTCGTCTCAATAAACATGTATTCCAATACATCATGCTGTTCTTACAAAAAAACTGGTTCCGACGAGCAACACACATCCCCGACAAGCGACGACGACTGCCTAGGAGAGTAGGACGCCCGCAGCAAAATGGCGAGGTGTGGGACTGCGCCGGCCAGCGGCGAGTAGCCCTCGCGACGGCCCCGTCCCGGCCGCGCCGCGGATCCCGCGCTCGCTGAGCGTCGTTCGCAGGCGGCGGCGCCGCTCGGATCAGAGCCGAATGCGTCAGAGGCAGAGCGAGAAACGCTCGAACGCTCTCCCAACGGTCAGCAGCTCCAAGCTGCTCACTCACTCAGAGCGAATGGAATTTATGCAGTTATTCAATAACAGCAGGGTACTACCTGGGGGAATCGTTTTATTGAAATAATTAGTGGAGTTCACGGCATGTTCTTGAGTTGTGATTGTTATGCAAATAGTATAAAGATTGCAAACGTACGTGAAATTAATCTTTGTTTTCTTATTTTCTTTTTTAATTTGTTTCCACACGCTAGTTTTCAATATTTTTAAATTTTAAAACATTTTTAAATTTTTACTAACTCAATAATTCTATTTAAATTTTCTTTCGTAAAATATTTTACTTAGTCAGTTCTAGATACAACTACTAAGAATTTACATCCACTGTTCTATTAGATTAAGAAAAATATCACTTTGTCACTTTTCACTAAAAATACTGACTTTATGATCAAAGATATTTTTCGTGAAAAAAAAAATGTTTATACATTTGAATGCAAAGATTTGGTTCCAGCAAGTCGCTCTTGAAATGGCGAAAATAAGATTGTTTCGTCAATTGAGTTCATCTCTGGAACGCTCAACGTCCACAAATTGCTAGTGGGTTGAAAATTAAATGAACTATGTGAAGGCCAATCACGTGGAGGCACTATTACAAAAATATTTCTGTATCTACATTAACTCCCAGTATGCGCAGAATTCAAAAGAAATCTACGCAGCCTCCGGTCGTGTAAAAAAAGTGGGAAGGGATAGGGATGGTTTCGTTACATACTCATCACCTTGGAGAGGAAAAGACCCAAAACAATGGAAGAGTTTCGATTTTCACTGAAGTGTAAATATTTGATTGCGATATTCCGTCTGTATCTTATTGCGCGTACCTACTGAAGCCTCATACCGCGTCTTTGCTTACTACAGTTGACGGCATGTGGCAGCAAGGCTCCAAGGGAGTGGTCCCCCCGACATTAAATATTCATATTCACGTATTGTGGTATGTAACAGAAACTGTTTTGATATTTTCGATACATAAAGAACTGCTGGACTGTGTATCAGTAAATTCCATACTTCATTATTGCACTATTTGGGAAGACTCTTTTTATTAAATTTTAAACATATTGTCATATAAGAGAGTATTTTATTGGTTGTTATTGAGCAGTATGTCTGCTACTTTTTTGAAATCTGTTTTGTGAAGTATTGTTCACCAGCATTGTTGCTGTTGCAGTCCTTTAGTAATCAAATATATTGCTTCAGAGTCAATATTGCTCCTATTTGGTTCTCGCCACCCAGCACACGCAGCATTTTCGAACGCAATTTGGGCGCGAGCGCTGAAGAGGCGACGTGTGTCTGCGAATCGAGGACGCCGGGTGGCCTGAGCGGGGCGGGAGCGGGGCGGGAGCGGGGCCGAGCCGGGGTGGGCTGCGCTAATGAGTGTTTAGCATGCGCCTGCGCGAGCGTCGCTGCAGATAGCCATCGGGCCACCTGCCCCGCGGCGCCCCGCCCCGCCCCGCCCCGCTCTGCTCCCCGCTCCGCTCTGCTCCCCGCTCCGCGCAGCCTCCCGCGGAGACAGCCCGGCCGCGCCCCCGCCGGCCATCGCGTCGCCCACCGCTCCCGTCGCGCCCGACGCCTGCTTCGTGCGGCAGGCAGGAGCACAGCGCCTCCGCAACTCCAACTCCTAAAGCTCGGAATTACTTACCCCGAAAATCTCTAACTCAAACTTCCGTCACTCAAAGTTCCGTAACCCAAACTTCCGTCACCCAAACTTCCGTCACTCAAACTTCCGTCACTCAAACTTCCGTCACTCAAACTTCCGTCACTCAAACTTCCGTCACTCAAACTTCCGTCACTCAAACTTCCGTAACTCAAACTTCTGTAGCTCAAACTTTTGTAACTCGAACTGACATAATTCAAACATTTAATTCTCGAACTTTGAGATCTTCAACTTTTAATTTTTCAATTTTTAATTCCCCATCTTTTAATTCTCCAACTTTTAATTCTCCAACTTTTAATTCTCCAACTTTTAATTCTCCAACTTCTAATTCTCCAACTTTTAATTCTCCTACTTTTAACTATCCAACTTTTAATTCTCCTACTTTTAACTATCCAACTTTTAACTATCCAACTCTCCAGTCGAGCATCAAAAATATGAATTATTCAATCTTGAGTTTTTTCCTTCCCATTTTATTTCTTACAAATTATATAAAAAGAAAGATCCATATTGCGGAATTTGTCAATCAAAACTCGAAAAAAAAGAAATATTTGCTAACGCATATTTTTCAAGTTTAGGTACTAAGTGACCTCTGTAGTAAAAGTCTTACGAAAGTGTTCTCAAAATTCTTCAACAAAATGATACAAATTGATATTATAACACCGGAGTTCGAATTTTCATCTTAAGTTGCCTACTTTGAGAATGTTTTCTGTAACTCCTACGTATTCATTATTTTAAAATTATATATATATATATATATATATATATATATATATATATATATATATATATATTAAATTCCGTTAACATAAGTGCACATATAATTTATACATGATCCTACGTTGTAATCTTCAATTCAAAAAAAAATATGCTGCTTTCCTCAAGTGACATACGTCTAAGATTCAAAACACCAGGCTATTGTTTCTTCTTTTGCTGAAAGAGGCCTTTCTTTTTTAGCACAGCAATGAAAATATCGGATAATCTCGTCTAGGATAATAGACGAGCATATAAATCAAATGGCATTCAATGCAATGCAATGTTCTGGGAAAAGACGGATTTAAAGTCTGTGAAATACATTTGTTTTTAAATTCTGTAAGCAAAGGCAGCGAGCGAGAAGCAACCCGCGAGCTCTGGTCAGGCGCCGTCGCCCTCGTCTGCACCTCACGCAGCAGGCAATCCCCCCAGCAGGTGAGGCCTGCGCAACACGAGACGCCACTCACACAAAAATATTTCTTGGTATAAAAAACGTCCAACCCTTCGTTACTGCTCTATTGAATACATTCTGCTGGTAATACGAGAATAACCTGTGCCTTTAAAGGATATTTTGCAGTGCATAAATGTAAAATGTATGAATTCTGCACGTTAGATGCTTACGTAAGGCATTTCTTTGTGCTTGGTTTAAGTGCTGCACTCCAATACATGCCACATGGTTGGCTTCTCTACCATGAAGCTGAGAATGACCCCTTTGTAACAAACGTAGAATTGTGTTCAAATTGTCAAACATTTCCCATCTTTTCTGTCATTACTGGAGGCGGTATACCAACCTCAGTGTTCATTAAAAAACTAAGATATACTGTTCATTAATCGATGTTTTATTTAAAATCTCAGTTTGTTCATATTGAAGGTAATGATTTTTACACCAAAAAGACAAATATTTTGATATATCATCAACTATGGTTGTTTTATAAAACATGTTTTGAAAAAATTCAAGTTATTTCCATATTATAGTCATTACGTACGTACATTATTACGTTTTGAAAATTTCGGTCCACTTTTCTTATCCTACCGCCACTTGCCACGCCAGACAGCACCTGTGAACTGCTATCCCATGTGTGACTTAGATTGCACACCGACAACACACCATTCTGCCACTGCCTTCGCCACCGCTCCAATTACCGTCGCTCACCATCCCGTCCACGTCGCCGGTGTCACCTCCACCACCACCTCCACCACCACCACCACCATCACCACCACCACCACCACCGCCGCCGCCGCCGCCGCCGCCGCCACCGCCGCGCCGGTGTGTCGCCATCGTCCCTTTGTCTCTGCGCACGAAGCGGCCACGAAGGGAGGCCGGCGGTGCCGGACCCAGGCCACCTTGCCCGAGGGGCGCAAATCCCCTTTGAGAGCCCAGACGCTGAACACGTGGGGGGACGGGGGGAGCGCGCGGGCAAGACGTCGCCCGGAGCAGGAGAACGCTGCCGGCGCTCCCGGCGCAGGGGACGACCGAAGGCCTAAGCCGCTTCTTAAGCGATTTCCTGGAAAAAGAAGCGCATGTTAACTGTACCGAACCGCGTTCTTGGAGGAATCCGTCGACAGAAATACACTGTAAGCGCATGCAAATGTAGTCATTTGCTGCGAAAGCACTGGCTGGAAGCCAAATACGTCTCTGTGAATAATTCAATTATTGTGTGTTTACCAACGGTTTTATTTAACCGACTAGTGGTTTTCGATGGACTAACCAGCATTGACAGGACTGTGCGAAAATAAAAGATTCAGCAGCTACGAAGTTAGAAAATGAATTTGGATTAAAATTGTTGAATGTTTTGTTAAGGTGGATTAGAATTGTTGAATATTTATTGTAATGATTATACAAGATAGTCTTTTAGACAATACTTTTTTTAAATATTATAAATTAATTAATAATTAATATTTTTTTATTTTCTTGTTAGACATGTCAAACAAGAAAATAATACAATGCTAATTAATTATAAATATGTATTATTTTTATTTAAAATATTTTCTAAACATTAAGGTCTCTGTGTAATCATTTTTTTGAGAAGTTAGAACTACATCTACTAAGTATTCTTCAAATTTAATGCGACACGTTTGACGTTGTTGAGCAAATTATGGGAAGCTCGCGTGTTGAATTATTTATATAATGGTCACAATGTCTTATCAGCTAATCAAAATACTTTGTTTCTTTATGATAAATAATTCTAGTCCAGTTATCTGAGTAATGTCAATTAAAGGAATATTTTCGATTTCTTTCCTATTTGTGAATTTCAGTTGTAATAATAGTTTCAACGGAAGATACTTTTAAGGAGATTCACATCTTAATTTTTGTTGATGTATTGTGATTCTTATTTTGTCAATAACTATTGGGCCAAATGATTTTTTTCATTATTCCTATAAGTTACATCGGAGTAATTATTAAGGTACCTTCAATTTTTAAAACGAAACCCCAAAGCCTAGTTTTTTTGCATACGATTTTATTTTTTCTGAACATTCAAGAATCACCTTCCAGTGTGGGAATTAAATATGAATACACATTTCTCGGACGGAAAATCCTGTAATTACGGACTGCTAAGTGAAAAACGTACATGTCAACCAGTAAGTTAATTGATTTGATTTATAGCAGGAAAGAAATGAGCCTTGTGATCATGCTAATGATTAGTCGAGTGGGCGTAACACGGCCAAGATTGAAGGTTCGGCCTCAATCTACTCCATTGGAACTTCTGTGCACGGAGAAAGATCACCTCGCACAAGTTTTGCATAGGCAATAAGAGCTTGGACAAGATATATTCTTAAATAACATGCTACTGAGCTACTTTGCCAAATATATCATTCAGTAATATGTCAATGTTAATCGAAAGAATTCTACTGGGAAATGAAGTATATATTTATACATAAAATAATATATGGGAGTTGGATCTTTTGATATTTTTGAAGACCACCTACTAATCCATCTTTTTGTAAGTTAAGAAATACATCAGCGTCTAAAACCAAATAATTTTATTTTTGCTGAATAAATGAATTTGCTTTAACAATGCAGTAAAAAATTCAGTAAAATACATTTGTCGTCTTAAATGAGAAAATATTACTCGTACTTGTTATGTCACATTGGGATGACATCATACAATTTCATCCAATCCCGTTCTCTTCCTTTCTTTACAAGAAGCTGACAATTATTTGAAACATTGTAAGTAAAAGTTATTTTTATAGTTAACACTATTTCCATTATCACCACTTGCAAGGCGAAACTGTTTAAGAGTTGTGACTAGCAGCTGTGACTAGCACAATTGTTTTTTAGGAATTGTTAAACATTTGATAAAATTATAATTTCATCTTTAAATTCCAAACACTGTTGAAAAATGCAGCTTTTGGGCAGTTCATATAAAAACAACCTTCATATTTAAAAGTCAAGTTTGGGAAATCTTGTCTGGAGGTCGAAAACGAAGGAACTGGATGCAAGTTCCTGCTAACTAACTTGAATTCTGAAAACATGATCAACCCTTTGCAGAAATCTTCCTAGTGCAAAGTGCAGTAACTTGTACACGGAAAACAGGATGAGTTCCAATGTAACTTCTGACAGCAATGTGGCTTGGTGTTAGTTCCTGCTCCTAGAACTAACCGTATGCTGGTACACTCCCGAAAATGGCCAACCCTCTGTGGACAGATGCATCTTTCGAGAGGTGGCCAGGTTTAATAACAAGTATTTCGAAAACAGGGTGGAAGTTTACAGCCCGGACGCTCGCACACCACATGGCAGTTCCTGCTGACCAACCCGAATCCACAGGATGTGTGTGCGGCCACCCCTCGGTAGAGGAAGATGGGAAAGGTGCATCTTCGGAGGGGTGGCAAAGTGCACGGACGGGTCCAGGAGGGGGCGACCGAAAGGGGTAGTGCCCCGTCCCCTGTCGCTCGACCGGTGTCCAGCGACGGCTCGGACTGGCTCGGCCGCACACGTGACCGGGGATGACCCTCCGCGGGCCTATCGCAGGCGCTGACCAGGCCGCGGGGTCGCGGTGCGGCGCCGCGCCGCCAGGTGTCTCTAGCGGCGCGCGCGGGGCCTCGGGGGGGCAGGCGGCGACGGCGGGGGCAGCCCCGGCGCAGTCTGTGCGCAGACCTGGCGCGCGACCGCTCGCCTGCTCCCTGTGCTGTGCACGCGCGAGTTCCCCCGCCCGGCCGGCGTGCGCTTCCACGAGGACCCGCTCCGCCCCGCACCCTCGCCTCAAGGATATACGCGTTGTGACCGGACGCGCCCGCGGCCCAGTGCGCAGTGTCAAGTACCTCGACAGTGGTGTGCGTCCGCGCGCGAGTGTTTCGGGACCGGCGGCGCGGTGGTGCATGTGGCGTTGTGCGCAGTGCGTGCGGGTGGCTGCAGGCCGAACACACCCCCCGCGCGGCGGAGGCGGTGGAGGAGGTGGAGTGTAGGTGGAGGAGGAGGCGGTGGTTGTGGAGGAGGAGCATCTGCAAGCCGCAAGGCGCTTTAAACTGGAGCAGCAACCACACGGCCTCGCCCTGTTCCCGCACTACGCCGTGTTCCCCGGCGCGGGCGACACGGACCACAGGTAGGACCACTCGCCGGCCTGGGTGCCCGCTGGGTGATGGTGGTCAGTGCGGTTTGGGGTGGTGTCCCCCCTCCCCGCGACGGCTCGCCTTGGTGTTGGTGTTGGTGTTGGTGTCTTGTTTCGTCGCAGCGTGCGGATGGTGGCAGCATGAAATTTCTGTGATTGAGAAAAAAAGTGTTAATTTTTTTTTCGGTCGTCAATCTGTGCGGAAGTCAAGAATCGTCTGGAAGATCAAGTGCGTGTAAACCACTCCGGGTGGTGACCTAAGCGATGGCAACCCGTCAAACCTGGTCGTTCAACGTGACCGATCGCTTCCGGTCATAGAACTCTGTGTTTACGTAGCGGATACATGAATTTGCATTTAGGATTTTTACAGAAATTATTGAAGTTTCCGGAAAAACATGGGCTTTAATTCCACATTTCGTTTGTCCCTGAATTCGAATGCAACATATTATTTTAATTAATTCTCATAAACATTCCCTTGCAGGGTAAGTGGACACGCATAAATAATTTATTTTATTTACGCCATTGTAACGTTATTAGCTTCGTTTTGTTGGAGCACGTGTTAATTAATTAATTATGATAAATAATTAATTTTAAATATATTTTCTTGAATATTACTAAAATGTGAGGAATCTCGTGGATATATTATTGCATATGTCAGTAGAAATACCCATCATCATTTTTCATCACATTATTATTGTTTATTTCTGTGACATCATTGTAATTCGTAGACATTACTTCATGGCAATATTTCCACTCCGCACGCATGTAAACAAAAGTCCTAGTCCCGCACTTTTCTTTTGAAACTCCGCTCCGCCAGTTAACACGTCTCATCTAAAAACCAACTTTTAATTTATTTCATTAATTAAACTAAACTATTTATAGTTAGGTTGATATGGGATTCTCGAGCTCAAGAAGAAACGTACAGATGATCTTCTCCCCCATACGACACATAGAGTTTTCTTTTTTTGACAAAATTAATTTAAATTAAATTTTAAGGGTTAAACCGCGTCGAAGTGCGATCCCGCCGCAGTGCCAACCAACCCCACAGCACCTCGTCGCCTTGACAAAGTCTGCTGCAATTCCGCAACACCCGACACACACACACACAGCCCGCGAGCTGATAGAGGCCGAAGCCGCCCTTATCGCAGGAGCTTCCTGCGCCGTCGGTTGCGAATTCGAAGCAGTCGCCACCCACGGCCGAGCGGCCGCCGCGGGCGCCGCCACCGCTCGCGTGCTCCGGCGCTATCGGCGCCCCGCGAGACCCCGACGCCGCCCCGCCGGCCCGATAGCGCCGACACGACACCGCCGCGGCGCCCGACGCAGGGGCTTCGGGGCTGTCAGTGCCGGCTACGCTAGATGTTGCTAGGAAATGGACCTTAGGTGTTAAATTTATTTTATGTTTTAAGTGAATTTCTCTCCCGTCTCGGCGATTTTGCTAGAAAATGCATCTGAGACGCCGCCGTGAATCCCTTCCGGCGCTGCCAGTGCATCCGTGGCGCTGGCTAAGCTAGATTTTACTAAGAAATGGATCTTTTTATAAACGATTTAGAACTATCTCAGTATCTTATGTTCTATAAGTAGATAAAACTATTTGGACGAATGAAATAACAAGCCAGTCCCAACGCGATTGCTGTTGAGAACCCCTTTCAACTGTTCACGTCGGTCCCGTTTGTGATTTAACTACGAGAAATTCAAATCTTACGTTCTATAGAAGATTAACAAATTATTTGTGAATATTATGTAATCCCATGCTAGTGTCAATGCGGTGGCCGATGTGAATTCACTCGAGGTAACTGTGGATTGTGTCAGCTGTACCGCGGCTTTCCCGGTCAAAATTGTGAAAGAGTTCGAATGCCAATACCAGCTTTCAATTACAAAATTAAAAATCAGCCTACTCTAATATAATTTTACATTTGGCGTAACTTAATTTGATTAGCGGCGATTTGCATTGATGCAGTTGTCCTCATGTTTTGATTTCTAAAGAAATTTCCATCTCACTGCCATACTGGAATATTTAGAGTTTGATTTTTCAATTATCGAAATTCTTGGATTAGTTCAAAAGGTATCATGGTGGAAACAAAATAGCCATGTTTGTGGTGTAATACATATTGTATTTATTATTTCATCACCAAGCCGGATAGAATTGGAGATATGCCTGAGAGAAAATATGTTTTTCGTTCAATTTATAATTTGTGCTTGTATATCCATTTGAAACAGTAAGTCCCTTAGACACGAGTTTGAATGAAATGTTGCATCATGAAAGGCTTAATATATCAGTCATTAATTGTTAGTAAATAAAAAGTAAATTGAATGGTTCTCAATTTCACATTACAATTGTCTTAGACCCGGTTCATTGCCTTTTGCTGACCTTTCTTATTTACTCAAATTTCCGGGTAAAATTGTGTGCACGTCTTGTAGTTGTTCGGTGTAACGTCTTCGATTCCCGTGTGTACTATGTTCCTTTGTTTTCATTTTGCTAATCAAGTGTTTACATATAGCTATTTGTATGAAAGATTTTTTGGCTACCACACACCTCTCCACGCGTTCTAGGGTCCGCTGGCTTGAGTGACGTGAGATTCTTGTTTAAAAGACACTTTAAAGAGAAAATGTAAATTTCTTGACAGCGTGAGAATATTCTGTCAGAATTTGCTTCACGAAGCTTTGCCAGTTTTCCCGTAGAAACAGAGAGATTCCGATAAGTAAACTAAGATGGTAAAAATGATTGCATAAGCAAATTGAGTTTTTAATTCTGTACATTCAAAACGTTGTAGAGTGAACAGTTCATTTAAATATCATGAACAATATGCACTACACCGTATGTCCATTGCTGTGTACTATCAGTATCAATATCAAACATATTTGAACTACGTAACATGCAGTAATAATACACATCATTCCTCGTTTCACTTTTCACTTTTGTGTAATGCATATTTCTTATGCCCGAAAAAACCTTGTTAGCTCTTTCTGCAAAATTAATTTCAGAAAATCAACATCTTTAGGTGTATATTCTTGTTTTAGCGTCATATCACTAACGGCACGTTGGCAACTAAGTCTAGAAAATAATTTGATATTCTTGGGTAAATACCAAATGAAGAATAATTTAGATAATTTGTGAAACAGATATTCCATGATTTTCCTTTAGAAATCATTAAAGTTGGAGTAGGTAATTGATAAAAGTATATACCACTCACAAAAGGCCTTGTATAATCAAGATATACCAACATGCATGCAATGCAACATAATGTAGACTATATACCCTTGAAATTATTTATTTAAAAAATCGACATCAAAATAATAAATTGTAGAAAAAGAGTAATTGTATAAAAACACGTCTCAAAATTCAAAAGAGGGTGTAAAGATATCTAGAGGAAGTGGAGATGAGGTATTGCTTATTCAAAGTCTAACAACCTCAGGGAATAAACAAATCATAAAATCGCCAAAAGAGAGATTGCATTCTGGTCTTCCAAAGACTGGAAACTATCTGCAGAACAGAAAGTTCAGTAAAAAAATATCTTCCTCGGAAATGAATAGTTCAGAAAAAGTTGGGGGGCAGTTTTGAGGTAATTTATCGTTCTCAGGGGATGCTCTGGTTATTCCATCGCCTTCTATCAGAGCACATGCAACGGCAGTGGCAGCAGCAGCCGTCACGAAAAGAAACTAGCGACCAGCAAACACTCCACCCTGTTTACCGAAACGCGTTGAACAAACAGTCCGCAACATATTTGTCCGTGCATTCCTACGGACGCTGTCCGTGCTTGCACAAAAGCTCGTCGGCGGTGTTTATCCAACAGCGCCGGCCCGCGATGTGTGTCTCCGCAATTATATCTATTTTTGGCACGGCTGAATGATGGACGGTCGATGGGAAAAATACGCCGCGATGTGGAGTAAAGTCCCCTCCGCCTTCTCCACTTCGATCGGCACGTTCTGTTCCGAGCGCGAGCCTTTATGTGCCTTCCAGGCTTCAGGGATGATCGATCATAATAGATGTGATGTATAAGCGCACACCTGTGGTTTTAGAAAGTAGGAGGGTGGTAAGTGAATTAAGCTTCGTATATCATGCCGGGCAAATTCCGAGTGATCCTTAGTCTGACGTGGCGTGATCACCAGCATTACCTGGCGGAACTATCCTTCTCTGTAATATCCCTCGAAATTGATTTAGTGAACTGCCAACGTCTGTACCAGCAAAGAGAACGTTGTACTGCAGTAATTTGCAGAGTTGTATCATATAAACATCAATATGTAGGGCTGGAGCATGATATTTTTACGTTTGTTCCAAGGACTAGAAATTGCATCCTTCGGTGACTCGATTTACTTATTTTTCTGTGTGAGTTAATACTAAGATAAGCAGTCAATAAATATTCCTTGGTGTGTACGTCGTGGAGTCTCCTTGAAAATGACATCATGACTCGCGAAGGTGGAAATTATACGACTGTATAATGAATAAATTAACTTTTCGTGAAATACTTTAAGAAGTTGAAATTGTAAAATAATTTTAAAGCCATAAAATTCTTATCTATTTCATGAAATATTAGAGGTCTAAATAATTAAAAAGCAACAATAAGGGGTGCTTATGATTTAGAAATTGTCTTTGCCAATTACGCCTACTAAATATTTTAATATTGTAGTTACAATTTAGAAACGGACAATATGTTCCCACAAAATCATACCCTATAAATATATCATTTAAAAAGTTTATTTCAATTTCGCTGAGTTGTGAACTGAAGAATTCTAAGATTAAAAATAGAAAAATAATCCATAAAGAAACCAATAAAAGAGGATATAAAGCTGTTAAGAAGCTTTAGACGGTTACGAGGTCCGAATACCAATGGATACGAGGGGTTTTCCCGTTAAAGATTTAAGCTCTCCTGTCAACTTTCATCTACTTTTAACCCGAACTTCTCAAACTGACCACCAGTCAGTTCGAGTCCAAGAAAACAGCAACACGAGAGAGACCTGCCGCGGCTAAATTGCGCGTATCCCGGGGCAGGCGGCGTTGCGTGGGCTTCCCATATTGTCTTGAAGAGTAGGACCTGCGTCGGCCGGCCAGCAGGTAGCCCGAGGGCACTTTGACCATCGTCACTGCCACCGCCTCAGCCCCGCCACCTCTTCGTCGCTGCCCCGTCGTGACCACCGCCACCGCTGCCGCAACCCTTGCCGTCTCCCTACCGCCACCCCTGCCACCACCGCTACCGCCACCCGTGCCACTATATACTTCCCTGCAGCCGCCACCACCGCTACCATTACCACCGCTACCACCTTCCCTACCACCGTCACCACCACTCGCCGCCACCACCGCCAACGCTCCCACCACAGCGACCTCCAGTGCCACCGCTATCGCCTCCGCGACCTCCACCACCACCACCACCACCACCACCACCACCACCACCACCGCTGCCCCCGGGGCCGTCGCCGACGGCCGAGGGGTGGCCGCAGGCCGGGCGGCGGCGCCGGGGGCAGCGCTGGCGGCGCAGACCGTTGCACGTCGAGGGGTCCGCTGCAACAAAAGCCGTCGGGGGCGACGGGCGCCCCCTTGTCCATTGAGCGTCCCCTTCGGACGCCGCCGGCCGGCCGCGGTCCGGCGCGGAGCCGAGCCGCCCGGCGCGGCCCGGCCCGGCCCGGCCCGGCGCGGGTCTCCCGCCTCGGCGTTCACACACGCAGCGCCGCGGATGACCGCCGGAGGCGGCGGAGCCCCCCAGCCCCCGCCCCTCGCGCCAAAAAACGGGCGCGTTCACACACGCCGCCGGTGACACCGGGGAGGCCCCCGCCCCCCGCCCCGCCGAGGGGGAGCGTCAACTGCCCCCCACGTTCCCCGCGCGTGCAGAGCGGGCGGCGGGCGCCTCGGTGCGTGCACGTGGGGGCTGCGCGTTGCACTTGCTGGCCGCGCGCGTGAAACTCTACACGATCTTTCGGCGAAACGTTCCACTTGGCGGAGACGCGCTGCGCCGCGCGAAACGGCTGAGGGCGGGCAGGTTGTTGGAAGGTGCGCGGGAACAAAGGTTGTGCGTTGCACCTTATCGGCGCCTGGGTGGGTTGTGGGGGAATGGAAAAGTATGTATTAGATCGGAGTCTAGGCTCTGAAAGATACGTTTTTACAGTGGTACTAACTTTTTATATTTTTAATATTTTCCGTATGATTCTATTGTCTCATTTTCATTATTCCATAACATCTTGAATCGTAGCTAATCATGCAGAGCTCAGTTGTTAATACGTTTGTAGATCACCACAATTAATGCTTCACTCCCTCTCTCACCCTCTCTCTTTATCCGTCTATCTGTCATTCCGTCTGTTTGTCGATCAGTCCTCATGCGCGTGTCTCGATAATTACTTTATACCCTTTGAATTTTTCTTCTGAAGAGCCAATGATATACGGAAGTTAGTCCTTTCTTGTTCACGCACGAGGTAACAAATCCACTAATTATTCCGGAATGTATTTCCCGTTATTTACATTAGGTTAGATGAACGAATCTATAAGTTGCGTTTGTAACATTCTCCATCATGAGCAGAATTAGTTAGAATATAAATTAACACGTTCTTGTATTTCGAGATTGCAAGAATCAAATTGCGTCAGAGTATGCAAATAGAATGAAGAGAATGATAAACAGCATGAGATGAAAATTGTCGTTGCCGTACGTGGGAAGAAACATTAAATAATTCTGGATTTTATATTCTCCTGTGGATGCGAGGGATGAACTATGCAACCTCATTGCGCGATTATGTGCATGTAATGCTCTAAAAATGTACGTTAACTTTCGAACATTTTTATTCATTATCCGTCGAGAAGGTATGACGTTGATATATGGTTAGGTGCCGAGAAACAAGAGTTGTTGGGATGTGCATTGTATGCAGAGATGTGAATCCATGTTGTCTCTTACTATATGTAGAGGATGGAAACTCCAAGGTATACGTGTGTTGAATATGTGAGTAAAAAACTATTTTTATATTCACTATTTAACCAGTTCGTGCGAAATGCAAAACGTTACGTACACACTCCGTATATTACATGGTCCTTATTACTCTCATATTCTGTATATTGTGTAGTCCTTGTTCAGAAGTATACTTGTAGAAAAGCCGTAAATTATTCCTTTAATTAATATGTACGGATATATTAATGTTAAGAACAATGCTGAACAAAAATATATTAACGATTGATACAATTGTTCCAAAGCTTTTCAGTTCCTTTGGTTTGCGGTGCGAAATTGCTTCTGATATTTTTGTTTGCTTGCCGTGGAGCGCCCACTGTTGCCACGTTTATTTGGTACCAACGTAGGGATTGTGTGTTGTTGCCAGACTGACTCTCCCTGTTTTTAAATTTCGAATTAATTTCCGAGTAACTTCACACCTACACATTGAGTTCGTTAACAGAAAAAAATAAAAACAAATATTTAGTATATTATTAAAACAAAATTTTAATTATATTTTATTCTATAAACTGAATAGCTAAGAATATTACATCACTCGCCTCATCGCCCTACCAGCCTCTTGTCACATTTTTTACTCCCCCCCCCCAAAATGTCATTCTTATCACTCTCGTCATAAATAACTATTCCAATAAAGAAAAAATCCAAAAAAATATATATTTTTGGGGGATAATGATGCTAAATATCTTCGCAAACAGAACGTATAGTTGAAAAATCTCATCACACATGGAACCGCAAAAACCCGGAGACGTACCCCGTCTGTTTTCAGGCGTGCAGCGCTCGCTGTTCCTGCACACGTGCACGTGCAAAAACGAATCTATGTCGGCGCCCCCTGCGTGAGGGGCCCGGGCCCCTCTCGCCCCCTGCACCTTCCGCCGCGGCCGTTTTCGGGCGTTCGTGCGAAACTAGAGTTGCGGCAAGTGGGCGGCTTCCGAGCACGCGACGCCCCTGCGCGGGCCCGCGTTCGCGTGAGCGCGCCTTTTGCGACCGTCGCGTAGCTTATGCCCTTCTTCCACAGAGCTGAACACGTGGGTGTTTTTTCCTTCTCCCACGCCGCTGGCGGGAACGAAACGCATCGACGGCTCGTTTCCAATATTAGCCTTTCTTGCCATCCTCGCGATATCCTATGAGAGTGTTTTTCAAAAGCCGTGGCAACTACAATCCTTTGAATATACCTGTTAAAAAATTAATTGCATGCACAACTATGAGGAAAGTGCCGAATACCCTCCTTCACCTGAGAATTCTCTGATTGCAGTGCTGTTACCGTGGCAATGCCTTCTTTCTGGAAAGTGTGAAATCACAAGAAACTGAATAATTACCCGATTCAATCATTTTGATTCTAAACGCTCTATTTATACATCAGCGTACACGTATGAGATTTACTAGTAATTACGAGGAATAATTTTAAAGCAACGATTATTGGTTCTTATTTTGTTGTTTTTCATTACTAGCTTCTCATTTCCATGTGGTTGAAAATTCAAACATTAAAAGTTTGAATATATAGAAATGTAGCAATTGTATCATTCCAAATATCTTATACGTCCCGTATTAAAATAAAACAAATTGTTGTCAATACTTCTGATGTATATTCACCTTTTTCGAAATGAAAGAAAAATCGTTTCGAGACAATCTCACTCAAAGCAGATACTCCCCTAAGTAGCAACGAAACTAATAGTAATGAATCGTGTTAATTTTCAAAGCTGCAGAATGTGTTTGTCGGATTGCATCCAGCATCAGCCTCCTGATTGTAAGAGTAACGGACACTGCAAGTCGCATCTTCACTGATCTCATTTTTTCGCTCCCCTTTTGAATCCTCAGTACCTCGTCTTCTGTCCGGGCATCTCCTCGCGTATTCACTCCCCTTGCATGACCTGTCTTTATGTCTCTTGTTCTTTGTCCGCCCGCTGCATCCCCTGATGTCGTTCTTTTGTATCTCTCCCTCTACGTACCCTGGTTGTATAAGCCAACGAGTAGCCGGCCATCGTATTTCATCCTTTGCGACCATTACTTTGCTCGTATTCTATGTATGATTTTCTCCCTTACCCGCATTAATTAAAATGCGCTCTCTTGCGTCGATGTCTACACATGGAGAAAACCAAACAGACCTTAGAGGAATCAGGTTTAACACAGTCACATCTTACTGTATTTTCAACGAATACACGAACAATGCAAATGCAATGGAATATAATAAAATAGGACAAAATTGCGCGGAATAGTTATAAAATAATGCAAAATATAAGAAATATTAATGTTAACGATTATAGAAATAATGATAAAGATGTTTCATTCAGAATGATTTTCCGTTATTTCCAAGTCGCTGTCACAAATTCAAACACATTTCATAACATTTAACGCACATTATTCTATTTTATTATTCAGTAAACATTTTAACACCGAGTAGAAACATTCGGCGTTCGTTAATGATTAAAAAGCGCTAAATGTCGACAAGGCCGCAACCGGAGCCTTGATTCCATCGCCCTGGCCTCCGCCGCGTCCGCCGCCGCCCGCAGCCAATTTACGCGTGTACGGCGCTTTTACGGCCCCGGATTTATAAACGCGCGCGGCGATTCGCGCCTGTCGGGCGGCGGCGGTGGCGGCGCCGGGCGTCGAACGCCGACCGCGCGCTCGCACCGCTCGTAAAGCGCTTTACGACGTCGTCCCCCCGCCCCTCTCGCCGTCGCCACGTCCCGCGTAAACGTCAGCGCCTTACAAACAGACGCCCACGCCACGGCCCA
Source organism: Gryllus longicercus (assembly GCA_038098605.1). NCBI lineage: Eukaryota > Metazoa > Arthropoda > Insecta > Orthoptera > Gryllidae > Gryllus > Gryllus longicercus. The sequence continues at coordinate 3,344,784 of JAZDUA010000047.1, read as the reverse complement.
AACAGAGAGATGCCCCGCCGTCTCCGTCGCAACTGGACCGCGAGCAGCAGTAGGTGCTCGGGATACGCGACAGTTTTAGTTCGGTTCGCGGGCCGCGCGTACCCCGCAGGCACCGTTTTGTCCAGCCTGGGGCACCGTGTTGCGGGTATAAAGCTTACTTTTTAAGCTTTACTCCCCTACTCAGTGGCCTTGGGGTGGAGGAAATTTATTCGTAAGTTTTTTGGCATAAATTGCTACCTGCTTGACTTTTTAGAAGCTAGAGAAAAGACGTGGCTAAAACTAACTATATTCTAGCTAAAAATGTTAATTTAAGTCTGCTCACTGGCATAAATAAGTTAAAGTAATTATTGTTCCTATCCCTAGTCATTGTTCAAAATGCTATTTTTAATGATTAATTAAAAACTAGTTTCATTCATGAAATAAGCAAACTTTATTTATATGATATAATTATTATATTTATATAACAGTGATCGTTTAACTCATTTACTCTCTCTCTCTCTCTTCACAGCACACAGTGTTTTTCTTTCGCTGGCCACTGTGCTAACTTAACTGAAAGTATTTCAAGATCAAAGGCTACCTGACTGTGATTCTCTCCCTACTCCACTCGATTCCATGTTCGCCTCTCTACGGGCTAGGGTACGTCGGTACCTGCCTTGTAGACCCTGTAGAGGACTGCATACGGAGAGGGGTTTTGCGCGTAATCGCTATGTATAGTAGGCGTGTGTGAGTGTCAGTGCACGTTCGGAATATTTGAGATATTTATCACACCGGTAAATAGTACGTATCAGGACAAGAAAGAGCACTGTGGTCGCATTGCTGCGGATAATAATGTTTAGAACAGAAACCGTGAGTTTCGGGATAAGAATTTGCGTGTTTTGTATTCTGAACGCCTGAACGTGTAAATCATGACGACCTGAGCCATACTCTCGCGAAGGATAAAGTTTCTTTAAGCAGAAAACATGTAAAGTTGGAGAGCAACTGAGGGCGTTTTAGGGGTACGAGTGAGATTGGAACGTATGCCGAACGCCTCTTTCGAGGTCGTTTGAGTGATCAGGTTCAACTTCGGTGTGTTGCTGTGCCTTGTTCTAGTCAGTGAAGCTTTCCCTCTGTACCATTCGTTTCGTCGTGTAATGTTGCCGCCACGAAAATATTTGTTCGGCGCGGAGAATTGTATTTTGTTCCCATCTTCGTCTTAATTCTTTAACCTTCAATGTTGCCTGCGTTTGCTGACTCGATTCAGACTTTTGCCACCCAAATGACCAACAAACACATTGGAATTATCCCCTATTTTCAAGGAACATCCACCGTTTGAAGTTCTTCCTTCATTACCCCTTTCTCAGGCTGTTTCAAATGTCTGTAGAACTCCATAGTATGGTAACTTAAGAAGTATCAAATTGTATCCGTTATTAGGTCTATTAGTATCATTCCGGACACCTCTAGTTAACAAACATCAATTCTCAGCTTGAATGACAATTTCATATTTACTCGCCCGAAGCCTCGATACACGCCCTGTCCTGGACGCTGTCACTCCAACATCACCTCTCTGTGCTCACCGGTCGAGTCTCGCCGCTGCGATTCCAGACACCGTCGTTTTATTGCTTTGCACAGTCCCCAGTCCGACTGTGCACACATCACCAACTCCTCCACACAACAACCAGCACGACCTCTTCTATCTCCTGTGCAAGTGCAGCACTTTCCAATCGTAAATTTTCACTTTGTACGTTACTGCTCTAACGATATGAGGCGTGCGTAATAACACAACCGGCGACGTCTCGGACATAATGCTGACTTAACCGAGTCGCAAATTTCCGAGAAGCAATCTTGTGAACGCGCAGCGAGTTGCAGACGCAGCCGATGCGAGAGCTCAATGTGCGTGAGTTCTAGTGGTCAAGCAGACTGACCAGTCCGGGCGGTTTGTTTGTTGGCAAACATTACGGTCTACAGGTACGCCAGGTTCGTGTGATTCTGTAACGGTGCAGGCAGAGTTCTTAAAACATGTGAAGAGTTCTTCAGTATTTTACCTGTCTGCCATCGTTCGTTATTTGAAAGCAGTTTGAGTTATAGACGAGTAGTGAACATTACGCGTTCGTGATCTTCTGACAAAGAAGTTCTTTCACCAGTGGGCAACCACAATAAAGAAATCGTTCAACGATAAACACCCATTTTCGCCTTCATCAAAACAATCTGCCATTATCTCAATCAATAGCCCGGTGCCTTCTCTACCTCCCGTGAGGTTATCTCTCATCTCCGATTAGTGGATGTAACAGAAGAAAGCCTGAGCGCACTTGAGGGCCCCCGGCCGAGACATTTCAGTCACAACCTTCGTGTCCCGTATTAGAGCCGCGCCTGCTGCCGGAAAAAATTCCAACGTGATATCCGCCGGAGCAATGGAGATAAATCGCGTTTTGTTATTCGGTTTCTTTTGAGGCTCCGTATCTGATCCCGGGAGGTTCCGCACCGCGCGATAAGCATCGCTTGCTCTGCGCAGGGAAACGCAAGGGTTGTCGCCGGGTGGTCGGGTGCTGTGCCCTTCGCTCTTCTTCTTGCTCTCTCTCGCTCTCCCTCCCTCAACCCTTCTCATTTATACACATATCTCGCCTCTCTCCCTCTCTTTCTCTCCCTCCTCATCGCACCCCCTTTCTCCTTTATTTCTCTCTCTACCTGTGTCCATCTTTTTCCAGTTCTAACTCCCCTTCTCTCTTTTGAATTCAATTTGTTCACACTATTTTTTCCATTCTTACATTCCTTCCAGTACTACCATGTTCTCTCTCTCCCTGTATCTCTCTCTCTCTCTCTCTCTCTCTCTCTCTCTCTCTCTCTCTCTCTCTCTCATTTACTGTGATTCTCCTTATGTCTATACTCGCCTCTACAACTTTATTCTCTTTGTCTTCCCTTTTAAACGCGTTTTTTATTCTTCAACTATTGCATTTTATTTTATTCTTATTTGTTGTCCTCTGTTTTCTCTATCCTCTCTTCCTCTATTCCATTGTTTACAATGGTGCACCTAAAAACTGTCACGCTTTAAAACTTCCTACAAAGCACCTAAACGGGCATTAGGGTATCACCAGAGTAATGACGAAGCGCATATTTGCAGGTACATAAAATGGTTGAATATGTTTTCATCACTACCGCGTTCTGATAAAAGGTAATGGCAACTCGCATACCAATGTTTTTAGTATGAGTAAACAACTTGACACCACGGTAAAATGTGTATTAAGCGAAAATAGATTGCATATGTTAGTTGTGAAGGCACATGATATGAGCATGGTATGTGACTGAGTAAAGCCTCTTCATATATTTTTGTTTTATCTAATCAATCCTTCTAACTCAAAAGAAATACCAGAGCTGAGTAATTTTAGTACCGAATAAGCAATAAATACTTTTGTAAGTACATGAGCCTTTGCATTGTTAAGCTGCTATAAAATCCTCCCCAGATCACTCTCCGAAACCGTGATGGAGTGTACTTCTGTCTCTCCCCGCCAGGGGCGTCTCAGTCAATTGCGTCGACCCGCCGCAACTCATGTTCGAGATCGATTTCTAACGGCGCCCGTGTCTATCGTAATCGAAACACAAACAAAACCTCAATAAAATTGTAGGCCTCTTACTCCTCTTAAGATAAAATAATTACGCCTAATTTGCGGGATATTTTCGAGACAGGTAATGGCGTCCGCGCCAATGATATACACGCTCGCGCGCCGCGCCGCCCGACCGACCTTCGCAGTTCGCCCCGGGAGCGGAGCAGCCCTATCATTAGCGGGCCATATATCTCGGCGGGCGCGCACGCCGCCCCTGCGACGGGGGGCGGGGCGGGGCGGGGCGGGGCGGGGGCGGGGGCGGCGCTGCGGGCCGCGATGGCGCGCGTGATACGACGCCCGCGTGCCACGTGTTTCCGGTTGGGACCTCCCTCGAGGATCCGTGTCCCGGAACGCCCACGCCGGAGACCTCGGTTCGTTACTGTTCGGTTCTTTAGGACTGGGCGGGCCAAACCGGCATGCTACCTGTCCTCCTGCAGATCTTTTAAGGCCCCGTCACTCGATGCGGAATTCGGGATGGACAAAGCAGACCTGCCTTCGTTGGATAGAACAAAGGGGACTGTAAAGTAGCACCCAGTTCATTAGCTACCTTTCTGTGGATTTCAGATCTCGAAGTACAGACACTCCATGTGATACTCGTGGCAGACAACGTACCATTGGTTTAGGTATTTAGAACTTACACTTTTATTTAACTTTTCTACTTTAAAATTATTGTTATTTTTAAAAGCGTGATGTTTTGTAGCGCAGAGGGCTGGGCGCGCTGGCTTTCTCTGCATTCCAGCACGGAAATTCGCTGTTCCGAGTTCACGACAGTTTTCCCTCAGAGTTATTCAGTTTCAGCTTGCTTCTAATTTCACTGTAGCTCTTTTACGATTAACCATCCCTGGCGTGAGAAACAGCTTGAATGTGAGAAGTTGTAAAGAAATAAACAAGCAAAGTGAACAAATTAGTGCACGACATTTTTCATAATGTAATGGCATATTCAATAGTCGCAATATAGAACTGAACATTAAAACAAAAAAAATCTCGAAATTAGAACATCTTTGACAGAATATCGAAGGAGTGGAACGAGCAAACTCACCCCTGAGCGAAGTCGTCCTCCGTGAGTCCCACAACCCACCAGTTCGCTTGCGTTTCCAGATGGATGTCCAGGGGCCAAAACGACACCCAAGACCGAACCCTGAGAAACGCCGTAAAACGTCGTACTCCCTCCCTCTCGCGTTGCATGTTGGGCCTGCGGAGCGTATTATTTAATTAGGAAAGAGGCCTAATTAGAGAGGAAGAGACGCATATAGTGGCTCTGGTGGTGGCGGCGGCGGTGGCGGCGGCGTGTTGTTAGAGGCACGAAGGGCCGGGTGAAGCTACGGCGAAGCGGCGTACTGCCGAAGTGATGTTCCGACGGCGATACCATGACACGAGACAAAGCGTTCGTTCCCGTGGCGGCCGCAGGGGCGTTCTCACAGCCGCCGGCGCTTAGGTGTCGACGCCCCGCCACGCTCCGCCCCGCCTCATCCCGTCTCACCTCACCTCACCCCGCCCCGCCACGTCCCACCCAGATTCATCCCGCTCCGTCCCACTCCGCACCATACGGTTCACGCTCTGCGGATGGCACTGGCGGCGGGGCGCCTCTCCCACGAGGTTACTGTTTACGATAAATGTCTTTCAACCGCTGTGTAATCGTGAGCAGTGCATTTTACACTGGATTATTTTTTTTCTATTTCTTGTCTTATTTCTTATTTTTGTACCTTTTTGTGTGGTATATCAAGACTAACTTGCTCAGAAAGTGGAAGGATGTTTTTTTCCCCGAGAATGACTGTTCATTCACTGTTGGCTAATGATGAGCTGCGCATTTTAACACAATGTTTGTTTCTTTATCTTCTTTATTTGTGTTTATGTATCTCAGTGCAAGATACATCCAGATTTCTCACAAGGTAGAATATCTCTGCCACGATGATTTGTAGTAAATGTTTTTAATCGACATGTAATGGGGAAGAGTGCATTTGTATTATATCCGTTCCGATTTTGGTATACCAAACGTCAGAAAGTAGATCTAGGAGTAAATTTTTGTTGACTTACGAGTACCAAGAGAACTCGGTAGTAATTGTTCACCAACTCAGCAATAACTACAACCGCAAATGAAATTAAAACAAAAAAAAATATCCGGAAGAATAGAGCTCTTTACCAGTCAAAGTAATAAAATGCATACAATTTCAGTATGAATCAGTAACCTCCAGGGTAAAGGCAGCACTGTTTTGCATATCCTTGGGCGCCGCGACGCCTGACCCTATCGTGGGCGGCGGCAGAGCGCCACCCCGTCCCCCACCCGCGCCATCTCCCCCTCCCCCGGCGGCGCTATCTCCGTGGGAAGTCGTGGACGCACATTGTTCTCTGTAATTGCCTTCATGATGGTTTAAGTGGTGTTTAAGTTTTAATTAAAGGTGCATCTCTAACTAGGCCTCGACGTACACACAAAAAACGCCTTTGGAAAACCGAGACTCCGCGCTCGTCTTTGGAATTTGAAATTGTAATGCGCGTCTCGTCGCCTTGACTCGCGCGACGCCGCGCGGCTGCGCCAGTCGCCTGCTCGGCGCGTCAGGCAGTAGCGCGTAATTATTATGGCAGCAGAGTCCTGCACGTCGTAAAAACGCCGGGAACGTTAGATTTGTTTTTTCAGTGAGCGACATGAGAAGCGTGACGAATTAGGGGCTTAAGACCTACGCACAATGTTCACATTTGACACTCCAAGAACGACCTATGTAGACAAGATTGATAGAAATCGAGTGATGAAACAACTGAACTAAAATATGAGTGAACATGTGCGAATATGAACTCGTAGAGGTGAAAATTGTCAAGATTGTAATCTTTTGAGAATTTTTGAGTTTACAGTTTAAATAAAATGTAATTAAAACTTTAATTGCAACAAATGAAATTTTTGTGATGTACAGCATTCCTTTATTATTTTGCTTTGAAAAGGTGAGTAATAAAATAATAATAATAAATTTACAGTTCTAGATAACTAACTTTTCTTTACACTTTCAAAGTATCACATTTCACCAGCGATTGTCAGCCCCAGGAATAAACGTAGATTTGCTGGTCATGTGAAGAGTACAAGACATTAATTATGAATGGTTGCTAGGAATAAATACGCCTGTCACTTAATTACTAGTTATTTCCTCTAGTGAACAGATGATATTTCATGTAAGATCCTTACATCGTAGCTTACACGGGCACAAAAACATCAAGATGGTAGGCCACTGAGATGATGCGCCCTGCAAACGCTTTATTCTGTTTTTTGTACCTTATTGTAATTACTTTACAGATTCATCGTTATAAAAATTCTTCTTTAATGATGTTACATAATAGACACATTGAATTATTGGGTAACGTGCGTTAGTCATGTTGTATATCTCTTGTAAATCATGTCAATGTGAGAAAAAATCAAACACATGTATGAGAGCGCATGCGCGAACGAGATTGAATAATGTAGAAAGTTCTTGATTTATATGAAATCCTCTAACGAGCCACATTTTCCCGTATTCTATCTAATCATAATACCTCCGAAATAGTTCGACCATTTTTTCATTACTCGATGTATTATTTATTGCGCACTGGAGCAGAGCCCGCACAATCGCCTGCGTCGTTACGTAATAAAGAAGGACCGGGGCTACACTAGCGGCGCGAGCGCGGCGGCGGCGGCGGCGAGGAGCGCCCGCGGCCAGTGGAGGTCGCTGATTGGCTGGCACGGGGCCAAAACTCGGCGATCGGCGCCTTCATTGGCCCTACGGGTCGCTGGGTGCGGTGGCCAACGCCGCCGACGGCGCCGCGGCTTCAACGCCCGAGGGGCCCCGCGCCGACGCCGACGCCGACGCCGACGCTGTGGTTGCTCTGGATATTGGCCATTTTCGACACTAGCTCCACATGACTCCCGACGGATAGTTTCGACACTAACTACTAGGTCGTTTGATAAGTCTGGCGAATATCTATGAAAGAGCGAGAATTGTTGTTAAACATCGCCGTTGTTAGAAAGTATGATTCTTGGTCTGATTTCCACTTTTTCCGTTTTGTCCCTAAGTCTTCGCATTTGAATGCATATAACGAATTAAACATATCACTTTCTTCTTTTTTTATCCATGTAAAAAAAATCAGTAATAAAAATTGTTCAATTCATTCTTTGTGTGAACATTTATCTCCTTCTGTGAACTCATGGACGCTCAGGAGGCACCGTCTTTCCCTTTAACGTGACATTGAAGACTCAATTTCTTAGTACTTATGTACTACTCTATTACAGTAAGCAGAATAAAAATAACTGAGGACATATTCTTCAAATCGTTGGCATCCGTTAGTTCCCTGCTCAAAATTGGTCATCAAGAAGACATTACCCTCTTTTATATTTTCTTAACTTTGGGTCTGCTCGCATGTAGGCTAAATGATTAATCCTTGTTTTCAGAGCCATCAGTAAGAATGATATAATTCTCACAAATTATATCCCTCGTGTAACACCCTACCACATGCAAACGTCTTCTACCTCTGTCTGTGGAACCCACTGCTACGACCGCATTTGGTGAAACGCCGCGTTCCGCCGCGTGCAAGTGCGGAACTTGTCCGTTGCGCGGGTCCCGGGGCAACGCGGCGCCCTCTGATTACGCGCAGCAGTCGGACTCGCGCAGCGCGCAGCCCCCTAACTGCGCGGAATGTCCACTGCGCAGCAGACGCCCGCCGCGCGCAGCGCGCTCCAAAGATCTCGTGTTAATGTGAAGTTAATAGCAACCTTTCTTCTCGCCGCCATTTCTCACGTGTGGAGGTCAGTGACCAGTGGTACGATCATCGCGGCGACCGCAGAGATCCGAGTGGTTTTTGCGACTGGTGTTGTACACGAAACCTTGTGCCACATTAGAGCACGTGGGTCGTCTGCGCGTTTATGTGGAACAGCTCATGATTACTAGACAGGTGTAGTGTGCGCGGGTGTGTGTGTGTGTGTGTGTGTGTGTGTGTGTGTGACGTAGCTTGTAAAGCTAACGAAGTTTGCGACTGGATCTGTGTCGTGGTTCTGACCTTATTGACTCGGCCATGCGAAAATATGTGGATATTATGCAGGCGGAGTGCGACGACTTATGTCAATTGGTATGACGTGAGAGATGCGGCCACTCTTTTTGCGCGGCGGCTTCTTCCCATGTTCCGCTATTGTTCTACCAGGCGGCGAACAGCTGATTATTAGAATGTGTCGTCGCAACAACTCGTCGCTTTTTAAGAGCGGAAGCCGGTTGTCAGGTGACTGTACTCGAACGCACTCGCAAAAACGCTTCCTCGTTCGTGAACACGCCCTCTTCCAGTGCTGCACCCTAGAGGTGGTTCTTCATCACTCCCCTCCCAATTTGCATGTGCTGCCATCTGTCGTGCGTGGACGCGCACTTGGCAGTTGGACCGTCCGACGCTAGGTGCACTCCCTCCCAGCCACGCCCCTTGCCCAGCCCGCTCACACATGTGTTCTTTGCTGCGAGAAGGGACTAGATCCTGTTCTTTTACGGAGCGTTTTGTGGATGATGCCGTTCTGAGAAACGCCGCGCCGCTACCTTCGCCACCATCACCACCACCCTCACCCTCAACATCACAACCACCACCTCCGTCACTTACATCACCTCCACCACCGTCCCCCCCCCCTGCCTCCACCTCCGCCGTCGCCGCAGCCACTATCTCCTCCACCTCCAACTGCCCCCGCCACTAGACGTGGGCGGATAATTACAGGAAAATTACAAAACAAAACCCTGCACCAACACAAGCGTGAAGTCGTCTTCACCGCGAGTGCGATGTCCGTTTTTCCCTCGTGTTGACATCGCAATCATAACGGCAATTTCTACCCGCCGCTGTTACCGATTCTGCCAGGTGGAGAAGCTGTTTTTCCAGTTTTTAAACAGAAGCGAGCTGCGGGCGGGCCGCCTCCCCTGCGCGGGCCGCGGCGGAGGTGCTCCGGCGGGGGAGGTGTGTGGCTGGAGGTGGAGTGGGTTCGTCCCATTGAGCGGGCCGGTTCTGCCTGTGAATATTCATTCACGTGGCTCGCGGAACCAGTCCGGCTGGTCGATGCCGGTGGCGGTGGAGGCGGCGGCGGCGGCGGCGGCGGCGGCGGCGCGCGCTCGGGGGCGTCAGCGCCGCTTTGTTGTCACTGATCGGGCGGCCGCGCAGGCGCGTGACTCATCTCGCAGCGGAAGGACCCCCCTCCCCCTCCCCCTGCCCCTACCCCCACATCACTCCGACCGCCGCTTGAGGCCCAGTCACCGGAGGTCTACTGGCACCGCAATGATAATATCTAAAGAGTTATTATTGTTGGCATAATAGCCACTATTCTTCATCTATTTCCTTTTCTTGTTATGTGGCAGATATCCCCTCAAGTTACACTTGTCGTGATCTTATAACATTTTATAATTATTTGCTTATTTCTATTGCAACTATTTCTGTAATATTTTTAACAAATATTCTCGAAGATTTTACTCCTTCAAAAACGTTTAGTTCCAATGATGAAAAACAATGTGTAATTGAACCTAAAATTTTTGAATATTGCTCAGCTGAAAATATTTTCATATTTACTACGATATTTATAAATTAAATACATGACATTGAAATGAATGCTACTCTAATTTTCACCGAGGAAGAACAAGACACAAAGTCAACAAATAAGTAATCAAAGACGGTTATTATTTATCTTTCTATGAAGATTTCGATTTTATGTCATCATTAAAATATTAATTTTCAGTTCAGTATTCAAAACAGTGCTTTGTATCTTTTTTGTACACAGTTGTATAATCATCTCAGAGTAGTTGAAATGCGACAATCCTCGTGCATCATACTACCTGCGCCACTAAAGTCCAATCCTTTTATTGCGAAACCCAGAACAGTCAGCCTCCCTGCCATAACCAATCCTTAACAAAAACTTTACCATTATCAGCGCCCACCCATCGTCATCACCGTCACCAGAGCAGTCGCTGTCGCCCGCACCACCCCCACCCCCACCAAGATCACCTCCTCGTCCCCCCCCCCTCGCCACCTTCACCGGCGCAGCTGAACACCGCGTTGCAGCGCAATCGACCGAAATCAAAACAAGCGCAGGACGACGCAAAGCGAGAGAGTTGCGCTTCAGTTGTTGAGAAATGTGTTTTATTATTCTGCCCAGGCGAAAGGCGGGCTGTGAAAGTAGTAACCAATTGTATTCCGTTGCAGCGACATGCTCGCCCAGCATGCCCGGAGAATTATAAACACGGAAACTTTGTGTAAATTATTGCGACATTGTTTCTTGACTAACGAGCGCGACATGAAAATAATTCAGTTGTAACGCGGTGATGGAAGTTTTGGAAAATTAATTTACATTGTCTTCGTGTATACATGAATGTGCATTCGAATGTGGTCGTAAATTATTTTCGTAAGCAACAATACTCAATACGGTGTAGGCCTTTCACCGAGCGTTGTAACAGCGACGGACCGCGGGGTCGCGAGTAGAGAGAGGCTGAGTGGAATATGCGATGTTCGCGAGATGGGCTGGTGGTGCACTGTGCGTGAGAGATTAATGTTGTGCGCTGTGAAATGTACAGTGACCGCATCTCGGCTTGGGAAATGCGGTCTCCCTACAAGGTGTTCGCGGCGCGACAGGTGGGTTATTTGTGTCGCGCAGGAAGCGTTTAGGGAATGATGGAGTGTTGCGTTCATTTTAGGTGTTTCTTTCTGAAGCGTGTATTAGAGGCGAGCTCATACCTATAAATTTTCAGTGGTTTCTAAATATCTGAGCGTTCTCTTCTGGGATGGTTCATACACATTAGTTTTTTTGCTGTCTTCACCATTGGCTAATATTTCGGAATTTTGTTTCGTTAATCTCCTAATAAGTACGTTCATAGTGTTTAGATTCAATGGTATGGAATGCTTAAAACATTTAAATGACTATCACTACTTAAGTTCGAACATTAGTAAACATATGCTGTGAGGGATTGGTCTGATACTTATTTAATAGAATCTAATGTTCTATTGCAATATATAAACGTCTATGCAAACATTTACTTGTTGACATTCTCATTCATTTCTCAACACCAAAAGTGTTATTTATAAAACATATACATAGCCCACTGTATCAAACATAAGTAGGTAATTACTTTCTTTCCACCATACATTCAACAAATGTTTATAAACCTACCCTTCAATATATTTGCATTCCACTTACATATTACTCGTCTTCAATTTAATATTATCTGAATATATATATATATATATATATATATATATATATATATATATATATATATATATATATATATATATCTGAATAGAGATATTATCAGCACTATTACCACCACTACCATTACTGCCCTTGATAACGTTTTCATTACTTCATCACCAATTGAATCAACACTCCCGTTGCAAATGCTTCGCCTTTTCCCATCGCTCCTAAACATGATTATGCCACCTCGTGTTTTTTGTGACAATATAATTTCATCACTTCTTTTATCACTTTTATCACAGCTAAAAATCGTCGCTTCTACATCGTAATTGCAACAGACAACGCCGAGCGAACCTTCGTAATTCTAGTCACCATTTCTATCACCTCCCCGAAATACATTAGGTAACAAAACTATCTATCCCCCCACTAACTCAAATCGATATTCCGAATCACACCTCAGACACACTCATGACCACTATTTCGCTGACTACCAGCCACCATCAGCATCATCATCGCCGCCACCATCACCACCATCCCGACTCGCAACGGTGTGTGTCGCCTTATCTCAAGGTGAAAGGGGCCGCGGCTCAGCTCCCGTGGCATTTCGCCGTCCCCGCTGGCCCCGCGCCAAGCGGCCTCGCCCTCTGCCGCCGCCCGCCGCCGCCCGCCGCCGCCCGCCGCTCACTGCCCGCCGCCCACCGGCGGTGCGTGTGAATGGAGGAAGTGACGCTAGAAATCCGCGCGCCGCGGCGGGGCCTCTTGATTTAAGGTGCGCGTTCCAAATGCGCGTAGACTACTCGCACTCTCACGCATTCCACATGCATTGCCACACACACACACACACACATGCGCGTGCGAGCGCGCGCGCGCTCTTCGACAACCCCCTCGGCGAGGCCTCATTCGCGAAATTAATGGTGCGCGGGGAATGGTACTTTCGGCCAGCGGGGCCGACCTATGACCCCGCCTGACAGGCAGGCGTGCGGCGCACGGACGGGAAGAAACCTTTGCTTCGTTTCGCTGATTATCGTCGGTAATGGAAACGGCTGCGCCGCAAAACTGATGGCTCTCTTTTCGAACCTGCACGCAGCAACGCATTTATCTCCGTCCGCTGCAGTTTCGAAACGGCCACCCCGGGAGGTTGGTACGCGTGCGTTCATGCGGCGAACGTAATGACCTGGTGCTAATGACTGCAGGCGGCGGCGTGCGCTCGGAGTGCGCACACAATACTCTGTCTGCGTTTAATCGTTTCGTATTGTGATGGCAAGTTGTCTCAGTCTCCCTTCCTGATGTGTTAAATCTCGCGTGAACTCACGAGAAAATGTGCCAATTTCCGCACAATTGTGGAGGAAAGCCTTCACTGGTAAGAAGTGTGTGATCTGTGAGTAATCTTGCAATGTTTTATCGAATATTTTTACAAACCAATTTCCTTGTTTGACTCCAATTATTCCTGTATTCCATTTGCTTTTTTCTAGATCTAAAAGATCTAAAGCGTTTTGCGATCGCCAACCTTTTTTGTTCTTTTCATATCTTTGACATTTATTAAGTATATTTTTCATTTCCTTTGAATTATATATTCGATTTGGGGTGTTTCAGTCAATTTGAATAATTTTTTTATCAAAGGATGATGTAATGTTCACACGGTTCCGGGGGAACATACTAAAGAGATTGTGCTAATTTTATTCCTCGAAGCCGTCAGAAAGTCAAGGTCGCAATATCGGCCCACTTTAACTTTGAAAGCAATCATGACTTGCCACATTCGTGTGCAGATCTAGTGTTAGATACAGTTTACATTTCTGTCATGACAATTCAATGTCGACATATCACGATGAATTATTAGGGACACGTGTTCGATCATTTCTTCCTACCATGGAAGTATGTGCATACCTCACAATTGTGGATAAGCAGTTCAACGTAGAATGTGTATTAAAAATGTTAAAATCTTAAAGGACATTTTGGTCGCTTGAAATCATATTATCAATCTTCAAAGTAAACTCGCATAATAAAAAAGTTGTAGATTACAATGTAATGTAGTGATAGATGTGTTATCAAAATTTTGGTGACACTTTTTTTGCTCGTTTCCCTCTAAGATAATGTAGGGTTTAACAGCGTATTTATAAATCCTAAATAATTATGTATCTTACACGCGCGCAATAATATGGGACCTATCAAAGTATGCAATGAAAGAAATTATCCGTTCTTTGACTCACAAGTTTATACAATCTCCAAAAATTATGCATTACTCCTTCATTCCGGTGCCTCTCGGCGTCGCTTCCACCCTCACACCCGCCGTCACCACCACAACTGCTCAGCAGAGGTCAGCGCCCCATCCCCGACCTCCTCACCACCTCCATCTCCACTTTCCCCCCTTCAGTCCCGCTGTCGGCGCGGCATTCATTGTCCGGTGCTGACACTGGGCGCGTGCGGTCAACCACTCAACCACCGGTGGTCCCTGGCGGTTAATTACCGTTTCGCCTCCAAAGCGAAGCGCTTCACGCTGACTCACCGCCCATGCGAGTACGTCGTGTGCGTCCAGGGTTCGAAGCCCGCGGAGGAATAAGTCAGGGAGGCCAAGGCCACGCTGTTCCTTTTGGGACCAGAACACGATGGCCGGTTAAAGACCTATGTACGCGCTCTGTTGATCGCTGTGCCCGCCTGTTCGATGTCGCTTTTTAAAACGGATTTTGACAAGCTGAAATGGTTGTCAGGGTTCCGAACTACATACTAGTAATTGTATACCGGTTTATAATGCCTCCTAGCAGTATGTATAATTGCAGTCTATACATCCTCGTACTGTCTGCCCTTCGTGTTGACTGTGTGTCTGAGTTCAAATGTTTTTCTCATATGCTACATCGTAAAATTTTTGTACGATGACTCTATGCCTTTTTTTCTGCTCACAGTCGCATTTCCTCTTTGCCTCTCCAGTTAGTATTGGTGTTTGTGTTTCGTAGAACATGGGTAGCTGGAAAACGTATATTTTAGCGTATTTCCGCTAAAACTTTGTGAATACGGCTCAAATATTTGCTGGTCTCTTTTCCGAGTTGATGGGAAATGTCATGACTAAGCTTATAAAGACACGTGCACATTTAGTCGAACAGGTGTTACCTGAATTCTCTGTAAACAATGAGTGACCGAGTCACATTTAGATACGAACAACGTTGCGTTTCTTTCTTCGATCTTCGTATTGCAGTTATTGTGTTGTACATACCGTTACGTTAAAATTAGAAAAAGTCAGCTTACTTAAAAGCATAAATTAAGATAATATAATTATATTAAATATTACCACCAGTTTTTGATGCTATAAATACGTTGAATTTGGGAATGTTTTAATTGTTTGGCAAATTATATTTAAATTAAAATTTATCCCGTGCAATTTTATTTGAGGATTTGATCTTTATAACAAAGATTATTGAAGTATTAATCCTTAAAGTAAGCTACTTTATCAATCAGTACAAACGCCAAGGAAGTCTCGGAAGGGCGTGGTCCGCTGCGAGGATGTTACTTTCACTCCCAGCCGCTTTCTACGCCTTCGTGAACGTTGACCACGCTGATTCTCTGATTTGCATCCCATCTCAACCTACGTCTATCAAAGCGCCGTTTCACCGAACGACGGCCCTCAATAAAAAAGGTATCACCACTCCGACGGTGTTTTGGAAGAACTCGTCATTCTGACTCTTCTTGAAAGAAACCCCAATTCACACAGCACACCCTTATAAGCAACGGCATCACCAACCCAACAAAGTCCCTCCGTTCTGGAGGCCCTTAGAAACGATGTCGTGCCATACTATCAGCCCTTAGGAAAAGTACCTCACCGTTCCAATGCTATATAAAACACGCAACACCGAACCGTCGGCTCTTAAAAACAAACCCGCACCATTTTGACGGCCCTTAAAATCACGCGATGGACCTTAAAAAAGACACCTCACGTTTCCAAAGACCTATCGTCCCACCATATAGATGGCCCTTAAAAATAACTCCTGGCCATTCCGCCGACGACACGTAGAAATACTTCCAAACATTCTAAACGTCCACAAGACGAACGGTAATGGCTGTGTGCGTCGCGATGTCCACGCGGGTTAGCGCAACACAACAAACGGCAGTGTTGGCGCGCGGGCAATCCGCCGCGAAGAGCGGCCGATTCGTTTCGACGGCGTTTGGGGGTCGGGAGAGCGCGTTGTGTGCCATTTAAAACGGAATCCCGGTATCATGGAACATGAAATATTCATGGCCAAGTGCGCGCCGCACACAATGGAGATCAGCAACCCGCGCTAGGGCCCGCCCTGAATGCCGCGTGCCTCTGCACGAAGAGAGGAGAGGAGAGGAGTGGAGTGGTGAGGAGGGGGGGCGAGGGGTGAAATGCAGGCTGCTGACAGCTGACGCGTGAGGGTCCTGCACTCTTGCTGCCACCCCAATTCCCCCCCCCCCCCCCCCCGCGTTTCTCTTGCGCGCGCGCCACGGTGCCACGTTCACGAAGCGCAAATCCCACTTCGTAGAAAAGCCGACGGTTGAGATCCCGTTCGAAATATTCAACGGTTAGGTTGAATGTCGGCGCGTAAGTGTATGAAACTGCGGCAAAAATATTCGTAACAGAGGTATTTATTGAACAGTCGCATTCTTTCGCATAAAAACAAATTCTCTCGAAAATAACTGCCTTTTGAAAGTATAAGAATAACTACTGTAATAAACAGTACAGTACCATGCGACAGTTGTAGCTTCATTTAATTTGTTTTTTGTCTCAAGAAATTTTCTTTAAGAATATTTAGATACAATTGACAATAATTTTCTCTTACATAATAAATAATCTTTGTACGTTTTTACACAGTGTAGCAACACAACGGTGATTTCATTAATTTATAAACATAATTGTGAAAGTCGTGTTCAATAATCATATTTCTAGCGTCAAAGTATACTCATGATTATTTTGATGAGGTGCCTGATATATGAAACACGTTGCATTGCCAACTTGTTGCGTGATAAAAATACGTAAGATATTTAATACTCCGTCGTATCATAAAGGTCTTCAAATTTATGATACGCGCTTGCTGGTTTAACGAACATGTTAACGATACTAACGAAAACTGCGGGTGCCGACGTCCGTGCGAACGATGTTTATGGGAAATTTTTCATATGTCAAATCCACGCTGTTTGGTAATTAAGTAACCCCGGTGGCTGGGAAGCTGTTAAATGACTCTTTCTTCCTTCGTGGTATTTAGCTAAAACTTTATCTTTCATTCCTCTCCTAATTTTTTGAAATTCGCCCTTGTTTCTTGTTGTTGCGATATTTGAAGACTCACGACGATTTTAAATGTATCTGTGAGATAGCTAGATCTCGAATTGCTTTAATTCTTATTCCAATGAAATCGTAAACTAATTCAAATTGTTCTATCTATCAATATTTGTTGTATTGAGAATTTAAAATGACATTACATAAATACTATTTAGTAAATTACACATTTAGTAAATCCTACTCTATCCTATTAGTTAACTGGACACATTAACGAAAGGTTGTTATCTTTCAAACTTTTACATAAAAAAGATTATCTTTAAACACCAGTATATTTATTTTCGTATGTGTAATACACATCGTTGTATAATTAAGTTACTCACTATCTAGTAAGCTGCTAAACGACTGTTTTAGCTCCCTGGTATTTAGCCAAAAATTATCCCTCATTCCCTTCCCGTTCCTTTGAAATACGTCTCTCTTCCTGGGCGTTTATTCCGAAGACGCATGGCCAGAGGCTGGCGAGGGATTCACGCGTGGTCGGTGACGGAGCACCGCGGAAATGTCGCTTCGGAGCAGGCAGGGGGAGGGGGAGGAGAGGGGGAGGTCACGCGAGGCGACGCAAGGTCATCTGGCGGCGGGGTCAGCGGACGCGCGGATGAGGCGAAGGAGCGCGGCGTCGCGTCGTTTGGGCTGCGCGATCCTCCACTGGAAGCTAAAGGCTGGGCTTCCAGTGAGCGATTGGCTCGCTCACTGCACTGCCTCCAACAGGGAGGGTCTAGGGTACGGGCTCCGGCAGTGGCAGGATTTGCGACACTAGCCCTAGCGCTAGGTCGAATTCAGCCGCTGTCTGGAGGAAAATTCTAGCGAGAAGCTGCTCTGATCGGTAGTTTTCCGTGGTTTCTTCGATCAATACTAGCAGAATACCGGAGCAGTACCCTAACAAACGGGCCACGAACCGCGCGCGATCTTTTCTTCCTCTTCCTTGCCCTTTCCTCGCCTCTTACACACACTCACACTACACTACCACACATGTCGGGAGACCAGTCTGGAGTTAAGGGCTTGTTCTGACTATGCCTGTGACCGCTGGTGGGAGATATCTGGATCGGGAAATCCCGCAAACCTACATGTAGGTCTGCGCTGAATCTTACCAATCTTACCCAGTGAAAAAAACACCATATCATAGCAGTTAATGCGCTCGAAAGCTGAAATCAATCAATCAATTGATTTAAATAACACTGGTAGTTGTCTTGCAAATAATTTACACGAGTTGAATATATTTCTAAACGCAGAGAGCTCTAATCCACAAGTTTCCTTCATTTTCTCTGAATGTTAATTCTCTTCATGAATCGAAATAGAATGACACTGTAGTTCTTCGAGGAGCTAGTAGAGTTAGCTGGCTCCGCAACTCGAACTTCTTTCATGAGTAAATTGCATATTTTGTTTCCTATCCTTTCTGTAGTTACGTTGATTTGTTCTCTTTGTCTCTTTCTCTTATCTTTACTGAAAACTCCTGGTTATATTTTATGCGCTACAACAAAGACCCCCGTGGATATCACATTATTTACGAATTACCATAGAACAGGAAGAAATATCCAAATGTGGAAAATATACTTTCTTGCATAATATTTTAATATTTATGTGTGCGTATGTGACACGCAGTACCGTACACGATATTGAGTGTCAGAACATAACGGAGAGTATTGTAACGGCAAACTACATGGCAGAGGATAGAAGTTCTGGAAAAGACATTCTAAACGCTTCTTGTAAACTTCACAGTTGTTATTAATTATTTTAGACTCCAGATACCAATAAAACAACAATCAGTTTTACTTATTGTTAGCAGGAGTCATAATTATTCAGTGTCTTTACGTCAGTTTCCAGCAACCAGCACGGCGATTCTGCGTAGCTGGTTGCATATGGCCCCTGCTTCGCCAATGTTCGCACTCGCTCAAGCAATTCTTGCAGGGGTGGGAAGTCACTCATAACTCACTAGAGGGCGTATCCTGACCAACCGCGTTCCCGTAAGCTTAACGCTCGAAGTCACCCATTCGTATTGGTATTAAGGAGGGTCGAGTTCATGTACCGGACCTACACGACATCTTGTTCGTGATATTTGCATCGGGAATAGACGATCCGATATCGCGAACGTTACATTCCCTCCTATATTAATTTCAAATTAAGGAGAGCAATGTGACACAGCGATCGCCGACGCCCATATCATTATCTCTAGCCAGTGTCGCGATGTGCGTCGATAGCGACGAGGCGGGGGGAGGTCGAAGATTGAAGGACGGCAGGCGTGAAATCGACACACGACGACTCAATTCCGCGCTTCACTTGCGTTAACCCGCTCAGTGATCGGCCCGACGGGGGACAGGGCTCCCCTCGCTATTGGCACAATATTGCCAGGGCGGCTTAGCGACGTATCAATCAAATTTCACAGTCCAGCGATCGCGCGCTCCCCGCCGAGGGGCGGAGGAATCGCACCTGAGCAAACACAGGAAGTGAGCAGCCCCCTGGCGGTGTGTGTCGGGTGCCGCCCCGCGCCCCGCCCAGCCTCCGCCACCCAGGGAGGTCCTCGCGCTTGGCTGTACCCCAATGCGACCCGCTCAAGTGATGCCTACGAAGCTTCGGAACAGACAAGGGGTCGGACGTTTCGTCGAATCTAGAGTGAATAAATGTCTTTCGTTTAAAGTAAATACGGGCGGAAACTCACAAAGCACTTACGGTTGATGATGTCTAAGATCTTACGAAACGTACTTGGCCGAAAATATCGTCCAAATTTAAACACGTTAATTTCTTTCCTTTAGATAAATTTAGCAAACACCTACGGAAACTCACAAATCATTTTTGGTTTGCTTTTCTCACAACGTCTCAATTCTTTTGCTAACAGTGAAGGTCGTTTAATAAAACAATTGAAATCAGTTGGAATTTTGAGTCGAGCCCGCGCGCTCTGTCTTAACTATTATTTGTTACTTTATCGGTAAAAGGCGTCTTTCAGTAAATTGTAAGGAGACGTCATGAGATGATTGGTTGTCGTTATTCACATGCTTGCAAAAAGAGGGGGACAAGATCGTTCAGACGGCAGGTGAGTAATACCGGCCGTTTGCGTGACTTTCGAATAACCTTGAGGCTTGCCCTTGGAGTGATCTGTGACTAATGGTCATGTATCGACACATTACAAGTAAATAAATAGTAATCGGAGATAAGTGGGATATTCCGGTGAACAGAAGCTTTTGTGTTATTTAGTTACGTACTTCTGAAGTGTTATTACAGAATATTTAGTTATTGAGCTTTTATGTGCACGATACCTACCACATTCTATGCTTATGAATCTAGAAAACGATTTAAATGATTTATTGTAAACAGTTTTGTTCAAATACTTCTATGTGTACTACAACAAACGTTAACTCTTAAACATCTGATCTTTTGCAAAGTATTAGAAAGTGTTAATAATAATTGCGTTATACATTTAATAGGAAAGTAAATAGGAATAATAAGTGTACGTAATTATCTTATTTATTTATTTATTTATTTTTCTCTTGTAAAATAATATTCTTTTCAATTCTAGTTAACCATTTAATAAAATAATACTAATATTATGTTGGTTGGTATTTATAACAGAATCTGCTCTCAAGTTCATTACTGCAATTTATTTTTTACAATGAATCGTAAACAATGATATCGGGAAATTTCCCAACGAAACCACAAGCTGATATAGATTGCTTTACCACTCAATATTTGCTGCATTGAGAAACAAAACAAGAACATAAATACTTCCCAATGAAGGACACTCATTGCCTGCTGCTCTGTTTATGATCATCATTCATTATTTTAGCAGACATATTAACGAAATGTTGATATCTCTAATAAATATCTATTACAGCAATTGTCTTCGGACACCTGATAATTTATTGACATTAATATGCGCATGAGTTTCTTATACGAGAATTAGAATAGCGCGACTTTCACGTATTAAAAACACATTCACCTGTCTGGAAAGTAAAGATTCAGTTCAAGCAAAGATATCCACAATGTACAAACTACTATAATCTCGTAACAGATTACATTTAAAAATTGCATGTTTTTTACTCACTTTCCACGATCGAAACTCCGGAATTGATGATACAAACAAAACAAAAATGTTTCAGTTAATAATTGTACATGGGTCAATTTAGTACTTTTAAAGCGAAAGAAAACTGTTCCATATTTAATTTAGCCTAAGCTGCCGAATACGACTGATATTTAATATTTTGTATGTTTTAAAATTGTTACTACCATGTACTCAGTGTCAGTACAAAATGTATAGAATAAATAAGAAGTGTCAGAATTATTTACAACTTATAAATAGCAATGCATTCTTATCATAACATTATATATGTAGGAAAGTGTTTCAATGACTTTTCAAACTTATTTCAATGATTCGGAGAAAAGAAGGAAATAAAAAATTACACATCAATAGTTTAGTCGATAATGCAATGAAATAAAGACATATTAAAATCCGACCTCATTTATGATGATTTGGTGTTCGCACATCGATTTGAAATTAAAAAGCAATGAATGCACCGTAATTTATTCCTTGATCAATGCATACTTAACTCCATTCCTTTGTCACGGACATTTTTTAAAATATGATTTAAAGATATCATTGCCGTTTTTCGACGCCACTGAAAATATTCAGTACGTAAAAATTAAATAAGGTCTTTGTGAATACAAATAGGAAAAATACAAATGTAATTTAGCGTAACAAGAAATAAATGGTCTTTCTCGTAAAAAAAAAGTATTTGGATATCTTGAATCATCTGGGAGTTATCGAGCACAATTGTCGTTAATAATAATAATAATAATAATAATAATAATAATAATAATAATAATAATAATAATAATAATAATAATAATGCAGTTGTGCTTAATTATTTAGCTACCATTAGCAATCAAAACACGTAAACATCTAATGATTTAGAACGTACATGCCCGTTTCCAACGTTTTGTTTCGAAGGGCAGGGTCGCGCGGAGCAAGGCCGCCCCAGCGCCCGTCCTAACTCGGACGTCGCCAATTATTCCGCGTTCGTGCGGCGCCCACGAGCTGCGCCCGGCGATGAGTTTACGGCCCTGCCGTGGGACGCGCCACCGGCGCCCGGCCCGCCGAAGTGGCGTGGCGCATGGGGCGAGAGCCCGCGGCACTCGAGAGGCGCGCTCTTCCCGCGAACTGGCGGTTGTTTTAATGAGGGGCCGCTCATGTGCAGGCGTTTGTTTTTAATTTTTTTGCGATGAAGGCAGAAGTATTTTCTAAAGTTTGGAACTGATTTTTAAACCATGCATCGTGAATATTAAATGTTCACAGGAAAAACGTAGAGTTTGGAGAATAAATATTTTGTTCATTTGTAATAACGTTGTGAGACAAAAGTGCTCAAGAAATATAACATAGTACAAATAATTTTCCACTACATTGTAAAGGTTTAGTATATTAGATTAAAATTAAAGGAAGAAACATTCAATAACCAATAAATCTCAGCATAGTGCTCTCCAAACATTTTTAAGATATACAAATACTCCTATTCTTTAGAATGTCCGATTTCTAGTGATGGAATTGTGAAGTGTGTAATTATTCAAACTGCTAAAGCTTTAGAATGCTCAGATGCACAAATATCTGGTATTAATCTTTGTATGGAAACGCAGACGCAGTTCCAATACATTCCCCTTGCCTCTAGTGCTGCCCGTTTGCACTCTCACTTGTCTCATGGCCTGCCAGTTTGCTTGATCATGCAGTCTCCACGTGTCGCCTGTGAGGAGGCAAAATGTGACCATCGTTTCCCGAAAGCTCCGTAAGCAAACACCCCGCCTTGCGCTGTTAGTGTGGTCGCGCGCACCTGGGCGCATGGTAAGCCGTGCGGGCGCCCACGGCCCAGCGCCCTCGCCCGGGGGGGGGGGCTGGGCGGCGGGGGCGTGGGCGACGCGCGGAGCAATGCGCGGGGCGGCGCCGGGGCGGGCGTCCGCGCCGCACTTCGCACGCAACGCCGCCATAAGCCGGGGATAATGAGAAGACATAAATACTCCGAGGCCGGGCCCCCGTGTACCTACGTGTCCATTGCATTGATATATGGTGTTATTTATGCGGCGCGTATCGTCCTCCACCAATAGGAAATTAGTTCTTGGAAAGGCGAAGACGGAAGGAGCCCTCTCGACATTGTCATATAAATTAAATTTTAATTACATAAATATAATTGGCCGGCGATGAAGACGCTTTCTCCGACGGCAGGTGAGTTATCGCTCGGACGGGCGCGCGTGAGGCGAGGCAGGGGCGGGGCGGGGCGGGGCGGGGTGGAGCGGGGTGGAGCGTGGAAAGGGCGTGGCGGGGGCGGGGCGGGGTGGAGCGTGGAAAGGGCGGGGCGGGGCGACAGCGGGCGGGGCGAGCCTTGTTCCGCGGCGCGGCCTGTGTCGGCTGGCTTTGTTTATGCTTCGCACCCACGTGTTCCGGTTGCTGTCGGTGCTTCGGGCTTTTCGGTTGCACAGTGGGTCTTGGGTCCAAAATGGAGATCTAAATCGCAAATCGAAGTGTTGTCGCGGGTTTACCTGTTACTCTATCAGACAGTCTGTTGTTTTGTTTTTTAAAAGGTAGATGAGGAAATGAATCTCAAGCCGACGGTTTTAAAATATTGTCTTAAGTGCGGATGTATTTATGCATTTTACACGCTAATTGATTTTCCATATTTTTTAAAGTTGTACATTCACTCTACACAGCCACATGTAGAATATTTATATACGAAACCATGAAGTTTTCATCCTTACATTTGATCTCGGGAAAATTTAAATAAATCGTATTAAGTTAGTGTCAGTAAAAGCAAAGATATGGCAAAAAGATTGTCCATAACTCTTATATCACGCGTATGTAATGGGGTACACTGATTCCCACATCGGAGTGGTCGGTCGTAAATTTTCAGTGCTATTTCAAATACCACCCAGGCTGCATGTTTTCGAAGCAAAGACCTTCGGACATGTTACGAGTAACCTCGCCCCGTGAAAACAAGATAACAAAAAAATCACTTTTCAACCACTAAACAATATTCGTTTACTTACGAGACGAGTTATGATTGGGAGAAGACTGATAAAACACGTTTGGAGTTCGGTGTACGCGGTTTCTTTTCACGGGTACGAGGATACGAGGATCGCCCGGGGCGATGGGAAGAACACGCCACGGGAAGTGAGGGCGTCGAAGGGCGGAAGTGATGGAGATGGAGGGAGGCCCCGACGAAGGGAAGAAGGCGGGGGTGGAGGAAGGAGGAAGAGAGGGAAAGAGTGAGGCTGGGAGGGAAGTAGAGAGTGAGTCGGGAGAGAAGTCGGGTAAAAGAGAGGGAGGGTGAGAGAAGAGAAACACTTAGAGTGGATGTTGGGAGGGAGGATGCCAAAGTGGGGAATGTGAGGGAGGGAGGGTGGAAACAGAGAGGGGAGATGGGGGCAGGCGAGCGTCCGAGTGGGCGGTGAGCGTCGAGGCGAGCGGCGTGTCTGAGGGACTGGACCGTGTTTGCAGAACTTGTCGGCTAAAGCGCACGCCACATAAATTGCTCGCTTTATATTCGCGGGCCGATTGGGAGCGTGGCGGCCGCCGCCGCCGCCGTCAGAGGAAGAGCCGAACGGCGAGCGGCGTCGTTAAGCGCGCGGGCGGCCGCGCGGTGTCTTCCATTACGCGGGTAATGGTTGCCGGCCGCGCTTTCAATTACCGGCCGGGTGACGTCAAGCCGCGATTGGACCGCCGCACCGGGACGCACCTCGCTCGATGATCCACCCGCCCGACCACCGAACCACATCTGGCTCGCTATATCGCCAGTCGGGTCCTATCAAAGTGGATGCCCACTTTCGGACCCAGACCTTTCCAAATCTTAGTTGCGCTTCAAACGCTAAAAAAATGCCAACTGTCATCTTTGAGGGCTGTGCCTCGCAAACTCGCACGCTTTATGTGCAATTCAACGCCGCTCGTGTATCGACACTCCCGTCGCCCCTTCCGTTATCTCCACTGCTCCATGTCAAAAAAATGGCTTCTTAAATTATTTTCACTCAGACCCATTTGTCCACCTTTGCGCACTTTTTGAACGTTTATCTACACATTCTGACGAGGGATTTTCGTCCCACGAATAAAACACCCACATAATATGTTCTCCCGCCCTCGCCCACGAGATAAAGAACCGCTGACCCCCTGGTCAAGAAATGGGGTCCCGCGAAACGAGGTCCCTCCATCCCATTATTTCTCCGGTTTGGACACAAGAGATACGAAGGCAGGCGAAGAAATATTTTGAGAGGTCATTCCAAGTCGGTCGGGTCAAACTATTTTGCAATGAAAGTATGTCCACGTGTATAGGAGGTAAGAAATTGGACTTTAAACAGTTATATTCTTAACATAATGTACGTCGTATATTTCTTTAGTCATTTGATATTTTTGGCTAAACACTTCATACACTCTAATTTTTCATTTTACAAAAAAATCCTTTACAGGAATTAAACATAGCATTAATTCAAACACTCAAGAAATTCCATACCTCTTAGGTCGATGAATATATTACGGAATAAGCGCATAACTATGACGGTTTGATAGGCTAAAGGCATTAATTTGTCACGTGACATCTTAGTATAAACCATTTGGTCGTATATGAAATGTCAGGCATCATTGTGAAGTTCTATCTCAAAAGTGAGACATTGCGCGTTGAGTATTGTTCCTTATTTCATGGCAGTCAAGTGGAAGTAGCTACGTGCTTACAATCTCCTATTCATCTGTACTGTAATTGCCTTCTAAGAATATTGCATTGCAACGAATTGTACCAGTTGCAGCTGCAATGACATTTAGATTAAGAAACAGAGAAACAATAAGTCACGTTCGTTGCAGACTTCATTATCATGTCACAGTAATTTTCCATTTTCCGCCCAATTTGGAATTTCTAGAAACCGTAACGTGCAGATTTCTCTTCCGGAATCCATCTTAAAACGGATTGCTACTAGATCCGAACAGAAGTCCATGGAATAATGAAATGAATTAATTGAAATTGAGGCGAATTTTCAGTTATTTCGTCTCAGACGTGTTGAGGTATTGCGCCAAAAATAACTACCAGTAAATGTCAGTAGGTGAACGTGCATACATTCAAAAAACAACATACATTCTTATTGCATTGCTCATGTCCATGAAATTCGGAAACCTTCAACGCCTACCCATCTACTCGCACTCTTGCCTCAATGCTCTTCAGTCGTTCTTATTATCAAACACATTAAGTAAACTCACCGCACTATTCTGACCTTCACGTCTCGCTCTCTACTATTACGCGAGATAGCATCATTCTTAGGAGCAAATATTATTAACGTTGAAGATACATTACTTTGATACACTCAATTTTAATAAGACGTTGTATAACTAACTATATGGGGGGATTGAAACAGATGCAGAATAGGTTTTACATTCTGTTGAATCAACACGCAAATCATGAAGGAAAAACTTCATTAACTTTCAGAGTGGACAAAAAAAATGTAGTTCGTTTTTGTAACGCATTCTTCTTCCAAAATACAAAGACAGTTCCCCAGATTTTTCGAATTTGAGATCGCCTCCGCGATACGTTTCTCAAAGCGCCGGTAGCGACGTGACTCCTCTGACAGAAAGGCACGCTGCCCCGACCTTGAATTCGCATTCCTCGCTCCGCCATTTCGCCCTGCTGATGTATCTCATCGCTCCGTGCCGCCGCCGCCAGCCGCCCATTACGAGCGCATTGTTATTTGCCGTGCTTCTGCTGCAGCAGCCTCCGAGAAAGATTCTTTCCGCAATCAGGCGCGGAGCGGGTGAGCCGGCGTGCTCGAGATGGAAGTCCGCGGATCGTATCTCGACCGCGCCCTCGCCCTCGCCCGCGCCGCCCCGGGGACCCACCCAGCAGCGGGCCGCACGTGACGCGCCCGGGTTCGGCCCCCGCGAGCGGCTAAATATGCCGCGTAATTGGCTGCGAGCCGAGGAGGTCTGCGGCGGATAGGCATCGGATGTGGGGCGGCGAATAACCCACCACCGTCTCTGCAGCTCGCTGTTCGGCGGCACGGTTAATGTTGACCCTCAGAACCTTGCCATTTGACAGATTTCTTCAGAAACACTAGTTTAGCAACCTCAACGAATACTGCATGTTATGCTTCCTAACTCCCTATTCTTTATACTATCTAACAGGCCATTATCTCCCACATTACGATACCATCATATTGGAACAATCTGTACGTCTTGTCATTCAACGGTATCCCAAATATCGTGACGGACATTCCGGAACTTGGTCAACTCATGAAATTACGATGGAGTTTGGGACTTCTCCTCCCGAATATTCTTTTGTCCCCCGACGTATTTAGCGTCTAGTATCAAATTACTTCCTGAACATACTTTTGACCCTCCCAAGAATATATGTGTCAGCCCACCACCTCTCTTATCAATCTCCTATCTCGCGTCAGCGATATTTCACCACTCCCCAACCTCTTCACCGTACACATTTCACCACTCCCCAACCTCCTCACCGTAGACATTTCACCACTCCCCAACCTCTTCACCGTAGACATTTCACCAACGCCACCCCCTCGCCGCTGTGAACCGCGTGCCGCGTGCATCGCCGTCCCCAGCTCCGCCTCCGCCGGCGCGCCGCGTCCATTCCGTCGCGTCGCAATTAAGAACGCGGGAGGAATATTGAGAGCCGCCGCAGGCCGCTGGCAGCCGGCGGATGTGGCCACAGCGAACGCGCCAAACGAACGGCCGGTACCGTTAACGCGCGCGAGGGGAACGTTCTCGCAACGGCCCACGCGCCGCGCGGCCCTGGGATGGGGGACAAAACAACACTTGCATTGCCTTATAAAACTGTTATCTTTGTGAGGTAAAGTTGGTGTTGTGAAAAGAGCTGAAAATGATTTGTTGTGTATTGTAATCAATGTAGGTAGCCTAGGGCAGCAACTGATGTCGTTGCAGAGCGGTTGACCAGGTTTTAGGGTTGGAGTTCCGTCGTTGGCAGGATTTTCGTCACTAGCAAGACTGCCAGCTTCAGCGACACTACCGAGTTCAGCCGCTTCTGGAAGTGAACTCTAGCGTCCGGTGGTTCTGATCGATATTTTTCCGTGGTTTCTCCCATCAATTCCAGGCGAATTCTGGAGAAGTTTATTCACCGATACACGAACAAATAAATAAAACAAATAAAGAAAGTAAACACTTTCGTAATAAATAATTTACTTAGAAAGATAACGTATCCCGAGGCTCGGAGCGCCGTACACTCCTGTGTGTGTTCACTCCTCGGCGGGCGATGGCCGCCCCTTGCGGTGGGTGCCCGGCCAAATGCCTCGTGATGAGGCGATTACCTACCGCAGCGGCTGCGGCGTGGTGGTTGGTCGGTCGGGGGCGTGCCGCGCGCCCGCATCTCGCATGGGACGTGTGCGTATGTCTGCAAAGCGTTCACCCGTTTCCCGGGGAGCGTTCGCCCGCTGGACCTGAGCAAGACGTGCGGGGCGCTTAGCCGTCTCTTGGGTTCCATAAAGTGTGTTCGTCTCGTCGAGATCATCTTGTTTGTTTTGATAGGTCGGCCTGCGCTTCGCCGATTAGTTGTAGTGATTAGCACGTCATAACGGTCTCAGTAATCGGCTGTGGCTATTGTTCCGAGGTTACCCGGTCTTGGTAGTCCGATATTTTTTTCTGGTTGTAGCTGATGTTATCTTCTCTATTAGACGATAGTGGAACAAATTCATTAGTGAGATATCGTGCGTTATAAAGATGTTACTATAAAATCTGTAAGATAACAAATGTATATTTTAGCACTAAATTTTTGAAAGTACTATGGACAATGCATATGACCTTCAAAAAACTTGCGTTGCTCTCTAGAGAAATACACTAGTAACTAGATCAAGAAAGGATACTATGTAATGTGGAAAATTCTTTTGATTGCTTTGCTGTATTTTCACTCGTAAAAATGTATCGAAGACTTTTCAAAATGTAGCGATTTCAGATTCTCCCATATGCGCTCAAGGAACAACACCGCGATGACTAAGACACGAATGGGAACTGCCACTCGCCAACACAATTGTTTTGAGTGGCTTAGAACTTTTTGCAGAATTTTTCTCTCGAAAAACGTCTCCACCATCATCCAAAATTTAGGATTTTTGGGGCGATTCTCCGTTATGCTCCATTGAAGGCCTCTCTGACTTCCGTGACGTGAAAGGGTACGTCTCCACTTGAATACCTCCACGGGGGGGCGGAGGGGAGGAAAGGGGGATGGGCCGACGGTGCCGCCGTTGCGCTCGGGGCAGAAAGCTCTTTTTCTGCGACCGAAAGTGCCAATAATTGGATCGAACCTCCCGCCTCCCCAACCCCCTCAAACCGAAGCTCCGGCGGCAGGTGAGGGGCGGAGCCGCCGGCCCTTTGAATAGCAGAGAGGCCACGGACAACAACCCCGGCCGCACCCGCCTCCTCGAGCACAATAGCCCCAAATTTAGGGTAAAACGCCGCTTTTCGGCCTCAAAACCCAAACGGCTTTGCCCAGTGACGGGGAACGATCGGAAGAACCTTCCGCTTCTTTTTTTAATATATTTTCGCGATCGGAAGAAACAGGCAGGTGAGGTCTGTGAGAACTCCTTTCCACGTGTTGTACTTCTGTCACAATCTCCTCCCCACCCTATAATTGAGCTTTTCAGATGCAAATTTTTGCTCACATTGGAAAGTGCGTCAGGTAGAAAAACTGTCCGGAGAAGGTCGTTCGTATCGGAAGCAATCGATGTTGTTTTGGTGACGGTGGGAAAAAAATGTATATAGATTACCACACGTGATCGTTTCCGGAGTGTGGAGCCAGAGTGAAAGGGTTTTCTGCATCTGCTGTCGGAGTGTGTGTACAGTGAGAGCAGATGGATAGGCGTAGTACGTTGGAGTTACGTCATCGCATATTCTGCCTTCACGTGCCCCATTCGCCCACTCGTGGACTTAGTCACGAGTGAGCCCAGCTTTAGAAGCACGCCGGGCTTTCTATCGTTTGTGAGTCAACATCATCATAAAGGCTTTGGACAGGATAACTATTTCCCAGTTCCTACGTTATGCGTCATCAACGCCCATGCGAAATTGGACATTGGCACTGTTTCAAGACTCTGTCTCTCTCTCTCTCTCTCTCTCTCTCTCTCTCTCTCTCTCTCTCTCTCTCTCTCTCTCTCTCTCTCTGTTCAATTAAAGAAACATTTTATCAAACGTTTAGCACGTTGAGTCAGCAGTTCCCTGCCTTGTGGTATATAAATGTCGCGTATGTAAGAAGTGCCTCATAAACGATCTAATCAAATGTTTATCTTTGAAGGTTTTAACAGAATAAAGGTTTTATTTCAGCTCGTATCAACATTCGTTTCTTTCCTTATTGTGTCTGTCTTGTCATTTACTTCTTATTAAATGTCAGTAAATATTTGGTGGATTTATCTACTTGTCAACCCTCAGCTTGTCACAGATTCTTTACAAAATCATACATTCAACCGTGCTAAAGTTTGTTAACCAACAACTGAAGTAACGAAACCATCACATGTCCCAGAATTCTACTATTCAACGTCTGCCAAGAGTAGCAATTACAAGCGTAAATCCCGCACGTTGTAGGGCAGAGGAAGATTACCCCGAAACCACAACTAAGCAAAACCGCACGGTGACCGCTCGAGTTCTGTTCGCCTTCGCCACACGCCCGGCCCTACCCACGAACTGCTCTCTTGCGGTCCTTCGCAATAGGAGCGCGGGGCCATTTAGACGCGGGTTTCCAAACGCAGACGCTAATTGCAGCCCTGGCGTTCGCCGACGACCGCGCGCTCCGCGCAGCCGACGCCTGGACCAGGAAGGAACCAGGACGACAGGTATACGACACCCCCGGGCGCGTGGTCGCGCTGCCCACCGCCCCTCCTCTCCCCCGACAGCGCGGGCGCGGGCGCGCGAGCGGGAATAAATCTGCACGAGAAAGCGCAAGGGCACAAAACGGCCGCCTCCGTCTCACGATGGCCCCTGTTGGGGATAAGTGGTCAAAATATGTTATTTCAAGACGATTAAACGTGAAGCTGTATATTCGTAGGTTGGGGTGTTCTGGGTTTATATTCTGAAAATGTCATATTGAAGGCTCCAACGTAACAGATGAGTAAAAACCTGCGCCGAGAAGTTCTAGGTTCGAGCCCCGAAGGTGAAGTACTTTCCTCCCCGTCTGCATCGAAGGTTCTAAGACGATCGGGGCCCGAATGAGAATTCTAGAGGCCGAGTGATGTGAGTTTTTTCCGTAGTTTCCTGCTATAACTTCCAGCTAGATGTTGCATCAGTACATCATTCAAAACGACATAGATTGCGTACCATTAAGCTTTTCTCCATTTTCTTAATCTAGGAACCTTAAGGACAATTTCTTTTTAATGTATTTATTTCACATTTAATGTATATGGTGCAGTAATCGACTGAAGTTGTAAATGTAACCGTACCGAGAAATGTATAACCCAAAATACAGTGAACTTGTCTGTTTGCGTTCTTAAAAAGTCCCCTAGTTTGCAGGTCTTTTACTCAAGATACAACACGGTACGATTGTATTAAACACGTTGCAGACTTTTTTCTTTCCATGTGTGCGAGTAAATCGGTCAGTGTTTGAAGCAAAAGCAATTTCGTCCATTTCGCGTCTCTCAGTCCACAGTTCCCCGCGCGCAAACCGCCTCGGGCGAAGGCGCGAGTGCGCAAGGCGAGTTATGAAATTCGCATCGCTCTGCCCATATCTCAGCGCTATCTGCGCGGCCTTCGATGATTGGTCGCGCGCGGAGGCGCACGCGCGTGCGCACAGCGCATGCCTCACGCGCGCGCGACAGCAGAATGGGCCTCGCAACGCGCGCGCCCGGCCGCGCGGGGCTGAGTTGCGAGGCGGGCGATCGGCGCAGATAGCCCCGGCGTGGCGGGCTCTTTCCCTGATACTCTTTGTCACGTTTATCGAGCAATGAAATCGAGAAGTCGTTACTAACACTGTTTCGTTTCACGGTACGCGGGATATACGCCGATGCCGCACCGCCTCCGCTTGCGATTTATTCCGCAGGCGTGATCTGGGCGGGCTACTCCTGCGGCGGGAAACGTTAATTTGTGTGCAAGTTGAAACAAAAGCGCTGTCCGGCCATCAGATATGCACTTCACATAATAATTATCCGGTTGCGTAGTTATCACTTTTTAATGTTGATCGTAATTTTTTTCGCACGACTGGCAAGTTTGCTTCGAAAACAGGTGAAGGTCCACTTGCAGGCTAAGATGCTGTATCAGTGTCAGTTTGGTAATTACCACCATCATTCTCGAGGAACATTCAGTCTGGTCATGAAGAATATGGACTAAGTATGACAGAGTTCGTCTATTTCTACGTACTTATTGTACGTTCTTTATACCGTGTTTCTTTTATGTGACTGTAACATAATGATAATCTGCAGTAAATTTGATGTTCCGATTTTTGATATGAGGAGGTATGATTAAGAAAATCAGAACGAAAGATGCAGAGCTCAATAAGTATACATATCTTCAAAAGTAAAGATTCCGGTCCACCAGTACAACCACAACTAAATCGGCAGATGATATACTGTCAAGTGCCTTAAGATTCTACCAGCTCATCGATTCAAAATTGAAACCAGGAACACACTTCCAATGCGGCTCTGATGTTCATTTAATCGCGAGGGGTCGGCTTTTTGCGATGACACACATTTGACCGGATTTCTACTCACCCGGAACGAAAATTCCCTCCGTCTAGTCTGCTATCACCTGTCTGCCAAATTAAGGGTCGTCTCCACACTCGCGGGTTATTTTGGAGGAAATTTACGAGCGGGCCTTTCTCCACGCCCGGGATGGGCTGTCCATAAATTTACACTTTCTTTGGAGCGCGTGCCCATAAATCGCGCTTGCACGCTCGCTCGCACTATTTCTCGTTAGTTCACAATGGCGCCACCTAGCGACGTGTCGTCGCGGAGGGCAAGGCCTGCGGCTCGCGGAGGCCGGAGGTGGGGAGTCGTTCGCAACCCTATTGTGGTCAGGCCTTTGTGCGAGGACTTTTCTTTGCGAAAATTCACGTTGTGTTAAAGTTATGGGAAACAGAGTTCGCCTGCCGCGAGAAACTGGTTTAAAAGTTTTGTTTTCTGAATGGCGAATAAATATGTTTTAACAAGTTTGCTCGTTTTTACGACGTAGTTCTTGATGTAATAACGCATTTGAACGTATTATTCCATTTACATTGAATGCGTTTATTAATTTATTACCTTAACTCCAAATTACATGAAATTTCGCAGTTTGGTTAAACTCGTGCTCGTCTGTAATTTAGCTTTGGATTATCTTCATGAAGATCATTAAACCCATTAAAATAGAACACAATTATACGTTTGTTGTTCTTGTTCCTATGATTTAATATGTATTTGTAAATGAAACGCCATGTGGGTGATTTATACGGCACGATAACGCCCAGTCAGACAGGGGAAATAACGAAGTAATTATAAAACTTTGTATTTCATAAACACTCCTTCAAATGCTGAGTAAGAAGAAAGTTGGCGGGTGCTTGAGTAGTCTACTTGCGTTCATTTAAAATTAAGTGCATTTTTTCTCTTTTGACCACAACCACACAATGTTCTCAAATTATTCAACTTATGAAAAGACCGGTCTAAATTCGCTACAAGTTTAACTACAATTATTCTCTGGTTGTCCTGAAGAGCATCGCTTTCTATAATTTCTAGACATAAAATTGCTTTATAATTGTTACAAATGCATTTCTTAATAAATGAGTAGTCTAGTAAGATATTTATGTTACAGCGAAACGTTAACGCAACGACATCAATTTTCTTAAAAATGAATCATAACACTGTATGAAATCATCCAATATTTAACGGAGTTAACATGTCATAAGATTTTTTATTCTTTATGGTGATATTAAATAAGCATTTCCTAGATTCTAAGGTCCAAAATGCCGCTGAAAACAGAACTCAATGGTTCAAAGGAGTGATGTAAATTTCTTTGGCTTCTGAAATACGTGAACAACATTTCATGATATATCGCCATTACAGACGCTTAACTTTTGAGGAAGTGTTAGTGGCATAAAGGAGTGGCCAAATTCCACTATATGTCATCCGACCGCCTAAGGCGCGGCGCGGGACTAGAAAAAACGTTATAACAGCGCCGTCCTCCGAGGGGAATTACACTTTCGGCGACAGAGATCGCGCTGGCGACGCATTGCGATGCTGCCCGCGAGAACATGCACCCATCCCCTGCCCTCCCGCATGGTTGCCCATCGTTCAAACGCCGTTCGCCCACCGCTTGCCTGAAACTTTCTGCAGGTATTCTCTGCCAGTCACTATATTGCCGCCTGTCTATCATACAATGCGTAATTGAACATCTCTTGCCCGTCTCTTATGCGGTGAATTCACCCACCTTTCTTGGTACTTGCACATTTCCACCTTTACTCGCCCCGTCCACCTCTCACATGCCTTTTGTCCTCACGTTTTGTCCTGTTGTCCATATCTTGCCCATCTCTTTTCCATCTCTAGCGTATCTAGAGACCATATCTTGCCCATCTCTTGCCAATTTCTTGCCCACATTTTGCCCACCTCTTACCCATTTTCTAGCCATCACCTGTTCAGCGCTTATCTTTATCTTGCTTTCCTTTTTCCCACCTCTCCCCGTCTTGTGGCTGCATATATACACGTTTCTTTCTTACATTTCGCCTGCCTCTTCTTCTTAAACCCCCGTGTATCGATCCCCCGTATGTCCATCTGACGCCCCTATTCCACCGCGTCCATCCGTGGGCTTTTGCACCGCCCGCACATTCCAACAGCCACTCCCCTGCCCCTCCCTCCGGCCCCGCCTCCGCCGCCGCCTCCGCCGCCGCCTCCTCCTCCTCCGCTGCCCCCGCTCGAAGTCGAGGCTCGCGGCGCGAACGGCTTTCTCCGGATGACGCACGCGGACGTATGTGGTCCGTGCTGCTGCTGCTGCTGCTTTCCTCGCCCGCCGCCCACCGCCCACCGCCCCGGGGCCGGCCGGCCTAATTGAGGGGCGCCACGCCCTTCCTCCTGCGCGCGCGCTTCTCTCTTCCTCCCTCCCGCCCTCCCTCCCTCCCTCCCTCCCTCCACCGCCGCCTACAATTTGGCCGATTGCGAGGATGGCAACGGGTTTTCCCCAGAGGCTGTCACCTTAAGAACATTTTTGACGATTGCGGATTTCCGAAGATAATTAAGTCTCGGCCCTGCTTTCTTCGTAAAGGAGGTGGATTATAAATGCGATGAACAGTTGTGCAGAATACCAACGACATTTTTTTTCTGCGAAAATCAATCGTACCACCTCCCACGAACAAGAGAGGAGATGAAAGATTCTCATAATATATTAAGTATTCTTAAAACTGTAGCCTATCTAAATATATTAAAATTATAAAAATGCACTTTCATTCGTAAATTCAAGAGAAGGAAGTGTACATTGTTTCAAATCTCAGGATGAAGTACGAACATCCGCTCTGTGGTACTATCAACATTCTTTTAGGTTAATGATATCTTTATAATATATGTATATTAATTAACTGTTACTCTCTGAATAGACCAAATAATTACAAGTATAAGAGGTAGTCGAGTGTTCTTTTTGTAGTTAATCAAAATGCATCATACGCGATCCTAACTTATCAGGCTTGTAGAAAGGTGACA
This sequence comes from Gryllus longicercus, assembly GCA_038098605.1. Classification (NCBI taxonomy): domain Eukaryota; kingdom Metazoa; phylum Arthropoda; class Insecta; order Orthoptera; family Gryllidae; genus Gryllus; species Gryllus longicercus. The sequence continues at coordinate 3,309,179 of JAZDUA010000047.1, read as the reverse complement.
GTTTAAAAGCTCAATTGCCGGGAGTTATCGAGCATCAGTTAACCGGATGAAGCGTACGTCCCCTTAATCACAACTGTTTCTGGACATATTAGTAGTCGTATCTCGAGCCACGTACGTAGTCAACTAGTGCACCTATGCTAGGCTCGTTTGGGAAGCCAGTGGCGAGCGAGGAGTTGGCCGGGCAAATGGAAAAACCCCGCGCGTCAACGACTCCTGGCTACCGCTGCCGCAGTGGCCCCGGGGCGGGTAACCGACGCTCTCGTTACTGAGGGATTAATTGCCTTGGGAAGTGTCGGTAATGACATCTGGCGCGAAATGGCGTGGCTTCAGCGCCGTCAGCCAATGGCACCGCAGCTGGCACGGCACTCCTGATGACCGCGCTGGGGATGAAAAAACGACGTCAGATGGGTCTTTAGGATTCTGATTATTTTTAAATTGTTTTTTTAAAATTTGTTTTTTAATTTGCGGGGTGTCAGGAGGTTAGGCAGGCATATTTCGGAGAGTTCATTAGCCTAACATTAGCATACGTGGGAGAAGTAAAAATGTCGAGTCGTGAAAATGAGCCTGCGTTAAGTGATTACACGTCAGGAGGGCTCGTAATATTCTGTATATGTTAGCACCAGCAGAATTAATTTGAGAAAATTCGCATTTTTGGAACAAAAATGTAATATTTTTGCTTGAGTTTGTATTAATAACGTCTATTCCAGAGATTCGTGGAAGAGTTACATTATTGTTTCAGACGTTTCGTGTAAATTTTCCTTAAAAACTGTTATGCTTATCAATTTTATTTAATAAAGTAATAATGTATTTATTTAATTAAGTAATTATTAGTTTCTTTTCCCCACCCTTTATAATACACAGAAAATTACTTATTACAACCTAACAATTTTGCTTTTTGGCATCCAGAAACAAAAGGGACTGTCAGATGTTTGTAGGTGAGCGAAAGACAATCGATAAGGACGACATTACCAAACACGCAAAAAAGCTCACATCGTCTGAGCCACTCAGCCCGAGCAGTTCTCAGGACGCGTACCAGACGGTGCCACCATCGCTGAATGCACTCACTTCTAACCCGCCCGCCCGGGCCGTCTCCGATCGCGAAGAGAGCCCGAGGAGCAGGCACATAAAACACAGTGTTTATCGCCGATCGCCCTCGTGGTCATCTCCAGGAACAAACACATTAGCATAGCGGCGGCGGCGCCGTTGCGGCCGCAATTGCCGGTAAATCATGTGACGCAACGCGCCGCGACGCCGGTGCCGGTGCCGGTGATGGTGATGGTGGTGATCGTGGCGGTGGCGACGGCGGCGGGGCCCCAGCGGACCCGCTCACCCGCGATGCGAAGCGGGTGGCCTGCCGTCCAGGCGACCATAGATCACCTACCGGCGACCTACGCACCCGGGGATAGCGATAGGTATTGGGGGAGTGGACAATAGGGCTTTTTATACGCACATAATGATCCCTGTTTTTAAAGTGGGAATATCGTTTTGTGTTGAGAAACGGTGAATTGTGTGAGGATGTATCTGAGATGCGTGAACAGTGATTTGATTTTTTAGAGGGAATTATTATGTTAAAAATGAATACATTGTAAAAAGGTTGTCGTCGTTTATTCATCGTTGTTTTATGATTACTTTTAATCAGTTCATCACGAATACTATTATATCAAACATTATTGTAATGAGTTTAGGGTTCAAGCTCATAAAATTTAAACCAATTATATGTCACTATGAACTAATTCGTGGTATGACAATTGTATAAATTAGTCCAATAAGTGACGTTACTAATCGTAAAATGAAGTTTGGTATTTACATGCGTGTTTCTCACGTACTACTTCTTTAAAATACTATGCAGTATGAAAATGAATTCTTTAAAACCTTCATTATCTATCACCATTTCCTTCTACTTTTATTGACCTTACTACCTCTTAATTCTAATTTTGCCTTCTTGTTGTTGAGTCCTCTTTTTATTTATTCGAACACTTTTTATAGAGTGTATTTCGCATTTTCATGTTCGTTGGACGATGGAAGAAACGAAGCAAAACGATTAAGCGCCCTAGAAGTTTCTCTTTCTTCTTCCCACTCTTCTTTTTGTGCTCATCCGTCACTGTCAAAATCCGTACGTTTCCCGCTGCCTCATATTTCCAGGTCATCTGCGATTGATCTCTCCCTTCTGAAGTGACCTGCAAACTATTGCCCACATGTCATGCATTCCAATGCGATAACGGCACAGCCTCGTTAGGAGAAAAACTTCCCGTCTATTCAGCACACAGTGATTTTCAAGTTACGTGATGATTAAATTATTGAAACGTCATTCTTTTTGTACTTGTTATTTATGCCTTGAAATTACTTGTTGAATGATTGTTAAGTCGGCGTTCTTGTAATTCATGAAAAAATATTGAAATATTTATCTTTTAATAGTGAATAAATTGTGTTAAACGTAGATGTAGTAAAAACTACAACTAACGCCACAGGTACTCTATTTGGTATTCATAAGCAAAGTTCCCTGCTCAATTCTTGACGGAGTATTCCAATATTGTTGTGCTAATTCAAATCATGACTCCAAATTTCAACTGTATAAAAATATTGGCAAAATTGCAGTGAAGAAATCAAAAGTTATAGTCATGCGATTTGCGCTACTGACTGTTTTCTTGCATGCTAATAAATATCTAAGAATCCTTTTACAAGAAAGTTTTATTTCGATAATTCTTTAATAAGGTATTTATAGTGAAGCATTGCAATGCCACAACTACAACCTATCGTCGTAAGCATCGTAGTAACCTACACCAACGACACCACGTTTGAGTCGAAGCTTCGGGTGCGTTCGGGAAAGTTCGGGAGAGTTCGTGTGGGCTCGTGGCGCGGCGTCGGCGGTCTGGCCCCAGCGCCCTAATGGCTCCGCGCCACAAATGAAGCAAATTGCGGCGCAACCCTCTTTACGACTGTCATAAAGGCGGTCATTGCGCGGCCGCTAGAGGTTCTCGGAACACGCTGCGATCCCCCGCGCCGGCCGCGTCCTCCAGCGGAGGCAGCCGTCCCCGCTGCACGGCTCCGTTGCTTTCGGCGGTGGCTCGGCGGCAGCATTTCTCGCTTGTCATGCTGAGCTCTGGCTTCTCGTTTTCGTATTTATTTCGCGCAGCTTTAGTCGTCGATTTGATTGATTGTTCCCGGGAGAGTCAACTGCTCTTGTCAGTGGTCCCGTACGTCTGGTATTCGTCGGAAGGTCGCAAGGTCCCCCCCCCCCGCTGCAACATGAGATCCAGCCTCCACGTCGGGTCGAGAGATTTCTTTCTAAAGGTATCTCCTCCCAGTGGGGCTCAGCCCAGCCAGGATGGGCTTCAAGGGCCTGATTGCTTTGTTGGCATGTGTGATAATGAAGTGCATTGACATTCCAATTTTTTAGCCTCTGTGTGTTTGTCTAGAAGCTGTTATGAGAAATTTGGTTACTTCGTTTGGTTTTAAAATTATATAGAAATATAATTATCTCACGTAGAAATGCTGTATGATAAGAAATACAGTTTTCGGTGTTTCCAAAAAAAACAATAGTTGGTCTAATAATCAATAAGAAAAGAATTCATCAATATTCGATATTATATATTCATAGTCTTGTATCTGAAACTTTAAAGAGGTATTTCTTTTTTAAAAAGCAGTTGTATCATAGCTATCTATCTGCAATTTTTTTGATCAATCGACCCTTGCTTTCTTAAAATAACACACGCAATCAGTTGTAGGGGTCTTGGTATGTTAAGTAATTTCACGAGCTCTAAGACTTCGCCAGTTCATACGGGACATCACGAAGCGAAAGTTATGGAAGTACTCTCTCTACTTCACATTACTCTGATGTCCTACGGTTTTATTTCTTTGTGAAGCGCTGGTCATATTTGTAGCTGCGTACTCTCTAAACCTCTTGCGAAATAATTGGCACTCAGGAATGCCCATTGGTAAGCGAAAGAAAACTTTCGCATCCAATCGCCAATGCATGAGATGCGTGAAGGTACAAGTAATAAATAAAACTTAGCTGGTAATGGGCTATAAAATATTAGTTACAAACAGTCATACGTATCCCAAGTGAACTGCTTATGGTTAGTAAAACTCCTTCATTTGAATATTTCATTCCGAAACCCCGCATACACGTCAAGTCAAATGCTTATGCCGGATTTGACAAGCCGTCCATCGGAGAATACAGCACGTTATCTGAGTTCCCAACGCCATCTCGACGAAGCCTTTAGTCTCAGTCGAGCGACCCGAAAGGGTGAGGACGGAAGGGCGTTTGTCTGTCTCGCGCCCCGCCTGTGCAAACAGCCCTCAGCCCATGCTCCCTCCACGTCCTTGAGAGCCGAGGGCGGTCGTCGGGCCCTTTCACGCGCGACGCAAAAAGAGAGAAAAATTGGCCTTCATTTCTCATCGCCCGAGCCCCACGACTTGTCATATGCAAATGGCTGGCGGCTCGAGATGCGCGAGCAGATAGCGTTTGTGACAACGGTTTGCTGCGGCGCACACCCCGCCGACTGCCCCGCCCCATCCCCCCGCCCCGCCCCGCCCCCCCCCACCCCCCACGCCACGCCGCGCCACGCCACGCCACGCCAGGCACGTCGGGAGTCGGCGTCATACTTTGTTCGCGCGAATAAATGCAATTGACGTTTAATGTTTTTTGCCAGATTCAGCTCTTATTAAAGAATGAATCGCGCTCAAATGTTTGTTCACGTTTTGATCGATGTTACTGTTATATTATTCATGTGGCGATCCGTCTTCAATATACGTCAAACGGACCAATGTAATCCATTGTGCATTAATAGGCTGTCGTACAAGTGTTCTTGGAAATATGGATTATTAATTTATTTATATTTAATTTATTTATATTTAATTTATTTTTCACAAATAATTCCAATTAATTTATAAATAATTACACTCAACTGCAGACATAATTTGTGACATTTATGTCCTATGTATGTTTTGTTATGATTATTTCGAAAACTACTACTTAATGATATTTTTTTAGAAATGCGTTTTTTCATTTGTTGATACATGCCAAAAAAGATACCTAATTACATTTTTATAAATCACAGCTACTTAATTGTGCAGTTATCGCCCAAAGCATTGATCTTAAAAAGTCAACAGTTTAAGGTTTCCGGTTCCGGGTTGCTACGTAACATAAGATATACAGGCTGTTAATTCCTCGAGGGTTATAAACTGCTTGATATTACGCGTAGTTTTATTTAGCGAATCGCACTGAGTGGGCAGACTCGCTAAAAAAGCTGTCGCGTTGGTTTAGACACGTAATATTGGTACACGCCTCGCCGAAGGCTGCCTTTTGCGGAATGTTGTTAGGATTTCGGGAAGTTATAACGGCTATTAGATTTGAACCAATGTCGGTGCATTCCATGCATTAGGTCGGTGCATAAATTAATCGCAAAGGTTTCAAAGAGGTGTTGAATTTCTCCGTTGCGTAACGCATCGTGTTGCCTATTTATACTCTCTCTTTGGACAGTTTCTCTCATTAATTGGTTAATTTCTTAGCAACGTTTCTGATTCAGAAGTGCACAGAAAACTTCCGCGTAAATAGCCTGATCGTTACTTTCTACGTAAACGGCGAATTACTTGCAGTATGAACGTATGCGTCCCACTAGGAAAGAGAATTGATGGACACAATTTTTCAAAATGCCGGAAAGACGAAGTGAAATGTAATAAATTCATGAAGGACTCCTTAATTAGAAACTGCCTAACCACACTGTCAACTCCAATTCTGACAGCTTTCAATTTCGCTGGACTTCATTGTTGGGAGAAAGTACTTTCACAACCGTTTCGGCGCCTGACTTTTTGTACCACAAATGACTGTGTTTTATTGAAAGCTATTTAAATTTATGGTTTCATTTCATAGACTCGTTCACTTTAGAAAAACCGCAAATTTAGTGCATTACAGAATGATAAGTTGTTGCCATTCATGTAATGACAAAGTCAGATTAGTGAAGAAACAAAATAAATATAAACGTTGTATTCATTAATCTAAAGTCAATTTTTTTCTGTAGTAATTTGCAGACAGTTCATTAATTTTGAAGTCTTTGATAAATTATAAAATTGGCAGACCTTATATTATTTCATTGTGATCACCAGCGCACTTAAACATATCTCAAACTCATACATTTATGCATGCACTATAAATTGTCGGATCGTACTTCATATATCCTTGTCTATAAATCCTACGATTTTCTCAGCCATGTCTTAAGACTTTCCAATCATATCGCCGACTCCACACCTCCGAGCCCTCCACTCAGCGATGTATTAGTAAATCTAGCATACCCTCTAAATCAATTCCGTTCCTCCCAACCATCAGCCACAAAAGTACTTTTGGGTTAACGTGTGTACCAAAACCAAATAAGAATTTGCGGCACGCGGATGGACCTATATCTTGAAGGTCACATTGAATAGATACTTTCAAAGACGTTAGGCGGAAGAGCTGACCTGATGGAACTGAGCTCATTTAATATGATAGCAATTTCCATTCAATTCAAGAGCACCGTTGGCATCCCGTCTGCCGGGCGCAAAGTCGATTCAGCGGCTCCCATCTCACCCGCAGCGACAAAGCCTCACCCTGCCTCACCCGCCCCTTCCCTACCCTACCCCGCTCTGCCCCGCCACGGACCTCCAACCTCGCTTCTCCCCGCCTGGCATCATCCCATCCCCTCTCACTCTCTGCCCCGCTACGCACCGCCAACCCCGCAGATCTCGCCCCGCGTTGCTCTTTAGCTCCGCCCGCCATCGCCTCATCCCATTCCCTCGCACTCCACCCCGCTCCACCCTTCTCCACCCGCCTCTCCCCGCGTCATTCTTCAGCCCCTCCCGGTATCGTCCCATCCCATCCCTACTAACCTCAGCCCCGCCACGGACCGCCAACTTCCCCTCTTCCCGCGGCCCTCTTCAGTCCCACGCGGCATTATCCCAATCCCACCCCGCCACGGACCGCCGACCTCGCTCCTCCCCGCCCGCGTCGCTCCACGTCACTCTGCAGCCCCTCCCAGCATTCTCCCAGCCCATCCCCTCTCCCTCCGCCCTGCAGACCGGCCCGACGGCGCGGCGGCGGCACCGTTTAGCGCGATCTGATAACGCCGCCGTGACTGATCGCGCGCCGTAATTTTCCGCGGCGTCTCTGAATGGCAGGCATTGTGCGGCGGCGCCGCTGGCGCGCGCCCCGACGCCGCCGGGCGGGTCCCTCCGCGCCGCGTCGCGTCGCGTCGCCTCGCGTCACCCGGCGCCGCGGATGACATCTGTCTGACGTCTTCATACCGCAATTAACTCACTCCGGCAATGGGCGCAGCCGGAGTCGCTTTTCAAACTGTGCGAACCGGCCGGCCGATGGGTGCGGATAAAGGACTGCATTAACATTCCCGCATCTGGTTAAGTACCTCAATAATAGCGGCGTTCTCCCGGCAATTACAACTGGAAAACCTACCGCCGTTCTGCTGGGCTCACACATACACACACGAGAGCGCGCTCTTACAAAAAGGTCTTTCGATCGCTTTGCATCCCGACACATGTTGCCGTGGCGGTGGGTACACGTGAAAAATTACGTCGAATTAATAAGAGGTCTCCCTAAAACGTCGCCCTATTACGAGGCCTGGCTGGACGGGTTCCCGCGGACCTTATTAACCCGCGGGCGGGAGGCACTCGGGAGTTTAGAGGGCACTAGGGGGACGTGATGAAGCAGCGGGGGGCGGAGATTGCAGGAGTTAACAGCCGGCGTTGGATAGGCGATAAACGGTAGAATAAAATGATAAGCGAAAGCTAGTTATCTTAGATTCTGATGGGTGGAAGGTTGTTATGAATGACTGGTGTGTGTGATGAGCTGTAAGAGAAATATGAGTGTGAGCTGATACAGTGTAAACGGAGTAGGTACAGTGGTTCAGTGAAAAGGAAGAAATGGCGGAAGATGACGTGAGATTCCGAAATAAATGAGCGCGACAGTGCGAGACAAATGATGAAATGTGTCATTCGCAGATACCCACCAGAAAACTTTCCGACAGACTATGGCAAACATTATATTTTAGTGTCCTAACCAACCAAATATTATTAGAATTAATTTCCATATTTCCCAATAGACTGTCCGAAGTTCATGTCAAGTAATTGAATCCGATTACAAAAAAAGCACTGAAAGTTTTATGTAATACAAAGAGAGAATTGATATTAGGATGAGTAGACCAGTCGATGCCAACCATACGTAACGTTGAAAATGGAATCGTGTTGTTTTTTGGTTCGGTGACGTTGGCATGAGATCCTCGCAGGCCGTGGAGCCCGGCGAGTGGCGGCGGAGGGGGAGGCGAGCGCAGCGGGCAACGCCCACCCGACGGCCCGCGCGTGCCGGCGCGTTCTGCTCGTTAGGCGCGAGACTTATTCTCGTCCACGGCGAGACTTATCGACGCGGCCTCGGCGCAACGCCGTCATTATGCGCTGCCTCTTTCCACTTCAACGGGAGACCGCCAGGCCTGCCGGGATTTGCATCGGCATCGGCTGCCTCCGCCGCCCCGCGCGCGGAGCGCCACCGCGGGCAACTGCCGCCACCAACGTAACTACCAATCCAGAATAGCGTCTTACGCCACAACTACCGATCCAAAATGCATAGCAGCGCAAACGTCACATTGCTGCTACTGCCACTGTCTTACGCCACCTCTCCTCCCATATCCACCACCTCTTCTGCTACCTTGTACTACTTTCGCACTACCCCCCCCCCCATCTCCAATTTAATATATGTTTATCTCTTCCGCCGCCGCTTTTCTTGGCCTCCTCCTTCTATATCTCCACCTTTATCCTCACCTTCTTGATTATTAATCTATCATCGCATAACGTTACGTTTATCATCCACAACTACTCGCCCGCCTTTTCTACGTCACGTCTACTCACTCCACTCATCCCACTCCTCATTTACCCACGCTGGCTCTACTACCACCATCGTCAACTCGTTCAACAGTTATCAATGCCATAGTTTCTTCTACCTCCAATCCCTCCTACCTCATGATCATGCCGTGTCAATTTACCAAACCACTCCCAAGGACTTCTTTGAAACCCTCCTCCGCACCGATGCCACAACTACCCGCATCCATTCGCCGACATCATCTCATCCATCCGTCCACCACCCCATCCCGACCTCCTCGCCTGTCCATCTAATCATTCAGCCCTCACATTCCACCACTCCATCCCATCGCACACCTCTTCCGCAAGCAGTATCCCCCCCCCCCCATCCACCACTCCCTCATTCCACTCGAATAAACGAACGCTCCGCACAATCGACGCGTGACTGCGTGCAACCAGCGAATGCCGCACGGCCACCCCCACCCCCTCGCACATACACGGGGCACGCCCCCGCGGAATAAGGCGTTATGCGGCCGCGGGCGGCGGCGCCTGTCAAGATAAAGCACGGCGTGAGCGGCGGGCGGAGTGACGGCCGACGGGGGAGCTCGCTCGTTATCCCGTTCCCGCAGGGCGGAGAGCGCGCCTCGGGCGCGGAGGGCCGCGTCTGTGCGGCGCGCGCGCCGGGAACGTCAAGGAGACTCTTGTTCGAGCAGACAAACGCGCGTGTGTGGTGGAAGCCTAATGGATTGTGGCGAAATGTGCAGACGTTGAATGCTTGAACTTGTCGGGTCAATTAAGAAAAATGTAGGTGGATGCTCTCGTTATTGTAGCGCGATTGATTGATGGCTTCTAATGTTTGATGTAGGTTTATAATGTTGTAAGTGGTGTAGACTTAATTCTTTAATTGTGAATGGTCGTTTGAATTACTACTGACCTGGAGAAAATATTACGCAAATTAAATGTTTATTCGTATAGAGTTTAAAATATTAACATTTTGTACAAACAGAAATTATTGACTCGGATTTTATCGCATTTTTAATTTTGAGTGTGTACATTTACGTAATTCCAGTCACTTAATTCATGGTAATTTAAGCCTAGCGTAAATCTAATTCACCTGTCGCAGAATTTAAGCAGTTTTGAGTTTGCTCTTATGTTTTTATTTATTAATTAGCAAACGTTTATGAGCCCTGCGGTTCATCTATTTTCTCTACACACATTTAAATACATCTGTATCATTTGCCTTATGGTACAAGCACCAGGCCTAAAGATATTTTAAATATCAACGCACGACCATTTGATGACCATGCTTCTCACCAGAAGAGACAAACACGCTTTTCTGAAACCATCTGACACCGTAGTCGGCTTCGCAGCGACGCCGTCTGAAGCAGCTGCTAAAACAAAGAGAGAAGAGAGGAAGCTTCGGCCGCCCCCACGCGGTGGCTGACGCTCTGTGACGCGGCGCGTTGTGTAAGACGGAAGCCAGGTGCTAATTGCGCGAGCCCTTTCTCATCCCGCGCGGGCGCCTGTCTCGCCGTGAGATTGACGCGCGTCTCCGCTGCCACTTTCACATGACGCGCGTTAGGGCTCGCTGCCGCGGCGACGTGCCGCAGCTCCCGGCGGTCGGTCGCAGCGAGTGAATCGTCATGCTGACTTTAATTATTCGTTCTAAATTAAAAGTATGTGTTCCACTCATTATCCGCAACATCAGTGACGAATTAATTTGCTGTTCCTGAATGTGAAGGCCGTCTAAATGTGTTTTTTGTTGTTGGGCTGTAATTATATTTCATTAGGTACTACGTTCTCTTGAAGTGTGAAAGTTCATAAGTACTTTGAAGCGTACGTGTTCGTGTGTTTTGTCATCGAGGGTGTTCATATAATGATACAGCATATTTTGCTGGTCATTATGTATTGAACTCGCCTCGATTGTATCACCAACTCGACTATAGAATTGCAGTATGCTTATGACATCGACAAATGTGATTTCTGTTGATATTTTTTTCTTTTTCTGTGTAAAAATTACAATTTTACATGCTTCATTTTTCATGTCTAGTAAAATAAATTTACTCTAAATCAACATTAGAATATAATATTATCATCTATCTCTTGCATTACAAGGAAATATAGCAAACAAAATTCAGAGAATGTCTGTATATCATGACCATAGACACTTCCACCCTGCATGAGTGTATGTCCATTTCTCCACTAACATCGGCCACAAGGAATACAACTGTACCTACTTCAAGTCTTATCGCTGTACGCCCATCATCTGCGTTCATACATTTCCATGGTTTACATGCGCAATATTTTACGTCTGGCCACCCGCACGGAAACGACTGAGAAAAATATACTCGACATACTTTGTCTGCATGCCCAGTTGCCCTTCCACCACCGGCCTGCCTAATCGCGTGCCCAATCGCTCTTTCAAGTTATCACCCAACTAATTACTCCTCAATCGATCACCCACACATTCGACCAACTGTTCACTCAGGCGATCTCCCAATCAATAATCAAACTACCCATCAAACATTCATTTGCTGCTCTATTTGTCCTAAGTCGATAAACGGTCGACGAAGTCATCAGTCCCTCAGTCCATGTGGCATTCCAACGATCTACCTGTCTGACTGTCTTTCAGTCCATTCTGATGTTCTCCTGTTAATTCGCAAGTCAATGCATTTTTCGTCTTTGGATACGCACGCGTGCATTCGTTCATCGGTTCGTCCGTTTGTTCTTTCTTTCTTTCGTTCTGAATTCACCCTCTCGTTCGTTCGCTCGCCTGCCCGTCCCCAACAGCGTCGCGTGCAAGCGACCGCAGGCCGGCGCCGGCCTTATCCGCACTTATGGCGTGCGCGACGTCCCACTTCAGCCACGCCACGGCGGTGCCCGGGAGCGGGCCCGTTTAAATTTAAATACTCCCGCGGCGCGCACGGAGACAGCGGGCGCTCTCGCGTGCGGGCGCCGGCGGAGGCGGCAGGAAATGCCGCCGTAAAACAATTAAACATCGCTCTAATTGTCTCTCACCGGTGTAGCTTTTTGTACGGCCGGCGCGGCGCGGCGCGGCGCGGCGCGGGTCGCCAACGAAAGTGTTATTGCAGGAAACGGTGACGGCGCCCGGGAGACGAGAGGGCGCACGAGATGAGGAAGGAGAACGGGGCCTCCTCCCGCTTCAGGAATCTGCTCGGGTTTCCTTTGATGCATCGGACCGAAAATGTTTCCGTTCTAGTTTTCATTCACACGAAAAGATTCCGGTTTTCGGGGATTGACTGACCCAGCCGACTAATCTGGTTGGTTTTTGCGTCTTGACTTTTGCATATTAAATCTACAGTTGGCTTTTTATTATCTCACGGAACAACGATATTCATCTTAAAAACAGTGAACCAGTGATAGCTTTAACACCAAAATCTCGAATACTGGTTTCTCGAATTTCTCCATATCAGGAAAGGATATCCGACAAGGAGAGTACGCGATCTTTCGGATGCAGGAAACGTTTTCTCGTTGTGTCCTTTATCTCTATTTATACACGATGTGCGATTTTTAGTCGCTTAAAACTCTCCTTACGCTTTCTACAACTCTTTTTTCTACAAAATTATAAATTGCTTACATTTACTGTTGTAACTGTGACGAGAATATTAATTTTAATTAAGGTTAATACCGTACATGGTATTAACTGCGACGAAATAGTTGGGAACAGACAATTATACTAGCCTTTTCGGTATTTTAAATTCCAAATACGCCTCGAGATCTTCCAAACACCAATATTTCCTGCTGCAGTTTGCGCTGTTGGTACAGTTCTCACCCTGCCATGTTAAGCATACGTAGGAAGAGCCTCTTGAAATGCGATTGTTCTCAGCATGTTTGCAGACCTTGTTAGCCCCCGCAGCGCGGGGAACAACGCACAAATTACACCAGTTCCGCGCGAAGGATCCGTGTTGTTTTCGGACGCAGGAAATGTTTCTCGCGCTAAGCAGCACTCGCTGTTGTGGGTGTTAAAGCGTCTCAGGGTTGCTGGTGATAATACTAATTCGGCGTGTGCCGAGGTTTACTGGAACTACGGGAATGTGCTACCGCTGGGAAGTTTACTCTGGACGATTGGTGTTGTTCGCTGGTGTTGGGTAACATTATGTTTGCCTTCGCGGTGGGTGCTGTAATTGTGTTGGCGTTGTGTACATGTGACTTTCTTCCTTCCTCTTGGCGTTTTGACTTTCATCACACTACGCTTGTTAGAGCTGACCTTACTCAAGATGGCATTGAAACGTGCTGTCGAGAATAAATGTGTGTTTGTTAGGCCATTGTGTTTCCAAAGTTCTTATTCTGTTATGTTGTATAACTTTGAAGGTATTGTGCTAATTGATTGTAATCGTAATACGAATTGTATAAGTGAAATGTGAGTCATAACAATTTTGTAAACGGAAAACCTTAATCTGAAAGTTAATGCTTAATTGTTTACAATATAGGGGAGTTTCTACTTCATACCTAATTATTAGTTTTTCAATAAAATTAAATGAAAACGTCACTTATTAATAACATCTTTTACAAATAATGTATTATTCTTTTTCCAAAGCGATTTTCTGAAACAATTCCCATCATATTTGTTTAGTTTTGCAATGTAATCACTTACGATAATTTCCTTTTTCTATGTACTTAGTTCCTCCTTGACCTGCATACTCAAAACAATGAATTTGGTTTTCTTGAAAAAAAATAGTGATGTAACGTAGTTTGCTGTATTCGTTAACGCAGAAAAACACAAGTGCTACTAGTGAGCGTCTTCGCTAATATGCGTGTTATTAATTATATTTATAGTTTATGCCATTTGCGACTTTGATGAGATAGTTTAATTTCTTTGATGTGTAAATTTACGTTTATTTCCACAAGAAGTATTATTCTAAATTTCATTGCATTATGTTCTACTTTTCCTTCAACTACGTTATTTTTTAATGTTTTTCCGAATGTCCACTTCTGAAGCATATGGTCTTTCGCAATTTGATTGAATATAGACTTTTTCAGGAAGCGAATTATTTCCCATAACGATTTTTTGTGAATTGAAGATATAATAATAATAATAATAATAATAATAATAATAATAATAATAATAATAATAATAATAATAATAATAATATATGAAATAAGTGCGAATAATAATTCAATTTTAAAAGGGAAGTTTTCTACCACCTTGATTTCTCTCTTGTTACTCCCTTTATGTTTATTATGAAGAATAGACAGGCTTCCGCCTCTGAGAAATACAAATATAGCAAAAACGTATCTGCTGAAAGAGTGCTCTACATAAATGTTTGAGTATGTGAACATTATTTCAACAGAATTATTAGGACGTTACCCTTTCTACACAATAACACTTTAAGATCCGTCGTTGATTGAACCGAATGTGCTTTCATAATGTGTAGTAGTCCTTAAGTTATTACAGATGTTTCAACCATGACGCCTCTGGCGTTGGAACAGAAAGAGCTGATGGGCGTGGGCGTGGGCGTGGGCGTGGGCGTGGGCCCGGAGCGCGTGGTGAGCGTGTGCTGTCTTGTTGCGCAGGAAGCGGAAGGAGCTGTCGGTGGGCGACGAGTTCGCGCCCCGCGCCGGCACGCCGCTGGCGCGCATGGCGGCCGAGATGGGCGACGGCGGCGCGGACGGCGGCGCGGGCGGCGGCGGGCAGGCGGGCGCGGGCGCGGGCGACGGCGGCTGGCGGCCCTTCTTCGAGCACCCGCTCACCGCCGCCACCACCGCCATGCTCAACATCAGCGGCGGCCCGCCCGACGACCACTCGCAGGCCATGGGCTTCGTCTACGAGTGCTACAAGCTGCCGCAGCAGCTGCCGCTCGGCGACAAGGACAAGCTGGCGGAGATCTGGCCGTGAGTGCAAGCCTCCTTACACTAGTTAGACCACTCCGTTAGGCCATCTCTGTCGAAAGAGCTCAAGTGGGACATAGTGTGTTTCAACCCTTTCCAGTGAAACTCCCTGTGGCCCCTTCATTGTTGGCAAACCGCACTCATCATTAACTGCCAGCTCTTTTCAAACATATTTAAGTCTGACATTCTAATTTTCTAGCAGAATACCGGGTATGTGAGTGTTGAATAAATCTTCGTTTGTGGCAATATATTCTGTATTTCTTTTTTGCCAATATAATTACTATTAACAATTTCAGGATATTCAGAATAATGGCTTTGTTTGTATGCCTTAAAAGTAATATATTTTAAAAAATGATGAGTCCATGGAATTAAAGAGAATGTCAAGTGTGGATTTCACTGCAAAAGGTTGAGAAACACTGATTTAAGAAATGACTATTTTTGTTTATGTCGCCCGTCGTCTGTCATCTGAGTTGTTTATAGGCAACCAAAAATACCACGTCATGGGATAGAGATAATATGATAAAGCTACTATTTTGTTTTACTGCTACATTCTCTTATTGATACATAATAATTACAAGGATACATTAAGGAGCGTTAGTTGATGTGGAAGAAGGCAGAGTTATGCGTCTCACTCAGGACCAGTTGCCAACATGTGATATCACGAAACCTCGATTGTTTCGTAATGAAGTATATATCTTCTAAATCACATAAATCTTTAAAAAACTCTGGAAGTTTAAAAAGTAAAAAGGGGAATAGAAACACTATTAATGCATATGAAGTATTTGAAGATGATTGAAAGATGTCGGTCTTAAACTTAGGTCGTAAATAAAAATCCATGCAACGAAATTTGCCCGCAATTTCGCATTGCTATATGAGCAGATTAATAACAAGTTATATAACTTTTATATTTGGGGCAATAGTTGTCTTTTGCAACAGTGTCATGAGTTTCATTGAAAATGTGACAGTGTGTCACCTAGTGCTCGCGTGCATATGTAGTTTTATCTCTTCAGCTCACGATAACATGTACATTGTAGCGTCTCAGTCACAAGATCTCCATCTCAATTATAAACCCTGGCACATCAATCTTGAAATTAAGTTCCCCACACGCTGCAACAGAACGCAGTCCACCTCGTTCTCTAACAGGTCGCACGCGTGACACAGTAGCTGAGAAAGGCGTGGCAGTGTAAAGCCCTGCAGCGCCTCCTCCGCAACGTTGCAGTTCGTTGTCACCACTTCACTTCACAAGTCGTCAGCCCACGTCCCCCACACACGTCGTAAGCAGTGCGCAAGTAACCGTGACGCGATTTACCGCCCGGGTGCTTCGTCGTCTTCGGAATCGTTATCTGCGAAACGAGGCGCGCCGAGACGGCGCCGTGAGGAGCGTGACGTAAACGCCGCTTGGAGGCTGCAGAAAGCCTCGTCCACCGCTTTAGCGAGGAAGTTGGTCTCCGTGTCGTTTCGCTGTTTACGGCACCACCTTGCCCGTGTGGGGGGTGCGGGGTGGGGAGTCCAAGTACGAGGAAGCGAACACTGCAGGCTCAGATCGCTCTTGATGTATGGGTATTTTCACATTGAGGTTGCGACGTGGTTGTACCCTTATATCTATCCTGTTTAAACATCATCCAATTCCAAAGCATTCTTGAATCAGAACCATTCATCACGAACACTGTACCATCCTTCAAACAGTAGACGACAAAGGCAAACCATCACTGCGGTATTTTGCCCGGGAAAAGAGAAATCATATGGCGTACTGCTTGTTTTACGCCTACGCTCAGAAATGAGTAACACACACAACACATACCAACTACATAAAGACATGTAGTACTCCTTTAGCGAGGAAGTGGGTCTCATTGTTCTTTGACAATTTACACCCCTCGCTTCACCTCTTGTACCCGTCCCTTTAAACGTCGTTACCCCAATTCTCTCGCAGCCGCCAACTCGAAGACGTGCCTCCTTTAACTACATAAGTAGCTCCACGATTATCACGAACACTTCCATGAACACATCGCGCGTTTCTTGCACCCCTCTTGTGCGTTCCCGGCCAGCGCGTTGAATGGGGAGATAATTTGAAAGACGTCCGCATGTGTCCTTCAGCCTGCCCTAAGGACTCCGCCTCGGACAAGGCTGCGCCGGCGCCCTCGCGTACTTTTATGACGCCACCAATTTTTGGGCATTCGTTTGTTGTTGGTATTTCGATAATAACGCCCCCGGGGCCGAGCGGGGCTGGGCTCTCCGCGAGGGGCAAAAAGGCGTAATGACGCCGGAGCGCTCAAATGAGGGCGGCGCGCAGTGGACGCGAACACCTGGGCGCCGAAAGAGACTGTGGAGGTGGCGGTGGCGGTGGCGGCGGCGGCGGCGGCGGCGGACACCCGCGGGCCACCGAGATGACGAGCGGCGACGCACGACTACGCGCACGCACCCGACGCTCGCTCACGCACGGCGGAGGCGAAGGCGGAGCAGGCAGCTGCGCCTGCGCGAGACTAGGCAGCTTCCGACTGGGGCAACGAACTGGGCAGCTTCCCGTTCCGGCTTTCGAGCGTCGGATGCCGATTCGTTCTTGATTCGCTGATCTGTTGCATCACCCCCTTGGATATTGAGTATCATACGTAGTTCGTTTAGTATTGCGGCTCATTACAGTCTAAAATAAGAGGGGGAAACTACATTTCTGGATCCCTTTGTCCCCCACTGGGTCCCCTTTTTTATTGACAAATGTCTTATTTTATTAGTAAAAAATGTAATATAATATATGAATGAAATACATTTATAAAAGATTTTTTGATAAATTAACAAATAAGTAGGTCTTTTTGTCTCATAGAACGCTGGTGGAATTTCGAATACTCAACAAGAAAACTACATCACATTCCAAAGATTTTGTTAAGATTTTAGAATGTTCTCTGTAGAAAATATTGATAGAAATGCTGATAAATATATTTTACTGATACGTATCAAATGAAGAGAAAATATTTATATATAGCAAGTAAGTAAAATTTTACTCCGAGCGCATAAAGATATTTTTTTTATATTTTCAGGATATTATATATCTTATAATATATCCTTTCAGACAACTGTGAGTAATCACCCGAAAATGTGACAGATAGTTAATGAAATTTGAGTTTCAAAAAAAGAAAATAATCATGTTTTATTTCAATATTTAACTGCTTTTCAGTGAAAATAATGAATAAGTCCTTAAATTGCGGTTCTTGTAAGAGCTACTTCCTTTTTCTGTCCTCCTTTTTAAAACTTAAACAAAATCATTTTGAACGTGACTAGACCAAAAGAACGACGAACCGGAGATAAGTGACGAAGCGAAGAATACTCACAGACAAATAACCGCAATAGACGTAACGAGTCAACGGTTCTGCAATTCTACGTTTGTCTAAAAAGTCGTAAACTTCTCGTTACTTCATGCAGGTAGTCATCTTACAGACAGAAATCTTATGAGCAAGTAACTGGAAGCGTTGATGTGAATAAATTATGCGCAACTCGCATCATCAAAGAGCTCATTTCCAGAATTGACGGATGCATTTCTCAGTAACGAGTCGAAGTGTGTTGCAAGATGATTTATGAATATATTCTCCCCGTATTTCTCGTTTACAGTATTGAAGATTGTGACCATTAAATAGTTAATGAATGTATTTGTGAGAAATGCCTGATCTACGATATTTGTATTATTTCGTTGTGTTATTATTTTGTTTTATTCAATGAAAAGGCATTTTCTATCAAAAATGATATTCTGACATCCCTTAAGCATAGACTTACAGAGATGATTAAATAATGCTTCCCAAGATGCGAAATAGAAGTGCAATAGCTGCATTGAGCTGTTTATCGTTCTTCGTAGTCGCTCTTTCAAGCGCTCCCAACAGTAAAAGCAGGAAAACCTCCGATGAAATCGTCTTCCAAGTTTGTATCTACGTCGGCACACCGACCGCAAAGTAAACTGTATATACGGGCTGCTCCCGGCCAGGAACAGCCGTGCGCCTGCACGCCCCACCCCACGGCGCCCGTCTCACTCGCATATAAAAAGGCCATTACGTACGCTATAATCATCCGCAGGCCTTGCCCGCCTTATCGCGATGCGCGACCCCGCGCCGCGCCGCGCCGCGCCGCGCCGCGCCGCACGGCATGGCGACCTTCGCGTGAAGTAGTGTCGCGACGGCTCAGCCGGCGGAACAAGCCGGAAAGTATCACGAACACGATCCTCGACCTCCACCGCCTCGCCCCCGCCCCCGCCCCCGCCCCCGCCCACGCCCACGCCCACACCCACGCCCACACCCACGCCCCCGCCCACGCGCACGCCCCCGCCCCCGTCCCCGCCCACGCCCACGCCCCGCCCACGCCCTCGCCCCGCCACCGCCCTCGCCCCCGCCCCCGCCCACACCCCCGCCCACGCCCACACCCCCGCCCCCGCCCACGCCCACGCCCACGCCCACGCGCCTGCTCCACCTCGCTTCCCCGCCCACACCAGCCCATGCATAAAGCCTCCCCGCTACTCTCCCTACCACTCCCGTTCGCCCTGGTCACGACTTCGTCTCCGGTGTCCCTTCTAGGTCCCATTCCATGGTCTCATCTCCGTCCCCGTCCTCTCCTCAATCCTCCCACCCCCGTCTCCTTTACAGCTGATCCTTCCCCTTCATTCTCCATTCCCCCCATTCATCTATCCTCCATTCTTGTTCCTTCCTTCCTCCATCCTCTGCCCTCATCCCCCGTTTCGTGCCACCGGCCCTCACCCCGTCCCTGCTCTGTTCCCGCCTGCCCAAGCTACCAACCCAACCGCCGGTGCAGCCGCCTTCTCCCGGTCCCCGCCCCACCCGCGCCCCCCACGCGAGAACCGCTACGCCGTACGTGTCGCCACGCATTGTGTAAGACACCTCGCCCCGAAGGACGCGGGCTGCGGGAACGGCATAGTTGGTTTATCGCAACCTTGCATCTAGCCTGTGACAAAACGTCCGAAATCTTAATTTCGGAGCTGTTTCATTATGCAGTCTGTATTCACCGGCCCTGTAGTGTTCTAATGTTAGAGTTTCTTCGAATTCATGTCCGTTTGCATTAGAAAATTCTCTAATAAAAGCTGTTATATTACGAAATGAATATAAAATAAACCTAACTTACTGAAATCATCTACCTATTGTGTCAGTTGGAGCTCTATTCATAATACGTGTTCATAAATGTTTCCAAAATCGTTATTTTGGAACGTGGGTGAAAAACAATACTAGCGTTTTTATTTGGCTATTGCAGTACACATGATATTTCTTAATTACCTTAAACAACGGATCATGAACCGCGCACGATTTTTCCTTCTCCATCGTGTTCCCGCTTCCAACTTAGTACATTATGAAGGGCTGCTCATCTAGCTCCAAACTATTCGTTTTCTCTAGCCTAGAAAACACTCCCAAAGTAATGCGAAAACGCTGATGTCAGACCGAAACGACGAAGAATTGTGTGTCGCTCTTCACAAGCCCGCGGAAGTACGAAGCAGCCACAGGCGGAACTCAGACGCCTCATCAGGATGTTCCCATTCCATGACCCGTCCCCCTCGGTCTAAAATCTTCGCAAGTAATGAGAGTACGCAAAAATCACACCAAAACCAATTAGGGTTCCTGCTTCAGAGATATATGAAGAAGAATTGATTCACTTTCCATCGCGTCCCACTTCCGACACCCATTTAGGCGTTGGAAATTTCATCTCGTGCTTGGGGAGTCCCCTGACGTGCCAAGCGGCGCCACATGACGAAAAATTCCCGGGAGCGTGGGTGTCACGGCAGCGTACCGACGTCGCTGCTTCGGTCTAACAGACTCATTGAAAGTACATAAAACCCAGATCCAGAGAAATACGAAGAACAACTGTTACACTTTCCATCAAGTCGCACTTCCGAGTCGCATTAAAGCGTTGGAATTATTACATCTCGTTCTCGGGGAGTCCCCTGGCGTGCCGGGCGGCGCCGCGGGCCGTAGTCCTGGGAGCGTGGGTGCCACGGCAGCGCGGCGGCGCCGCTGTTCCGCAACCCCGGCCAAGGCCCCGTGTATCGGCGGCAGCCTAGGCGACCTAGGGTGCTGATAGCCTGGCGCGCGACCTTGGCCGCATTCCCGCGTCGCCCGTCGCAGTTGTCTGCGTCTCGTCTAGCGCGCGCGCGGTCTAGCGGCGCCGCCGCGAGTTATTGTTCCCGGCAAAAAGGCCTACTATTCTCGGCCAACTTTACGAGCAATTAAAATGGCGAGTTGCTTTAACCGACGCCGTACTATTGAGAAGTCATGCTCGCGCCTGGCTGCGCCACCCTGCCTTCCGCCTCCGGCGACCGCGTTGAGTACGCGGCCTTAGCCGTAAATTTATCGTCTTTTTGCGTGTTTGCTGATATTGTTGGTAACTGTTCGTTAGAGGCTGGATTTAATGCTTCTTGTTGCTTTCCGCGAAGTCGTATCTTCGGCCGAAGACGCTCTCACAGTGGTTGGGTATCTCATTACCGCGAGGAAGGATAAGTGGTGAGAAACGGCGGAAATCGAATTTAATTTCACAACGCTTCGCTGCGTTGCGTATGCAAGAACAAGCACGCACGCTTCACACACGTCTGCTTTGGCAAGGTCTCGAGTACGTATGTGGTAGAATAATAGCATGGCGATACACTCAGCTGGGAGAAAACACAAAAGAAACTATGTTTAGATGTCAAGTGTATGGCATGTAACATAAAATTATGGGCAATGTCTCTTTATTTAATTCCTAGTAGAAGATAACACAGCAACTTTTAAGTGTCATTTTTCATTACTAATGTGTACTTCTTAGTAACAAATAGAGTGAACCAGATTTCCACAATTTTAATAGAAAAATACATATTTATGGTCCTCCGATTCATTTTTCAATACAAAAAGATACATTTTTCATCAACGTGATGAGCTCATTGATATCCTGTGGCTTTCATACAAACCTGGTTGCTTCACGTTACTAAGCCCCCGCCTACGACTCGCCGCTGTTTCTGCCAGACGTCGTTTGTTACTTTGCGACGAGACAAGCGGAAACTGCCACACGCTACAACGAAAACGGCTTCAGTCGACTGCCAAGTCCTTCGCAGCGGAGCTTAATCCGAATATACGCCGCGACGCCGCTCTCGTATGAATCATAAACTTGGGATTCTAGCGCCACAATTAGATAGCGCATAGAATTACACGTGGCGCGAGACCCAGCCCGAAGACACAATAAAATATTAACGCACTTTTATCCTCCGACCAGAGACGCGATAAATTTGTTGGATATCCTGGGAAGCTGCAAAGGTATCTTTCTTTCGCTTGGTGTACTGCCGAGCGTAAATCAATTGACCTGAGAGTCCGTGATGAATGAATCAAATGTTACCGTTTTATTTGAGGGTTCGGGGGAAACACGGTAAGGTGATGGGTGTCTGTGCGCAGCAAGGGAGCAATAACTGTTTCTTTGCGGACAAAGATTCGTTCGCATGACGTCAACAGATAGAAAACGCTTTATTAAGTAAGAATGATAATATGAGTGCATCACTGTAACTCTGTTTTTGATAGGTCCCTTCCATGAAATATAATAACTTGTAGAGATGTTGTTTATTTCATTAATCTGCCTGTCTCAATATAATATTTCGTGTTTCTGAATAAAATATTTCGTTTTCCTTGTCAATGAATAAATAAAATGATTACTTTAGATTTGGAGGAAGTTCTTCTTGTAAAATATTCGCACGTCATTTTCCAAATGGAAAATATCTCAATGATATATTTCTTTAGTTTAAGCTCTCTTAAGCGTGGTATTTTTTGGTCAGCAGAAATAAAATAAAACCATTACTTCGAATCCTGAGTCGATTGTTAACAAAAACAAAAAACCCTAATGGATATTTCCCAAGAATATATTGCGTTATTATACAAGACCGTTCGGAGTTGCAACAATATAAATTCAAAAGGATAGAAGGATACGACATGTGTAACTGCTAGCTGCAATCTGTTCGTGAAAAACTTGTTGAAGCGATCGTATTCTCAAGAGCAAGGCGCGTGACGACAATATTCTTGTTCGATCGTGCTACGCAGCGGTGACGGCCATTTATGCACAAGATTATTGCTGTTTTTCCCAAGTGCAAGCAACATTGCATGCCTTTGATAAAAATGATTCCATATTTATTTATTTCAACCGTAAATAAGAATCGTCGCATGGCACTTGAAAGAAAGGAAAACGTTATAAAACATTGCATATATTTTTCTTAGCTTAAAGCTTTAAATGTACGTTCCGCTGTAAAAATGCGCTATGAACTTCGTTCGACGAGAAGCAAAAAAGATGCTGTGAGCAGTTCCGTTAAATTTTTAAGTTTTTTGACTAGTATACAACGCTAGCGTTGCCTTTGCCAAGGTTTACAACCTCATACAACACGGCTTTACGCAATAACACCAACCTCACACGTAGTTCACGGCCCGGGTTCGAACCATCATGAGCCCATCGGCGCTGCAGTTCCGCCTGGGGCCGAGGGAGCGAGCCGGGAGGGGGGTCTCAGGGGGATTACCCTGCAGGTAGCGGCTGCGCGCCGACAACTCCAGACGCTCTTTGTGTCCCCGCAGATCACGTTACACCGTACAAAAAAAGCAGACAGCGGCGACGGCGGCGGCGGGGACGGAGGCGGTGACGGCAGCGTCTTCGCTCCCCCCGTCGCCGTCGAGGCTGTCGCCGCGGGCCCCGCCTGAACCATTACCCCCGGCTCGCGCGCCCGCCCTCAGGCTGCCCCGCGCGTGGCCCTGCGACTCGTGGCGCGGCGCGGCGGCTCGTGGCCGAAGTGCGATTCGCAAGCGCCAACTTGCCTGCGCGGGCCCGCAAAGCACTACGAGCGAACCGCTTTCGTGGCGATTCGCGCATTCAGGTCTCTGGGCTTGTTGCTTGTTAGAGAATACGATGAAATTTATTGCTCACGGCCTCGTATGTTACTCATTTGAGAGGCCGAAACATTTTGTTAATCATATCTTAGAACTGAAAAAAGTAAATAAAGACAAATCTGTTTTACGAGTTAACGACGAGAGATTTAGTAAAACTGTTGAAAGCAAAAATGTCGTATCTATTATAATTTCATTGTCCTGACTTCGCGCGATCTTGTATTTTTCCCCTCGTAGCGTCAATTTGCGTTAGTCTTCTACATATCGCCTTCATTCTTCGAAAATGAAAATGTGACTTACGTCATTTTTGCGTCCTTTAATCAGGCAATATTCAAAGCTATACATTTTTAATGCGTACTTGTTATCAGTGTTTTGTCTTTGTGCTTCATTTAACCTTTTTCAACATGTTTTGGCCACTTAGTCAAGTACTCCCTAAAGCGCTGAAATCGACGCCAGAAAGACAACTTCCTGGTTGTGATTACCTCTCAAGTAGAACAGGTGTCGCGTGAATGTCCCTGCCAAACATTCCAACCATCCCTCTCTTCCCCAACGGCCATTCGTCCTGCTCCGGCATCTCCAAACAGGAAACGAAAACGCTTGTCTGGGAGCGCAGTGGGCGTTGAGATCAGAGCGCGCCGGAGCTCCCATCCATCTCCGGAAGAGCACGAAGCCTTTGCAGGCTCCGGAAGCCCGGGGTGCACTGCCGCCGCCAGAACCGGTCAGGAGCACAAAAGCCTCGCCGACGGGCTACCTGTGCTCCTGCGCTCCCGCCCGCGGGTTGCTACTCGCTCTTATTTCTCCTGCTCTCTGCGCTTTGTTTCTGCACAATGGTCGTTAGTCTGCACTGCCATCGCTGCCCGTCGCAGCGACTAGCCCTGGGAAGATGCACCCAGCTCTCTTAGCTGGAAGCCACCAAAAAAAGCACTTTGAAACTGGAGCAACGATGATTTCAAATTCATTGAGCTCGTTTCGTCGCAGCCGCCCGCGAACCCGCCCCGCCCTACCCCGCCCCACCCCGCCCCACCCAACCAAAACCACCACCAACCACGGAATACTTTGTGACTGCAGCATCCAGCCAACCCGTGCCGGAGGAACAGACGTTTCTTTCGACACAGTTTTTGTACCTCCTTATTCGTTTCTCTATCCATTTCGAGGTCCACTGCTCTCCCCTCCTCCCTCCCTCGCTCCCTCGCCTTCCTCCTTAAAGATCTCTCCCCTTATACGGAAGAACCTTAATAGCAGTTTCCGAGCGATGAAAACTGTTCGTACCTCTACCTTTTTTTGTGTATCTGGCGCCGTAATTGCATCTGCGTGCAGTGCGAAACGATAGACTAACTCCAAAAAATTATCAGATATTTTTAACTTCGTTCGCTCATCTTTTCCCTACGCCCCCGGGCGCTTTTCCCTCGGATCGTCGGAGGCGGGCGTGACGTCACTTCCGGCGCGGAGGAAGCGATGGGCGTGTGCAGCGCCGGCGCGAGGGCAGCAGCGGAGGATCGGACGAAAAATGAAGTGCGCGGTTGAGGAGGACGAACGCGGCGGCGCGCGGCCGTGTTTTCTGCATGTTCGGTGGGAGGCCCAGGGCGACGCCGGCTATTAGAGGCGGTTAGTGGCGAACGCCGCGGGCACCGCCGGCGCGCAGTGGTCCACTGTGCCATTCGACGCGGTCGAATTGCTTTTTGTTCTTTTCAGAACCACGTAATTGGATTGAAGTTTCCATTCATTATAAGAGATTCGCTTGAGATACTAAGAACTAAAAGACTTCGCGCTGAAAAAAGGAAATTTTCAGAAAACTTGAGATTTTTGTACTGTTAGTATGCTGATTCGTTCTGTACAATCTTAAAACGATCATAATGTCCTTAGAGGGACGATAATATTAATTTTTTGTAGTTAAAGACACCCAAATTCAATGTTCATTTCGATAAAAAATAATCCTAAATATTAGCTTGGGATTTTAGCTGCATTACTCTCAATAAGAATTCAAGTGGATATCGACATCATTGCCTTTCTTTAATGTACTAACAGCTTTCGTTGGCTAATCTAATAAAAAATACACCAGTAAAGAGTCAGACACTCGAAAAATAATTTTGAATGCATTTGAAGGCACCCCGAGATATTATTTTAAATGTTATAAAAAAATGAATGTAAAATGTAAACAACGAAAAATGTCTCCTGATCTGGGAAGTAAATGATAGTACTGAAGTAGTAACTAACAAGCAATATTGTAAACATTTTTTAATTCAACTAAAATCCAAAATTTTTAAAAAACGTGGTTCGTCTTCATTTAGAATAGCAGTTCCGGCCACTGTAAACCGCCGAAGCAATCGTCCTGCGTTATTCAACATCTGCAGCCACCACGCCTTCGACAAAGGCTTTTTAAACGGCGTAAATCGCTCTACCATTAGTGACGGCCCGAAGTCTTCTCCATTTATCTATATTTATCGTACAAGTTGCCCAGTTTCCTCACTTATTTCACACAACGCATTTTAATCGTAACGGATTGCCCACACCCGACCCCAGTCACATAGGAAACCCACGGACCCTACGATTTTCTGATACATTGACTCCCATTGACTAATGAAACGGCGTCGCCGATCGCGATCGATAGCGCCGATTGGGAAAGATATCGATATCGGGTCGAACGCGGAGCAGCCGCCGCTTGAATAAATACGTGGCCGTTCTCCCCCTCGGGGAGGCATAACGTTTGCCTCGAAGCGACTTGTCGACCGGCAGCGCTGCCGTCGGGATCATAAATCCGCAGCAAGTGAAACGATCAAATTAGCATGTGTCACATTTCCTCTTGCGAAGTGGGGCCAGCGTCGCCCGGCGGCAAGACTTGGGTTTTATTTGAGCCACCACCTTCACCTCAAGCACCACTACCACCACCGTCACCACAGCCACAGCCACCGGAGCGACTTTGCAGATTGAAAAGCGTTTTATGCGTGTGGCGGGCGATGCTGGAGGCGTATTTTAAGCTTATGGCCGGCCGCCCGCCCGTCCGTCCCTTTCACGACGTCCCGCCTTCGGGAGCTAACATTACGTGCCCTGGCCAAGCGGCCGCTTTCTCTCGGGCGGTGGCGCAGGCGGCGGCGGCGGGAGCCGCGATGTCCGCCGATACTCGGGTGCGTCTGCAGCTTTCTCTGGGGGTGGCGACGGCGGCGGCGGAGGTGGCGGCCGCCAGGGGTGTGGCGGTGAAACGCCAACGCCCCGACTCTCCACGGTGGCGATGTTAAAAGCCCCGCATCGATACGATCGTGAATAGCGCGAGTTACCAAGACACATCCGATGTGTCCTGCGTGACTAATACCCTGCGTATTATAGGTAGTTTATCCAGGTGCTTCTTCTTGCCTAATAAATTACTTCAGTAAATCAGTGTGTAAACACGGTTTTCTCCGTTAGTGTATGTATGCGAATGCTTGTAAAAGTGTGTTGAATTGTTCCCCATACACAATATGTATATGCAATTTGATATACCATATGTGAACGTTATTCGCATCTTCTGTTACACATTCTCGGAGAAAATTCTCCTTTTAATGAATGAATGGTCACAGTTATAGTTTTTGGAAGCCCAAGACAAGGAATTAAATCGAGAACTGATGTTAATTAAGTGTTAATTAAATTAAACGTGAAGATTCAGAATTTCTTTAAGAAAATTGTTTGTTCTGAAAAAATTAATTGAAATTCATTATTCATATAAGGACTGTTGAAAAGTTCGAGAGCACATTATGCTAATTTCACAAATTCAGAGAGTCATTTTTATGCAGGTGTCGGAATATTTATGTTGAATTTTAGAAACGTCTGAAATGTTCATAATTCTTAAAATCCAAGCGTATGTCGATGTCCGGCGCCAGTGAAGCATGGCAAAATATCCCGCATCGTAGTGTCGTGCAGGAGCCCGTCGACACAATGATTATCGATTCGAGCCCCATTACCGCGGACAGCTCCGCTCGCCGGCGCGGGCAGGTCGTCCATCCGCGTCGGCGCTGTCAGCGGCGCTGCGACGCGCGCTCGGCGCAAGCGCCCGCCCGCTTCCCGGCGCATCCGCAGCCTTCCATTCCGGGCGCCGCGCCGCCGCGACGCGCGACGCGCCTCGACAGGCATACACGTAACCGGGCAACCAGTTCTGTCCGCGTTGACGGAAGGCACTCGGTCGGTGATCTTGCGCGAGCCGTGCGGATGTTCTTCAAGGGTCGGGGGTGAGCGTGGCTTATTTGTAGGCGGTCGAATGGGTTGGTCGTTGCGAAGCAGTCGAAAGAGGTTGTCGAACGACGAGAAACACACGTGTGTCGAGGGTTGGGACAAAGGTTAGAAGTGTTATTCGGGGAACGAGTTATTTCGGGAAGGCAGCAATGAAAGTTAAAAGTTCGCCAAGGATGCAAGAGGTAGAACGATGTGTGGCAGATACCGCGACGAGGGCGAAAGAATTGGATGAAGGTTGGTGCATGTACCGGAAGCCGATAGTAAACGTAAAATATTGAGGTTATATCAACTAAGACCATTATTCGGGTTATAAAGTATGAGAATTAATGGGAAGTATTCTCTATTCCGCAAGATGTAATGGAGTAAACACAGAACAATGATTAAAACGAACAAATTATTCAGAGATTCGAGAGTGAATAAGTTGTCGCAGTGCCACAAGCATGACTAAACGCAGTGGACATTAATTTAAAAAAACACGTTAATGCCTTATCACAATTAGATCTTATATGTTGCGATTCCCTTCGGAGAGGATGTGAGACCTGCAATTACAAACACAAAAGAACGCTGCTACCACCACATGGCTACTGTTTTGTCCAACAAGCACGGAGATTCCCGGAGATTCCAAAACGGCCATTTAGCAGAGAGGTTGCATTTGGCGTCCTAAAATGACCGTGATCCCGACGGGAGCGGAAGCGGAGATGAGCGCAGGCGTCGAGAAGGAAGCGGCGGGTCGGAGGCAGCGAGAGCGGAGTGGGCGCGGCGGAGGCGAGGGCGGAGGCGCCGGCGTGTTGGTGCGCGCGTTCAAGTGTGAAGCCGTGGACGTGGCGGTAGGTCAGGACTCGGGCGCGGGGAGGAAATGAGTGTGGGGCTTCCTCGGGTACTCAGCGACAAGAAATCACACCGGCTGGAAAACACAGTATTTCTAAGGTTTCGACTTCCGGAAGGTTCTTAAGTTGAGGAATCCAGCGTTATACAGCAGAATGTTTTTGTTGATTCATTGCAGAATGAACTTTTGTTTTTAATATCAGTGGAGAAAAGTTGACGTGGTTTAATCCTGAACTTAAATACGTATGACGAACGACGTAATAAAAATACAATATTATTTTTATTCACATGTTACGAATAGTATTTAAAACATGTTTAATGCATTCGTGGATTATAGAATGTTCTCCAAGTAACGAAGAAAAGTTGAATTGGCTTTCAAACTCGAACTTAAATTTGTAAGACGAACGACCTAATAATGATACCGTATTACTATTGTTACCATAAGGATACCATTTTGTATTACACTTATTACCATTACCACCATTTAAAAAAGTATAATGCATTCGTACGTTATAGAATATTCTCCAAGTAATTTGGATTCTAACATCTAAACGGAATAAACACCTTCTACTATTGAATGTGAAGGAGTCATTTAATGAGAGAGCCGGCCTGCGATGAGAGCACCGAGCCGTGATTAACGCACTGAGCCGCCAGTGCTCGCGTTGGCCAACGCGTCGGGTCTTTAACGAGGCGGCGCGCAAACGCCTGAATGGCCGTCGCCCGCGGGCGGCGGGCGATGAATGGGCGCGGCGCGGGGAGCGCGCAACCATTGACAGCCGCCCGCGCCGCCGCCGCCAGGGCGATGCCCGGAAGCACGCGGGTCGACGCCGCGCCGCTCCGTTCCACGCCCTTCCGCCCCGCCCCGCGCCGCGCCGCGGCTTTGCACGCTGCAACGCGCCACGCGCAGCCTCGCCGGGCTGCGATGCGCTACGTCCCGCCACACCGCCCCCACACCGCTCCACATTGCCCCACACCGCTCCACATTTCCCACATCGCTCCACATTGCCCCACACCGCTCCACACCGCTCCACGCGTTCCACGACGCCTCACACCGCCCCACATCGCGTCACACCACCCACACCGCTCCCCGTATACACAATTCGCTTCACATCGTCCCACACCGCTCCCCCCTCCCCCATCGTGCCACTTCCCCACATCTCGCCACACTGCCCCGTAACGCGCCAAAACCCACTATAAAGCGTCAAAAATGTAAACGTAAATCTTTATTTATGTTTGTGTTCCTCTTTCATTACACTGTATCGAAGAATTCTTTCGACGTACGAATTATGATGTATTAAAAACATTCTGTTTTCAATTTCTAAGTATGTAGAAAAATTATAATACCAAGTTCATTATTATGTTCAAATTATGGAATATTTACTCCGAGTAATTTTACTGTGAATTGATTCTCTCTGACTTTCAAACTGAAGACATCAGAATCCTTCTCATGTCTGGCTGCGCTCCAAGTTATGTGCGAAACTCTACAAATGTATGTTTTATAATGGCGTCCCGAACCTCGCCATTTGTCATCACACCTCCCTGAAGTTTCATGCCGCACATAACCCGAGTCCCGCATTAATTCATTCTCCAACAGCAGCGAACCGCCTCATCGCACCACTGCCTTTCACGATCTGCGCAGCACCAACGCATTGCACCACTGCACCAACGCGCAGCACCGCCACGCATTGTCGCCATACTGCAGCACTACGCTGTCGCAAAGTCTCGCACCATGGAGCCGCGCCACCACTGCGCACCACCACTCCGCCCCGCAGCCGTGAGGTCCGAGCTCGCTTCCCCGCGCGCTCCTAACTGTAAACACCTCGCCATCCATAATGGATGAGGTCAGCCGAGGCCGCGCCGCGCCGAGCAGACGGACACGGCGGATGATGGGATTTGTCGGGGTGGAACACGGAACGTGGAACGTGGAACGTGGAAGCCCGCGGGTGGGACGGGGGTGCGCGGGTGGCGCGCCGCGGGTTGACCGCCCCGTGACAGGCCGACAGGTGGTCGCCTTCCGAGCGCCTTGAACGGCTTTTGAGCAACTTATTGCCCCCCTCCCCCCCCCGTCGGATTGCGACGCCCGCGAGGAGAAAGCCTTTGTACCGTGCCGCTCGCGGCCGTTGTGTATTTTGTCTGGATTTCATGGAATTCCCCCTTAAACAGAGTACACGTCCCGGAGGACTTGGGCGTAAATGTCGGTTGTTCGCCTCGTTGTCAGTTGTTTCGTTGGGGCCGTCACCGTACGTCGTCTGGAGGTAGCAATGGGGATAATAGAACCTCGTGCCGAGGACCGTTATGGAGATAAAAAAAAAGGCTGCGTAGGGATTGTCATCTTGTCCACGGTGACTCAGGCGATGAATATGCCGTTTTGTTATGGGAGAGAGCGAAAAAATCGTACAGGTTTGAAAGGAAATCTCAACAACTTGCTTCGGTATTTGTGAAGTATTTTCTGTCTTTCTTGACAACGATCTTTATTTCTTGATTCCTGCACCGAGATTAGCAACATTACTGTAGACAAAACGACAGTTGTGTCGTGATCAATGTGATTGAGAACAAAGTCATTCCTGGCCCTCCACTTCTCTGTTCCCAAATTCACTTAGCTTTCATTCGGGAAAGATTGTATCACACTTTGGCCCTCAATTTTCAAGGAAAATGACTATTTTCTACACCTCCAGTACGCGATAAGTGTTGAATTTCATTAAACTTGTGGTGAGATTTTAAAAGTTGATAGTGGGATTAAGAAAATGTTAAGGTTATAAAATTATAAATTGGGTGTAACTACTCTTTACAGGATAATGTCTTCGACTTTACTTTTTTGATTAAATTCAAAAGGCCATTTCATTTCACAATTCCCTATTTGTGTCCTCAGAATCCACTTTTTTGCAGCATATATTCATCTCTTCACTGTTTAAAATAATTAATCAAAATTGTCTACCGTTAGTTCAGCTACATAATGAAGTTAATTAACTTCGATTACTATATTGGTGGCCAGATGAAAATGTGCAATTTTACGTAATTTATAAATATGCAGATGCTTGCACAATATTTTTCTTCTAAGTCAAAATGATAAAATCTCCAGCACTTTTCAAAGACCACCCAAAAAGAGTATTTGAGAAAACAACTATTTATATCATTATCGTTCGATTACTTCAAACCTCTTAAAGTAATTAGATGGATTAGATATTTGGATATATGGATTAGATAATTAGATAAAGACTGGATTAGAATTTGTAGAAGATAAGCCCAAAGTACAGAAAAAATACTGTAGCTAAACACGAGTCAAAATTCAAAAGTAATGAATACATGTCAAGAATAATACCAAATAAGCACGTAAAGTGCTATCAAATAGATATAATAAAAATCCGTAGCATTGCTCGCTGTCAGCGGTACAGCAATTATTTTTCGTTGTCCGAAAGCACTCCCGTTCCTTCCGATCTCGCAATGCCTCGCGACGACCGGCTCCCCGCAGTTCGCGCCTCGGAAGCCGGCCTTCCTGTCGCGAGACAGCGCGCGAGCTTCGGACGCGTCCGCAGGACAGCGCCAGTGTCCAGGGCGACCGCGGCGGCGACCGCGACGCCGGGCGTCGGCCGGACGGGCGGGCGGGCGAACGGGCGTCGCGACGCCCGCGGCACTGCCGCGCGCCCTCCCGCCCGCCCGGCCGACATTCCGCTATTACACCAATTAACAGACTTGTATTACTCCCCTTAATTGCAGGCAGCAATCCGATGGCGCGGCTCGATATAAATGCTAATCCTGCGGCGCATGGCCCAGCATACGGCGGGTCTCATTACCGCGCAGCCCCGGGCGGCGTGGACCGGCGCCGCGGCGGTCGCCCCCGCCCCCCTCCGCCCACTGCGCCCCTGTCGCCCGCGTCGCCCGCGTCGCCCCCGTGGCTCGCGACGCCTCCGGCGCCTAACGCGACACCTCCACGAGGTTCCCTACACCTCTTTCCTCTCAGCGTTAGGCCGCGCATCAGAAGTCGCCATTTTGTTGTAACGTCAGTGATTTTTATTACAATCCGCGTACAGACTTTAAATCGTTCTTCAATGCCTTATTTTGCAAATGGATATATAATATTTTTTTAAACTATGAGGTTTATTTGGAATGTTTTTGTTGCTATATTATCAAATAGTGTAGCAATTTTTAATGCTGTTATCTTATATTAATATTTAATCATTTTATTCCATATACTATTATGAGTATGTGTTGTCTTTATAAAAGATTTCGATCGTGGTAATTTTCACCTACAGTACATTCTGTATTACGTAAATATCTTTTAACACTTTGCTTTCTTGTGTTCAAATGAAATTCAATGAGTTTATGTTTCGATACATTTTTTAAATATATTTTCTTAATTTCCCGGCTTATCAGATTAATTGCTTATTATTATACTTACTACATCGACGTTATTGATGAGAGTTTAAAGAAAAGTCTTCGCATTTTTTTCAGTCTCTCCTTTAAGTTGTTGGCGCATACTTTGTAAGTGAATAACTATTTGTAAGTCATTTAATTTTTGTCTAGACTTATCCCAATATTTCTACGGGGTTTCTACGTGTGAGGCCACAACGTGTGTAAGGATATATTGGTTCGGTTACGGCGCGCAAGGGTTGTTCAATTTACGGTTTGAACAACGGAAATGGTCTTATGATGAGCCGGGGTCCTGGTAGGGCAGGTGTTAAGGATCTTAAGAAGGCGATAATGTATCAATTGGGGTGCTTTGAAATACGACACTTAATGTTAATGTTTCCTGTCGAGGAGTATAACTGTTAAAAGAAGACTGTATCAATCCCACCCTAAGTGCTGTTCCTCTAGAAGGCAGTTGTAGGCGACAAAGAAATAAAACGCTTGTAAGACATTTCTGTTAAACTAGTTCTAGTATTAACTTTTTTTACGTAATATTATTGCAACTTTGAATCATTAGTGTATCTGCACATTCAACCACTACATATAAATTGTATATCTAAATCATGCTATCCAGTGAGCGTCATATATTTGAAGGAGTATTTAGTTGCAATTCCTTGTTTTTTAATTGTAGATATTTGCACCTCTCGGTAAATATTTTCTTCAGTGCCCATTAGACACTTTTGTATATACAAGCAGAATACACGTATTATTTTATATTCCCTGCATCACTGCAACTGTGCGTGTGTGTTCACCATGTTGTGAATTCAAAACGCCCTGAAGGAAGAAGTCCTGAAAGAGTCGGCTCGTGACGAATGCCGAGTGGAACCGTCTGTAGAGCAATGAATGAAAGCGTGGTAAACGAGGAAGTGGGTGACGCCATTTTTGCAATTCTCATAACGCCCTGTGCTTTGAGTGATGTATCTATTATTGATGATTTAAAAATTTGCATGTCGCGAGAGGAAGCGAATAATAGAGACGTCCGGCAGTGGAATATCATCAGTGTCTCTGGAAAGATTGAAAACGCTGGCACGAATGGTATCTAGAAGAGTTTAGTTAGAAAACTGACAGTCGTGACAAAATATTAACCTGACAATCCTTAGAAATGATTGATTTTCGAATAAGAAATATAAAGTGTAATGTTTGTGAAAATTCACTTTATGTTGTAAAGCGTTAAACAAAAATAATTAAAAATATATTTACATTGACTTTCAGAAATTGAGTCATTAAATAAAAATATTGAAAATTAATGATCTTTATTACAGTGTGCCGAATCTTTGCGGGAATGGGAAAATAAATATTTTTAAGATGTTTAATAGCTATTCAACTCTCACCACACTAAATATCTGTTATTTACGAGAAAATCGAAGATGTGTGTTAAGATTGTAGGGAGCTAATGCATCTACTTAAACCATATAGTTTTCTACATTGATGCTCATCAGAAAAATACTCATTAAATTTATATTTCATCGCGCATAGTGTGATAGCTGTTTCAAAACTTTTACATAATCCCCAAATTTTTTATGGACCAAAGTTATTATATTTTGTCCCAAAAACGTCATTCTCAATATCGGGAAATATGACTGGAAATTGTCATGAATAACCTCGCAATATTTCAGCTCTCTTTTTGATGAGAATTTTCAGCAACAGCGCTCTGTGATTTTCTTAGTTATTGAGATATTCTATTTTCTTTCAAATCTCTAAAACTCGAAGATCACAAATTCAAAACTTGAAATTTTCAAAACTGCAATATACAAAAATTCAAATGATATACAGTGTATCATCTTCATAATTTTTAATTCAGAAGTGATAATTTTTGGAGAATACTTCAATTTAAATTAACACTAGAGGGCTCTAAGAAAATAACAGACATCGTTAAATATTGTAAACCTTGACAATAGCTGAGATTTATTATCAATCAAACCTGTTATCTGTGTGATACAGGCAGAGTGTCTTTCAATTTTTTCTGTCAATCCACTTACTTTAAAACAAAAAAATCGTGAAAATAATCATTTTTTTTCTTGGAATAGGAAAACTCGCACACTGTCTCTACAAATGTTGTTATTTCTTAACAACAAAATTAATCTGTTTGTGATAACGACAGTGTGTCGTTTAATACTTTACGTAATATCACTATCTTGTAAGAAAAATGCTAATAAATAAGAAATAACTTTCCTACGAACAAGATTAATCCTACGACGGCCATATCTACAACTCATTTGTTTCGAATATTCTTAAGGGACAGTGTAATCCTTAAAGGACGCCAGTCAATAAAAGTAGCTTTTCGTTCCTGTTTGTTTGTGATATGTCGATATAATAGTACAGCATTACGAAAATGTCTCTATACCGTTCGCTGTTATTTCTCGGCATTCCGTGTTGTGTGCCCTGTGGGGCGACTGCGCGTCGTGCGGGGCGTCCCGGCGGCCCGGGGCGTCGCGGCGCTGGAACGACGCGCCGTGTCGCCCGCCCGCCCGACGGCGGCGGCGGCGGCGGGGGCCGACGGCGCGACGGCGGATTACGCGCTGGGTGAACGCCCGGCTCATGACTATGCGATCGGCGTTGACTTGTAAATGGCCGCGCTGGCGTGTGTAACGGTGCGGAGGGCGGACGCCGCCGACGCCGACGGCGACGTGGTCGCCGCGGGGCGCCGCGTGGGCGCGACCCCGGGCGGTGGCGCCGCGGCGGTGGCGTCGCGCTGACGAGACGTCGCTCAAGCGGGCAGGGACCGTGCGAAGCGACCGGAGAACTTCGCGGTGAAATAGCGTTTCTATTGGGTTAACTCGAGAGTGTAAACAAGATCATTGGTTAAGAAGCAAAAGCGTGACTACATGAAAGGCGTGCATGTACGACGGTGAGTTACGTTTGATTAGTGCACTTATGTGGATACGTTTCACCGTGAATGCTGTATGCATTCTTTATAAATTTATGTTTGTAAGAAAATACAATAATTTCCATCAGTGGAGCGTCGTTCCCATCTTAATCAGCATATTCAGAAGCTAACGGCCCTGAGCAGTTCTTTCCTACACTACGAAAGAAAATATATCTCTGGTCTCCAATCTTACATAGAATTGTATGTAGGATGAAATTATTATATAGGCTTCACAACTCCGTAAAAACAAATCTTCTTTCAGTCTTTGCTTCACTTCAATTTGTTACAAAGTTAAACAGATAAACTGCGTAAACTGTTTGTGACGTTGCATCTATTGAAACTGAATGCAAGATTTGTCATTGATGTGACATTGTAATCATCAAAAAATGACGTTTTCATACATTTTTTTGTGTAGATAGAATTTTTGGAGTACAATGTTACTCTAAATTGACACTGAAACACACCTGAAAAGACTCGTAAACATCCCCCCCCCCTATTTATGAACAGAATCTACGGATTTTTTTCGGTCTCCTCAAATTATAGTAACATTCGTATAAATAATATCCATAACAGCTGAGTAACACTTCTGACAATTTAACCTTCACGAGATGTTTGTGGGGCGCTAGCTGTGGCGACGTAGTTACGTACTCATATATGTACCAATGACTTATGTATGAATCGCTGGCCATTGAGCAGTGGTATGGAGATGGATGCGGAAATCAGCTGTTCCGTCGGAAGGTCAAATGTCAATGCAAGGACGTAAGAGTGAGGTTACTAACCTTATGTCCAGTGCTGATAGTTCGGATTACTGATGAGTAATAAATAAAATTCTGGAAATATTCCTTTGCTTCAAGAAATCGACAAATGAGTTTCAATAACAGAATCGATAGTTTATCTACCACTTTATGATATTTTTTATTTGCATCAAAATTTGAGTTAAATATCGTTTAAAAGTCGTATTTCTTCGGTGAATAAAAATTACAATTTTGTGTTACAGATAGAGAGTAACACACAACTATTTTTTTCTCTTCAAACTCAATGCCATTTTCTCAGAAAAATGTAATCAAACAATTGCCATGCCATGGGAACACCTTTGTCATAAACATTATTTTTTTTAGAAAATTATTCAGAAAATTTTAAGTATTCTAAAATTAAACGAAAATAGTTTTCACTTCTATTAAACAAATGCGAGTTTAGTTCCCCAGCGTTGAAAACTAGCAACTATATAGAAACGCCATGTACTCCTTCACGGGTCATGAGGTTTATTCCAAATTACTGGCAGCGCTTGAGGCATCTCAAGGCAGTTCAGATGGGAGCACTGCCGCGCTCTCGCGGCGGAGGCGGCGAGATGAAAAGGGGGCGTGGCATCGACGGATTCCGAAGGCGCGGGCGACATGGGAATTCGCTCGGTCCTCGTCCGGTCCACGGCCCCCGGACGGGCACCTGGCGCGTCGGCGGCTGCCAGTGGGATTGGATTCTTCCGAGGCAGATAGCGGCTTGATCCTCTTCCACGGTCGGCGCGTTTGTTTACTCTTTGGAATCCACGCCTCCGTCGACGGCGACGTTGGTGGATGAGAGCCGGGCTCGTTACCTACCCACCGGGAAGTGAAGTATTTTTACTCCGGATGTAGGAGATGCGGGCTCAGGAAGGGGGATAACTGTGAAGACCCGACGCGTGGTTTCACACGGAACATTTTCTTTCTACGGCCACGACGATCCAATTAAAGCGAGCCGTCGAGAGGTTTTTTGAGCAAAGATGAAACATTTTTGAACTCGCCGTGAATTTGTTTTCCCAGTGAATGAAATATTCCCACCTGCTGCTGTCGTTGTCCGGAAAAGAGAATTTTTGGACGAGGCGTTTTCAACATTCACCACGTTCCTACACGTTCAGTTATATCTGTAATGAATGTTAATGCAAGTTCTTTGTTCCCCTTATTATAGAAACACGCCGATGTGCGTAACTGGTTATCGTGTCATTACACTAAATCTTTTTAATAACAACGCTTGTTTGCGTTCACCTGGTAGATGATAGGAATTTAAGCTTTTTTTGCGGCGTTGTACTAGTCGTCGTTCGCTCGTAAGATGGCAAAGGACGATAAAAATGGCGGTCCGCTTTTCGGAAGATTCACCAAATTGTGCGCGGCAGAAAGCAAGGTGTGATGAACACGGGGGCTCGATGCGTCCTCATTTGCATGAGTGGGAGGGTGGGGGCGCAGACCCCTCGTTTCCGGGCCCCAACGACTCCAAATTAGGGCGCATGTTAATATAATTAGAAAACTGCGCCCATCACTGGAGGATTTCGACCACGTCCCGTGGCGCTTGATGCGGGGTTGCGCGCCCGTATTTAAGATCGCTGATTACTACTGCTCAAGCATCTGCATGCCACCGTGCAACTTTTCGTGGCCCGGCTACAACGTTGTTTCGTAATTGTGAGGTTTGGGTTTACAAACAGAGCACCGCGATAGTCAGCACACCGCCTTGTCAACCGCGGCAGCGAAAGAAGGTTCGCCTCGTGTCGGTAACAAGGCAGCTCCACGCACAGCTGTCCGGATTTAGCTTAATTATACGGTAGGCATTTCCTGGCAAACACAGGCAGGTTAGCGTAATTGGGGTTTTAAAGGATCGGAATTATATAAAGTAAGGCAGCGTCGGGTCGCTGGGTCTGATAACACATGTAAGGGAATTAACATGGCGGACGGCATTAGGGTGCAGCTGTGGCTACTCGACGCGCTCTGGTGTGAGGTGGCTGGCTCGAAATTTGAAGACGCGTTTGTGAGGCGCCCTGGCAGCAAGCCGCTAAGTCTAATCCTTTTCGAACTGTGAGCAGCGAAGCCTCACCAACTTATCTCTTCGTCACAATTGTCCGTTTCCTTTCCGTTAATTGCTCGTCTTTTATTTTATTAACTTCGTTTCCCCACAGCTTTGAGACCTGACATTACTCTACGCTGAACTGAGAGAACACAAACTTCCTCAAAATGACGAAATAATTCAGAGGAAGTATACAGCTACTGAACCTAATGTTTTGCTTAGCTTAGCAAGATAGGGCAAATAGATGATTATGTGGACATGAAAACACCGGTTCTTATGTTTTGCGACTGCCTTCAATGGAGCGTGAAATTGTTATTCCCGTTACTCGATTTCTTAGTTGTGAAACCTATCAGCACCTCATGCTACCCTAATAAACAGTAGACACATTCAATTAATGAGCAACATGTTTGCAAGGAGTGTGAAAAAAAACAGTATGTAGTCGGTGCACTTACGAGCTGGGTAAGGCAAACTTTCATGCAAGTTGCGTATAATTTTTGCTTTACATGTTGTACTTCAAGTTATTGAATTGAAAGACTATCGTCAAACATTCTTCCTAGATAGAATTATAGGTTGTAATTTAAGAGAAAATGTTTAATAAAACGGAGGCCAGAAGAAAAATGTCATCACTGCTGAGATTAAGTGCTTCCTATATGTGTTCTTAAGATATTTTATTACCTGAAAAAAATAGTAATATTTTAGGACACATTGAAGAGTATCTTGCATTAAATGGTTGTAAATTATCTTCTAAGTCATATCTTAACATTGTTTTCATTAAAAGTATACACTGATCAATTGTAGAGAAAATACTATAATACATCTTTTTTGCATTCCTGATAAATAGTAAGAGAATGATTGCCTTTTCTACTTAAAGCTTACGCCATCACATTACGAATAAAAAACATAGAATGCCGGTAACATTTACATGATTCGTAATATTAAAATATTAATACAATTAAATTAGTGAAAATTTATACTAGTTATTATGGAATTAGTTGATGTACGTGGTGGAGAAGAGGAAATTACTTCATATTGAAGGTACAATAATAATATAAAGCTAATGATTTGGTAGTTATAAAGCGACCTAAAATAAATAAGTAAACAATAATTTACTTTCGCACGAAAGTTACTGTATTCTATGTAATAGAAAATGTATTTGTTATTTATAAAGCGATACACAACATTAAAATTCTTCTTTAAAATTAGTGAGCACAAAATATGAATATAATTTAATTATATTATCAATATGTGATTAATCGACGATAGGCCGATACTGTTGTACTAGACAATGGCATAGAAAAAATGAAATAACCATTCACCATTAAACATAGTTTGAAGCTCTGACAATCTCGTCACGCAGCCCCGCCATCGGGCGCCATCTCCGCGAGTGACCTTAGCACAATGGCTTCGTAAGCAGATGCAAATCTCGCTCCCGCTCGGGGCGCGTTCCGGGTCCTGCATCGCGCATCCCGCCCAAACATCTTCGGCTCCAGGGAGGTCTTCTCAAGGAAGCTGCATGCCTGTAACCAGTTCCGTTCCCTCGTCTCCCTCTATCTGCGCCCGGGGCCCGCGCCGCGTGTTTAATATGCGGCGCCGGCGGCGCGAACGGCGCAGGCGCAGGCCCCGTGCGTGAGCAATGGCGTGCGTGAGTGCGAACTGCCGCCCTGCCGCGCCGCGCGGACGCCGCTGTTCGTCCTCCGTCCGAACGCGTCCTCCCTCCCGGCCTCTCCATTTGCATAAACACACCGCGAGTATTATTAAATTGTACGTGGCGATCGTCGCCGTGTTGGCTGCAATAATGAACTCCGCTTCCTCATATATATTTCCGACGTCTGGTTTTTCGGTACCGAACGCACGCACAGTAGTGGTGAGGCTTAAACCAATAGGGTATTAACATTTATATTCACGTACGTCGTGGTTTATGATTTAAACCGCGCTGTCTGGTATGCTGAAATTATAAGGGACAATATAATTACTGAAGAAAAACCTACAGGCCTATAACTCAAGTGTTCATTTAAATTCTCTTGTGTTGTGTGCGTGTTAGATACGGAGGTTTCGCAGCTTGTGGGTTTGCTATGGAACGCCAACCGATTAGCAATTTGTTGTTCAAGAGGGGGTCGTTGGCGCGAGGGGGTTGAAGGCGTCCCGAATAGAGCCGGTTTCAGGCTAAAGTCCTAAATATGCACTCCACAATGACGCTTACAGTTGCACATGTTACTTACAAACACGTCGTTGACCAGTACTGAATGCAAATTATAATGTTGATGAATTACTCTGGAACTACACGAAAATTTCTGTTCTAGATGTGGGAACAGTTTTGTAATAATTGTTTTAAGAATGTGATAAAATATGTGGGAGAAAAAAATTAACTTTCATATTTAAAATCATTAACATTTAAAAAAAATAAGTGTTCACTTTTAAATTGTAGGAATTGTGTTTATTTAAACACAAAAGCATTATTTGTGAATTTTTTATCACTATTTGTAATATTAAAGAGGAAATACTCGAAATAACTTTATTTTACAATTATTTAAACTAGAAAAGCTTTAGAAAATACGGCTTTTTTATAAATTTTAAAGCACCCTGTGCAAACTGAATTAGTTGTACTTCCTCTGTAACTGCATGAGCCAGGAAAGAAATCGTTCGAAGAAAGATTTATTTGTGATGTTCAGGAACTGAACAACCTCGATTTATAGTTCATGGGCTATAAAAGCAGGTTCCATCAACATAAAAGGCCTACAGGCGTTATGCATCCTAGAACAAGCTTTGATGACATACGCCAGAAGAGAACCGGGATAAGCAGGAACATACAACCATGCCCTGAATTGCAAGTGTCCACTAAACTTTCGAGTCAATGAAGGCCACATATAAATCCCACAAACTATTACGAACTGCAAAACTAGACCTGTTTATTTAGTTCTATGTAGTCAGTCTCATGTGACTGTAAATCAGTGCAAAAAATATTACATTGTCAATAAAGTTAATGAACATTAATTAATATAACAATTTAAAAATTAAATATTTTGCCGAATAATTTTTAAATATATTTCATTTAATCCTTGGTTACAGTTTTTTACTGTTCGGTTTCAAAGAAGTCTTCACTCAAAAAGAGTATATATATATTTAGTCGTAAAAGATTTCATTATTTTCTGGCATCAAGTTTTATTCACAGTGAATGTTTTCAGTATTGACGAGGATAAATATTTTCAGTTTGGCATCACAAACATATTTATTGGAAACACATTAAAAATTCCTTTTATTTATTTTCATTATAATGGCAAATAGGGTCGTCGTAAAGCATTGTCAATGTATAGGATACTAAATACTCGTAACGCTGTAGAAATATGTTTTCTTGAGGCGCACGTTAAGATTTTCCTTTATTTGTGGCGCAGGAGTTGTTGATAGAGAATCCGCCGTCAATGGGAGGTTCCACTTTGCTAATCGCCGATATTGAAAGCAGCAGGCATTCGAGCCGTGCGTGTCGGGCGGGGGAGTGGGAGTGGGAGTGGGGAGCGCGCGAGGGGCGTGGCTTGGCGCTTGGCTTCCTTGCGCTCCCCGCCCCCGGTTGGCCGGCGCCTGCCACTTCCGCTCCCCCTCCCCCTTCCACCGCCGACCTCGCGCCGCCTGCGGGCCCAGGAGGGGGGCGGGGAGACGACGCGACGCGCCGCGCCGCGGACGCGACGTCATTAGCATATTTGTGGAGGCCCTGTGCGTTCCTGCGGGACGCGCCGCCGTTGAGCGCGGGGGCTTCGGACCCCCTGGGGGGCCCGCGCGCCCATCCCCTCTCCGCGTTTACTACCTGCGACCCGGATCTTCGTCTTTTTTTGCGTAACCCCTTGACTTCATTTTTGTGACATTACTCGCGCTGCTTCGGGGGAAATTTTCTATTACGGTTAACAGTGGTTGGTAAAGATGCGATTGGCAAAAATTGCTGAGAGCAACGTCTATATGCTCGGCCAATTATTTGCCTTAGTTATTTGAAGAAAAGAAAGGAAGAATATGAAAAAAAACATTTAAACTTTTTCGCTTAGTTCATTGGAAATAAAACTCGTGGGTAGCGGATAAAAGTACCACATAAACATTTTTAACACGAGAAGAATAGCATCGGGAAACTTTGCTGTCTTTCTTCAATACTTTTCTTATATGATAACTTAAATTCAGATCGTTTATTTCTAAAATTACAGGCAGAAAATAGGGAACAGTTCTTCCTACTTCTTATTCACTTCAATTTTTCATTTGCACCCGACAAGACAATGACCTTTTAAGGCGCCCGCGGGTGAAGAATCGTAACAAGACCAAATTACACACCTACAAGCTAGGCATTAAATTACCTGAGTAACCTAAGTAGCAGAGGTCGTAATGAGATATTATTTAGGCTGAGAGGGAAGGCGCAGATTATCGCCGAGCGCTGCGCTCGCTAATCCCGCCCGATTGCAGCTGCCCCGCTCGCCCTCGCAGCGCGGGAGCGGCCTCCGACACTGACCTAGGGCTGTGGACATCCGCGGCCGCGGGGCCGCGAAACGCGCGCGAGGCCTCGCGAAGGCCGAGCGCCGCCGGCGACGGAATTTAGGTTTGCGCGGCTGATTCACGCCCGGGCGTATGCGTCGTCGCGCACACCGCGCGCAAAAAGCCGCCAGGCGCCAAAGCGGCGGCCGGGCCGTCGCCGTCTCGTCAGAATGTATTTCTTGCATCGGCCAGAAGCGGACAGTATTGCGATTCAAGTTTCTGGTTCTTTCCGCGGTGCGGAAGAGTGGGAACGGGAGGAGGAGGAGGGGGCCGGCGCAAGGGGAGGGGAGGCGCTCAGGGTGGGAGGGGTGGGGGCCTGGGATGCCTGCGGGGACCGAAGCAGGAAGCTAAGAGAGTGGGTAGCGACCATTCAGGTTCGTTTTTTGTGGCGCGCGAGCGAGCGGGCGAGCGGCCGTCACACATAACACATCCACACGGGCAGACAGGCAGGCGGCGACGGAGGCGGCGGCGGCGGCGGCGGCGGCGCGCGACGGCGGAGGCGGCGGCGGCGGGCCCCCCTCCCCGACGATGACGAGCTCGCGCGCGCTTGTTGCAGGACGACTTCCTCCGCTGGCGGCGCCCCTCTGCTGAAAGCCACCAATGGGCTGCCGGGCGGGGCGGGCCTGGAGCTCGTGGCTCCTCCCAACTCGGCGGCCGAACTGCAAGGCCTGTTCTTGCAGCAGACGCAGCAGCAGCAGCAGCAACAGTCGCTGGCGCAGCACTCGGTCCACTTGTCGGGCGCCCCGGCGCCGCCTCAGCCCCAACACGCGCAGCAGCCCCAAGCGGGCGGCCAACCCCAGCAGCAGGTGGTGGTGAAGCGCGAGCCCGAGGACCTGAGCCACCACCGCCACAAGGCGGGCACGGCGTCGCCGCCCATCATCCTCAACAAGGCTCAACAGCAGCAGCAGCAGCAGGCGCACGCGCTGTCGCGCCACCACAAGCTCGTGTTGGTGGCCAATGGGGCGGCCGGTCACCACCAGCAGGACCTGGTGGACGTGAAAGAGGAGACGCACCGCGGCCTGGGGAGCCCGCAGCACGGCTCCCGCTCCATCAACGGCACGCCGTCGTCCACGTCGTCCTTGCTGGCGACGGACGGCGGAGGCCCCATCACGCCCGAGCTCATCGCCGCCGACCTCAAGAGCTCCGGGGGCATGTACGGCACCGCGCAGATCTTCCCCATGGGGGCCGGCGGCGGCGGCGGCCAGCACCACAGCGGCACCCCGTCGCCCATCCCGTACTCGGAGCACGGCGCCGTCGTGCAGTACTCGTCGGCCGGGCTGACGTCGAGCGCGGGCGCCGGCGCGTACGTGACGGCGGCGA
This sequence comes from Gryllus longicercus, assembly GCA_038098605.1. NCBI lineage: Eukaryota > Metazoa > Arthropoda > Insecta > Orthoptera > Gryllidae > Gryllus > Gryllus longicercus. The sequence goes on along the minus strand of JAZDUA010000047.1, from coordinate 3,264,710 downwards.
CGGCGGGCGCGCTGCGCGCCACGTCGTCGGTGGCGGCGGCCGCGGCGCCCGCCGCCTTCGCCGTGTCGCCCGACGCCTACTACGGCGAGTACTTCGCGACGGAGCGCGGGTACGCGCCCGTGCGCCAGCAGCAGCAGCAGATCCCGGCGTACGCGGAGAGCCCCGAGGGCCCGGGCGCCGGCGCCGGCGCGGCCGCCGCCGCGGGCAACGCCGCCTTCGTGGAGCGCTACGTGCGCCAGAACAGCGCCTTCAGCAAGAGCGCCGGGCTGGCGGGCGCCGCGGGCGGCGGCCTCTCCGTCGACCTGCCGTCGCCCGACAGCGGCATCGGCACCGAGTCCATCACCCCTCGCGACCAGGCCGCGCTGCAACAGGTAGGTGGGCGGCGCCCGGAGAGCGACGATGTGTGCTTGTGGATGTGCTCCGTGCAGTGACAACCTCTCCGCTGAAAAGCTTAACGCCGTGGCTGACAGGCGGACGTGTCCTTCGTGTCAAATTGCGCCGAAAATGTTAAGTTCGGTGTCAACCAGTATTAGTGCGTGTCGTGCAGTGACAGTTCGTTCCGAAATTCTACGTTGTACGAAGACGTTACGAGAACGCATAAACACTTTTTTCGAATAGGAAAAAAAAAGAAATTCAGCTTTTGATTTGTCTTCAAGTCTCGATAATTCAATCACGTGAGAAACTTCCTTCTCCTGTTTTCAGTGCTCATTACGTTCTATCTGCTTTGTATCTGTAAATGCTAGAAAATTAGGTAAGAATTCCTGTGATTCCGCGAAAAAAAGTTGTAAAGTGACCGTTGCATAAAGTGCTAAATCGTCAAGTTATTTATTAAAGTATTAGCTATCTTCTGATGAAATAAAAAAATTGCAATTGTGCACATATATGCAATTATGAAAAAAACACATTTTCAAAAAACTGTATTTTTCACTCAATGTATTAACTAGTTAGATTGGTCTAGCGCAACCGAAATAATTCATTAAAAATTCAAATTAAAAATATTCAGCATGTACCGCATGCGATTTCTAACACTTCACAAAAGAATCTATCTTGCGTCTGAAAACATCTTCGCAACCGCAAAAAGCGAAGTTCGTGCGTCAATAGCCCCTCCAACTCGCAGTGTGTTGCACACTATAATTTACTACCAGCCACCCTCTAACTCGCGCAGCGGCGCGATCGGGGGCATAAAGATCAGCCGCGATACCGCGCATTACGAAAGCGTCTCGTAAACAAGTCAAAGTGTCTGAAACGGCGTTCTATTGAGACGGTCGACCGTTCCGGACCGTAATATATCGCTTCAACACTCGCGAGCATTTATATAATCTGCGCTGAAGAATATTCCATCTCGGTGTATAAAGTATGGAAATCAGTGCAACAGGTGTTGCTTAAAGGACACGTCTGTTGGACTTGCGGACTTTATTCAAAGAGCAGCGACAGAAAGACACACAATAGAGCAGAAGGGGCCCGCGTTGGCGCGCAGGCGTGCGTTAGAAGTTGTCCCTCCGAGGTAGAACTGGCTTGAGGGCGGTCAGGGATTGTGCGACGAACGTGTTCAGAAAGTTCATATGAGGATGCGTCGACGTGAGTTGAATGAAAACGTCTTCCAGCTATTTCTTAAATTCAGTTTACGGAAGTTGCGGAAATGTTATGTCAAATGTATACCAAATGTTGCGTGAAATACAATTTGAAGGTGTGCTGAATAATTTTTCGTTGTGCATAATAAAACGATAAAAACATATTATAGCATATATTTTAAACTAGAAATCTCAAAATTGCAGGTTACTTGGCACTTCAAAAAAATTCGTCACTCACTTGAGCGTGTACGTTTGTTTGTACGTTGGATTCGCAACGACGAGTGATGACTTTCTATTTAGTGTGTCGTTTTTCACGTTTATCATAATAATGGGAAAAGTATTTTGGTTCTCTTTCTTGCATGTGACATTATATTCTTACAGTTGCAAGTTTATATATTTTATTTGAAGCTGATAAAAAATCATGTTCGTATTCTGATGGATCAAACGACATCAAAAACGTCCGGTTTTCGAAGCAGTGTCAGAACGCGAGATGTTCCAAGGAGTGGGCAGGTGGGTGGGTCTTCTCAAGGCTTTGTCAGGCTCCGTCTTAGCCAGCGTGGCGAGTCGCCAAAATGACCACGCCGTCACTGCGTTTGTCGTTCGTGCGTAGCATTGTCAACGGCGGGAAATTACACGGCTACCGCCGCCACCTAATGACACGCCGCGGCGCGGAGTGGCGCCCTGCGAGCACGTGGGGGCCGGGGAAGCCCCGCCACGCACGATCCGCGGACAATTGCCGCCCGAGGACGCGGGAGGGCGCGGCCGCGCGAGGACCGAGATGCAGAGAGGGCGGGCCGCCTGCGGTCGGGCTGTTTGTGGAGCTGCGGTGCGGTCGGAGGGGAAACCAAATACGTGTAATTCAGGCGACATACGTGCCAATTTCTGAGAAGGGGTTTGTAGAGGGAGAGATGTTTGGGTGTGTGTTGGTTTTTGTGTCGGCTAAAGTGGAGAAAATAAGAAAATGTAAGGGGTGCTGTTTTTTTGGTTTAGTCTTCACTTCTTTGTTTCGGAGAGATGGACACAATCTGTCCTTACCCAAAAGAACAGTGAAGTCGCGGAAGATCGTAATAAAAATAGCGGAAGAAAAGTTTGATTATGGTCACAGAGGTAGTACAAGCAGTACTTACATCTAGCTGAAACGAAACACTTTAAACGAATCTCTTACTTTTATCTTCTATTTTTTAAAAAATTTTCTGGTAGTAAAAGAAACTCACATTTACAATTTTGCAACAAAAGTTCACAAGAATGTATCTGGCTGAGAATATAATCTCGACTCCAATGACTTCTGTCATTTCGACGTAATCCCAAAGATTCTTTTTAATTGCTGGCAAAAATATATTTTTAAATATTCCAAGAATTCAGTACACTTAATAATCTTAATTTTCACGGATCAAGGTATCTCGCAGAAAAAACGAACCCAAAAGTTCAAGAGCAATGCTGTAAATTTTACACAAAGACATATTTCTGGGAGGGACTTTTCTATTCGATACGATGAAATAAAACAGCAACAGGTTTGTTTTCGTTATTGATGTAAACCGCCCGACCGCGTACGTTTGCTGCCTGCTTTGAATTTGCCGCATCTCAGACCTTTCCCGTTTAAATTTTTCCCCTCCAATCTCGTAAGCACATCCCAAGTTAAATATAACATAAACGTACTTCGCCATCTGTTTACGTCCTTAGGGGTTGTGTGGATAATATAGTTATTCAAATTATCGTTCTCCATGTTCTCAAGGCAGGAAATCCTTCAAGATTCCAAACTCTGTAGCTGATTTGCCTTCGCAAATAGTTTTTATTACACTGGAACGAATTTTTCTGATCAATTCTTGCCGAAAATATTCGTTTCGTCCGTATTCAGAATTCGACTAGTGTACGGGTTAGGATAACATTCCCAGAATTAAGAAAACGTTTTCAGAATAAAATTCTCCCCTTAGGTCGCACATACAGTTTTAACTGTTTTTGAGATTAAATAAATAAAAATAAAAGGCCTCCACTCACCCACGCAGAGCATGACCCACGAAAAGCGCTATCTTCGGCGACCTTCCGCGGTTTTGGGGGGCGTCACCCACCCACGCCCTCCTCGCGTGTCGCAGATAGCACGCGCTCGCTCGCACGCACGCACGCTCGCTCGCGGAAGCGCGTCGCGCGGTGGCAGCCGCGGAGGCCGCAGTGGCCTCTTCGGACGCGCGGGTGAAGTGTGGTGAGGATGTGTGCGAAGCAACGCGCTGCATTCGGGTAGCTTCGTTTTGCTTCAGACACTGAGCAACTGACTGATGATGGGCCGCCAGAGCACCGGAAGATTAAGACTTCATTTGACAGACGCAAGAAGCTGATGTTCGTTTTCGATTTAAGTTTTCCAACCGGATTGCTTGTTGTTTGAAAATAATGAAAAAACAACCTCAGGACAGAGAAGATTTTAAACAATGTTTTCGTGTTTCTCAAGAGTGTTTTCAACCATAAATAAAAATATGTTGAGGCGTTTTAATTCGAGATTTGTAGGAATTTTTAGGCCTATTTGTTCCTCAGTATAGTAATATTGCATCTAAAACTTTAACGATCTGGGAAGAATGGTTTAGTAGCAGTTCGGTTTATTGGTTTGTCTTTCAAACATCCGCAAAGCCACGTCAATCTCAGTTCAGTGCCACAGTGACAGCAATCGTAACTCGCGTGAACTCATGGACGAAAAAGGAAGAAGGCGAGCTCGGTTCAACGTTCTACCTTCGAATGTCGCGGGAGGTTGCGCGGTCCACGGACAGGTTCAGCACCACCCTCGTCCCAACCCTTCCGAGGTCGTCAGGTCTGCCCGTCCCCCCTCCTCTCGGCTTTGCCAGCAGGCGGCGGCGGCGGCGGCGGTGGCAGAGGAGGCGCGGCTCCTACTCTGGTAGCAACCTCCGCCGCCGCCGCCGCCGCCAGCAGCTCGCTCCGCGTACGAGCTCGGCGTCGACCCGGCATTAGCATGTGTATGGTACGCGCTGCCGTCATTGTACGAGTGCTGTAGCGGCACTTGCCGCTTGAGTTGTCGCGCGGGGGTGACAGTTCTTGATACGGCCACGACATGCGGGGCTGTTTGTAGGACGGAGAGGTTGTTTCTGTACCCAAGCTGGAATGATGTTTCCCTTTTTCATTAACTATGTATACTATGTTTGTTGAATGGATGTGTAGTGTGTTGAACCACGTTGCAGAATCGTTCACTTTCTTACCCGAACTATGTTTAAAATCAAAACAATTATAAACCTCCTATACAGCTCACAATTATTACACACTATTAAATTGTGAAGGGTTTCTTTAACATTTACTCACACAAATGTCTCTTAACTGGAGAGAGAATTATTTAATGTACTTTCCCAGTAAATGTAGCAAATGAGTTTCTGTAAGTACGAATGTTAAGTCTCGTGTGCAGAATTAGCAAAATGTCACCGAAGTTTCGCACCTACGCTCATCAACAAGTGACCTTATTAGCAATCCAATAACTTCCCGGAACGACTTTTTTGCCATGTCACAATTCCTTCGTATTAATTAGTTCTACATTCAAAGCGCTCTGTCAGTTCTTCGCCGATTACCTCTCGACCACACAGGGCGACTGAAACGAAATTAATAACGACGGCGCGGCGCGGTGCGGCGCGTTGGGAGAGCACGTCACGTGATGAAGGCGGCTCATGAAGCCGCACGCGCGCTCTCCTCCCCCGCGGTTCGCGAGCGTCAATGGAAGCGTGCGGGCGTGAGCGTGCGAGCGTGGCCGAGCCCTTCACGGGCGCTGCAGCGAGCAGAGGTCGCGCCTCGCGGGCGCCGGGCAACAGCCCCGGAACGCCTTCGGAGCCGCTGGGCCAAGTGCGTGGCCGGCCGCTACAGCAGACAGACATCTTGCGTTGGTGTGTATGGGTGCGACGTGGAAGTGTTCCCTGTAAAGGATGTGTGGGAGTAGAGCGGATATTATTGTACAACGAATGCTCACACTCGTAAATAGTCTTCTGAGTTGGTCGTTTTATTGTCGGCTCCTTTGTATGAACGTTTCTGCGACGTTTGCATTCGTATTTGCAAAGTGAGGGTACGTGCTTAGTTTCAAAGTTAAGAAATAAAATTAACAAAAATAATTATTCTAATACTTTGATATTTTTAATATTTCCCATCAATGTAATTAATTCATCTCAAAATATAACATTCATGCCTTGATATCAAATTATTCAAATAACTGTTTTTGTAAACAATGCAAAGGTAATCTGATGAGAGTTAATGTCGACATACCGTTCCGAAAATATTATATTGCTAATTTTAAAATAAAATGAGTACTTCGTACAATAACAATGTAAGTCATGTCAACCGTTAATTACCATCTTGACGGAGAGGAATTTTTATAATTTTCTCACCCTACTGTTCTCACAAAATTGCTTTTATACATTTTGTTGCTTATTTTTCAACACAGCTCAAGCACTTTATGGGAAATTGCGTAATATTTCATAATTGTCTAATATATGAAAATTACACCGTCGTCCCGCAAAGTTTTAAACCAACTCAGATATTACGATTTACTCGGGTTATAAATACGACTCATTCGAGAGAGAAAAAGACCTAAGCAATTTTTGATACACTCCCATCTACGCCCGAAGCAACATTTAGGATTCGCCCATTATTCCGGTAATGAAATTCTCACCCCATCACCTCGTAAACCGCAGTTTACGCTTTTTACGAGAAGCTCTTAAATTAAATTGGAACCCCGTTTTGGGGTCTACCACTCGCCCAGGCAAGACTTCCACCAGAGGGCAAATATGCATCTCAGAACAGCCTGCACTGTCGAATACCCTAACCGCGACCCGGAGCCGCACTAGGGCTATAGAACCCCCAATTTGAAATTCTAACTCGTCCCCGCTAGCGCTGGTTTCGTATAAGAAAAAGGGCGGTCTTTTAAAATTTATTAACCCAAACAATTTGTGAACTTGTGAAACCCCTTTGTGTGTTAAAACACTGAACATTTATCACTCTAATACTGACACATTTTCTCCTGTGCTCTTTCTCCAAATAGCCCCTCCGAGAGGGGGGGCTAGCTTCGTTGTTACGACGCTGAGAAAATGCTAATGAAAATTCCTCGCAGCGTGCTAACACCGCCCGGTCCGAGGACCCGTTTGTTTATTCGCCCGCGCTTTCGGGCATGCACAACAAGGTCCTTTGCGGGAAGATCGGCACGGCAGCTGCAAACCTACCGGGTTACGTCAGGAGCGGACAGGGAGACCCAATGATTTGCACATGCGTTTGCGGGCAATGATGTGACAGGTGGTTGAAATAGGTTTCATTATAATAATTGTAAAACTGTTACATTTGCAAATTCTATACGAAAGTGTGTGCTACGTTTTGGTACCACAAGTATTATTAAATAAATTTTGTAGAAATATCACAATGAAAAATACTCTTTTATTCTGTCATCTATATTATTCGTGCTAATGACATCCAGAAAAAGCTCAGTGTTTTGCGCACACCAGTCTTTTTAACGTTGTTCATTTTCATGATATTCTGCGTGCCATTTATTTAGGATTCTCGGTCAGCCATCGGTGTCTGTACCCTAGGAAACTACTAGCACTGATTCGAGATTCTCCTGATCACAACAGAACTCAGTTTGGCACATTTAGATTCATATTTTTTAACATGCAAGCTTCTGAACGCGTCGCGCCGGGTCGGGTCAAGTGCGTGAGTAGCGCCGACTAGTTCCGCGCGAGCAGAAGTTGCCGCGGGAGACGGGGGCGCGGACAGGGCTCCTGACCGCGGGCGCGCGGCGCCGCAAACAGCTCCGGCGCAAAGAAGTGTCCACCTGCGCCGGCCCGCGGTGGGCGCCCTGACCGCACGAGGCCGGCGTCGCCATTATCGTTTATGCCGGTTACGTGTTCTCGGGGATGGCCTCTGCTCTATCATTACGGATCGCAGCGCCCGCGGCCCGCGGCGGCGGCGGCGGCGGCGGCGGCGGCGGCGGCGGCGGCCCCGTGGCCCCCGACGGCTTCCGGTCCCTCCCGGGCGGCGCGTCTTGGAATTCGCGCCGGCGCTCTGGGAAACGCGCGCAACGGGAGCTGGAGCGAATGGGTGGGGCCGGAGGTCGAATTCTGGTCATTCCTTTTCAAAGCTGAGGAGAAAAAGAACGCGATTGTTTTTTTATTTTATTTTATCTCTTGAAGCATTTGAACTAAGGATGAAATTAAACAAGTTCCAAGAAACAGTGTGATCGCACGCATGCATGCAAATGCGAATGAACATTAGACAGAACTCCAGAGACAGAAATAATCGATGTTCGTGCTATAAAATTTCATGTTATTCAATATATATATATATATATATATATATATATATATATATATATAATTTCGATGAATTTCGAAATTTCGTGTAAAAACGACGAAAGTTTCGTGTTTTCGACGAATTTCGTGTAAAAACGAGTTTATGCTAAGGATGGCTTATTGTATTTTAATAGTATTAATTGTCTTTAATACTGCCAATGTTGCAGACATTCGCTCAAATGTGTCACAATTCATAAAGTTCCGTTCCTATTAACATTTTTTCAAAAACGGTAAAATGTATTTTTCTGCTGTCGAAAGGAGTCAACCACTACAAATGACGCTTGCCAACACATCCGCGGCAAGCCCAAAAAACTAAGTGAACAGACATTAACATAAGTAGCAAAGATTGATGACCTCACCGCCCGAAAACAAAACCATCGGATAACCAGTCAGCACAACAACGCCAACACCCAATTGAATTCCCCAACCGTCAATCGAGCTGCGCTTGCGTCATGATCGCCTTCAGCTCATCGTTCTCGAGCGCCCGCACGCGGGCACGTACACACACACACACAGGCGCTCACACGCGCTCGCACACACGCACCCCTGCGGCGACGCACCTGCAGCGAGCGCCGTCCGCCCACAAAAACGAATCTACCGTTGCGCCTCTGACGCCGCCCGCCGCCCGCCGCCCGCCGCCCGCCGCTGATCTATGGGCCTCGGCCAGAATCCGGCATCCATCTTAGAGCCTGGGCCGGTAGGGGCCAGCGGCGTCGGCGAATACTATATTTTTTATTGTTCCGGTTCCTTAAATAGGTTAATACAAAGCGTATTTTTTTTTTTTTTTGAGGTCCGAATCGGGTTCACGTTTTCGAAATGGTGACTTCTGTCGGTAGGCAGCAGTAGTATTGAAAGTGTCCGAACACCCGCTGAATCGTATTTTTTTTTCTGCACCGGTTCCTGGATTATGTTTCGTCAAGGCGTAAATTTTGATAAGGTTCCAATCCGACGTCTATTTTAGCGCTGGAAAACTCTCGGTCGGTCGATGGACTGCAGCAGAAGCGACAGTTGCAGAGACACCGGCAAATTCTAAATTTTTACTTTTCCGTTCCCTTACATTATCCAAGATGTAATTTTGTTGATGCCTCAATCCAGTGTTCTTCTTGAAGCTTGAAGTCTCTCGGTAGTGCAGCAACATGAAAACCAGCCGTGATCGATCGAATCCTATTTTTTGTCTGTCGCAATTCCTTAAATTGGTCTGAGGCATTTTTATGTTGGGCCCGAATCTGGCGTCTTTTCTGGAGCCTCTGGCGTTCGTCGGCAGGGAGCAGCAGCGTCTAGAGCCACTAAGCATCCGGCCAATCGAAATCTTCCTCCATTCCGGTTCCTTTAATAGGTATGGGTGAATCGTAAATTAATGGTTTCGCGGGAGCTATTCGATCGGAAGCGTGTGTGATAAAGTACGTGATGGACGAATCCACCGTAAATAAAACATATTCATGTAAAAACAAAATATTTTAAATATAATATTGGGATGTAAGTCACTCATTATGATAGCAGTGACTAAATTCACTTAATTTCTTAAATAATGGAATCAAGTATGGTCTAGTCGATAAAACCAGTAAGCTTGACCTCAATTAAAATGGGAACAGGACCGGAGAAAGAAAAAAATTGGTTTTAATTCCAGTTTCGCTCGGGCAACGAGTTCTGCAGCGATTATAATTGAGTTCTTTTGGAGTTGATATTCACACTCGAGGTCTCACTAAATCTTTCCCTCGTTAAGCAGCACACATCAGTTTCTCTCTGATACATACATTTGCGGAATTTTTGTGAATTATTATTTCTATTCTAAACCCGCGTCGAGAACGCGTGCGGATTGCTCGAGTGACAACAAAAAATATATCTAAAAAATAATTTGAGAGCTAAACGGATTCTCGCTCGTCGATCGCATACTTCTCAAATCAGATCGCTAGCGTGGGTGTCCATCTGGAAGTCGTCTGCTTCTGACTCCAGAAGGCGCCAGCCCGGTGGCGACGTGGGGTGCGGCGGGCGACGTCGTGCCGCGGCGGCTGATTAGCATACGCGAAGCCTCCCCGGCCACCGCCGCCGCCGCCCAACTGAGTTACTGCTGGAGAGCCGCCGTTCTAATTGGCCTACATACCGCGGCCAGCAGTCGCCGCGGCGCGCCGTCCGTGTGTCCCATCGGTCGCGGCGGCTGTGGCGGCGGCGGCGGCGGCGCCCGTGCGTGGCTTTCCAACAGCGGCGGCGGCGGCGGCGGCGGCGGCGGCGGCGGCGACGACCCGCCAGACCTCCGGGCACGCACCGGCGAACGTTGACGCAGCTGGGAGGAACCGCCAGCCGCCTGGCTTGGGCCCGATCGCGTGGAAAATTTGTGGTCGCTCCGGAGGAAATTCCTAAAATAGTTTGTGGGGGTCCTTTGTTTTGGACTGGACAATAAGAACAAATATAGAACTTGCGATTTCTTTTCGCTTGTTAAACGAGATGTTCCTGTACGGCTGAAGTGCTGACTATTGAAATATGTCTACTTCTGATTGTCGTCTTAGAAAATTTGAGCGAAGAGAAACTGTAGCATTCTTTAAAAATTACGCCGATACATTTCCGGCAATCTAGATATAATGATTTGGTCAGTTGATTATTTATTACACCATACCAAACAAAATCACGCCTTTATTTAGACTCGAAAACAGTGTAATAGAAATACTAACAATCTACTAATACATGGTACCAATAACGACCTGAATATTATGCTAGGGTAAACAAAAACAACACTTTACATGCAAGGTATAAACTGTAGATATCTTTCCAATACGCAACTGCGCCGCCTGTTTGTGCATGCTCTGACGTTTTAATTGATTTAGAACATATCTCGATTGCTTCCGCCTCCTAGGTCGTCTTGTGTGATCTTTTTTCCTTCACAGATCGCAAAATAAAGAAAATGATTAGTAAACTAGTAATTTCGTTTTCTTCTGTTGAATTAGGCTCCCCTTTAAGTATGCAACGTAATTTTTCCTCTAACTGTATTCCAACTCGATCAAATTACAGAGGAAACTAGGAGTTCAGTGCACTCACGCGAAAATGCTTCACAAGTGGAGTTGCTGCAAGCGAGCGTGGAGCAACTATTCGCCAAGTCATTGTACATCAAGTCGTGTCGAGCTTTCTCCACACCATCAATATGAATAATCGCCGACCATTTGTTTGATCGGACGGCAGACACTTGTCGGACACTTCCTTCCCAAACGCACGGACGGATTTCAGGGCCCGCCTCGCCACGATCGCGGGCCGTCTGCGGACGAGAGCAGACGGGAGGGTGGGTCGGTCCAAACCCGTCACAGTCTCTTCCCTTCACCGAAGCTGCACCCTCGCAGGAGAAAGCCTGGGGCCGCACGCGGGTCTTCCCCCTGCGTTACATCACCGGCCGGCGCAGCGGCCTAATGGGCCGGCCTGCGTGATCCGGGGCGTATGAGCCGTAAAATGGAATTACGCTGTTTCTCGTGGCTGACGACGCATCCTTTTTGGTCGCAGCTTTTTTCTTCTTCTTCTTCTTCTTTTCACTCTCCGCTCATCTCCACGAGAGCGAAACCGCGTCGTGAGATCATTGCTAGACCACGCGCCGCGACGGTTACGAAATCGAGCGGTTTTTTTTTCTTTTTACTTCTTCGTTTAAACGATAATGTAGTTTACGCGATTGCTGACTTTTAAGTCGAAAGTTGCGCCATTGCGTAAGAGTGCGAGTATGTCCGCGACTTTTAAATTTAATTGGCGCGAGCAATCGAACCGATCAGGCGAAATTGTTACTACCGTCCTTTAGAAGCTTCGTAATTTTTTTCTGGACATCGCGATCTCCGTTTCGTTCCTTGAAATTCGCGCGCCCGTGTAGTCGAGTCGGTGCGTCTTGTTGTCCTTATGCGGAGGTCGAAAAGCCAAGTGAGGGGTAAGAAACGCGTGTTTGTGGTAGTCAAACGTTTGTACGGGACTTACGAAAGTAATTGAGGATCGTGCGAATAGCGCGAGTGTTTGATGCTGGACAGAACATTGGAGAAATACCACACACATAAACACGCGGAATGGTATGCAGTATTCTCTAGAAAATATTAGTCGTTCATCCGACAAATACAGTTGTTTGTATAACTTGTTTTCGCTTGTAGCAGGAGACAACTAGAAAAATGTTTGACTCAGTAATTGCACCTTCCATCAACGCGATCGGCTTGAATAAAAGCCCCTTTTCAGGAGTTCATAGTTGTAATTCATTTACTTCGCCTTGCAATACTTAACTAAAATGAAAGTAAACATTAAAAATTGCCATTAGTATACAAAGCTTTAGTCGGATAAATATATCTCTTCGTCCATTTCCGAGTAAAGGCAAACATAAATTAGCTAATTCTACCAACAATAAATCGTTTTGTCTCGACAACGGAAATGTTTTAATTGTTAATCATTTATTCAATTTTCAATCCACATTTTAACACACGTAGGTTAAAATATTGCGTCCCTTGTTTCTTCTAAACGTTTCGTGCAGTTCAAGAAGCTGAACGTGCAGTTCGGCACAGCTTTCCATTATCTGACATCTAGAGAAGTGGACACTGCTATCACTTTAATCAAACTGCAGTTACTACTGCTATCATTTTAACTAACAGTTTACTATTAACTTTTAGTTTTAAATAAGTTTTAGTTATTTATTTTTAAACTAACAGTTACTACTGCTATCATTTTAATTAAATTGCTCCCTCAAATAACAACATACTGTGCGTTTTGGTAGCTCAACAACGTTCACTCACTAGGCGTGACTTTGTTCGAGCAGTCGTAGTCACCTTCGCCCCCCCCCCCACGCACACACACACAGCTGCGCGTAGGAGTCGGCCACGCCCAGCAGGACAGCCGCACGGACGGGCGACCGAGAGAAAAATGGCCTATCGCACTACGCACAGTGGCCATCTCAGCCCCCAGACAAATTTGCGCAATTATTTGAGCGCACCGAGCCCAGTAGGCGTGCACACCGAGGGAGCCGTTTCGATAATAAATTTTCATTTTGACAAATTACCATTAATTCCGAGCATTAATATGCAGCACATCAGCATTCATACTGGAGAGAATCACTTTCCTGTAGCACAGCGTCGCCGCTCTCATACATATTCAGTGGGCGAGCGGGCGGGCGGTGGCGGTGGGAGGGCGAAGTGGACGGCGAGCGGCGGTGGAGGTGGAGGCGGAGGCGTGGAGGGTGGAGGGTGGAGCAGGGTGGATGTGGAGGTGTGCGGACTGTCGCCCCTACTAGCATAAGGCGTCGCTTTGGGCGACTGCCCGTCTGCCGACCTCGCGCCCAACGCAGAGGGCCACGAAGTAGGCTCTTCTGTCTCGCTGGCTCTTGAGAGACCAGCTGTCTCCTGCTGCCGACTCTGTATTTAGCAGAAGGGATGTTCTTTGGTCGTATTCATGGTGTAGCTATGTTGCTTAATAAGGATAGTCGCATGCTGGTACAGCTGTGCGGTATTGAGAATATATCCCTTTATAATGAGGACTAAAGTGCTCGTCTAAATTGCATATTGAAACAGGACCTCTTGAAACTTTATAACTATTTAAGAAGTTAAGTACACGAACATACTATGAAAATTAAACTTTCCACATATGGCTGAAACATGACTTTGGCCAATTAAGATTTCAATCGAAATTTTAAGTTACGACAATATTGATAGAAACATTGAACAAAAAACACACAAAAACAATGAACGAGCTTGAAAAAAATATAAGTCGGTAGTTTATTGCAACTATTGACGCGAACAATCATAAAAGAATTGTAGACACATTCGGTGTATAGATCCACTTTACATTCGGCCCTCCGCTGTCATGTTTTCTATTTGCAACCGCACCCCTAGCCCACTCCCTGCCAAATAGATTCCATCGCCCTCGTCGACACAATGGGCGCGCGCCCCGCAACATCCAACCACATGCACATTTGAATGTATACACGGACATATACGGTTATGTGTACATATCTATCTATGGCGACGAGGCTGATTTGAATTTCTGATCGATCGGCCGGCGTGACAAAGCTCCCGCCACCGCGGCCTCTCGCGGGGCCCGCGCGCTCGCCGCGTTTGTGTCCGTGTTCTTCTGTCGCTCGCGGCGGGGGAGGGCGGGAGTGGGCGGGGCGGATCCGCGCCGTGGGCGTCCCCGAAGCGTGATTGATTCGGCCCGCGAACCTCGTTCCTCCCCACGCCAGCTGCGCGGCCTGTCGGCGATGCTCTTAAGTTCTCGGAATGCAATCACGTCGTGACTGACGGCACTGTTCGCCTCTTCGGAAAGTCCTTGTCACACGGTTACGTAAGGCGGGTGTGGATGTATTTTAATATTTAGCACTTATTAAAAACAATGCCATTGTAATTACAGAGTGACGGTAATCTTTCGGTCAATCACGTGGCTGAAACAATGCATTGTAATAATGCGGTATTATAAGTCGTTAATAAAGAGATAATTGCTTCGTGCTGAAGTGACATTTCCACTCTTTGTAATAAGTTTGCATTTGAGCAGGCGTATGAGTCAAGCGAAGCGTTAAGAATAAGTATGAGATAGACGAATAGCCGTATGCATAAATAAATATTGCGAAACGCGGTCTAGCGGCTCGGGGAATTTTTCCCGCGCTCAGCGGGGGTAGGGGGGAGGTGTGGATGGAGGGGGGACGTGTGGGAGGAGGTCGTACGCGGGCCAACACTTCGTCTTGGCCCATCCCACCATCTTTCTCCGCATGGCGTGGGATCTCCGAGATCAGCAGCGGTTTCAGCCAAACTCCCTCGTGAAATGTCACCGCAGCGCGGAGGCGGGCGTATATTCGCAGGCGCGATTGCGTCATCGTGAAATGTGAAATTAAAGTTCAGCCTGTCGCACTTTGCGGCGGCGCCAACAGCACCCGCCTCCGCCCCCATCGGCGCCGCCATCGCCTTCGCTGTCTGCCCACATTCTGGCGAGACAGCGTACGAAGAAAGCTGGCCACTTTCTAAAACGTCCGCGAGGTGGGTGTACTATGCCAATAACTTAATTAAATTGGGGTGATGACTTCATGATGGAATTTCTCCGACGCTTCGCTTCTACCGGGTTCATACCTTTTACTTGTTATTTTTTATTATTTATTCATTTTGTGCTGCTGTTTTCTTTTTCTTTCTATTTCGATAAACGCGCACAATGAGGCACTCTGCCGGAGATGTCATGTTTCGTTCTGTGCGGTTGGGTAGGATCCAACGGGCGGTGAAATGCTCGCAACGACGTTGGCGTCTGGACCGTTGTTGGTCGCCGCTCTCTGAAGTCGCCGCCGAGGAAATAGCCTTGTTGGGAAGTCAGAGCGCCAGTCAGCTGCTCGGACAGTCGGGAGACGCTAATAAGTTCACGAGAGTTTCCAGGGGCTTGCTAAGGACAATACGCCCTAAGAGCCTTTCTTTCTAATAACTCTCATAGACATTGCTTCGCTAGCATTTGTCGTTTTGTAGTTTTTTTCGGAACTTAACGTGCCCTCAGTAGAATATACCAAACACAGAGTGAACACAGTTGTCGATTGTTGTAAATTATGTACATCATAACACAATTATGTCTGTGGTAGTCGTGATGATAGTAGTCCTTTAAATGTAATTTTTTTTAGTACTTAGTATTTATTTTGACGCACTATGATTTCGACGTATTAGTAAAACACGCGTAGAAATATTTCACAATCTTTGCTGCCTCACACTTAAGTATACAAAATTTCGAAACTTCACCCTCAGGCATTTCTGGACGTTAATACTATTATTTATTATTTTCGCTGAATGTGTTATCCTCGTTCACAACGTACACTTAACACAGATGTTTTTACTGCCGCATAAAATTTCTTAAGACCTTAATAAATTACACAGTGAGCTCTCAAGTTGTTAGAACGTCCGTGGCCCGTGCCCCCAAGTCGTCATCTAGCACGTCATCACAGGGCCACGAACGCAGCGCCAAGGTGTGTATCGCCAACATCGAGGACGCTCGACTGGAAATCGATGCTGACGACGATGAGAGCGAGAAACTAAATGAGGACGACGAACGGCAAGTAGAAGAGAAGGACGCCTGGCAACCGCAATGACGAGGAAATGAAGGACAAAGATCAACTGTCAAAGGGAGGATCTGCGAAAGAGGTGGTGATAATAACTGCAAGAAGATGAGTGGGATGTCTCTGGCAGGGAATTGACAGTCAGATGGCTGGAAGATGGAAGAAGTAAATAAAAAAGGAGAAATGGCAAGTAATGAGAAGGCAACGGATGTTTAGCTGTAAGCGCATCTACATCTACAATAAAAATTCGAAAAATGTTGCAAGTTTGAATTCGGGTGAGTGTGTTGCCTTGAGATCGGCTATTGCTTCTACGTTCATAGCGAAGATGACCGAAGGCGCGTGTGTCGATGCGGAGCCTGGCGTGTCGGCGGCAGTGGCTGGTGAAAGAAACCCGAGGCCGCCGCCCCGTCTAACGCAGCGAGACATAGTGGCCCCGGGGCGACCCGGGCGCGGCCGAGTGCGGTGGCGGCGATGAGCTCGGAATGTGCGAGCCCACCGCCGCCGCCTTGGGCCTCTAGCCGCCGCTGCCCCTGCGTGGAGTAACGGTCTCTCCCCGCCCCGCCCCGCCCCACCCCACCCTACCCTTCGCTGACCTCTGGCCGGCCCATGTGGAGCACACACAATGCACGCGCCCGCGGGGACAGCCGGCGGCCGAGTGGGAAATGGACGGCACCGCGGGTCGGGTCGCGCGTCTGCGTTCCGCAACTCGCGCTGCTCCACGCCACGCCACGCCACGCCACGCCACGCTACGCTGCCCCGCACCACACCACTCCGCGCCGAATAACGGACAGCCGCGCGAGGAGCGACTTCGACAGACTTGCAACGAGATCGGACAACGTACGAGTACAACTCGTTAATGGGGGCTGGTTGGAGATCAACGTACTGGAGACATACCCCACCCGCACCGTGCGACGACGAATGGGCGGGAGCGGTGCTTTAAAGCCACGACGCGGTGGCTCTTGGTAGCGTCGGGACACGCGGAGACGATGGGCGCTCCTCAGTTCGTGTTATTACCCGCGGGAGGTCGTTAAAAGTGTATTTACGCGTGGAGACCCCAACGCGCGGATAGAAAAGGAACCGCGCTCGACCGCCGCCGGTTGTTGAGAGATAGGTATCGGTGATGGCGATAGCGATCTCGCGAATCGTATCAGGAACGACGGCGGCGTGCCGCAGGCTCACAGGCTTCAGCTGCACCTTCCGCGCGCGCCCGAGAATTCGTGCCCGCGGGCGAGGTCCGGGGTTCATTGCAAGACGACGCGCGGGGCGGGTGAAATTACAGTGATCGGGAGGCCGCGTGGCCGCTCGCAAATGGAAGGGTAGGCCCCGCACGCGCAGGCGCGTGGGGGAGGGGGGCCGGTGCCGCGGCGGCGGAGGCGGCGGTAGTGGACGGCGGACGACGGACGCGTCGGCGGGTCGCCTTCCGTCGTTAACCGGTTCCAAAGCGCCGGAGAGCCGACCTTTGACCCGCGCGGTAGCGGTCCCGGCTGGCCACACGACGTCCCGCTGCCGCAGTCGCGGCGCCGGCGGTTAGTGGCACGTGACCGCGCGCCGCTCACCCTCGCCCCCGCCCCGCCCCCGCCGCGCTGGTCGCAAGTCGCGACGTCGCGCCCTCCGCGACCTCTTGACGCCGCCCGCGCAACCACTGCACTCCGCCGCCGCGCGCCTTCCTCAAGGATGTCACTTGAGATGCACTTGGATCCCGCGTCTGTAAATACCGGCTTTGAACACTATTTGTAGGAGGTAAAGGCACTAGGGGGTACTGTTTTCTGTCTGATCAGAGGATTGTATCGCAGGTATCTACCGTGACCATAGAAGCAACTGGCGTGTGTTTGATTTCCGGGAGGATAGAAATAACACAGCTTCGTGAAGCGTAAAAATTGTTCACATACTCCATAGGATTCTTTTTGGTGCCTTTTCGCGAGAAAAATTTGTGGAAGTCTTGTAGTGACATTTCACGCGTATGCACTTGTGCTACCGGTTTCTTCAGGAATCCTCTAAAACAAGTTTGCTGCTTCTCCCCTTCATAGGCTTCGTGGTAGAACATTAATAAAACTGTTAAGGTGATTCCCGAACTTCTGAGCGTGAGATCGGGTGCTCCAAATACGCTCACAGAAGTTGCGTACTCTCTATTTACGTTTGGCATTTCCCGATAGCACCGGTTCTGGAAATCCACCGCGTACTTTCCAACGTCCCGGAGTCGAATACAAGGAAGGAGTGGGCTGGGTGGTGGAGTTGGGTGCGTTCCTCGCGTATAAAAACCGCGAAGGTGTGCAAGTCCGCGGAGTCGGGAGGAACCTTTCCTGAACCGAGGGGCGCAGTTCCTGGTAGTGAAGGAGACGGGGGGCGGCGGTGGCGGCAGCGGGGGGGGGGCGGTTGCGTCCCACGCACGTGTGCGTCGCGCCTTATGCATGCGATTTAATATTCCCGTCAGGCGGTGGCGGCGGCGTTGGCAAATCCGCTGCTCGGCGGGTGACCCTCCGCCGAGGTCATCCTTCGGCGACCTTGAGGTCATCGCGTAGCGGGTCGCGACCCCGCCGACCTCCCGTGCTTTTGTTTGGCTGGTGCGGGGGCTTGGGAAATGGCAAACTACGACCGCGCCCCTCTCCGCCACCGCCCTCAACACCGCCCTCGGTGCCGCCGCGTCCTCGCGGCTCGCACTCGCGGCCTCGCGACGTACGCACAAAAGGCCTTGATTGACCCCCACGCTTTCGCAGGTACCTCGCGCCCCGGCCCGCCCCATTGTAAGCAGGGACCCTTCCGTTGCTTGTTGTAGCAGACCGTGCACCGTTTCGCGTTTTGTCTCGTTTCTGCACCGCTAGTTTATGAAAAGGTATCTGCATCGCTTTTGCAATTCAAAAATATTCATAAGATATGTGAAAATATTACAATTTATATTACAACTTGCTATGTAAGCAGTGCACCTACTAAATAAACTTTATCCTCTCAGGGATTAGACGGAAATGCCTCGTTTTGTTGTTCTTTTTTCACTATATACACTGCATCCCTGCTTTGCAAACGACGACCTTATCACTTATGAATATTTAGTGCTGTAGTCTTTGCAGACTTCAGTCAACGGAGTGTGCATTGCAAAAACCATCGAGTTCGTTATTTCCGACCAGAAGTGGTAGAGTGCGTCTGACCAGGCGTAAATGGTATTTTGCAACCAGAGGGTCGTGGTCTCCTTTTCTCTTCCTGGAAATAATACGTACTCGCTTCTCAGCGCTCATGGATTGGTTTGAACTTTTCGTGAACTCGACGTTCCTCGGCCTGTGCTCAGTTGCCACCTGACGCAGGACAGCGAGAGTTGCGAAACAAAAACGGTAGCTCTCCTGCAACCTCCACCTGCGTGGCCGACACGCGGCTGCCCCCCCCCCCCGCCCACTCCCTGTCGTGCAAACGAGGTTGACCTGCGTCTACGTCGTGCAGGTCGAGCAGAGTAGTACGTTCTTGGTCACGGACAAGACGTGGCAAGTTGACGCAAAACTTCCATGAAGACTATGTTCACTGAACATGTAACGACATTGGAGACGCGTCGTGCTTATAACAGGGAGTTGTGATTAGGGCGTGAAGAGTAATGTTGACTACATATAAATTCTTCTCAGAGAAATTAATGTATGACTGCAATATCTATTCACTGTCGCTTTGCATATCAAGAATCTATTTGTTCTGTAATTAAGGACACGGCGGTTGAATGAGGTTCTTACAGTAAACACGTTCAGTCTTACAGAACGCTATAAATCCTCATATCGCCTCTGGATCACTGATTTCCTTTTCGATAATCACCTATCAATTTGCTCCCCCAATCTCCCCTGATAATTACATAATCTCGTAGGCGATGGGAATTTTTAAATCGAATCAAGAGGTGCATATAAATATTAGTTGCTTCATAGCCCGCATCTCACCGAGAAGCTTTCGAACGAACTTTTTACAAAGCACCACAAAGACGCGTGGATCTTCGCGGCGTGCGTCGTGCGTTGCGTCATGAAGGCGAGCGTGTGGCGGCGGCGGCGGCGGCGGCCGCGGGCGGGGGCGGAGCGTAAGACCTATAACTCACGCGCTCCCCGCCCGCCCGCCCGCCCACCTGCCTCGGAGCCCCCAGATAGGGCTAATTGGTGTCCGGTGCACATGAGGAATGAAACGGCGCCGCGGAAGGCAGGATGGAAGGGCCCGGAGTCAGCGGATGAGGTGACTGGGATGTAGTGGAAGAGTTGATGTAGATTTGGTGGGAGATGAGGTAAAGCGATGCCGTGGTACAGAGTACACCGGGAATGGCGGCGGTACCAGGAGTTCAGGGAAGAATGAGGGTCTGCATTACTGGCAACGTACATATAGTAAAGCCTCTTTTGTGGAGTGGCTTGTGGCGCGAGAAAACACATTGGACTTACAACAGGGTTGAGATCGTAGTGGAAAACTAGGAAGAAGTTTCCAAGGAAAGTGGTTGTATGGTAGAGAGAACACCGTAAGAGATAGGTCAAGGGTTGTCACAGAAAAATGATTGTGACGATGACAAAGGAAGATATAAAGAATCCTGATGGAAAGAAGACTAGATAGCATGGCGTTACTCTGAAATAGTTGGCAGAGTTACAGCAAAGTTTGTTTAACATCACTTCGAAGTCCTATGTTTGTAGAATCTGCATCGTTGTGGAAGGCAGTGAACAGAAAGACCCGGCGACGGAGATGATAAATATAGTGACACCAGAGGTGGCGGTGGTCGGAGATGTATTGCAAGGAGGCGGGGTCAGTAGGAGAACACAAGGCAACAAGAAGGATGCGTCGGCAGCGGGAGCAAAGCTATCTCAAGAGCTCCAACAGCAAGAGGTCGCGCCACGAACAGCAAGAAGAACGGGACGGATGCGGGAGCGGCAAGTATTAGAGCAGAGGCGGCGGCGAGAGCCGACGGGAGGACACTGGTGAGGATTGCGATGGGCCTGTTGGCGGAGGCAGAAGCGTGGGAGGCAGTGATGAAGGGGCGGAGGCGTGGGTGTGAGTGGCGAGGTCGGGGCGGAGGCGGCAGCGCCACGGTGCATTAGGGCAGAGGCGGCGGCGAACGACGAGGGCAGAAGCGAGGACGCCGACGAGGGTGGCCTGTTGGAGGAGGGCCGGGCAGGGGCAGAGGCGTGGGTGGTAGCGGTGAAGGGGGCGGAGGCTAGGCCCGAAGCAAGGACGGCGGCGGGGCGGCGGTGAACGTGTTGGCGGAGGCGGTAGCGGCGCTGGAGTCCGATGGGGAGGGGGAGGGGGGAGGGGGAGGAGGCGGCGGCCGCCTCGTCGTAAAGCGGGGCGCGCCATTGTGTTCCGGCAGCAGCATAGCGCACACCGATCTCGCTTATTACGGCGGCTGGATGAATAGCCGGCGAGGCGTCTAATGGGGAGGCCAGCGAACTTGACCCCGAGCGGGGAAATGTTATGAGGCCGCGGGCGGAGGCGGGAGAGGATCCCGCGGGCGCACAGTGGCGGAGGTCGCAACCAAACGGGGCGGAACCTCCGAGATTTCACTTCTTCGGAAACCACACCGAGCCAGTTTATAAAGAAACCTGCAAACTGGATTGGGAAGTGGATGATAAGGTCATCTTGAAATACAGAAACTAAGTTGATGTAGTCTGAACGTTACGTCATTCTGAAACTGTCATCTAATTTACTGAAAATCCTTTTTTTAAAATAAAACGACCTCTGTATCTGAAATGATTATGGTGAAATCTAAAACTGAAAATGATACTTACTGTACTTTCCTTGGTAATTCTAGAATTAGTATTCAACAAGTCAACATTCAACAGTGACTGCTCATTTGCATTCTAGAGGCCATACGTGTGATGTTTTGTTACTTCGAATTACTTGTACTTAAATATTTAAATAAAAATTTCAAAAAAAAATGTTTTACACTTTGATTTTCCTTAATAATACTTATATTAAAAACACAAAAACGATAATGGAAATGGAAAAATATTACATACAAAATACGCTTCAAGACCGCGATAGACAAGAACACCCGTATCCGTAAAATTCTAGACTAGGAGTTTTTAGACCAGAGATTCCAGATTCTAGAAATTCTGTTTTAATTTCTCGCAGTTTAGGCCTGTGTTGTGCAGTGGACAGGCACGGGGGCCGAATCTCCTCTATGTATCGCCAGTTCCACCCATCGACCACCGCGGTTCCCGGCGCCGGTGGTGGGCCGGCGCCTTCCTTAATGCCTCGATAATTTCCCCGCCCCTCCCCACCGAGCGCCAGCTTCCTGCACTCGCCCGTGCGTGGCGATTACTTCAAATCGCCTGTAATAGCAGGGATGAGCGGCCCCGCGCTTCGCGACTCCGCGCTCGGCGCGCTCGCTGGGGTGCGGAGGAGGATGGTACTAACGGGACGCGCAGGCGTGAGAGGTGCGTTTGTCGCATCGTTTTGTGTCTCGTGTCTGCGGTCGTGAGTGGCTACGCCCCTTTCATTTTGTGTTCGGGCACCTTCAGACGGTTCCTTTTTTACGAGATCCGACACGCATAGTGCTTTTTCCAAAGAATTGCCAGCATTTTTGTTGAGTTTCTGAATGTTTGATAACCTGACAAGTCCTGATATTTATACTGTAAGCGCTAAAAAAATTACACGTCTGTTTCACACCATTTTTTCGATTTAAGGGGAATCTAATAAGCCAGCTATTTAGAATTTTTTAAAAAATATAGTTTTGGTACCTATTACTCTAATTATTCACATTCAAATGTGTTGATTATGTTATGTCATACACCTAAATGTAGTGCTTGTTAATCTATTGATAATATTTTTTACGCGGGCAAAAGACGTTTCGTGACAAACTAGAACAGTTTTGGGGTTATATATCTCCTTAAAACATATTCCCCTGCGATGGTTGCAAAAAAGAGAAAGTGCCACTAAAGTGATAGTAACTTGCATGCTTCTTGGTTCGGGCCATTTCTCAATGAACGACTATTCACAGGTAGCTAGTCAAAAGACACGCTGATTTTTAATGTTCTGTAAGACATTGTTACCAACTTCAAATGGTGAGTGTATTTGTATTGGAAGACGTGTTTGTCTATTTAACATTCGAAACGTAAAAATAAACTTTTTTCATTTATAAAATAAAATAATTCTAGGAAACGAATATGTTTCTACAGTTTGTTTAAAAAAAATTAAATGTTGATATTTATGCTGTTAATTTTTTTTTCACATGATGTTTCGTAATAATTAGCCAATTGATATACTCTTACGATGAAAATAATTACGAACCAAGTAATCAAAACTGTTATTATTAGTTCCGCAGGTAGCAAGATCCAAAACTTATAGTCTCACAAAAATTAGAATTTTGAGGGCTGTCATCTTTTACGACCGAGCGTTTTAAATGTCCATTCCTGAACATGTCTTAATTTCCTTCTCAATCAGGCGTCTGCTTTGAAGTCGTCGTTGCAATAGTAGATAAGCAGTAGCCGCGTTGTGAACTGACGGGGGCTGTTGCGTGTGCCCGCAGCAGTTCGACTACGCAGAGCTGTGCCAGTCGGGGGCGCTGATGGCGGACCCCATGGCGGCGCGCGGCGCGGCCCCGCCCCCCGGCTCCACCACCCCCACCACCCCCGGCGGCGGGCGCTCGCGGCCCTGGCACGACTTCGGCCGCCAGAACGACGACAAGATCCAGATCCCCAAACTGTGAGTACTGCAACGCTTAACCCATTCACTCCCGAATTGTGTGTGATGAAAAACGAACATGTTTTTTCACTGAAAGTGCAAGAGAAGTTGTATATGTTTTTTTTTTTTTCATTGAGAATTAGTGAGGATATTTGTAGAACAAACATTCAAAACGTGACATATCTACTTCACTCTTTTCCAATAATGATGAAAAATATAACACATTTTTATTTTTTTCTACGCCGTCTTTAACTCAACTAATAGAGTACTACTTCTTGTACTGTAAGACATCTAACGTTCTTTCTGGAAATAAAATTCTAGATAAAAACAACAGAATTCAATTTGTCCCAAATGAACATGTCACCTTCTGAATTTTTGTTCCCCATTTGTGATCTCCACCTGGTGACAAATTGTCCTAGGTCTACAGCTAATATGATAGGACATAAAAGGGAGTAAACCTGATGAACCAAAAAATTAACAAGTTTTTGCTGTCCTGAAAAATGTACATTTTTGAAATCTTTAACAGTATTGTGTGCTTTATAAGCCTAGTGTATGCGCGTTAGTATACTGCATATATCCTTTGTCTCAAAATGTTTGATATTCCCGTTAAATGGTTGAGATTTCTTTGGCTGCCTTGAGCCTTTTGTACAGTGTCTCTGTCGGTGACATCTAAAATAGTTTGACGTTTGAATAATCAATTCTAAGTTTTAAAATTCTTTGAAATCTCAAGCGTGGTGCCAGTTGAAATTCGCAATACGCGACGCCGACGCCAGAAGGGTTATGAGTGGGGTAATTCAACAAACAGTAACGGCGTGGTTCCATAAATAATTACGATTTCATGAAATATTGAAGTGTGTATATGTTAACAAGTTGACTCTCAGTCTGATAGGCGCCTTCTTTGCTTCTCAGTAATTTTATTTTTCCTTCCATGTTATGTTGGCTTTTTATATGTGATATTTATTTTTATCCTTATTTTGTTTTTGTAATCCATATTTTCCTTTTGGTTTATTCATTCTTTCATTCGTCCCGTCTTATTCATTTACTTGTTTTTCTTGCTCATGAACATAATCTTCTCCCTGGGATTATGTCCAATAAATCTTTGGCTTATTTTCCGATCGACAGTTTTATTTTTAAGAACTTAAGCTAATAGCGTTTATCTACTTTCTTGTTGTGCATAGATTCTTCCTCATAGCCTTACATTACGAGCACCAAGATGAACTTTTTCTCGTTAGATCAAACCACCAGCTTCCTCTATGACTCACGCATAACTCTTTGAGAGTTTTCTCCAATATTTCTTTTTTTCATTTCTGTTGAGTCACTCGCAGTACTTTCCCGAGTCGCGTCACCACATCCATCTTTATATGGCAACTTGAAAGTTCGTGCAGTGTATCAGTTTTCTAGTTTAAAAAAATCAAGACAAAACATTGCAGTAAACATTCTTATCCGGTTTCAAGAGAGTCGTATCTGTGCAGTTTACTCACTTATGTTTAATGATCCTGTCCTCATGTGAGTTTCTTCCGCTTGTGATACCCACGCCTTCTTTATCGGACCAACACCCTAAACACTGGGCGCCTTTTTTTCCTCTTCCCACCTTTCTCAGGGGAGGCTTACGAGTAGACAGTACCACGACAACCGCGAACACGCCCGAGGCACCAGCGCTACTTCTCTCGAAAGAGACGGTTTCTTTTTGCTGGGGCTCCCGTGGCTACCACACGTCTGCAGATCTCCGTCGCGCGGCACAGCCCCACTCGTTTAATCCCTTATCGAAAGAGGCCGAGCTTGCCACCCGCGGGACGTGCAGCTTTTTTCCTTTCCTTGTACCTCTTCTTCTTCGTCTTCCCCCGCGGTGCAATTTTCGACTGCCGACCTCCCTCGAACGCCCACACGTTAAATCGAACGCAGTTCGACAACCGCGTGATTACATGACGTTTAATCGCCGACGGTTCTTTCCACGAGTTTTTCTGTCTGCGGCGGCGGTGGCGTCTGTGAGGTATTTCATGTCGCAACCACATCCTCTGATCGCTGCCGCCGCCGCCCGCGCCACATACGCGGAGTTCACCCCCGGACGCCCACCGGCGCCCACTCGGCCAACGACTCGGATTGTGGTTTTCCAAACTTTACATAATCGACGCCCCTTTCTTGTCGCGTTGTTGTTCGTCGCGCCACTTCCTTGTCTGAACAGTGGTAATGACACTGCAATGAGCCGGTTTCTGTGCGTATTCCTAATGCGATAATGTACCGTTAGCCAGAGCTCGGGTTGGGATGTTCCAGTAAGTGTTGTTATTGAGCAATTTCTTAACATTCTTCAGATCTGTAATGTAGGATGCGAGAGTAGGCTAAGATGTTGGCTGCATATTAAAATTGCTAGAATATTTAAAATGCACTGCATATTTGTTTCCGTAACAAAAATGTATAAACCGTTGCCTTTGTGATATAAACAGACAAATTATAAATGAGCTCCGTTAACTTCTCGACGTTTTATTTTCTCTTTTTGGTTTCTTTATGTTTACTAAGAATATAAACACACTTTCAAAATAGCTCCACAGCCCCGTCGGTCTCAACCCACCAGTGATCTGCGCTGTGTCGAAACGTCTCTCCAAATGAGCAGAACACATTATCCGGCCGGCCACTTTGCTGTCCATCCGGCCGGCGCGGCGCGGCGCCCTATCGCATATCTGAGCCGTCAGTTCGCGTGCGGGGGCTCCCCGCAACGTAACCTCCTCGCCGCCCACCGACACCATCCATCCCATCAGAGCCCGCTCGCGGAAACACGCAGTCTCTTACCCCCGCAGGCAACGCCCTTTGCACCTGCAGTTCCACCTACAGCGCGAGGCGCTCTAACCGAACCACTCCTGCCCGGAACCAGCGGACCAGCCCGTAGGGTTAGTGCTCTACCTCTGGATTCAGGGCGATGCTTGTGAAATTTTTGGCGAACAAAATTGGTTCGCGGCAGGTTTTCTTGTTTTCCCTACCTTTCATTCCACAATTCATGTCATATCTTTATAACCTCCACGGAATTATTCACCGTTTCAAATATGAGCACAAGGCTTAGGCACTGGTATCATAGTAAAAAAAAATGTCTTGGAACTGTCAAGAAAATGTGCACTTCCAGAATACGCAAGTCTTTTCGGTGACTGAAATCAATGACACTCTTGAATGTGTTTGGATCTGAAGAAATCACCGTTCGTGTATTGGTACTAAGGGTTGAAATACTCATTTTGTTTAATTCTTACTGTAATTAAGGAAACTTATTTTTCACGACACTTCCATGTTTAGTGGTCTACGTCTTATCCCGCCATTTCCTTAATTTCCATAACTTCATTCCTTTTATTTTGTACACTCATTATTTACCTAGTAATGCGTGTAAGTTGTCTAGAAAATATGTTTTGCAAAACAACGCTCTCCGTATCATCACTTGAAATCATTAATTATTTATTAAGGACTCTGCCATTAGTAACCCCACGTCCTAACAGGTATAAATCATCCCAAGCTTAGCGACTACAATTTATGAGCTCGAGCGTACACTATTTCTACGTATCACCTTTGTGTTCACTGGGTCAAACCTACCATACTTCCGTCATAACCTCGTGCTTGAATCATTACCACCGTCTCTTTTCACCGTCCACCGATGTTGTTCATTGCCTACACCCTTATAACCATCATCTCTTCGCCCGGCATCGTCCTTTGTCTCTACCCTTTTCACCTCTCTGCCCAACAGTTCCCATTTGCCTTGCACTCCTATATCCGTCTTCTCTCTGCCCGACTTCTTCCATTGCTGTCCACCCTCATAACCGCCTCCTCGCTGCCCGCCGCCGCCCGCCGCCGGCCGCAGCCGCTTTCTTCCGCCCACTGCCGCCTCCCCGGCGCCGCCCATCGCGCCGGCGGCTGCCAATCCCGGGCGCACTTATCGGTCCATCGCTTATTTGCCCCTCCGAGCGCCACGCCCGCCCACTTCCGCAAGGTGCACGGCGAGTGCGGCGGCGACCGGCACTTTCTTCTTCTTCTTCTTCTTCTTCTTCTTCTTCTTCTTCTTCTTCTTCTTCTTCTTCTTCTTCTTCTTCTTCTTCTGCCCTTTCGGACGCCCCCGCCCACGCCCCCGCCGCGGGCGATCCGCATTCAATTGTTCGCTCGATCGCCGCGCCGATACCGGGGGATGGTGTGTCGGAGGGCGGGAAAGAAATTTGCCTCGATGTGGGAGACTAGTGAAGGCGTTAAAGGAAGCCTGTAGAAAGTTGTAGAGGCCGTGTACAGGAAGTAATAGAGTTCATGTTTTAAGAGAATATTTTCCAATGGAAGTGGTTAGTTGTTTTTTTTTTCTGAGAATACAGGAAGAAATCGACCACCTTAATTGTCAGAACGTCAGTGTCAGAATAAAGTTGTGTGAGAAGTCATAGTTGCAGGAGATGTGGGGCGTAAGTCAGGCTAATTTGGTGATGGATAACGAGAAGCTAAGGGGTGAATCATTGGAAGATAAAAACAGGAGTCTGAGTGAGCTCAAAGGAAGTGCCGGTAGGTTGTGCGAGGTGCATGCGTCACATCTTCAAACGGGGATCGCAGGAGGATTGGTTAGTCAGCGGATGACAGAGAGAGATTCGACAGCCCGCACGGGTGAGCGGTCGAGTAGCGGCGCGTGCAGCGAATGGTGAACCCTAATGCGCGACTGGCAGGTGATTGTGATTGATTAATTATTTCGTATTTCCGAGTACGTCAACTGCTAATAATGCATTAGTAAAGTAAATGTAATACATGTGGGTTTTTTTCTTGAGAAGTTGTGGTGACTTTCCCCGCCTGGATGGTAAGATCTCGCGCCCATCTACACGTAAGCTAGAGACGTTTTCCCAATCAGGTATCTCCCACCAGAGGGACACCGCCCCAGCCGAAATAAGCTCCAAGTTCCCGATTGGTCTCCCAACGTATTAGGTAGTGTAGTGCATACAAGTGTGTGTAAGTAAGGAAGAGGAAGGAAAAATCGCATTTGTCGATCTGTTTGTTAGGGTACTCCTCTTGCATTCGCCTGATATTGATAGGCGTAACCAGGGAACAACCGATAAGCCGGCCGCTAGAATGCTCCTCCCTAACAGCGGCTGAATTCGACACGACTGTAAAGCTAGGGTCGAAAATCCGGTCACCGTCGGGGCTCGAACTCTAGAACCTCCCGGAAAGAGGCACAAGCGTTGACGTCAGTTGATTCCCTGAGCCACCGAGCGGCATTCGAGAGGCTCCGGGATCGCTGCCCGGAAGCAGACTTCCCTCCCGCACACCTGCCCTCTCAGCACCGGCGCTTTGTCCCATCACGTGACTCCGCGCACAGAGCGGCGCAGCGGCGCCCTCAAAGCCACCGCCGCGGTCGCAGGTGTCGCCTGGCGCCGACAGTGGCACAGTAGCTAAATAATTGCCGGTCTCTTTGTGTTGACACTCAAAACGCAGATGCGAAATTGCCCTGGCCCCCCAGCGCTCGATAGTAGGGCACGTACGAAAGCTATAATTTAGTTTGTCGACAGCTCTCGCTCTGTTGGTGAGGTTTGTTGTGCATTCCGATGAAAAAACACTATTTTTTGTGAGTTACAGAGAAAGCTTACAATTCACCCGTATGCGGATTCACACATTTTTAATCCGATTAAATTGAGATGCATCTTGTTGAACGCGATAGACATCTCGCAGTTCGTGTAAGCGCTCTTCTCGGAACGCATGTTTCCCAGAATTCGAGAAAAACGTAATTTATCCGATCCACCATCTTGAATTTCCGAGGCGCGCCATTGTTCTCGCTCCAGCGCGTCGGCTCAAAATCTGAATCACTCCTTTCAGTACATCGCGGCGGCGTTTCTCCCTCGTTGACATTAAAGAATAAATCTGTTTCCTCCCCCCTTCCCCTCCCCACTCCTGTCGCCACCTCTTTGACGTCATGCGCTGCTTAAAGAATTAATGTCCCTTGCGGAGAAGTTCCCTCACGTAGCGGTGCGTGTATTTCCTTTTTTGCCCGCGGCGTTGGGCGGCGGCGCTGGCGGCGGCGGCGTGCGCGCACTCTTCGCATAGTCTATGTCCATTCCAGTGCGCATGCCCCTCTTCTGGGAAGTCGATAATGACGGATGCCCTGCACGGTTTGCCGCGATTAATAGGGGGACGTCGGGGCGCCTGCTGTCGCCGCCTGCCCGCCCGCTAGCTCGCTCGCCTGTTTTGCCGCGCGGCCGCCAGGGGCGCCACCCGTTTTTGCGGGCGCTTTCCATTGAACGGCGTGCCGCGCGCCGGCGGCGGGGCGAGCCGCGGTGGCACCGTTCTCAAATTGCAGGTCGCGGGGAAATAACAGGGTCAGACGGAATACGTTATTGACAGACGCGGAGACATCCGGAAGTCTCCATAGGATGGGGGGAGGGCAGAACCGAAGAAATAAACACACCTTTTTTTATTCCAATTCTACCTACAGTAGGATTGCTAAGTTTATATTACTGGTGAAGCAATTCGCGGGGATACTTTTTTTGTGGATGCTTGATTTTAAGGCACACTTTCGAAGGTTGAAAGCGAGCAATGACAATACGCTTTTAAACCAAATATTATACAGCATCTCTTAGATTTTTAGCACAAAAATAAATTTTAACATTTACCTGACGACCTGCAACGTAATTTCCTAAAAATTACCAGCAACGCAGACGTTGGAACTTTGTATTGTGCGGGTAACAGTTATGAAGAAGAATGTCCCAAGAACATTTGATAGGTAGAAAAATGACTCGTATTCCTTTAACATCAATGGATTACCATCTAAAGAAAATAGCAATTTACGTTGCTTGATGCTGCCATCGCTTGTGCAGTTCATAGCAACCGCACGCCTCGGCATGCCCGCACGTGAGACGCCTTTTCACATCGTTCCTTCGCGTATCTAAGATTCCTACTTCCTTTTTTAAAATTGTATTTTTTCTTTCGTTTTCTAGAGCTTACTTTTCCGTTGCACCTGCGTCCTTGACTGCGCGCCAGCGGCCGAGGGAGTCGCTTGTTTTACTGGGGTGTCGTTTTTACCGCCTTGTAACTTCCCATCGGCCATTGGCGGCGCTTGGGCTGGCATCGCCGCCGCATCTACGCCTCCGACGCTGACATTTCGTGCCCGCGGCCGTGACCCTGCTCACAATCGAACAAACACTGCGCGCCGTAAGACGTCGTTACGGAGAAACGTCGGTCGGATGGAGGCGCGTCACGTGTGCTCGGATGCAGATGCGGTAGAGGCTGCCAAGTTGAGGAATATGACGTTGCGTTGGTTTTCTTTTATGTTCACCAGTTTGTTTCAACTTGCTGCCAGAGTAATTTCGTCGAGCAGAGAATAACTAAAAAGGAATCTGTCAGAGAAAAGAGAGTGACTTCCTAATATTCTCTGAAGAATGATTCTCTTTATAAAATATTCGAATTGTTTTTTACGAAGAGAAATGGTTAACTCTATTGAAATCTGTAGAACAAAATAACACGTTTTCTTGATTGTAATTTTTGTTACAAAATCATACTCTCCATTTTGATAGAGGTTTTTTTATAGAGTCAGAGCTACGGATTTTTTACGCACTCTCATTTTCTTTTTATTCCCTGTTAATTCCTTCAAGAAACGCGTGCTTCCTTACGAGCTAGAAAGGGAACGTAATACTGTGAAGTTCACTACTTGCGGCTTACTGACATAAAAAATATTTTAAACCTCTATCCTGCTACGATAGAAAGAAAATGAGAATGGGCAAGGAAACCCGTAGCTCGGACTCTATAAAAGAAACTTTTCCCAACATATGGGAGGGTGATTTTATATCATAGAATACAATCAATAAAACGTGTTAGTTTGTTCTACAGATTTCAGTTGTCCTAACCATTTTCCCTCGTAAAAAAATCGAATATTTCATGAAGCAAATCATTCTTCAGAGACCATTAGGAAAGTCTCTTTGCAACCACTATCTGTTATTCATAATTCTTTGCCATATTTGATTAGCATCGACACGATCTTTCCCCAGACCGCCTCTATTACTCCATTCCTTCACGTAAAGCTTTGCTGAGTAAGACTTCCTTCCCTAACAGGCTGACATGTTGGCCCACCCCCTCCCCAGCCTTTACAGCGCGGTGTCTCCCGTGACTTGGCAGCGCGTAGCCCCTGGAGCGCCTAGCGAGAGTCGGAACACGGCTGAACCCCGTGGCCTCGGTTCGGAGGGCGCGCGCCGCGCCTCGCGATAGGAATCGGGCGGGCCTCGGAGGCTCCGTCATTTTACAGCGTGCTAATGAAAGCCGGGGGGCGGCTGGGGGGCGGGGGGGGGGCGAAGTAACAGCGCAGTAAATCCACGGCGCGACGTTCACGAGCCGCCGATCTGTATCCGCGCGCGTAATGCTGGCTTAATTATCTGGGCCTCCGCGCCGCTGTAAAACGACCGTGTTGCCCGACCTCGACCCAGCCCCCGCTCGACGCCGCCGGGCCCACGGCATCCCCCACGGCATTCCCCCGGCGCTGGGTGGAACCCCGCCTGCACCCCGACCTCTTCGCTGTCTTTTCTCTCTCGCGCGCGCAATCTCCGATGTCAGAGCCGTCCACGGTACTATTCTCGGCCACGCCCCTGCCCCCTGTGTCCACCTTCTCCTTCAAAGGGTTTCAAT
Source organism: Gryllus longicercus (assembly GCA_038098605.1). NCBI lineage: Eukaryota > Metazoa > Arthropoda > Insecta > Orthoptera > Gryllidae > Gryllus > Gryllus longicercus. The sequence continues at coordinate 3,232,602 of JAZDUA010000047.1, read as the reverse complement.
CTGTCCAAAACTACAATCTACCATGCATTTATTGTCTCCTCTCCAAAACTCCATCTTCCCCTCCCTTTCACTCCTTTTTTTCCACCTCTCCTGCTGATTCTGTTTTCGTTTCTTTGCCTCTGCTATCGCCGGACTCCGACTCGTACCCGAGTACAACCACGTCCCACCCTCACATATTTTCTTCCCCTCAAGTCCGTCTCTCCGCCCCTACTGCTGATTCGTTACCCTCTCACGTCTGCATGTTCGGAATTTTTTACCAGGGTTTGAAGACTTGTCTCAATAACGAGGGGGCATGTTCGAACTTTCCGAGGAGACATACATGTTATTTTGCTGCTTCGGTATCTTCTTCACTGTCCCTCTTTAGTATTCGTGCATACCACATTCAAAGAAAGGGCGTAGAGGACGGGAGTCGATCCTAGATATGGTATGATGCCTCAACGTCGCGATTGTGAGAGTAAAAAGATTCCGACCGCAACTCCGCGTCTCGTATCAAGCTAATTCATCCATATTCATTCGATCGGATATCGACTGTCCGTTCAATCTCGCGTCGCATGAGGGACTGCGCAGCCAGACTTCGATTTCCTCAGCCTCCTTCAGCAACATATTGATAACGTCTCGTCTTGCGCTCGTCCCGTCCGTCAACGCCGGCTCGTCGCGGTCGGTTGCTTCTTCTGACGGACCACAACCGACCGCTCGCTTTCGTTCTCGCTCGACCACATTTCCAGATGCCGCCACCGCTGAGCCACACCGGGCGAGCATTTCACGACTTGGGAATACGTTCCTTTTGAAACCGTGCGCCCCGCGAGAATTGGACTGCGTGAAACCAAGAGCCCCCCGAAATGGAATCCGCCAGCCAACTCTCCAGCTGTGGCGGGGGCGGGGGTTGTTGGTTGACTGACAGACGCAACTGCACGTCACGTCACGTCACCTTCTGCCCCCCCCCCCCCCCCCCGCCGTGCGTCTGGGAGGCGCTTCGGACACGGGCGTTTACTTCTTCACAACCGCCCAGCGCAGGCGCGGCGGCGAGACAGCGGCATGGAAATGAGTTTCGCGCGCGCGCGCACGCTCGTAGGTACGTGTCCATCGCGGAACCGTCCATTATCCCTCTGACAGGCGGCGCCGCTGCCGCGACGACGGCTCCGAGAGCGAGAACTCACAGTTCGCGTCGTCCCCTACACGAAGCGAAAGTAAAGAAGGAGCTTCGTAATTTTGAGACGGATCCGGGCTGTATTTTAAATGATATGTCGGATGTAAGTTTTGAATTCCATTAGACTTTCTTTGCATTTGCTGCTCATAAATGACACATGTTCCACGAGTTCCTGGATCCATTGTTCACGCTGTTCAGAAAACAGGTTTGTCTCATTTGTATACAGAAACATTCTTAACATATTTCAACACGGAATCTTAACGTATTAATGTGTTAGTTGTATTGGATGTTGATGAAGAGGGCGCGCTCAGGAGAACAGATTCACATGGCCACGGTCTTTGTGTTTACTAGCGACTTCGGTACCGTCAAACGTGAGCAACGTGTAGCTTATCTGAGAACGTGTCTCCAAATCTCGTAGAATTTTGCAACATTATGAACAACAGTCCTTGTAGAGAATATTTTCCCGGTAGAATTCGTCCTTTTTCGGTGTTGTTTTCTCTCTCAATTCCTTTATCAAGACAACGGTATTCGAAACAAATTAATTTTCCCGACCCTGGTCAGAGATGAAAGAGAACATACACTTACCAAGAATGTTAGAGAATAGATCGTTTCAACACTGTGTTCATGTGTCTGGTTAGTATCTTTCTTAAATTTAGTAATCGCTGCGTTGGGTAAAAAACATCACCCAATACAAGTTAAATACTCCTGCAATTGCTTGAGGTCGCCTGAGTAAAGAATAATGAATGTATCAATGAAAAAACATTTTCCGTGTCGAATGTGAGTTATCCTAAAATAATTTTAATACTTTCACAATGTATGTTAGCGTGAGAAGTAAGAAAAGGTATGTTTTCATTTCGAAAAAAGCATTAGTTAGCTTTGAAATTTAAACATAGGCTGCCGTGTGTGATGAATACTTAAGATTTTAGCAAAACACAGTGGCTGGGCGGTGCGGTAACCCCTCTACAAAGCCCCATCTTCCCAAATTCCTGTTCGATAACGTAAGAGGCGACCCTTGTTCCCCTCACGCGGAACACAACGCTGCCAAGTAATTAAAAGTCGAGGAGCGCACGGATCAGGCCTTATCACGGCACCCGACGACTCGGCCCGTCCTCCACGCGGATGCGGTATCACACGACACGGGCCGCCACTCGAGTGTCCTCGCCGGATCCTCTCGAGGACGGTAGAGGCGTCCCTCCCCCCTGCAGATAAGCGCCTCTCAATTAAACCCATCTCGAGTTATGAGCAGCCGACGGTTTCGGTTAACGACTCGCCGCATAAACGTCAATCCTGCCCAATCCACTCCCACTCAATTAATGCAACAACTTCCAAGATTTGAACGTCGGCTTGTCCTACCGATTTATCGCTCACTCAGAGGGGCCGAGTTAATCTTATTAATGCTATGCAAGTAAGATGTTACTCGCGGTGTGCTCCTCACGGTATGCCGTTTTCATGAAATACAGCCTTCCCCCTTTTTTCTTCTTCTTTTTTTCATTCCCTATCCGCCTCGGGAATCTTCTCCATTCTCTCGGGTTTTAAATCTGAATTTTTCATCAGTATTGTGCCGCTTTCTTAATTTAATACGCGAAGTTGTGTCGTAAATTGGGAAGGAAACCACTGGTTCTGAAGCTGTTCTCCCTAGAACAATACTTCTCTCCCGGTTTACCTGCCCGCCGCGCGCCCGATATGATCTGTCTCGTTCCCCTGGCAGCAGGGCTGCTCCGAGAGGAAGGAAGTCTTCAGGAGGCCATCGAACTGTGGTTCACTTTTCGTGCCTCTCGCAAAGTGGTTCACTAGCAACTTTATAAGTTGAGTACAACTCCCTTTGAATTCAACTATTGATATAATATCTAAATATTTCTGTAATTGCAAAATACATCTTCATTTCTCTTCTTAATTAAATGTAAAAAAAACTATGCTTACTAGTTTTCCATATAATTTTAGGATTAGATTAAAAGAAATTTGATGATCACATTTTGGAATGCTGATTTTTGTACCCAATACTTACTAAGAAGTTAAAAATAAGCACTTACAAGAATTAAGGCAATATTAACCTGAAATAATTTTCGCATCACGATCTTGCTCAATAGTTTAATATTAAGATAAAGTCTATATTTATAATTATCAAAAATATAAAATATAAAAAAGATTCCTTTTTGTCATTTATTGCAATATTGTTGAAAAAGTGTTTGAGTTCGTGCATCAAAAAGCAGTAAAAAATATTAGTACTTCGTTAGTGTAACATCTTAGAATCGCAATCAACCACGAATTTCTCCGCGAATTTCCTGCTTGAAGATGCCACCCTGAGCGTATTTCATTCCTTTTTTCGTTCTCTCACTTGAAGATCCAGTTTCATTATGGCAATATCATCAATCTATCGCCTCCGTTTCGTCGCCCTGGTTTCCATCACACGCACACACACACGCTGAACCTTGTCCGTTCTCGTCCACAGGTACCTGCAGTACGGGTTCAAGTACCACCTTGAGTCGCCCATCTCGACGAGCCAGCGCAGAGAAGACGACCGCATCACCTACATCAACAAGGGCCAGTTCTACGGCATCTCGCTGGAGTACATCCCCGACCCGGACAAGCCTCTCAAAAGCAACACCGTCAAGGTAAGGAAGCGGGAAAGCGACTGTCTCCTGTTTCTGTTTGCGCGCGCCTCCATTTTGTTCTTGTGTTCGTTGTCCGACAATCGTGCTAATCGCTTTGAAACGAGAAAACGCGACGTCGTTTCATGTTTGTTATTGCGGATATGCGGAGGCAAATGTATGAAATTCATGGGAAAGATCTTGCGGAGATGTTCTGCAAGGAATTTTTTAATCTCTGCAAAGCGGATGACATAGAATACAATTTTTACAAGCTCTTTCAGAATGTGACATACTACGAGTGTGTTCCTGGAAATTCATACAGGTTCTTATTAGCTACATGTAGTAAAACGCTTGATGATTCAGTTACTCAGTGGAAACAACTGTTTCGAAGTATATCTCGATTTTGAAGAGAGAACATAATATATCCAAGAGAATTTATTGACATGGATAGCGCAAAGTCTGACCCGCGTTTAGACATAGTATAGCTTATTTAACAAAATGTTATTTTTATGTTAAATTTTCTCTTGTTTGATCACATCATCTCCTTAGAAAAACATGATTTATCAAGAGTTTGAATAGATGAAAAACAACTAAACAGTTTTGATTAGTATGAATAATATAAACTCTTGTAAAGACAACGTATTATTTATTCAACCAGTAACCTTCATCGTAGAATGCCCTTCTATTATTTAATCACTCCTTGCAACCCCGTAGAACAAACATTGTTACAGTAGCTGGACTGGAAAATTCGTGTTCACGCTTGCGGTAAAAACCGCGCTCGCATCCGGAATGCTTTCCACCCTTCCTGTTTCGTGTGCCAAAATGAGCGGGTTCTCATCTGACCTCGCATCTACCTTTTTAAAAAAAGATTTGAATCGCAGGCGTGTATCTTTATGGAACACTCGCGATAAGCGCCGTCGGTTTGTCACCGTGCCAAGGGGGTCGCGTCACTGCCCGTCACCCTCACGCCAACGCTATGGCGGCCAAGTAGTCAATGCCCAGGAAGAGGCCGGGCGGCTCCCCGGCCGTGAGAGGCCTACCGAGAACCGTTTGAGGAAATTGGGACTTTCCATGTATTCTTATTCTATACATACAGGATTATTAATCTATTCTTGGAATTGTTTCTCTTAATTTTTATTTTTGTACTTTCTCTGTCGATCAACTCCCACCTAGCGTACGCTTATTTGTAATAAATTATTATTATTATTATTATTATTATTATTATTATTATTATTATTGTTCATTCAGGTATGTGTGAGCACAATTTTTTTAACAATTTAAAAAAATAATGTATTTTTTTAGAAGTTGCAAATTAACATAATATTTGTAAGATAAGTACTTTAACAGTAAAGTGAGCGGAACAATCCGGAAAGTTACAATAGAGCGACACTAGTTTACATGGCAAACTACATGTCAACAAAAAATTAAATTTATAGAAAGTTATAGTGTGTACAGTGAAATAACAGTAGAGAGTTATAGTGCGTAGAGTGATTATAGTGAAAAATAACAATAATTTTTCGGTTTTGTTCAGAGTCATGTCGAAATTTTAGCACCAGAATGATGTTCATTCTGTTTTGAAGAGTTTAAAGCAAGACCGAACATCCATAAAGCCTTCGTAGATTCGCTTCCCCACAGCAAACACTTACTGCGAAACGTGACAACCCTGCGTGTCGAAAAACAGCGCTGCAGCGGAAAAGATTCGCGCGATTCAGTTCCACGTCGCGAGCACAAAGGCGGGTGGGCGATGGCGGGGGCGATACGCCGCGGAGCGATCGCATCTGGCCATCGTCGCAGCCTCCCTCCTGCGACGCCAACGCCGTCTGCGCCGGCACAGGCGCCTTCAGCCACACTTCCACCACTGTTACCAATTCTATCGCTATTATTTTCAGTTTGTGAAACGCCCTTGCCCTCTGCCGGATTCGGAACTTGACTCGCAATTGCAGGAGGGTTGTTGCCGCCCGCTTTCTCTGCCGTCCAGTCCGTCAGCCGCACGCACCCTCTAAAACCCCTACAAAACCTTCAATCTGTGCAACCCCTTTATCCCACTAGACAGTCAACCTGCCACCACACCACCTGCGATAAGCGTCCCGCCTACTGGCACTCCACCAGTAATCCCTCACCAACCTATCGACCAGCCCTTTCTCTGGTTCTCCACTCGTCGCCCGCACACTCAACCCGCTTCCAACTACCCGTCCACTTCCCCACTCATTCAACCACCCACTCACACGCTCGTTCATTCTCTCACCACTCTCTCACTCACCTACCCACTCGTCCACTCGCCTGCTCACTCACTCACTCACTCAGGCACATGCCACCCACGCCCGCCCCCTTCCCCCGCTCTCGATCCGCCGCGCCACGCAGCCTCCGCCGTCGCGTCGCATCGCATCAGGTCACGTCGGTCGCGTGCGATTCGCTCCGCCGCGGCCTCCTCCGGGCGCCGCGCTCTCTCTCCCTCTCTCCCTCTCCCGCCCGCCGCGCGCAAACACGCGCGTCACGCGGCCGCTCAATGGGCGCCGCGCCGCGCCGCTCGATGCGCTGTCGAATGCTATTGAGTGCGGCTGCCTCCGAGCTCCCAATGCGCGCATGAAAGCGGACGGGCTAAAAGACTCCGCCATGCTACGCGTGGTCTGTGAAGGGGGCTTTGAAAGCTGCTCCATGTGTAATTAAATTAGTGCTGAATTTGAGTGACTGGAGGCATTGTGCTCGAAGAGGAAGAGTGCTTAGCAATAGAAACTATTATAATTGCGGGAAGAATAGAACGTAAATAGGTTGACGACTTTCAAAACAGCAATGGTTTCTTTTATGTTATTAATTTTGACACTAACGCAAATGATACACATTTGGGGAGCGGAAATTAAAAAAAGAATTTACATAGCCTTTACAACAAAATGCATTTGCATTGTCCGTATTTGACCAACACGTCAGTTTCACTTATATTTTAAGTTTTCTGTAACTACTTGAAAAGAATACACTACCTCACACTCGCTACTATAACAACATCTATTTCGACCTACCGCCGAAAGGTTTAACTCTGTAATAAAGCGAACCAAATAGTTGCTCCGACTTGATATCTGGTGAAGCGTCGCGACGGAGGCGCTGTGAGCGGCGAAAGCACGCAACGCGCGCCGGGACGCTTTCCGCCGCGCACGCAAAGGCGCGCCCGTTTGCCTCCATCGATCAGACTATCGATCCCTGCGAGCGATTACCACCGCACCTGCCGCCGCCGCCGCCACCTCCCCGCCTCCGTCCAGCCCCGAGCACCCGCCGCTGCCACCATCCCTCCATGCTTCAATGCCGATGCCGAATCATTTCATCAGCCTTCATGGACCTTGTTGTTACAGACCTCTATTTGGAATAAACGTGTTGTCGTTCAGCGCAGACCGTTTCGAATGTGCAGAACTTTGCGCAGACCGTCGCCAAGTAACATTGCGCAGACCGTCTACCCGTCTGGCCGTGTTTACGAGGAACTTTCGTATCACCGATTTCACGTTTCTCCGGGCTACTGCGGGATCACTCGAACCGGACCCCTGATCCCACACTCCCCTTCTCATCAATGTCACTACCAACTCCCGACATCACTGTGGACCCATCTTTTACAGAAATCATCACTGGACCCCTTCACCTGCAGTATGATATATTATCATCGTATCATCATCAGTACCACAATCATAGTCATGGCCCATGTCACTACTACCATCATTGCAAGTACTACCATTTATGGACTTGCTTTGCAACCGGCACTCCCACCCTCACTGATCGTTATCCCCCACCCAGTTCCCGCGTGCGCGCTTTGATCCCGCTTTGTTTGGCGTGCCGATCGGCCCCCACAGTTGGGTCGGGCGCGCGCTGCCCTGCCGCGGGCGCCGCTTTTAGTCCGAGGCCGATTGGGAGCGTCCGTCCCTGGGATCGGCCTGCATCGCACCCCCCCCCCCCCGCGCGGCGCGCGGGATGAGATCTCCGCGTGACGCACTCGACCCCGTCCCCCCGCCCCAGCCTCCCCCCCCCCGCACCCGCCTCTACCGCCGGCAGCGACACCAGCGCCGTGGCCGCCACCACCGCTATCACCATTCGCCATTACTACAGCTGATCTTCACCCCTACATTTCTCATTACATCGTTCATCATCATCACATTTACAACTAACTTCATCATCGCCGCATTCATCACCATCACTACATTCATCGCTATCATCGCGTACACCATCCTCTCCACCACCTTCACTACTGAATCCTCCACCAGCAGCAGGCCCTCCGCCGCAGGGCCGGCGAGCGCGGCCGCCGATTAACGCCGGGCGCTGTCGCCCCGGGGCAATTGATGAGTTCTGCTACACACTCGTCTTTTTGTTCACGGGGCTTCACCGGGCCGCGTGCAGCGATGCGCTTCCCTGAAAATGCTTGAAATTTTTGATTGAATGCTTCAAAGGGAGCGTGTTCGATCGGTGGCGAATGGAACGGAATGGAATCCGGTCGGGGTTTCAATGAAAGGGAAGTGTTTACGTTTAAGTGTAATGAATCCGTCCGTCGTAGTACACACCTGAAATATCCGTTGTATTGAATCACTAGAAGTGTTTGGGCTTTAATTGCAAAATAATATTGCCCACATACAATCACCATAAAAATTCAACTTAACCAAATTCGTTGCTTTCAAAAATATCCTGAGTGACAGTTTAGTATTAGATTATCCCATTTATGATAAGCATTCTCGAACTGTGCTCGTCTTTCAGCAGTCTCCTCATACTTATAAGTGTAAATTAAACGAAAATGAATTTTCAATGAAGGTCACTGGATTACTTATGCGTCACATCCTCCTGTAAAAACATTTAAAAGCATATGAGAGTAATTAAATTTCATTACAGAATCTTGATAATGAAGGAGCAGACAACCCCTTTCGTTCCTGAAAAACCGCGACGAAAACTGAAGAAAAAACTTAGACGCAGTTATCAAGCATCTGCGCCCATTACAACGATGCTTCGTTGATTGCACCTCGTAGAAACAGTCGAAAATTGTCGCTGCCCAGAGAATAGAGGATGGGCGGAATGACGTCAGAATCGAGACGGGAACTGACTACGACGGGCGGGCTCAGTAGATTGAATCTCTTTTCTTAAAGGACAAATTTTTAGAAGAATGAAAATAATTAGAAAAAAGCACACGCTGAGAAATATTCATAATAATCTACAATTGCTAGTATATAAATTGGTCATTACTTGTACCGCAGTCTGCTGGAGGATTCTAGTTGCCGGCAGCTCTGATCGGTAGTTTTTCCGTGGTTTCTCTTATCAACACTAGACGAATTCCAGGGCAGTATCCTCAGAAATGGGTCACGGACCGCGCGCGATCTTTCATTCCTCTTCCTCGTCCTATCTTCACCCCTTACACACTTACACGCACGAATTTTCCATACACGTCGGGAAACCAATGGGTGAACAGTTCCGCATCGGAAGGAAAATACCTAATTGGGGAAAATCCTGCAAGCCGATGTGTAGGTCGGCGCCGGATCGCGCCATCCTCAAGATCACCGCCTCTCCCGCGATAGAAGAACACTACGCGTACGGAACTAAAGGCCTTAGCAGCTGATGCGTCCGAAAACCCTAGTAAATAAACGGAAATTTTAACTTTCTGAAGGGAAAATACCCACAGCTCTTTCTGCGTGGCCGTTGCACTTTCCGCGTGGACCCGATTTGTGCCCCGCTGGAGCGGCCGTTGGGCGAGGCCGGCGGCGGCGCCGAGCGGGGCGGCGCGGAGCGGGGCAGCGCCGGCGGCGGGCACCCCGCTATTAAGGGATCAGGAGCTGTCATGAGGCGCAGGACGGGCGGCGCACGCGCGCGCGCGCGAGTTGTAATTACGCGGGTGACGGCTGCTGCCCCCACCCCGCCCCCGCCCCCGCCCCCGCCCCCGCGCGGGGGATGCGCCGCCGCTGATGGGCCCCGCCGCCCCCGCCCCCGCCGCCGCCGCCGCGCGCCTTGTGCGGCTGAAGACGCGACGGCGTTTCCGCTGGAGAACGGAGACCGTGTCATCGCTGGAGTTGCGCTTCATTTGTTGGGCCTCGGCTCTGCGCGGGACGGCTTTCCGTTTTCTCTTTTATTTCATTCTTTTTAATTTTTTTTTTCATTTAGAATCTGGTTAGTTCTCTGTTCACCGTTTCAACCTCTCTCGAGTTCTGTTTTCAGTTTCTTTTTCACCCTGTAGGACAAGCAATTATTTTTCATGTAGTTGTGAATCTTCCACGGTGATTCCCCTAACATGCGTGTCTATTTTTCTTCTGTGACCTTCGTTTTTCAATTTTCCTTCATTTTATTGCCAGTCGTGCTATGATTAGTGTTTCCTGTTTGTGTAAGATAACACAACTTCCTTATTGTTACTCATATCCGATTCTGAACACTTTTTCCCTACAATTTCCTCTCTTCGTGTGATCCCCCGTTTTTTTTCATCCACGTATTTCCCCCAATTTTTATTCTTACGCTTGTTTCATCTTGTTTCCTGCTAAAGCACTCCAAACAATTTTGTTTCCACTCATTTAAACGATTTGATTTCCTCTTTTTCTTACATCTGGATGTTTCTTCACGTCTTTCCACACTGATCATTCTCCCTAATTCTAATCTTTATTCTCTTTTTTGATTATTTTCTGTGCAATAGCGGGAATTTCGTATTTCAGAATCATTACCATCGAGGATGCATGAATAATAAAATCGTGCAGACTCTCTGTAGAGACTTGACCTCCGGTTTCCACTCCGCGAAAATGAAACTTCAACCCGAACGCGACGACTCGCCAGCGCTCTCTTTTTCCGGTCCATCCGGGCGAGCCCGTCCGTTCCAGCGGCAGCTTTGAATTCCAAGTCCCTTCGCCTCGTGGGTCTCCCCCCGCAGCGGTAGGAGGCGCTGGGTTCTGCCTCACTCCGCCCCGGGATGGCGGTCGAGCCGGCTGCGTAGAAATCCGCGTTTGCTGCCGCCGCCACCGCCTCGGCGATGGCGTGCGCGTAGAGTGTGTTAGTGTGTCGAAGCGGGCACCGTACCTGTGGAGTGCAGATATCCGGATTCTGATGTTAACTGATACTGCAACTGGAACTTTCAGATAATTATTCCAACTGTTAAGTTGTTACCGAAAGATAACACCATTTAAGTTCAAAAATGAATTGTATTCGTGGTTTAATATTAGTACAATTATTGAACATGAAGTTAAAAGGTATTGTTATTAACTATTTTAGAATAAATCAAACATTCTTGCTTCCCTAAATTATTCGTCAATAGCTGTATTCAAATCACATTACATGAAATATTACACGGGTGTTTCGTCTTTTAGTATCTCCTGTTAAGTATTGAGATATGAAATGGAGAAAGTTAGCATCATGTGTTGCTAACATCCGATTCTTTAAATCCGGAATCGTCACGGCTTTCTTGTCATGTTGTGTCATCGCTTTACCAAGCACATGTTTCATAAGTTGACAACTTCGCTTTCGAAGGACGTGAAATATAGTTTGTTACATTGATTCACCATCCACAAATGTGTCCACATCTACTTTGCATTTTTAATGAGCGCTTGCGTAATCGCCGTAATGCATCTATTACGAAATATGCTAAGGTTCAATAAATGTGAGTGAAAATACGTCGGGGGTAGTGAAAACTCAACGACCTCTTTGCAAAATGTCAGCCGAGGAATTTAGAATCTGTCGATATAAAATATTTGACGTAAAAGTTGTCGCATTTTTAAAAAACCTCAAGTATTTCACGGAAGAATTTCTTCGGGCGATAAATTCGCGGAAGAAAAAAGGACTAGAAGATGAAGAAGAATGAGAAGAAAAAGGAGGATGAAGAAAAGAAAATATCAGCGTTTATGCTGCAAGATTGAGCAATATCTCGAAGGTTGCGAGGCTTTCAGCCACGCAGTCGTAAAGGTTCTCCTCCTCCCCTCCTTCGCTTCCGGCGATAAATCGCTACACGATTTCGGCGGAGTGCTGTCCCGTCGCAAGCGCGCACGTTTCAGATAAACGCCCGTCGTCCGAGTTGCGGCCGCAGACCCCCCCCCCCTCCCCCGCCCCACGCCCTTTCCACTCTGGCTCACCCAGCTTGCGCCACCGACTCCACTGCTGTGCCGTCGCTCCGCATCTCGGGGCAGATGCCGTCCGATCTGCAGGTTAAGGCACCCCCAAAGGCACATGGTTCAACTACCTTAGAGAGGTATTTTCTAGCTCTTTACGTACACGTTTCTATACTCACTTAGCAATTCTGCTAATTCATTGCCACACATCACTTATCACTCCTGCAAGACAGTACTTCGACACTTGTAGCACATTGCTCGTCACCACCTAGCTTTCTTATTTCCTTTCCGTACATTGCTTCAGTCAATCATCTCAATGTTTCATAAGATCATTGGCATCTAAGACATACGTTCATGGAAAACCATCACAGAAAAAACACCGCAATTTATTCGGCTGCCTAGTCTTCCATACTGGCAATTCTCAGACATCCCGATGTATTTGTTAATATCACCCGTCCGCGCACGAACCCCCCTCGTCCTATTCATTTTTCTGTCTCCCCCTCCCCCTCCCCCTCCCGTTCCCTCCTCCCGCAGCCTCCGTCTTCCGCGGGCCCGCGGCGAGCGGGTTTCGGGTTCGTGACCGGACGGGTGGCGGCGCGTGGGGCAGGTGTCAGCGGCGCGACCTCCGCCAGCGCCACCGCCATCTCAGCTGCCACCGCCACTGCCTCCGCCGCCGCCGCCGCCGCCGGGGGCTCCCGCTGCAGCCGCTACGTGCCAGACTGGACGGCGCTGCAGCCGGTGCGGGCGTCTGTCATTTGCCTTGCCGTGTCTTGCCTTGCCTTGCCTTGCCTTGTCGCGGCCGACGCGCCAGAAGGTCGCCGAGGGTCGCTGGACTCCTGTGGCGGAGGCGACACGGCGTCGCCGGCGCGGAATTGATGTAATGAGTGGCGACGGAGGTGGCGCTGTCGGATCGTGGCGGGATAGAGGCGTGATGTTAGCGTGAGCGTTACGAGGAAACATCGGTGCTGGGGTTTGAAGCTGTGTGTAGTGGTTTACGTTTACGGCAAACCCTGTACACATGTTACTTTTACCCTCTCTCTATTGGACAGTTCATACTTATCAATACATAAGTATTGATAAGTATGAACTGTCCAATAACTGGGCACTAAATATCTATGTTCATGGAGATAAAGCTTCACAATTTCCGAGCTTCAGTCATAAATGGAAGTGACGTAATGATATGCCTTGATACGTAGTTGTAGTTTTCATTTGAAACAATTCTACAATGTCTGTGCTCTGAAAGACAGGTTAAGTGCAAATCAAATTAATTTATTGCATTTCTGTTCATCTGGTCAGACGTAAAGAGAGCAAGAACAAGATATTTTATAAAAATTATCGATAGTAGCCGCGAATTGAACAAAACTCATTCTAATAGATTCGTGTGTGCATGGCTCTTGCATCGTACCCGAGCATCTGCAGCCTCGTTGCTCTTCACCTGACATTGTTTCTTGCCATCGATTTCGAAGCCTTGTATGTGAAATTGGCTTAATGTCCTATATCTCTCATTCCAACCGGCCCGCGCATCCGGTTTGCGTTGACCGCTATTGGCGCTTGGATGATTACCGCCGGCAGCAGGGCCGGCCGTAGGTTTGGGCGGGCGCGGGCGGTGGGGCGTAATTTGGGCGCGCGCCCCGGCCAGTGGCACCGCTGGCGACAGATGCGCGCGGGTCCGGTTCCCATAACGTGAAGTTTGGCGGCCGCCGCGGGATGTGCCTGGGGTCCCTTTGCCTTTATCCGCATCGCGTTAACAGGTTCTCCGCCGCGTGTGCCCGCAGTGGGGGAGGAGCGGGTTGGCGAATGCAGACCGGTTGGTTGGCGCGTGGTTTCCCGCCCACCCCGCGCTACATCGGGCGAGCAATGGAACAATCGATCGGATCGCGGAATCGAGGAGATTTGAATGGGCGATGTTTCTGCGGGCGATTGGATAGGAGACGCAAATAGAACGGACGCGTCTTTGACCGCCGTAGTCGGTCAGTTGTGCAATGCGTTCCCGCTAACTCAAGAGGTTGGTTGAGTTTCTCGTTGGTTCACTCTGTGACATCGTTCTTCCTCCAGGACCATAAAAAGAATTGTTCTAGTGTATCAATTGCTGCGTGTAATATTTCAAACGTACCTTTTTCTTTTGCAATATTGAATGAAATGTAATCGTCCATCGCGTGGCTGACATAACGAGGAATACTGTTTGACTATAGAAATTTCATTCCTCTATTTCAGTAATATGATCCCTTTGTGGTGAACTGTGGGGAAGAGGGACTACGCAATATTCTTCAGTAGTGACTCTCTTATTGGGTGACGCCCTACCCACTTGGCTTCTTCTACCAGTCCACTCACTAGATAATGACACATTTGCATTGACAGGGTGGTGTCTTGTGTTCTCCATAGACGAATTGTGGCTTTCTCGTAAAGAAAAAAGTAGGAAGGTATCAAAATCATAACGATTAATTATTTTCTGATTGAGCAATTTTCTGCAAGAACATATAACTTACATTGAAGAAATAAAGTAAGGTAAGCACCTTGTGCTCCCCTCTCTCTAAATACGCCCCACCCTTAGAAACCCGAGGAGCGGCCGTCGCTCAGAGTTAATTCCGCGCACGTCGTAACTCGCGTGGACGTCGACGCGCGAGGGCATTGGCGCAGAGAAACGCTCCGGCGACGGTCGGCGAGCGCGTGGAGGCGACACGGCGTCGCCCCGCGCGGGGCCATTCGGTCCGGGCGACGAACTCGCGGGATTCCGCATACGGCCTCTCGAGACAGCCCGAACGGCTCGCATTCGCCGGGGCCTAATAACGAATACGCTAAACGCTAAACGGCCTAGCGCGTCTATTTTTTATATGACCGCTTCGCGACCGAAATGAGCGGCTTCAGATGACGCGACTCAAACGTAAAGGCAGTGCATTTTACGTCGGCGCGAGCCCGGGCTGGCCTCCCATGGACATTTACGGCTTCTCACAGGCCCGGCGCCGGGGGGGCGGCGGTGGCGGCGGGGGCGGAGGGGGCGGAGGGCTCGGGTTGCCGGGGGTCGGCTTAGATGGCGCTGGGCGCGTTTGGGCGACGCGGGCGCGGCGTGGGCGGGGCTCCGATCTGCGTGGGAAGGCGGCGTGGGCGGTGGAGTCGGTGGTTCTGGCGGTGAAGGTATTGTGAACTGAGTGGGAGTGCCGGCCGTAGATGCGTGGGGAGAGAACGGATGTCGAAATTCGTGAAATACCTCAGGAGGAATTTGAAGATAAAAAGCGAGAGAGTAGCTTAGGGTTCGGGAGAGTGAGAGACTGTAATACAAATGCATTCACGTAGGCTTTCAGTAATAAATTAAAGATCTAAAACAATACCATACGTGTTGTAAAATCAAGATAACAGTATACACAATTTCTGATAACAATCAGGCTCTTGGAATTCGAAATCGCGTAATCAATTATCGTGTGTACTTTCCAGACTTCATTGTTCCTAGAAACATATTTAAAACGCTGGCCATAAAGTAACGAAATGTGCAGCTGCCAAACCAAACCAGAGCTTTCGAATGCTGTAGACAACAGAGAATATATTTAGCCCCACGACACTGTGAACAAAAATACAACCACAAAGAAAGTAATGGCGAGTGCAGTTCATCGGAAACGGCCACATCAACGTTGACTTGTCACCATCCCTGATGTTTGGTCAACCATCCACGACGTTTCAAACGCCTTAAGTCCCCCGACCATCCATTAGTCTGCGACTTTATTTCGCCGCTGTGACCCTGTCGACCCCCGCCTATCCCCCCCTCACCCTGTGCTTCGACGACAGCGGTCGCTTCCATCGCGCTATCTCGACGCCGCATTGTTCCCCGCATTGTGGCCGTCGCCGCCGCCGCTGCAAACGTATGGAGGAGGTTCATTACGAAAAGAGTGCAATAAATAGCCGGCCGGGCTCGGCGCGAGGGCCCGGCGGCTGCCTTAATGAAGCAATCAGCGTGCACCGCACGTCCGGAGCGCCGCCGCCGCCGCCGGACGTCGAGGCTGCGGGTGGCGGCACCGCCGGGAAGGGGAAGGTGATTGGTGAGAGCTCCAGGACGATGGCGGAGAGTGATGGAGGCGGGAAGGGACCGGGATGATAGTATGGATGGATGTGACGGGTGAACTACGGAGGCAGTGGGGAGCGGGGGCGGTGAAGAAGAGAAGGTGTTCGGCGAGAGCTCCAGGACGACGGAGGAGAAAAATGGAGACGAAAACGATTAGGAAATATAAAGATTGGTGTGACAAGTGATGAATGGCTATGTTAGGTGGTGACTCTGTTGGGAAGTTGGGAAAGGGAGTTGGTACGCGAATGTGTCTAAAATGTGTGATGGCGTTGGGAGAAGAATTGGGCGAATACGATGTGTGAGCTACGGCTGCCCGGGGTTGTTGGTGATGTGTGTTTGCTACTGGTGGTGACACGTTTGGAAAATCTGAGATAGAGATTGATTGCAAAGCAAAATAAAATTATAATATTTGTGAATGAAATTCAGCTGAAGCAAAAAGGAAGGTTTCGACATGTTCGTGATTTTTGAGCGAACACAGAATAAATGATGCTCTATCCATTAGATAGAAGAAAGGGCGAGGAATGGGTTGCGAAGTTTACTAGGAAATTTCGAGATAGAGTGAGATAATTTTTCAGCGACTGTAATCGTTAGCAATTGCATAAATAGAGGATAGAACGTGTTAATGGAAAGTGTGATCGAAGTAGTAAATGAGACTAACGGCAAAAGAGGCGATGGCGATTCGAGATCAAGTTACCGTCGTGAAGCAGAATGTAGTAGAACTAGCTACAAGATACAGCCAGTGAAATAGGAAAGAAGATACCAATATCTCCGCGAGGAAATGAATCTAAATAGCAATTTATATGAGCACAATATGTAAACACAAGCGATGCTTAACGGGAACAGACAGCAGACGATGGGCAGAAGCCCGTAGGCAAAGGCTGTGAACGGTAGGCGTTGCCTGTCGCCAATCTATCGGCATTCAAATTGCCTTCATTAAAATTGGGCAAATTGAGTTCAGCAGTCCCACTCTTCCGCATAACCGGTTAATTTGTAATTCGCAGAAAATGGAAATGTCCGGGGAATTCCTCGAAATAACAGTATAATGTGGGGGCCAATGCATACGTGAGTCGTAAAAGTAGTAACCCTACACCACCCTTGAAAGGTGGGTAGTAGATTAATGCCGATGAGCGCCAGAAAAGAATTCCACCATTTTTGAACGCGTTTCGGACCATGAAACGGATTCCACGACACTTCTCTATCAGACTCTTGCTCGAAAGAAACGTGATCTCCTAGCACTTCATTATTATATCAGCAGCAGTAGACTGATACGGTGGCGCGGCGGTGGAGACCGGAGCAAACTCAGCAAAGGTGTTACCTACGGCAGTCCGCCGCTTGCTCCCCAAATGTCTAAGCCACGCCATGCCACCGCTACCACTACCGTTAACGTCACAAACACTGTCCCTAATACGGCCTTAGCCACGCCCCCCCCCCCCGCCACTGCCACCGCCGCCCGCCACCTACGGTACACACTGTCAAAGCCGTACGCCGCCCCCACCTCCACCATCGCCTTCTCCACCGCCACTCGTCACTCACGTCACCCCCACCACCTGCCACCCCCGCCGCCCTCGACATCCCCCGCCCGCAGCCACCGCTACCCGCCGCTCCTACCACCACGAATATCACCGTCTCCATCACCGTCTCCATCGCGACCGCCGCCACCACCATCACATCTACTGCTACCGTCCCCGCCGCCGCCGCCGCCGATCTGAAGCGGCAGGGGCCGCGGCTCGAGATAGCATCCATCAGCGGCGAGCGTCGGAAGTCCTGCGGCCGCGCCGGATACGATCTGGCGCGGGCGGAAGGGCGCGGGCGGGCCACCGGCGCGGCGTCCGCGGCGCAGCCCATCGGGCCACCTGTGCGCCGAAGTTTGGGTGCGGGGAGGGCGCAGATTCTCGGGGTGCGCGGACACGGACGATTTCTGGGATATTCGAATTGGAACTGCAACGCAACGTTGTGGTTTCTATGTGCGAATGTACTTTCAAATATTGCGCCAGAAAAAATACTTTTCAATATTGCCCTCTTTGTCTTCCAGTATCAAGAAATGTATGTGCGGACAATGTGAATAGGAAATTCGATTATTTTGACGAAAAATTTACTTCTTTGGCCTGAGCTAGATTTTATTCTGTTCTTTACACGTTCGTATTATGTATTAAAATATTTTAAAATAAAGAATATTTGTGTGATATTATATTTTAACAAATAAAAATATTACAAATTGACCAGGTATATTACAGCATTATTAACTTGATAAGTATTATGAACATCAACTAATTTGTTAGAATATTTTTGAATTCGTGTCTGCGTTCAACTCCCTACACTACTTTGCAGAAGATATATGCTTTTAACCGAATCAACTACTCTGAAATTCAGATGAAAATGTAAATGCCCCCGTTTCAGAGGTCATTTCAGAATTCCAATGGAAATTTTCCCTCGGAGCCCCACCTCCAAAACGAGAAGAGCTCTCCGTATCGGGGGCCCGTATTGCCTTGCGTCGCAGTCGTTTCTACATACAAACGGCGCTCCGAATCTTCGGTCCGTGACATTCGCGCGGCGCCGAATTCGCCCGTTTGCGGCTCGAATTTATGCAACCGCCGAGGACGCCACCGCCCGCGTGCCCGCAGAGGCCGAAGACCCGTTTGGCGCGGACGTAATTGGCGACGAAGGCGCTACGGCCGCTATGGCCGCCGCCCTTGCTGCCACGCGCCCGAGTCTCTGCTCTCATTTGTCCCGAAGTTATAAAACACGATGGTGCTTTGCATCTGCTGCATGTCCGAAACGCTTCATTAGATCTTAGCAGATCTAGTTTTTGTGTGTGCGTTAAGGAATGTAAGTTTCTTTCCTTTTTTGCTTCGTGGATGGCTAATACCAGCTGTGCCAGTGTGTTCGTGGTTTTTCCACTAGGAGCTGCTGCCGCGCTATAGTAAGTAGTACGGCAGGTTCGAAAGGTGCATGACTGCAGTCGCAGAGTCGTAATTTATCAAATTATTTTTTTTCGTCCGCGTCTTTTGGTGGGTTCGTTAGTCTGTCCCTTGCGCCGGGGATGGGATTACGGGAGGTGGACTGGGAGTGGGCGGTGGTGTGGGGGGGGGGCAGCCGCGGTCGCGTGGCGACGGGCTCAAGCCCCGGGCTTGCGGGTGCGGGAAGGAACCGCAAACCGCCAAAAAACGCGGACAATGCGCTGCGGTCGCCTTCGCGTGGGGCGCTTGTGGCGAGGTGGCCATCAGCCGTCGCCGCCGCCCCTGCTGCTGCTGCTGCTGCTGACGACGACCCGAGACCGTGGCCGTCTGCTACCGTAGCCTCGGTGTCATGACGTAATAGTTGCTTATATTGCTGTAATCGTTTTGTTACTACGATTAGAATCTCGATGAAGAAACACTTACACCATTGCAGTCAACTTCAGAAAAATCTCTCACGTATTATTAGCCATAGTCGTTCAAAATTCTTAGAAAATTATTGTTTGTATGTCTATTTCATTTTATTTATATCATATTTCAGTAACCTCCTGCAATCAGTTTTAAAGTATATTTTATATACGATTGCGTTAATTCGTCATTGTCATTTAGTCAAAACTATTTTGCCTAAGGCCGTCATAAAATTTTGCATTATTCTTTATTTAATATTTTAACTTAAATATAACTGGCAAATTAATTTTCATTTCAATTAATTACTTCTCAACTTCGTCATCAGTGTCAGTCAGACTATTAACTTCATCGCTGATGCAATCGGACTACTTATGTTTTCATCCCGACTTCACCAGACACTTTCATCACATCTCTAACGGAGTGAAACTCCTGTAAAAAGTATTCCATATTTACTTAGTTGCAAACTTCACAGTAACTTCAACTCACCAAGACATTCAGCCGCAGTTTTTTGCGATTACATGTCTTTTGTTTCTATAAATTCATCGACTATTCTTACTCGGGAGGTTTGCGGTCCGGTTTTTACCTCAAGCGAAATACGTAGTTACTGATTCGCTCAACTCACCAGTCTTCATCACTCCTTACTCCACCACAGCCATCACCGCGAAGTTAATCTCTTTTCTTTTACTCGAGCAAACCATGGGGTGCCTCTCCTTCCACAGCTGGAATCGGGCTTCATATCTCGGTCGTTCCAAGTGAGATTTGTGGCTCGCGGAAGGTTTTCTTAGGATCCCCTGCCACTATATTCACCGTTGTCCATCATCGTATAATATCTTCATAATCACCCACACATCGAAATCATTCACCTACTTCCAGGAATGGCCATAAGGCACTGTCCCTGATATTACAGTAAAGAATGAAATTCTCCGTCAACTTGGGCGCGGGCGAGATTGCCCGAAAGAATAAGAAAAGCGTTTTCCGCAGACGATTCGCGTCCCGTTAAGAGCTCCGCGTTCCACTGGATTAATTGCCTTGCGCCGAGGGTGCTGATGGCTCGGGGCGGCGCAAGCGCTTGGGAAATGAGCTAACGGCACCCGGTCGTGGGCGACGCCTCCTCGCGGCGCAGCCATCCGCTTTCCGTCACTGTCGTAGCGGTTGTCACTTCGGCCAGGGCAGTAATTAAATATGCATTTTGTCGGTCGCGGCGCGCGCATCGTCGGCTTGTTAACTACTCCACTAGGAAACCTCTGTGAGTGGAACCGCCTGCTCTGAAATGCCACCCAAGCAGCTTTCCTGTCAGTGGCCACCGTCTTCAGCATTAATCATCAACACCATTAGAGACAGACAAGGGCACACCTGTCTGTTGCGCTTCCTAGGACGCCGACCAACCTCCCACGCCACCTCTAGCATCACCATTATCATCATCATCGTGATCATCATCGTTAGGAGTGACACCAGTGCAACTCTGGTTCCTTCCTTCTGGTTGTCCCGTCGGAGCCTCCTTGCATTACACCATCACCTCCGCCTCTTTTGTGGAGAAGGAGTGCCCCCTGCCGCCCCCACCCGCTGCACGACCGCGGTCCTCGCACAAACCCTTCGCCTCGGCCGGCGACGCCACCGCGTCCTCAAAAAACTGCGCGGTGCACGGCCGGCATTAATCCGCCGCTTGGCCGAGCTATCATTAGCCGCTTTTGGAGCGCATTTGCATAAGTTCGGCTCCGCGCCGCCTCCGCCGTCGCCGCGGCCGCCATCTCCGCCGGGGCTCTACCGCCGCCATTGCGGTGGGCTGTGGTGGTCGCTGTGTCCTTGCCTCAGGCTCTTGGCTTTGGTGTGATCCCTTGCTAGATGAGTCTGTAGCATTTTTCATTTTGCAGTAGTGTGTAATGCACTTAATTCATCATAGAGAGGGAATTTTGAAAGTGGTCAGACGTGGTAATCGACTGTTGATGATAATGTTCAAATTTTGGGACGTTTTTTAAAGTAACACTGGAACTATCAGTAATGGTGATTTCTTATGTGGACCAAACTGCATTACTTTTCAATTCGAAATTCTCAACCATAACAGTTTTGTTGCACTCAATTCGTCATTTTATAAAAATGATTTACCTCTGTCCACATCACTCTAAATCACATTAAAGTACTTCTTAATAAGTGTATTAAGATCCCTATCACCTCTTCTAAAGGCGCCGCGTCTTATCGCTTTTACGTTATATACACCAACACTATAACTCACCTTGAGGTGCACCTCATTCATCCGAATCCTAAAAACGCCTTATTGGCCTTACGTCTATCTTGCATCTACTATGTCCATCACCACCACAGCTACCACTTCAAACGCAACCACCGACCGTCACTTCTACCATCACCCCACCTCTACGTCCGGTGGCTGAGAGGTCGCTCTTCGGGTCTCAAGCCGCGCGCGACGCCGCGCTTAAACGGCGCGTCGGCTGCGTCGGGAGGCCGCAAAGGCGAGTGCCTGCGCGTCGGGAGCCCATCGAGCCGAAGCCACGTCCCGTCGCAACGTGCCCTGAACTGCTATGGCGCTTGAGCGTTCGCGAGAAATTCTGCTCGTGCGAGCTGAAACTTGACGTTAGTTTCTAGCACCTTCACGTTCCAGTGGCAGGTTCGTGCCGTGCACAAAAAATTCTGTTTTGTCGCAATTAGGCAAACTACAGGTGTTTGGGTTCAGGATTTTATTTTTGAAAGAATCAGTAAAGTCCCAAATTTGTGACTATATTTGTTCTTACACTATACATATTTTTTCCATAAAAATCTACACCAATAATTCTCGAAATTATTTAATCTATATAGTTACCTAGTAAGTCCCTCTACGTTACGTAAACGGTCACTCTGTCCACAGTCAGAACAATGTTCAAGTAAAAAAATATTGTTTTATGCATAATAGATATTCATCTTTTTCACGATCGTGGAAATGTATACGTCAAAACTCCCAGGCAAAAAGGACAGCAAAGGTTGGGAGAATATTTCTGAAAACTCCCCAGCGTGGGAACCTCGTGCGCTGTCCCAGGCGATCAATGCCGCACATCGACGCCCAGTCAGCATCACGTCCAGAGCGGGCGGTCACGTGGGGTCAGGCGGGGACAGGCAACGAGCCGCTGAAATTTCTGGGTGGATCCGCGGAGAGCTAAAACAAACCCAGCCTCGCGCCCAATCGCTGGTAACGCGTATGAATAACTATCCAGAAGTAATGAGGTTGAAACACAATATCGTAAAACTCAATAGCCTGCTTTAACGATATTGTCGGTCGGTCGTCTGACCTCCGAAGCGAGGCAATTCCTGTAATGAGAGGGCTCGTTGAGCTCCAGCCAGTGGAGGGAATCCTCCTAGAGCCCGCTCCGCCCAATCATCTCATTACCCAATCTTTTAGCGAGGCGCTAGCTAGCGGCCGGCCGCGACAGAGCTCCTTGCCAGCTTCTTATGCGCCGCGCGAGGCGCTTACAGGAAAAACGGCGCGGTAGCCCCGCGCATGCCTTAATTGCCCATCCATTATGAGCGTGCTGCCACTCCGGGTAATCGGCACTTCTTCCCTTCTTTCCCTCCTCCTTTTCTTCTTTTTCTCGCCACTTCCGGGAGAAATCTCGGCTCATCGAGCTTTGGCGTTACCTCCGGTGGGGGTTCTTAGTGTCACCCAAACGTCAACGCCGTCATAAAGAGGGTTGTTAACTCAAAAGTGTACGACACACGGTACTTTTTTTGTGCTTTCGTATTGTGGCTGTTGTCAAACACGCGCTGTTGCCCTCGTCGGAAAAAGAAGCGTACTGTTTGACCGACCTCGTGCCCGGTTGAAACCTCCCATTGTGCGGAGTGTTTGATCGCCGTTTCACACTATAGAGAAGTCAAACACAGCGATCCGGTTTGAGATGCATCGGAAGAGTGCGTGGTATTGCAGAAAGTTTAAGCGCCCGTAAAACCCTCAAGCTGTATACTACGGCGCATGCGACGTTCCACTGATAAGGAAATCCGCTTAGACTTTGACGGCGCGAAATACCGTGAATAGAAATCGACGCCACGTGTTGTCCAACCGACTGACATTTGTGGCCGGATTGTCGGCCTCCGCGAAACGTACAGTCGCTTAAAACCCGTCTTCAACGAGCCTCCCACCCGTCCACCCAACCACCCACCCGACCGCGCGCGTACTTCCAACCGACTCGCAAAAGAATGAATCTCACTCACCGCGCAGCCCATAAAGAACGCCAAGCGACCGCTTAACATCTCCATAGAACAAACGAACCGTCAAGGCGGGCCCGTTCGCCCCGGCACCCGCGCGCGGATCAAAAACCGAAGCAGCCCGTGCGAGCCGACGGGCAGAACCGAATCCCGCGGGGAGGCTGTATATCTCCCGCACAAAGCGACCCGGCGCGCGCGTCTGCGCGTAAAGTCTGTCTGCGCGATTTACGACTGCGCACGGGCGACGCGGCGCCCGCGAGAGAGCGCGCGAGCGCGCGCGCGCGCGGAACAAACATGGCGGTGCGTCGCCGCTGCCGGCGCGCCCGCGCTGTATTTCACGTTGGGCGTCGTAAAGACTGCGGCTGAGGACTCGGGTGCACAGCGGCGCAGCTTTCAACTAAGTTATGATTAATAAAATGAAGATAACGCCCGAACGCAGGCTTGGCTCGACGGCTGGGGTGGGGGGTTGCCGCGGAGTGAGGGTGGAGCTGTCGGGGGCGGTGAGGGAGGGGCGGGGCGACAGCTACCTGAAGACAAGAGAAGTGCTATTACGCACGTCAAAGCTCCTTGAGTAACAACCCTGTCATCGAAGAAGGGTTTTAAATGATCACAATTTGAAACTGAGTTTGATTCTGATATTAAAAACTGTTTATTATCCTATTATTATTTGCTTTAAAAACACGATATTTGTATTGACATTTTACGTGCAATAGTTTTAGTATACATTTGACTTCGGTGCAGAACATATTTATAAATGTTAATGAATATTTTATTCTGAATTTTTTCTGACCTTTGAGGTGTTTCTCAGGGTGTGTCCTAATCAGCTCCGCTTGCTTCACACACTTAAGAGCTAATGGGGACTAACTTCATATTCTATGTTTAAATTATTCGTATGTGTTGCCAAGAGACATGTACACGAACACTTCTAGAAAGCTAGTTTGCTTCCGTATAGGAAGTTCCCAATGCCAAGTTAGTTTGTCACACAAACAAGCCTGTCACTTGCACGTTTTACTATTGCATTAATTTAGCACCAAAAAACGCTGAAAATGAGCGCATTTGAAATCACCTGATCTACCTAATTGCAGCTTATTAGTAGCAACGGAAACGTACTAAAAATTATGCATTTTCAATAAGTCACGATTTCTGGCAACTTCATACGTTCATACATAATATAAACTAACAACTGATAAATTTGAACTTTCGGCATTTCTGTCATCCTACTTTTAATGACGACTTTCCGATCCTCTCAATTTGTATCACTCTTTACTGCCTTTTGAAACAAAGACGAAACAAAACGATTCTCAGTGATTCTAACGACAGGAACCATCATCACGAATACTTGAGAGTTGAAGCGCCAGCGTTGTAAGCGCATCCACTGTCACGGAGCGGGAGCCGCCGCCGCCGCCGCACGCTGCGCTCCCGCCGTGGAACGCCCGGCATCCGCGGCGTCGCCGTAGAAGCGGAAAGCTTCCAGAGAAGATGCGTTTGATTCGATGCGGCGCGGAATCTTCTTCGGCGGGGACGAGTCGTTTCCATGCGGAAGACTCTTCCCAATTTGGATTCTAAACGTTTGCTTTCAAACGTAGAAAAAAGGGAAATAAAAAGAAGGTTCTCCGACATCGACTTCTCTTTAGTGCCGACTGTTTCCTCGGCGATTTGTTTGAGGAACGGTTACGGCAAGCTACTGAACAGTGTTTCTCTAAACAGGAAAAGCACAAAAACATTTCATTAATTACCGACGAATTCTTTTCTACTGATGAGTAGTAATGATGCAAACGTGTAGGTATTTTAACACAGAAAATTGAAGAAAACTCGTTTCCCTAACCGATATGCTTTTACCCCGAGGACAAAGCCCTTTGTGTATTGAGGATTCCTAGCAGATCTATTCGTTTCTTGTACGTTTTTTTCTTCGAAAGACAAGAATCCTTCGTTCATCAGCAAGCTTGTGTTCTGAAATACAAATGGAGGACGCGGTCTCGCACCTCGTCGGGGAAGAGAGCGGGCGCGCAACAAGAGCTGCTCAACCGACGGCGACGCCCTCTCATGACGCCGCGGCGCCCCGCGGGGCGGCGGGCCGGCGCGCGCACAGTGGGTTGCCACATCGCGCGACAGGGCCACAGGAGACGGTTTGTGCACCCTCGAACGTTGAAGCGCTATCGATCTTCGGCGCATGCGCAGTTCAAGGTTTGCACCACTGTAGTTGGTCTCGGCATTCGTAGAAGATCGATAGTGCTGTCCGCTATGGCGTGCACAGACTTCCTAACAGCCCAGTAGGCATTTCAGTTGTTTTCGGGATACTATTGGACATTTTTCGCTGCAAATATCGATTATTTCTTCTCAATACCCTATGAAACATATCTAAAGTTTCCTCTCACACCAACCCTGCTTTCATTGTGCATATTCGACATTCAGTATGGATTAATGAATGTTGGAATGATAATCAGTATTATTCTGGTCTAAAACGCAAAGGATAATCCACTGTTGGGAAAACAAGACTAGTACGACGTGCTAGTGTTGGGAGAGAAATTCCATCTTGTAAATTTTTTCAATATAGGCCTACATTTGTGGGAGAAGTGCATCGTCGTTGCACTCTGATCACAAGATGTCTCCTGAGAAATTACTTACCGTTGTGAGTGTGTGTAAGTGTGTGTGTGTGTGTGTGTGAGTGAGAGAGTGAGAGAGAGAGAGAGAGAGAGAGAGAATATTAAAAACATATTTTTTATTTAAATGAAAAATGAGTTTACAAATTAATATATTTTTACTAATAAACTCTCCGTAAAGATAATTCACAAGCCATTCTGTGTTTAATATAAAACACTTCGAATCTGCGCTGAAATAACTCCACTCGGGTTGAAACCGTTTTCCCATACATGACAACTTCGCCGATATCTCCGCAGTACAGCACCCGCCATTGCTCACCCACCCCTACGGCAGCGCGACGTCTGCAGCGGGCAGTGAGCGGTCGCTCCCGGAAGCACGCGGGGGCGGCGGGGGCGGCGCCCGCCCCCGCCCACAGAGGTCAGCCGCGCGGGCGGCGGGCGGCGGGCGTGTCCGCGAAGGCGGCGGCGGCGGTGGCCCCGCGGCGCGGCGCTCCACATCGCCCTGGCCACTCGCCAGCTGGGCATCGACCTCTGGCGAAACCGCCGCCGCCGCCGCCGCCTCAGCCGCAGCCTCCACAGCACGCGTGGGCGTCGGCCGCGGCCACACGCGCCGCCCCATCCGGCGGCCACACCTGAGCCCCCGGGCGCCGCATGACGCATGGGGAGAAATGCAAAGAGCGCAGGGGATGTGTGTGTATGTGTATGAGAGAGAGAGAGAGAGAGAGAGAGAGAGAGAGAGAGAGATTGTGTGTGAGTAAACTGTGTGTATGTGTGTGAGATAGATACATATAGACAGAAAGAGAGAGAGAGACTGTGTTTGTTTGTGTGTGTGACTGTGTGTCTTTGGGTGTTTGTGTGTGTATGTATTTGTATCCGTATTCGTGTGTATTTATATCTGTTAGTGTGTGTCTGTTTATGTTTGTATTTATGTGTGTTTGTGTCTGTGTGTTTGCGATAGTGTATGTTTATGAAAGTGTCTGGGAGTTTTGAAAAGCAGAAATGAGTGAAAGGATACGAAGACGCCAATGCGCTTGCTTCTTTACAGTGTTTCTCCGCCGAGTTTACATTTCTTAATATTTTCAAAATATATCGAGGAAAGCAGAAGGGCCGGCCTCTTTCGTAAAGATTTGAAGTGCATAAATCAGCTCTAAGAAGTATATTGTCAAATCCATTGTAACATTCTTCAGTATCAGTGGATGAGACTGATCTTTTAAAAATACTGTTACTGAAATATTTATGACAATTACTTCTCAAAAGTGACCGTATTCTCGTGACGTTTTACTCATATTGCGATGTGCAAAATTCACTCTTTGAATGTCATCATAAAAGCAATGCAAATGAAGGTAATGTTTAAAATTTAAAAGTGCCTGATAATTGTAACTCTGACGAACTCAATTCCTTTACGATATTTCACGTTCTTAATTCCCTAGAAAATATATGAAAGAGAGTGATCTCGTATGTAAGCAAGTTGTTCGTGTCCCCAAAATTTATTTTTAAACGTATAATTATTGCGTTATCTCACCTTTACGTAATTCAGCTACAACCTGACATAGCCAATATTAATTATTATCTTAAAATTATTAAGCGAAAATGCATTTTCTAAAATCATGGTAATTTACTATAAATTCTTTACAAACGCCTATTTTGAAGACTTTCTCTCACAAAAATTGACATACTGTCTGTAACCACTGCGTGCAAGTTGAATTTTATAGCATAATATCCATCAACCAAAACGTTTCACTCTGTGGACCCTTTCACTGTTACTCACGATATACACTTTTTCACTTAGTATGCCTGTCGGGTCCTATGTCTCTGAGTATGACATAAGCCCAACCTTGTTTTTTCGATGTATTCCTTATTCGTAAGAGCGGCGGAGACTGCTTCGTAAGACATGAGTTAGAAACTCGCGTGTCTAGACACTTCGTAAAGAGTACTTACAAACCTTGAAAGAGGATAACAGCACCCAGCGCTTTTTTCTTCCAATTCCGATGTCATTCTGATTTAATTCTCCGCCGGTTGAGGTGCGTCCCGCGTGGCCCAACGTCTCGGGATTACGGGAGTGCCGCGTGTCGTAAGGCCTTCACCGCGGAAGGCACAGGCGGTCAGGTGCAGGGGGGCAGGGGGGTTAATTTCATAACCCCTTCCGAAGACGCAGCCGTCCCCGTCCGTGATCCATCGCCGACACGGGTTTGGTTTTACGCAGGGGGCGGGAGGACGGGCACCGTCAGTCAGGCTCGCAGGTGCGGTCGAGGAGAGGAGACGGACACGACGAGCTCAAAGGCGAGGGAAATAGCAAAAGGGTGTAATGGAGGCCGCAGTGATATTAGATTACATTGTTTATTTTAAATGGTTTCCCCATACACCTACGTACCTTGTGTGAAATTATGTGACGCTTATCTCCGCACATTTAAATCTATCTCTTGCTGTTTGTCATGTTCGAAATATATTCCCAATTTTAAGAAGTACATCTGCATTTCATCTTTATTCTTATCTTTACCATTTTCTCATCTGCTCTAGTATGTTTTTCACTTCTCAATCCATAATTTATCAATTTTATTCCTCTTGTATATCCTGCCATTATTTTCTCCTTGACCCATAGTTTTCTATGTCTCTCACTTCTCATTCAAACTCCCATCATACCATAGACGGAAGATTTCCCCTGTGATCGTTCTAATGCTTCGTTCCATCTTCTAATTTCCGTCAGACAACGCCATCCCCAACAACACACGTTCGCCTTCACTGCCTGAACCCTCTTACTCAACCACTTGTTCCAACGCCTCCATTATCACCCCCGTCCCCCTCCGCCCCGCTTCATTTAGAGCGCGATCGGCCTAACAAATCGCCTGCCCCGCCAGCGGCCCCGGCGGCGGCAGCGTTCTACATAAATTGCCATTCCCTGACGCGAAAATTGGCGAAGTCTTCCCAAATACGCCGCGAACGCGCGCCACGCTCGCTCGCGCGCGCGCCGGCGTTCGACCTCAGGGCGAACGCACCCGCCGCCACCGCCCCTGCCATTGCCACCGCCACCGCCGCCGCCGCCGCCGCCAGCTTCCTCGATGTCACCTCCCCCAATGCAACCGCCGCGGCTGCCGGCACCGCCCCCATTGCCACCCCCGCCGTAACCATGCCACCACCCTCCTTATCACCATCACTCTTACTATCACCACAATCACCACCACGACCATCGCCCCACCACCTTTGCGGCGATACCATCGGGTGGAATGCAGCAGTTGGGTAATTACAGCGTGTACGCAGCCCACGCCCGACTCCCGTTCTCTCGCCTGGTGCGCCTCGTAAATCATTGGCGGCGCGGCGAAACGAACTCGGGGCTGCTCCTCGCGCGTCGTGGCGCGGCGCGCGGTCGCCCCGGGCACCCTCCGTTGGGCAACCCGCTTCCCCGCCCCGCCCCGCCCCGCCCCGCCCCGCCCCGCCCCGCCCCGCCCCGCACTGCCTCGCGCCACCTCGCCCCTCCTCGCCCTGCCCCGCCTCACTCCACTCACCTCGCCACGATCCGTCACACCCCGCCTCGATCCGCCACCACCCTCCTCCCCCAGCCACGCTCTGCCTCACCTCGCCCCGCCTCACCCCTTCTCGCCACGTCACGCCGTGCGACACGCGCACGCTGAACGACGGATGGGGCAACGCGGCGCGGCGGCGACACCCGATACCCGCCGCTTCACACCTCCGGCGCCGCGCAGTGGCCGGAGCCGATTGTTGCTCTTTCACGTTGCTTTAGGACTGTCGTTGTGGATTTCATTTCCTGCTTACAACATTTTCCTTCTTTTAAGAGTAATGGCGTCCCCTGGCCTTAAGTAGTGAAAACCACAAAGTAATATATTTACTTTAGTATAATTTCGAAAGGGAAGTTTGCAAAGAAAGACACTAATAAGGAAGTAGGAGAAACGCTGAACGGATACACAATGGTTAGTGAACGCGCAAATGCCGAAGCGAATCAAAGGCGATCTCCAAAGGAAAACGCTGACTACGGCAAGAGAGAGTCATTCAACACAGCATACGTTCCTGATAACGGCGAGGGAAATTGCTGGGATCTCTGCGTAGTTTGGCGGACGAGGCGCCGCAAGAGCTCCTCCTTGCATCGTTTGGCGGCGTGCACCGATGAATGTCGTTAGGCCTCCGCGTGCGGCGCTGCGAGGGGGAGGGCGGGGCACGGCGTGGGCGGGGGGGCGGAGAGGGGCAAAGAGGGGACGCCCGCCGCCGCCGCCTCCAGAATGAAAGCAACAGGAGTGTGGCCGCGCCTAAACCGTCGGCCTCCTCGCCGTGAAGTGGACCTATCCGCTACGGCGTGAGTTGGCGATGGACAAGCCGAGTGGAAAGAATTGATAAATGAGTGTGGGCGAACATGCTCGCTTTCCTTAAGCGCCATTTCTATTTTTGAGCCATGGAAGGAGGAAGAGATGAAAGTATAAAATGGACTGAGTAGTGTAAAGTGTGACGATAATTCTCGAATTTGAATTTTTCAGCCACGTTCTCCACGGCTCGTGTGAAGTTTTTGAAGCGACGAACACGTCTATAAAATGTCCTTTACGCTCAAATACTTATCAATAACTGTGTATAAAAAATGCACGTACGTTGGATATTGTAATCTTTGAACATTCTCGTAGTTTATTTTTTTCGTTTCCTTTTTCCTTTCTTGAGTTCAATTTTTTGTTGTGACCTCGTGAGAATCTCTCACGCAAAGTACGAGTTTCCACATTCTGTGAATACGAAATGAGGGTGATATTGCTGAATGCTGATGAAAACACCATTCTAAGGTTATTTGTGCAGTTCTTACATAGTCGAATATAATGATTTTTAGTATATTTATGTTAAGCTTGTTAATTATTGTATTATATTATATTATATTATATTATATTATATTATATTATATTATAATATATTATATTGTATTATAATATATTATATTGTATTATAATATATTATATTGTATTATAATATATTATATTATATTAACAGATGTTGTTACTATTAATTACTTCATGACAATTGTATTAAAGTGGTATACTTTATGAAATTCTCATCTAAGTGAACAAATTTCTTTTCATCGTCTCATCCATTTTATGGAATTTTGCTGTACGTCACCTCTGCATTTCCAAGGCGTGTGTAACGCAACGCTTTCTGTCCACAGAGCGTGGTGATGCTGATGTTCCGGGAGGAGAAGAGCCCCGAGGACGAGATCAAGGCCTGGCAGTTCTGGCACGGCCGACAGCACAGCGTCAAGCAGCGCATCCTCGACGCGGGTGAGTCCACCCTCGCGCCCCCTCGCGTTCACACACACTCATGCGCGAACACCCCCACAAACACATGCGCACACAAACCCTTTTATATAGAAGCCCACAACCCACACAAGTACGTACAACCACAAGCGCACACGCACGTAATTACACGCCCATGTAAATACACGAGCATGCACACACGCACAACAGGAACACGCGCTCGCTCAAAATGACTTCCCGCGCGTGTGGACGCCTGGGCCTGCGGCGAATTCGCCTCACCTTTCCTCTCGCTCCTTTCCTTCTCCGAGCCGGCTTTCCCTTTCTGTCCTCTTCGTCGTTTTATCGAGGTGTTTGTCTTTTTCTCCACTTTCGCTCGCCGACCCGAGCCGCGTGCCTCTCCGGAATCGATCATTCCGCCTGGCGTCGGATGTTGGTCACGGTAACTGACCCGGCTCGGTCAGTTATGATTGCATTTAAGCCGACTCGATCATGAAGTACGGCCTTGGCCGTGTACCATTGTTTGTAAACAGAACGATGTTACGCCATTGTAATTGCTCACGATCCGATTTCATGGCTGCTATATAAGGACGGACATTGCCCACACCTTCAGGTATTCACGTGTTATGCTTATCTGAGTGGAGTATGTGTATTTAACCTATTGCCACGATTAAACACCTGGTAGTTCGAAAAAAATAAAACCTAACATTCTCAGAAAAAATAGTATTTGAGACTAAGGTCATCGTATCGTTCGTGTAAGCGTGTCTCTTTTTTGTTTTGGCCTGTATTTAACCGATTACGATATCTTTAAGAAAAGTCAAAATATCACATGCCAAGCGTTGTTGTGTATTGATAACATAATGAATGCAAAATAATGTGCATGTCGCATTTGCTAGCGTTCTGCGAAATATTTCATTGCTCAAAAAGAAACAAGTTAGAATCTGCCAAGACAAGTCTGTTCAGAAGTGAGGAGAGTGGTCCTATTCAGCGACCAGCTGAATCATCTGCATCGAGCTCTACTCGGACGTCCGTTATCGCAACCGTCGTTTAGAAACGGTTCCCGTCGTGGACTGGCAGACCCACTCGAGTCTCCGATAAGTCGACGAGGGTTTCCGTGAAATGTACAGCACCGTGTGCTTGGCAGTCGCGTGAAGCCGATACGGCCCCGACGCAGCGACCTAATCGGAACAGCCGGCCGAGGACGGCCGGGCGACATCGTGCCGTCGCCTGGACGCCGCTGAGTGCTGCAATAGCTTCGCTTGATACGTTGAATGTTACGAGCGCCGGACAAACCGTTCGCGAACCTCGAAATCGCCGGTCGGCGATTCGGAGAGGAAACTGGGTCAGGGCTTGTCCGAAAACCCACATCATTTAAATGCAGACACAGCGATGCTAAAAGAGTACTAAACTAGAATAACAGTTTCTTGCCTTCGAAGATTCAAAATAACTGTACTACGTGTTTTTGAATGTCCCTTATTTATCTTCCATCTGGAACTTTCAGATTTCTTCCTAATCACTTCCGAATTGCGGGGACAGATTTCTCCAACGTTAAACAGCAATCGTTTATAGCAATAGTGTAAAAAGTTGGACAAGACGAATATAAAATAAAAGAACCGCGTTGGGAGGAACTTCTAATGGGGTCCGGAGAAATCAAAGGAGAAAGTTTCTGTGCGTGTAATTTATTTTCTTAACGCTGCATATCGCTTGGTAAACATGAAAAATCAAGGAAATAAAAAAATGAACAGTCACTTGTGTCATTTTCTGAGTGTTTTAGCTCCGATTACATCCATGTTACGTGTGCCCCTTGCAAATATGTTGCCACGCGGCTGTTATTTTCATTGCTAGAACTTATTAGAATTCAGAGTTTGTTTAGTAATTAACTTCAGCCATTTTACAAATGTTTATATTCTAGGTGTCAATATTTATAAACGACCATTATGTATATAGTGTTATTATTTCGTTAACGAAAGCATACAAAAAATATTTTTATAATTTTCAGCTAGATCCAAAAAGTAACATTTTCTCTTGAATATGTACTGGACAATAAAATAGGGCAACGTACGTTTTAATAAATTTGCATATCGTAAGCTTGACTTTCAGCTGCCGAATTCCAAAGCTGTGATCTGTTTTAATAACACGATCTAATCGCGAACAATATCCAATATGGTTCACTCAATGTCAGTATCTCCTCTCAATTAACGTGCGTTGGGCTGGCAACGCTTCGCGTCCCTGGGTTTCTCTCCCCCCGCTCTTTCGTCTCGCCTATCACAGCACAACATCTCCTAAACGGCGGTGATGGATCAGGAAGGCAAACAATGTGAAGAGCCAGCTGGAAACTCGGCCAGGTCGGAGGCAGAGGAGAAGGGATGAAAAAACAACCTGACCCATCGGCAAGGAACGCGCGTGAGCTGAAATAAAAACTGCCTTTGGAGTTGACCTTTTTTTGGAAGTAAAGTGAGCTCAAATGCGCTACTTAGGCCGAATACTATCTCGCAGATTAATCATTCGCCCCCAAACGGGGTAATGTGTCAGTTTTCTTCTTTTTCGGGGAAAAAGATGCGGAAGGAATAGGCGGTGAAGAACTTGAGCAGGTTCGTTTGAAAAAAGTACAGCATATTCTCACATGATCTAGTTACTAAAATGCACAAATTAAATGTGTGTCTGAATTATGCATTAATTAAACATTCTTACAAAATCTTACTACATTAAATACCACATAGATAATTTGTTTGATTTTTAATGACAATTGAAACAATTTCGTTTAATGATTTATTATAATATACTTTCCAACGTTAATTTTTTTCCTGATTGTGTTTTCCCCCTAATTCTCATTATATTGGAAGGGAATGTAAGGAGGACTGGAGGAGCTTGTAAGAACATAATCACATGTTTTTCTTAAGTCTTATATTTTAAAATATTATAACCTAACTAGTGTAATATACATTGTATTTGCTTCTGATGTTTTAGAGATAAGGTCGAGCAAAAAGCAAACTCAGAACTTGAAAAATTTGAAAATAACAGCGATAACTTAAATTATTTCCTAATTCAAACTATTTATTCTCGCTATTATAACTATTTCAAAACCAATCGAGCAATTTATTCAAAATATAGCAAAAACTCAGTGTGGAATCCACGACAAAGGTGAAATATTCATCCATGGCCCGTGCAGACCTCTTTCATCAGAAATGTGGTATTCGTCTTGACTTAGATAGACACCACACGCATCAGTGCAAATCAGTTGCCGCCACCAACACCGCTGCCGCTGCCGCCACCTGCACCACCTCTACCTCCACTATCAAAACCGCCATAACTGCCGCCACCCTCACCACCACTGCCACCACCATTACCGACCAATATCACAACCACTAGAACCGCCATTATCGCTGCTGCCGCTGCCACCACCACCGCCGCAAACACCACCGCTGCAACCACCGGCTCAACAACCACCACCGTCGCAACCACCAAAGCCTCAACCATTACTACTATTACCACCACTACCACTACTACTATTACTACTACTACCACTACCACTACCACCACCGCCACCACTACTATCACCATTACTACTACCTCTAACACCACTACTACCACCAACACCACCACCAGAACCGCCCCCTCCTTCGTCGCCGCGGCGGCTGCTGCGGCTGCCGTCATTAGTTGCCGTCTGATCGGCCACGTAATCAGATAGCGCCTGCCAGAGCGCATTGAAAAACTACCGCGAGAGCCCCCTCGCGCGCACTTCCGCTGCGAAGGTGAAAAATGGGACATCGGCTACAACAAATGAACAAAGGCCTCCTTTTAATTCACGTGCGCGCGCGCGCCTGAGCTCTAAATCGATGTGGATCTCCGAGTTCGATAGTGTAGATATCGCAACACCCAAGTTCTTTCCCTGCTTGATGAGAATCGTGGAGTGTATAGAAATGCGTGTTAATGTACGTGTGTTTTCTTATCAAATGAATGTTTCTCATCGAAACCCGCCCCGGCGCAGTTATGATTGTCTCACACCTGGTGCGTAATATTTCTAGATACCAATATTCTTTAAGCAGGTTGTTCCTGTTAATAATTGCATTTCACGTAATAAGTTCATTAATTTTTTTCGCTCCCGGGTCTTACTGAGACCATCTGTTTTAGGTCATAATATTTGTGACTTATAAAAATGAGTAATTATTCTTTGTTTAATTCTGATAACGATGCTGGTCTATTTTTTGTGTAATAATAAACAAATGTAAATTTGTCAATTTTTGTGTAACGTCATCTTTATTGGACTCAAAAACTGTATGGTCTTTATACAAGCTCAAATGTCACAATAAATTAACTGTGGGCATTAATGTTATTAATTCACGTTCATTGAGAATCTCCCCTGCTGCTTTGTAAACACTTCATGTTTCCTTCCCTTTTCAATGCCCAAAACAGACAATCACTGACATACAAATTCATGACCCCCATTATCGTCCTGGAAGCTCACGGCGAGGGGTGGCGGTGTTGACAGGCAGCAGTGACGGACAGAAGACCGTGGATGGATAGGGGGCCGCCGCAGCATCACGCGGTACAAGTGCTGAGGCGTTCATATGAAAATCTTTCTCGCGACCGCCAGAAGGGTGTATTTGTACAGAGGTCGCTCGCGGCGACACGGGCTTGTACGCTGTCACCGAGGCCTGTTGAATACATTAGGACCTTGAATACCTTTGACCCCATACCTCTCAAGGTGTGGAATTCATTTACCTGTCTCTATCGCCGAGAATGAAAAAGATTAGCTTTCCTGTTGAAACTGTGATAGTGCCCAAAGAAAGACTCTAGGGGCGGAGGAAGGAAATGAAAGAGAAGAAAAAAACGAGAAGAAAAGAAAAAAGCAGCGACGAAAGAGTCCCGACGAACGCAGGGGTGAGGTTTTGAAATATCGGGAGGGAGAAAGGCGGGTGTGCGCGGAAGAGAGATGTCAGCCGGAGACAAATTGTAACACAAACCCGGGTGTTCAGTTTCGGGGCGGTGCAACCGGAGCCCGAAGCCGTAGCGCGCCGTCGGAGAGGACTCGGGTTTCTCGTGCTAACGAACTCTATATCCCGACGCCGTCGGCGCCGCACCTTCGCGGTTACCTGCGCCTCGCAGCCTCCGCCTCGAGGTGCGGAGTGGAGCGGAGCGGAGTGGAGCGGAGCGGTGCGATGCGGTGCGATGCGGGGCGGGGCCGGGCCGAGCGGAGAGGAGTGACGCGGGCCCCGATGGGTTTCGCGCTTACGAAACCCGCGGAAGACGGCCCACGCCGCCGCCGCCTCGGGCGCTCCGGCGTCTGGAGGCGCTTTGTGACGCCGATCCGACGCCAGATAAGCGCCGGCTGTGATTTCGCCCGGGCGAAGGGCGCCCCAGAGAGGCACCTGGCCATCTCGGGGTGTATCACTCACGCGAGTTCAGGAATCGGAGAAGGCCGTTTCGAAGCAGCTGGTTTTGGTGAAAGATTCCCTTACTCCGTTCAGGTGTAGACATTTTTGAAAAACATAACAAACATCAATTGTTTGCAAATACAGTATTCAGATTTTTTTAATTTTTTGTTGCTGAATTGAGATTTGCGGGTTTGCTGCATTGTTCACGTAAGTTGAGAATGGTCGTATACAGTTAGGAAAAAATACCACTATTTGTTACCGCGAAGAATAAAATTAAATTGTTATTTTTATTTCGATGAAATCGAATACTAATTCTTTGTCGTCTATATCTGTCCCCAGCGTGGCTATTTCTTCGTTAAGATGTCGTTAAAACCAATGGCCGTACAAAAATTTTACACTTTCTACAGTTGAGATATCTCATACGCAGCGCGTTGAAAATGATGCACATTTTGTGGTTTTATTTACGACGAACAGCAATAAACGTGCCACAAAAGGTAGTAAGCAATTCTCTACGGGTAACTAAAATCTTTCAATGATGCGTGATCAATAGCTCATTCTGCACACATCGTGCGCGGTCATTATTCTTGACACGTCCAGTGTCAGAGGTCATAGATGAGAGTAGATACAGCAGGCAAAGGCGACGCGTCATTTCAAAGCAATTCCGGAGTGGGCGTGGTCGCTCGGCAGTGCGGGCGGAGCTGTGCGGGCCGGTCTGGGCGGCCGGCGCTGGGTTCGTCGCTTACTCCTGCGTCGGAGTCTCCAGCCCATAGACAGGCGCCTCTAGCGTCGCACATTATCTCGCAGCCCTAATTACCTCGCGTAACGAACCCGGTTAGAATGCAAATAAAAGTATATCTTAATTGCGCTCGTGTTCCGAGACTTGACGAAAATTTCGCACACTTCGCTGGCTTTCTCACACATAAAGATAAAAATATTCGTCCGCCGAAAGATAATTTGGAGGAAATTCGCGAGCGCCGCGTGCTATCTTTAGCAGGCGCCGGTAACGGGGACTGGGTGCGTCCTCTGCGCTTTGCTTCCTTTCGCTACGCGTGGTTGCCTCGCACCGCCCCCTTCCTTCGACGCACGCACTGCGCGTCTAGACCAGTGGTCGCCAAACTTACGAAGAGTGTGAGCAATCCTACTGTGAGCTACCAAGGAACCATTACAGATTTTTTTCAAATCTTAACATTTATTTATGGTCTATAAACATCTCTATTAAATATGAAACATATTTTAATAAAGCTGTACGTATGAAAAATTAATTGAAATGAAATTTCACATTACAAAAGTCGATATATTGTTAGTAACAAATTATAAATGTAAAAACACATTTTTAATCACACTTTTTAACCAACCCGGTCCGAAAAGTGTTTCGCGAACTATTAGTAGTTCTTTGCAGCAAATTGAAATCATGTGTTTTGCAGTCGAAGCAGCGCGCTCTGAAGAAACAGAGTATTTTAGTATTCCGTTTGGCGCTGGTTAAGACCGGGTGGGCGCAGGCTGCACGTAATGGATAAATCCTATTACTTTGTGTTTCATGACCAAAAGAACATTTAAAAACGAAATCACAAACATATGTAAGGAGAACTAACTGAGATACTTGAAAAATACGTTGCTTCCTGCATCGGTTATTGTTATAAAAATGTAAACTGTTGAAATGTTAGTGTAGTTAGTGATGAAAATTATGAAAGTAAATGTTATTTCACTAAGATCAAACAAACGGATCACATATAAGGCGGCAAACTTGAAAAATATTATGTTTGTGTAACTTGAAAAATGATGTTTGGTAACTTCTAGTTTTACAGGTATATGCCGAGC
Organism: Gryllus longicercus; assembly: GCA_038098605.1. Taxonomy (NCBI): domain Eukaryota; kingdom Metazoa; phylum Arthropoda; class Insecta; order Orthoptera; family Gryllidae; genus Gryllus; species Gryllus longicercus. The sequence continues at coordinate 3,194,215 of JAZDUA010000047.1, read as the reverse complement.
ATACTGAAGGTATTGTGAATAGTATTCTTCTCCCTGCCAATATAATTTAAACACAGATAAACGAAAAGACAACAATATAGAAATAAGATCTGATACAACCAATCCGTCGATTCAGTGCAACAGTTCTACACGCCATCATCAGGCACTTCACATGTTTTGACTGCAAAAAACGTGGCGGCCCCTAGTTCGCCGAGCCGTCCACCGAGAGCGCTGACACCATACGGCCAGCCGCTCTATGTAGTATGTTCTAACTCGTTGGTGTGGACGCAACGCGGTGCGTGCGCCACCGATTCCGATTCGCACTCGCGTCCTCTCTCATCCGGCGGCGGCGGCGGCGGCGGTGGCGGCGGGGCTTCCAAATTAATGGGAACCCGGCACGGTGCCACACGCACGAGCTTTATCGTAAATCAGTATCGGGTGATATAAAACGAAATTGCATGTTCAGTTCTTTTTATTTGCTAATCTATGCATAAACCATTCGTTGTATTCCGTTTAATTAAAGCGCGCTATCAGGGAACATCATCTGATCTCCATCAGTGCAGCGCCGGCGGAATGTGTTCGGAGCACGCCCCGCGCCCGCCGCGCGCCCTCGGCGGGAGGACGCCTGCCTCGAGGGGGCCGTCCTCGCCCTCGCCCTCGCCCTCGCCCTCGCCCTCGCCCTCGTGCTGCGACGCGCGCGGGTCGCGCTCTGCTCTCCGGATGTTGACGTCACACGACGCAGGCTGTGCTGGAAGTTTCCATGCGCATTGGAGCTGGACGCTTTGTTAAAAACCTGATTCAAATATCGCGTGTCCTGGAAGAGTTTAAATATTGGTAGCTTTCCGTAGATCCCATGCGCCGTAACTGCTGTACTTACAACGTTTGGCTAATTTTGCGTGTTGCTAAAAAGTTGCTTTATTTCCCAAATGTGAAATTTCAAGTTAAATATAATTTCCTTCGTTTAATTAAAAGAAGTGGATTAAGTTATGTATTGACACATAAACTATATGATTGAAGTATTCACACCGGACCTGACAGACGTAGATTGATAGTTGCAAATTGAACACCTCATATTATCAAAGAGCGAACACTATAAATTATATGCAAGAGGGAATATAAACTGATGTCTGTGGCGCAACTATACAATATTATCGTTGCCACATACTTTGTACAGAGTGAGTGACATTTCAAGGCCGTAGTGTCAAGAAGTTGAAGGAAAAAAAATTGTTGGTTATTCCGCAGTCCACACAAAAATCGTCACATTTCAGTTTTGTTCTTCTTGAAACGACTTTTTTGCCAGTTTATCTCGTAACTACATCGCACGTGCATCACATCGATGGTGCGAACGATGATGGAGCTCGGCCGGATTGGGGGCGGGCACAATCACCACGTGACGACGTTTTCGCCTATGCGTGGCGCAGCGCGCCTTCACTCTATCTGGCGACGATCTCGCACGTTTAATTGCCGTAATTGAAATTCAATTGTTTCGTTACGCCGTCCTCGGTAATTATGTGTAAAGCCGGGAAAGAGCTGAGAATGCTAATTAGCAAGCAGGTAATGTGCGACCGTGACTCATGCCAGGGCCGACCAGCCCCGCGCTGAAGCCGAGGAGAGCGTCGCGCTGTTGTTGTGCTCTCACTTTCAAAGCCAAGACTCGTCTTAAGAATTTCTGCCTTAAGTAAGTTGACCAGGGTCCACAAAACGCAGTTACCGTTAGTTGCAGTTGAAAAATGCTGGTCCAATGACATTCATTTTTCTCTATTACTTTTAATTTATTTTAATTATTTTATCATTAAATTTTACTACTTTTTACGACCATTAAAATTTTCCACCTACACTTGAAAAAGAACACGTAAAGAATCTTTTGAACTTCCAAAAATACTATTGAACATAGAAAGTACACACATTTCAGAAGGAATATTTAGAAGAAAATCATTAATTTAATAAAGTTAAAAATATTACGTACAAAATAGCATGTATACTGAGATAATTACTGTATTTCCTTTTCTTGTTAAGAATCGTTATCATACTGGGTGACATCTGCCATCTTTTCTCTCATTGACTGTCGGCATACAGCCGTAAATGCATTACTATTCATGTGACGTAATGTTTGAGTCCCCTCTTCCGTGCCGTTTGTATGTCATTGCATTCCTATTAGCATACAACTCTGTTCACTCTGTGTAAATTCGAGGTGCGAAAATTACGGCTTCCTCGTCCGTGATTGATTACCGAAACGCCGCGCTTAATTTATGATTGCTCAGCGTCAATGGGAATTAACATACAAACTCTTAACACATGCTAATCTTCCTGGTGTACGTTTCAAAGCCGTCGCGGGATCCTTTAGCCATCAGCGATAGCGGTGGTGGAGAAGAAAGACGCGACTCGTCCGTCCGGTTGTCACTGATACCGCTCGGCCACGCCTTCCGCCGGGCCGTTCGCGTGTCGGCTGTGGAGGCGGCCTGGACACCCCTGAACCGCGCCCCCGGTCGAGAGCGGGCCGAGGGGTGTGTGCAATTATCGGAAATGTTTCTTCCGCGGACGCGGACTAGGGAAATCGCTGCCGACTTAATTTAACGTTAATTGCTTTGCGCGTTGCAGTTTAATTTAGGAAGCGAGCATCAGGTGGTTGGATCTAATGGCGGCGGCGGCGGCAGCGGCGGCTCTCTATTAAAATTTAATCAAGCATTTAATAGTTTCTGCAGCTCGTGCTGCGCCCTGATTGCTCGAGCCGTAATGTGCACCCTGGTTGATAGAAAGCTGAGCGGAGGTCGCTTAATGTTTGGAAAGTCTTTGGGATTACACGGTACGATTCCCATCTTCCTATTGTGCGCCCGCGGTGAGGAGAAGCAAGACTCCTTCCGAGGGGGCTCCGACGCGTGTGTTTAAGCACTCGGCGAGCCCTGGCCGATCGTTCGACGGATGATTTATTCAATTCGTGGAAGGCGAAACGGTACTGCGTATAACAAGTGGAATTTTTTAAATTAACGTCTCCCTGCGGTCCGGGTCTTCGCCGAAGGAAGATCGTTCGCGAACGATTGCCCCCGAGGAGACCTGGATGGTGATGGTGGTCTGTTTCGAGCGGGATTTACGTATTCGAGTGCAGCCTAAGGCGGGGGAACGTGCACTAGGTCAGGCAGACGAGATTTGCGGTCAGAACGCTTGGGTGCTGGAGCTGTATTCCGGTTTACGGAAGCCTCCTGGATAGAATGGGATGGGATGGCACTTAAGGAAGGCGCTTTAATACCACGGACTGCTCTGGAACTGGTCCGCCCGGCGGCCGAGCCCTGCGGTAGCGGCGGTGGTGGGCGGCGACGGCTGCGGCGGACAATGAACGGAGGCGCAGCTCTACCTAAAGGACAACGGCCCCAATTTCGCAACATCGAAATTTCACTTTCGTCTCTCTTCCACTAAAATAATTTCCAAAGAATGTTTCGTATGCAAAACGTTTCATCTTATCGTTCATTTCGGTGATGTAATTATCGTATTTCGTCCTTTCGGGAGGTCTCTGCATACTAAATGAGGGTTCTAATTCGACCTAACTGAGCAGAACTAATGTTGGCATCTTCTAGCTTACATTTTGATGCTTTAGGATGGAACATTGATAGCCTCAAAGTGGCGATTAAACAGAAAAAAGGTTGAGGAGAATGTATTTAATTGTTTAGTGATAACAATTTTCGTAAATCTCAATTTGAACTTTAGAAGATGAAAACCATCATCCTAAAAGATGTAAGCCATCCTCCTACTTTTTCATAAACTGTCAAATTATCATAATTGTATAAAAAGTGAAAACAAATTTTAAATAAAAGCCATTTAAGAACCACGCAATTTTGGTTTCCCCATGTGACTGCGCCAGCACCGAACCGACGCTCGGCAGCGGTCCTGAGGGCGATTTGCAGTGAAGTAGATGGCGGCAGAGGGTGGCCCCGAGGTGGGTCGCCCCCAGGGGGTCACCGACCGACAGCACTGCCCGGCGCCACCGCCACAGCAGTCACCGCCTCCTTGGCCACCGCCTTCGCCACCGCCATCACCTCCCCCACCACCGTCGATACAATCACAATCATCATCGCAAACCACCACTACTGCCACGGCCATTGCCACTGCTGCAGTCAACATCACTGCCACCGCCACCGCCACCGCCTCCGCTCCCACCGCCACAGCGGCGCCGCCCGCGGCGATGGGCACCTAATTACCTGCGGCGGATGTAATCCTTCTCCTGCGCCCAGCGAGGAACCGCCGATTAGAGAGCGGCCCCGCCCCCCGGCCGCGGCGGCGGCGGCGGCACCGAGCGCAGCCTTCGTTTTATTGGAAAACCCTCGCGCCGCCCATATAAACACAGCGCAGAGGTCCCGTCCCTTTGCCCTTTTGGGCGCCTCGGAATTAATTCTGTGCGAACGCAGCCTTCCCCCTCCCCCTGCACCGTCTTCTCCCCCGGAGCGGAGCGAAGGTCCCGGGGCCGAGATAAACCATCTAAAGAGGGAAGGCAGCCCCGCGCAGGACCAACGGTAATTGGAACAGCTATGAATCTTAATTGGGGAGAAATGGAAATGGTGGAGGCTTGCGGGGTATCAGAAAGAAGAACGTTGAAAGGGGCGTGGACTAGAGGGGAGGAGAAGGAGACGACCAGGAATGAAGAGGGGGCGGGGGATAGGACATATCACAAACATATGAAATGTGTCACAAGAATGAGCAAGGATCATTTTACGCACAAGAAATGGAAAAAAATTGTGTAGGTTTCAAATACCTCGTAATCCAAAGCTCAACGTAATGCACATAAGATGTCTTGAACTAAAACTACTCATCTAAAATGTTTAATTACAAAATTGCAATTGGTTCTTCGTCAGCTTATTTATTGTACGTTTGGTGCGTCTGTATCCCGTTTTTTCTCAACGAAAATACGTCGCCTGTTTTACGCCTACATTTTTGAATGAATGTTCTCGTCTGCTTCGGACACTCGAATAAAAATACCGGGTCAGAGAGCCCTCGATCTTGCCCTCCTTGCCTTCCAACCGGAATCGAATCGAAATTTTAGGTTTCGTTTGAACCGGAACATGAGTGGAAAAATTACGGGGCGCGCGACGACTCTGAGTGGCCAGTGATCGAATATCCAGTTCTGGAACATTTGGGGGCGTGAATCGCGACGCCCCGACCTGTTCCAGGACCCAGGGCAGCCTCCGAAGTCAGCCTGGATTCCGGAGACAGGTTTTGTAAAATAGGAAATAGGGAGGAAGGACCACAGCTGGTATGCAACTGCTATTCGTTTGCTGGTGTAAACATGGTGTAAAGAATCCAAATGGTGTAAACAATGCAAAGTAAAATTTGCAGCATACTACATTTCTGTTTTGATGCATCTTTGCGTCGTTTTTGAACGTTCGCGTACGACAGATCGTGACTAAACATGAAGGAAGAACTGTCGAGCAAAAGCAACCACTTAATTTACGATCACTCTGTTCAGGAACTGGTTCGATTAGCTCCGAGTGCGATGAAGATGTCCTGCTCTTACGCTTAGGCGCCGAGCGAACCACAATCTCGGTCATCGAGAACTTACTGCGGGATTTAGAGGCTCAACTCGGAGTCAGTATCGCCTCAAGCGGCTCAAACTTTGTATGTTCGTGGGATCACTCAGTGCGTACACGGCACGGAATCTTATTGCTTGACATCAGAAGTGCGGTACACAACGGTCTTCTTTTCCATATGTGATTGTTGGTATTGTTCCCTGATTAATTTTTCGGGTAGAATCTGACAAATTAATTCTAATTGAGGAAACTAAATTCTTTCGGAAAACAACTACTACAGCAGTGCTTTTCGTGCAAACTAATGAGGCACATTGGAACATACGTGTATTTGTTAATTGCAGTTTTTCTTAGAGCTGCTGGATAGTAAGTGTCGCGTGCGCGTGATGATGGTTTGAGAAGTGTCTGTTACGAGTTGGACGGAGGAGATATTTTTTAACAGAGGAAGGAAATGAAAAGAAATTCAAAGTTCAACAAGATGCGTGCGCAAGTTTCCGGCGTATCTCGTAGTTTATATGCTGAAATAATAAGTAAATATTCAACACCGGGGCCCAAACAAAATGGGAAATTAAAGTGTATTACTTTGTGCTGCGATGTGTGATAATGGTAGTTACCCTAAAATTTTCCACATTTTTTCAAAAAGTTTCGTAATTTTTAATAATTTTATAACGTAGTATCTCGTAATTAGTATTCTTAACAGGCATAAACAGAATAATGTTGTGAGTTGAAGTGTAATTTATGGGTTGCTCTAATATGTTATTCTTGGGTAATATGCATAAATGTAAGAACACAAAAGGGCAGTTGAGATGATTATGTAACACGCTAACAACCCATAAAAATAATACACGGTGGTACGTTGCCAAAATATGTGTTTTGTGATGGTTTGATAAATGACAGGCCTGCCCTCTGCTCCCTCCGCCGAAAAAGTGCGCAGGGGGAAATAGATGATGTGTCGTGTTAGGGGTTGAATGGAAATCGATGGCCGGGCAGTCGGCAGGTGCCGGTGCAGCGTGCAGTGGCTGCTGGGAAGGGGCGGGGCATGGGTTCGCGACCTCTCGACCACGTGGTTGGCGGCGGCGGCGGAGGCCGGAAAGGGCGGCATCGGGCTCTGAACCGGTTGGGTCAGAAGCAGGCCGCGCGGGATAACCCGTTTATTGGAAGGCTGGCTGCTGCTGCAGCGGCGACCGACGAGCGGGCCGGCGACCTGCATTCATTCATCCGTCCCTTCGTACGTTCGTTCATTCATCCACTCGACCGCCGCCAAAGATAGAGATGCGCCGCCGTCGGCGACCTTCAGAGACCGCCCGGGTCACGAACCCCGGCCGACATTTGCGTTCCGCGAGCAATGGAATGCTCTCTACTCTCTGCCGGCTCACTCCCTGACCTTTCCCATCGGATCACCCACGAGCTCAAGTTTCACCTAAGGAATGTCCAGAGTACACAGAACATTTCTTGCGGTACAAGCTCTTAATGCGTGTTCTCGATTGTTTCATGCCTAGCCTGAGGATAAAGTCTCTAGGTAAGTAGAGCTATCCTGTTTTGCTACTCCTGTGTGTGTACATGTGTTTCGTTGTGTTTGTTTTAGCCTCTCCTTACTACGTAATGCATCTTGTTCGTTGTGAACGTTGTATGTCTTGCTCTATCCTTTTTGTACATCTGGTCTTCCTCGTCGAATGTGCTTTGTTATTGTACAATATTTCAGACATCGTGGATTTATGTGCATCTAGATAATTAGCGTAGCTCATTGTCGTAGTCAGTGTCACTATTTTCTCTTATTTGAGTATGCAATGTTTACTTGGCCGTTTTACCTGCTACAGATACGAAGAACAGCGTCGGGTTGGTGGGATGCATCGAGGAGATTTCCCACAACGCCATCGCAGTATACTGGAACCCTCTGGAAAGCTCCGCAAAGGTACGGTTATAATAATTTAATAAATAAAATTACAAAGAGGTACATGTAAAACGAACCTGTAACTTAGATTCAAAATAAAGTAAATGTATTAAAGTAAAAAAATGTATAAATTCAAATCATAACGAAATTAACTTTCTCATGGCAAGTGCAATAAACTTTGGCAAAAATAAGTGAGAAACAATACCTGCTGGAAGATGTACTCTCGTGTAGGGAAATTAAGTAAATGCTGAGTTGTGAAGAGGCCAACATAACATAAATCGTCATTACGGTTAATTAATTTGTTATCACCTACATCATAGCATATATTCAAAAGCAAAAGGAATTACATCGTGTAACATCTAGAAATTATTCATTCTAGTACATATGCGCTACCGTGCTCCACCGATGACAATCACGGTCACATGCGCGCGCACGTTTATTTCGCGCGGAGTGTGTGTGCGCGGCCGGAGGCTTGCGGAAGTGCAGGAGCCCATTCAAACAGCTTCTGCGGCCGACGCTCGCGACCGGGCGCGGCCGCTCTTTTTGCCCCAAATAAACCAGAAAATCCCGCAACACCCCGAGTGGCTCGTATTTAATATGATAATTACGAAGAACCAGCCCCGAAGCCCTTGCGTGCTTTTTTGCCCGCAACTTCGATCCAATACTTTGTCCGCCATGCTGGAGCCGCCGGACTATACTTAGAGTGCAAATATGATTCGGCGTGATAGGATAATCACGGCCGCAGAGCTTCCAAACTAATGATTGATTTTTTCCTGCCGTGTTGCGCCGCCCCGCCCCGCACCGCCGCGTCCCCGCTCCGCATCTGCCCCGCCCCGCCCCGCCTCGCGACGGCCCGCTCTGCTCGCGCGCGCGTTTCTCTCTAAACACTGTGCGGCGCAAGGATAATGACGAGCGGGGAGGGGCGAAGTGCGGGGCACGGAGGGGGGATGCGGGAACGGAGCGGGGAGGGGCGCGGCGGGGGCGATTTACGACAACAATTAGCGCTTGTTTTGGTCGTAGGAGCCGCCGGACAATCTCGCGGCGACCGCCTCATTACCCCGGGCACCGCGCCTCTCCTGCCCCGCCTCGCCCCGCTTCGCCCCGCCCCGCCCCGCGTGCGATCGCGTGAGAGTGCTGCCCCGCCCGCGGCTGTGCGTTCGCCGCGCCCTCGCGCTCCGCCACGCCACGCCACGCCCCGCCACGCCCCGCCACGCCCCGCCACGCCCCGCCACGCCCCGCCAAGGCCCGCGGCGTCTCTCCGCGCCCCTCCTCGTGCGGCGTCTGCTGCAGCCCTCGGCGTCGTCTCGCAGCTCCTCTCTGGACGCGTGTGTCACAGTTTGGGTTTCCAGGGAATTTTGGCTGTTTGGCAATGACTGGCCATGAGTTTTCCTGTTGGGTGGTTGCGCGATGAAATTGATGCCCATCATTCGTAGTTTGAATAACTTGTGTGTCCAAAATAAGAATTTGATTTGCGAATTCTTTTGTGTACACTCACAAACATTCATTGAATAATTGTAATACTCTCGTATCGTCAATTGTATCCCGCCTGTTCGTTTCATTATTTTTTTGTATTCCCGAATATGAGGTCATGGTCTGATTTTGTAATCTTATTTGATATCTCTTTAATGCTTTATCGTGTTCACTTCTTTGTTTTTGGCTTTCATATTAATGTTTTCACGTGTATAACATTCTAGTTATTTGCAAACAGGTTTTGCAACTTCCTCAAATGTGTGCTGTTCAATATTTCTAAATAATTCATGTATGTAATTCTGTTTCTTCTCAATCTATTTTGGATAGCTTCATTTCATTGGAAACAGATATATATCGACTCGTTTATCATAACTTTATTATATCGAGGCTAAATGTTAAGGAGGAAGTTGTCTTCGCACATACTTTCTTAAGAAATTATACTCATTTTTCTTTAATTATACATGGTCACAAACTATCCACATCTTCTACACTCCTTCATTGTGACATCTTGATCATGTCGTGTTTTAATTGGTCCTTTTAAACTTCTTGTTTCACAAGCAGCTTCCATATATTTGACGTACGTGTCTGATTTACCTATTGTCTCTTTTCCATACTTTGGCATCTGGTAACTGTTTTTTCTATCAACTTTTTGTTCCCACATTGCTAGTTCCTTCTTATCGTGAAGATGGCATTGCTTCACGCCCGCGTAGTCGTTTCTTGGCTCCTAGCCATGCCTTTCATCTTTTCTTTGGTAACCTTTGACTCCGCGTTGTCTTCCTTGTATCTTTTCTCCTTCCCGTCTCGCAGCTGTTACAACTCTGCTCGCACCCAAAGGTATCAACCTTTTACACCCACCTTCGTCCATTGCGATGCGAGTTGCGTGAGAAAGTTCAACGCGTAACCCCGTGTTGGGCCGGTTCAAATCAGCTCCACATGTAACTAGACCGTCGGCCATTGGGCGGATACCAACCCTGTCGACATACCCGATTTCTCAGTAGTGAAGGATTGGCCGTGTATAGTTAGTTATATTTATTTTCTTGGATGGATACCCACGGTGTCGTCGGTAATGTGAAAATAATTTCCATTCACTTAGAACCCGCCTATCTGATGAGTGGACTGCTTTGCGACGGATTTATTACGAGTGTGTAACGGGAGGACCAATTATCCAGTACGACAAAAATTGTTCCTACTCTCGGAATCATATATACTCCCCTCGCCACGGGCGTCTGTCGGGAACTCGTTAGCTGCAATTTAGAGCTACGTGGCAGCATTATTAAGAGAATAATTGAATCATTTTTAAGGCCAAGTTCGTGGCGAGTTGGATAAGTCAATCGAGTGCCTTGGCCCTCGCCCGCGGTATTCGAGCTGCCCTTATCTGGAATTGATCAGAGCCGTGTCCATTAGTCCAGGAGGCGGGGTGGGGGAGAGTGGACGCGCCGCTAGCGGAGGCAGAGAGAAGTGGTGTAGGGCGGGGCGCAGAAGAGAGGAGCGGAGTGGTGCGGAGCAGGGGGAGGTGGGGCGGGGCGCAATGGGGCGGGATCGAACGGGGTGGAGCCGGGAGGGGTAGGGTGGGGCGGGGTAGAACGGGATGCAGTGGAGTGGAGCGGGGTGGAGCGGAGCGGGGCGGTGAATGACTGAGCGAGGCGGTGGGGAAGGACGGAGCGGATCGTAACTAGGCGAGTGGCGATGACCGGAGAGAGGTGGACCCGAGGGGGAAGCGCAAGACGGAGTGACGAGCAAAGAGTGAAAGAAGGCATTGCAAGAGGTCTGGGTTTTGAATGGTCTGCGGCATGATGTAAGGGCTTCCTGCCGTCAGTGAAGTAGGTTAAGCGGGAGTTGATAAACTCTGTTCTCGGTCATTGAAGCCAGCTTGCTGAGTTTACAAGATGAGCACCAGCACTCTTGAATGCGAGTGGCGATGATCCATCAAGGTTCACCCAACACGAATCAAATCAGCAATCACCATCGAATTATTTATTATTCACCGCTCACCATCCATTTATTACGTAAATCGACGTCAACTATTTGCAGACGACTGCACCTGCTGCTGACTATACGCAGCTCCCGCTACAACCAGGGGTCATCCCGCCGTCACTGCCCGTCGCCCATCACCTCCCAACCACATTCTACCAAACCTACCGACTACCCACATCCGCACACCCACCGCCCGAAGCACTCTGTGTGCCACCTGCCGCTCACCACTCACCACTCAGCGTCCACTGTCCACCCCATTCACCATCTACTACCCATCTCCCCGTCCTCAGCACTCGCCACCCTCCATTCACCGCCGACCACCCACCACCGCTCTGCGTCTTACCCGCGTGCAACGTCCTGTGCCCAGTCGCATCGCTCATCGCCCACCGCCCACCGCCCAGGGCCCGCCGGCGCGCTATCACTCGCGCATCAAGCAGCCCGCGGGCCGCCTCGCGACAGGCGTACGTATGGGCGCGCGGCGTGCGCGTGGCGTGGATGGATCGCCTCTCGTTCGCGGCGTATATATCACCCGAGGCCCTCCGCGCGGCTGCGCACGTGTGAATGCTCTCCGCCGAAACTAATTAAAAACAAAACTGTGCGATCCGTGATAAAGTGCAACAAAGGGGCAGCGCCCATTAGTCCACGCTCGGCCGAGCCCAGAGGTCGCGAGAGGGGCAGCAGGGTCCCGTTAGTCCCTATTGGGCGAGCGCGCGCGATGCTATCTGCGGAGGCCCCGCGGTTCAATTAATGGATAAGCGAGATGGAGGCGGAGGCGGAGGAATCTGGAGAAATCCAAACAATGAGTGGGGTAATTGCGCTGTGCAATGTGCGCCGAGCACTGTGCGCAATGTACTGTGCGCTGAGCAGGGTGCGCTGTACGCTAGCGGTGTGGGTGGCGCTGACAGCACGTACAAGGGCGACCCTTGTCGTCCATCAACGGAGCGGAGCTGCGCTAGCGCACTTCTTGCGCGGCTGATGTATGTGCGTAGCGCGGCTGCACCGGACGGTAACCGCTGTGTTCTAGTACGTCACGGCGAGCGCGTTCTCGACCCTCCTGCTTGATGCAACGGGGTTTACAAAGTCTCCGGGAGTCCGGCGGGCTTCGTGGGAGGTGCGCCGGGGGCGGGAGGGGGCGGGGGGGGGGGGCGTTCGTCATCCGCGAGGAATGTCAGGAGGGCGGTCGTCGCTGGCGAAGTGCGGCGTTAACAACGCGGGCCGCGGTTAGTGCGCAGAGAAGGCAGCTGCTGTGGCTAACGAAGCACCCTGGGGGCAGCCGAGCACCCTCTGGAGCGATGGAGCGGCGGACGGCCACATAACTTGGCCACACTATGCAGCACCCGCATCTGCAGGACTCGTTTCCGCCGTTCCCTTCCCTCCGTCTTATCTGCGAGAACTCTCTCTCTCGCTCTCCGTAGAGGCAGTACCGCGTTCGGAACTCGTTCGAATCGCTCTCGTTGATGGAATCATTAAAGAAAGGAGAAGAAGAATCGTCTCGTGTAACCGCTGGACATTTCTTACGGTCTGTTAACGGAGTTTAAGTGTCCCGTTGGAAGTGCTCGCATCTTGTGCATATATTTCGTTTTATAACTTCTTGCTCCTGAAATGAAATATTTTACTACTTAATTTCGTTGCTTGGTGACATGTACACAAGCGTTTCAGTTTTGATAGATACCTTTATTTCAATTATAAATAATAGTGAAATATAAAATTATTCATCAGCCATAATCAATAAACCACATAAATTATTCCAAACGCCATGAATAATTGTAATGTTTGTTTGTTAGCAATTGAAAGTATGCTGGTTCAGTACTTATTGTGTTATTGTATGCTATATTAATAGAGGATGAGTTAAGTAAGCCGGAACAACCACTCTCCTCAAATGATGAATTACTTACCTTAGGATCATATAAATATATCGCCCACGTACCTTTCAGGGACATGTATGGTTTGGAAGTACCCGCATCCTTCAACGAGCGTGTTTCCGCCATCTTGTTTCCCGCGCAAAACAACTCTTTTCTTATCTTGGTAATTCGCGAGAAGCCCATCTAAAATGCTTTACTCTCTCAATAATGCTCGCGGTGCTTTCGTAGCCGTTTCCAAGCGCCTCGCCGATGGATCGGAGGAGCTCCTGTTCGAAGTCTAATTGGAGCCAGGGCCGTTTGGAGCTCGGCAGCTGCGGCCGCTCTCGATGCCTATCGGCCCGCCGTCTCGACGCCGCCGACACCAGCGCCCGCCGCGGCGGCTCACGGAACCTTGAAAATCCGAGTAACAAACCGTGTAACCGCGCGTCTGCCGCTGAAGGATGGGCGCCGCGTTGGTAGCGAGATAATCAGTCATTCCATTAACCCCCGGCAGAGCGCAGCACCGCGCGGCGAACCGCCTCCGCCGGACCTCTCGCCCCGCCCCCACCACCCCCTCCGCCCCCACCCCCTCCGCCCTCGCTGCTTGCGCCGGCGTCGCCGTCGTTGTTTTGTTGGGATTCTGAAATAACCATTTCCCTACCCTGCAATTACCGGTAGAATGTTGGTCACGACTCAGCGTATAACGCGTTCTGAACTCCATATAAAAATTTGTATGGGGCATATAACATAGAGATTGGGTGTTCTTGATTAAACGATCTTCTAAACTCATAAAATTACTTTCCGAGGGGCTACCCTGCGGACATGGAAGCGGTAGCATGAGGGCTTGCATTGTGGGCGAAGTTTATATGGTCCTCTACAAAGATGTCCGCAGTGGGGGAGCTGGGCTTGCCGCATCGCGTGGCAGCACAGAGCGGCGGCGACGATGGCAATTAACCATGCCTTGCCATCGCAGGGTTCAAATGCGCGGCACAGGATGTTGTATCTTTTATTGATATAGCGGCGCAGTGTGATGCTTTTGTTTTCAACTGCTACAGAGAAATGGTCCTTTGTGTTTCAGATCAGCGTTGCTGTGCAATGTTTAAGTACGGACTTCAGCAGCCAGAAGGGAGTAAAGGTGAGTAAAACTCCAAAAAATATCAACTGTACTCGTAATTCTTTTAGTAACTTCAAATTTGGTGAATAGCCAAAATATTATTAATGTAACACTAAGGTATTATCCACAAACGATATATATATCACTCGCAAAAAAATTATAATAAATAAATGTCAATTTGCAAAATTATTGACACACAATCGGAAATGCTTGTTTCGCTTTCAGTATATTTCGTTTATTTCTGGTGTGAATATTATCAAGGCCACTTTCGTATTTTTTCATCATCTCAACGCTCGCATAACTAATCAACGCGAGACGCCTTCAGAAATCCGCCGCACTAGTTGCCTGCGCGCTGGGCGTGTCAGAGGAAACGCGTCGGCCACGCCCTGGCATGTGTCATCTGTGACACTCGTTAAGTCTCGGTACACAAATGCAAACGCACTTGCGTGCAGTCACGCAAAGTTTACATGATTTTGCACTACATGTCACCATCCTACAGACGGCCTGGGCGTATGAAATCACTTTACTTTGTACGCGCCTTTCTCCCATGTGTGAGAGAGCGGATATTGGCCAGTAAATTTGCAACACGTAATGAGGTTCCTGTCAAAGTCCGCCAAGTGCAGACAAGTACGATTTTCCTTGCCCCTGATTTGTCGAGTGTAACGTCTGTGCCAATTATTTGGCGGAAGTAGAAAAGAATACAATATTGCGTTGCGTCCACGTGTTTTTAAACTACTTGGCCAGAATTGAACGATGTATACAAACCATTTTTAAAGAAGAAGATATACATTTAAGTAAACAAATTCCAACACTCTCGTACAAAATATGAAACTTCAACAATCAAAAATTTTAAGGCGATCGATAATAAATAAAACATTCGTATATGTTTTTTTACCAACAGAGAGCACATTTTTCATCTACATTGAAATTGTAATATTTTCGTATATACGAAGTCGTCTTTAAAAATAACTGTGTGCTCATGGTCTAAATGCCTATACATATTTGTCGGTATTTTTTTAGAAGAAATGCATAATAAAAACTTTAAAAATCCTCTTGAATCGACAGGTTTTAATTGCAATACCATTAATTAAGTGTGTAAAAATAGTACACAAAATACTAGATACCTTCACAAAATCAGATATCTTGAAAAAACATTATTTGTAATCCCCAAACAATCAGAGGTTTTAAGTACCCTTACGATAACGATTGCAGCCCTCCCTGCCGCGGGGACACGCGGCCACCCACGTATTCGCCGTCCGCGGCTTGGGCGAGAGGATGGGGCGGGGGCGGGGCGGGGGGCGGGGGGCGGGGGGCGCTCGCGTAAATCAAAGGCCTGGCGTCCAGCGCTAAAAGCATTCCCATGTCCGCGGCGCGAACGAGCCTAATCTCTCGGGCGACGCGGCGGCGGCGGCGGCGGCGGCGTTAACGCCTCGGTGGACGCGTCACGGCCGCGTCGAGCCCCCCCCCCCCCTCCCTCCGCGAAAGATGCGTTGCCCGGCGAGCGCGAATTACGTGTTTACTCTGTTATCTAGCCGTTTGCTCTGTGGATAACGCCCGCCAGTGGTACGCGAGTTGGAGAGTGTGAAGGTGCTTCGTGTAAAATGAGCTCGTTTACAGATGTTGCTTTAAATTTAAAAGAATTTACAGATGTTGCTGTAAATTTGAGCTGATATTTGACATGTTTATGTTGGATAAAATGGTCATGCAAGGAAATATTATCTCGCACTAAAGTTTATATTATGACTGCAAGATGGATCAAAATAATGTTTTGTAGTTTAATCTCTCATTCTTTTTCCGGTGATTTTATATTTTCTAGATTTGTTATGAATTTACATTTAGTATAGGACACACGCATATTAGTTACACCGTAGTGCATTCAACATTGTCCACTGCTCATTCTCCTTGCGCGAATTTCGTTTAGGAATATCGTACTCGGCAGTATTTCTTTCCTTCTTTCCTATTGTATTCGAGCAGAAAAGTCCTTTCTCTGTAATTCCTCCTGACACTTCACTCTCGTTCTGTCGGGATTGGGAAATAAGTTCTCTGAAAGGGAGAATGTTGGCGCTTTGCTTCTTTTGGGATGCAAATTCCGTTCGGGCCGCGCATTTCGCCCGCATTTGTCCATGTCGCTAAGGCGGCGCCTACGCGCGCTGTTCTGTCGACGCAAGCCGCCGCACTGCTGCCATCGCCACCACCCCAACTGCCGCTGCCACCTCCCCAACCGTTGCCCTTTCGCCGCCACTGCCACCACAGCCGCAACCGCCGCCACAACCGCGACAGCCACCGCGGCCATGTTGCCGCCACCGCCATCGCCACCGCCGCTATCACCACCACTACCACCACCGCCCCAACCGTCCCCGCCGTGACCGCCACCATCGCTTCCGAGTCACCTGTCACTAGGCGCTTGATTTCCACCCATATCACTTTTCACTGTTTTTCCCATCAGCGGTTTGCGTAGCCATGTCCAGTTGCCGTTACTTCCTCTAATGATAAGGCACATTGAACGCAATGCCTTGACACCCCCGGCACACACGCCTTGACACCTTGTGCCAAACATTGTCAACGTTTGTTCAACAGAAATCATAATCACCTCCTTCTTCAATCACAGACACTGCATGACTCAGTCAGAGCTCCACTCTAACCATTCATAGTTTTCTAGCTCTAGTTATTTCACACCATTCTGTGCACCTTTTTTATTCCCATCTCTATTGCCAATTTTCTATGATTATAATGCGATGTCAGTTTTTGGCATTCATCAAACTGAACCAATCAAACATATACATAGCTAAAAGCTTAAAAAATTCTCAAACAGCAGTTGAAATACACTCTCGCTGTTCTTTCTCTTGATTGCTATCAAATTCCTTCTGTTTTCAGCCAATTGACTGCCTTCTCAACACTCCAAACGACATTAATGCTCCGTTATCAACACTGCATCGCTATTCGCATTCAATGTACTTTCAATGTCAATGCGAATGCCGATAACTACGGCACCTCACTCCCTCAAACCGACACTACATTCATTCTACATTCACTCATCCAGCCTCCGTTCTCATCGCCATCACCGCGTTAAACATCTCCTCGCCCCTACACTTCCATCAGCGTCACCGCCGCCACCATCATCGCTTCACCCCGCCATCACCGCCGCCACCGCCGCCCCGATCCGGGTGCGTGTACAGACGGCGACTAATGACGCACATCCTGATCGGACGGAATAACTTTAGCAAGTCGACACAGATCTGGGTTGAGACTTCCTTATTGCACAGGAGCACCCGTCCCTGGAACGAGCGAGCAGCTTTCCCGGCCCGCAGCTCCACACATGCATCGCTCCGCGCCACGCCACGCCACGCCACGCCACGCCACGCCACGCCACGCCACGCCACGCCGCGCCGCGCCGCGCCTTATTTTTTTATTCCCTTCTTGGCTGCTCGTCGCCGCCGCCGCCGACGTCGGATTCGTTTTTATCGCTCCGTGTTTTTTCTTTGAGCCGCGCGCGCGCCCGCCGGTGGCCGTCGGCGTGGCCAATAAGTTTCACAATACCAAATCTGAATACAATGAACTGCTGCATACGCCGAACGCGCGCACCAAAGCAGCTTCCTTGCGCTTTCATGTTGCCCGAGAGCGCTTACAATTCACTCTTTTAAATATTACGCCGCGGATGACAACCGTGCGCGAGGGCCTGGCGAGGGACGCACCCGCCGGGGGCGACGGGGCGGGGATAAAGCAAGGTCGGGCGGGGTGGGGGCGGAGGCTGAAGAGAATGGGAAGAAGGCGCGGGAAGGAAGAGGTGATGGAAGCGACGAACGGTTGTGGGTGGCGAGGGCGAAGCAACTGGTGCAGAGTGCTAGATACGAGCTTGATAGGAAGGGTGTTGGCGGCAAGGCAAGCGAATCAACTTCAATCAAGCTTCTGTGGAATAAAGTTCAGATCAATGACGTTTATCTTAACCTTATCTGGATAGGACACGAGTCGATCAAGCCACGAGGTCGGGAATTTGGCGAAACGCGAAGAAGTTAAGCTGGTGAGTGGATGTGGAAGAATGGAATTGGTTGTGCGTCTGGAACGGAAGGGAAAGCTATGATTAATTCACAGATAATATGACGGAACAGTAGAAATGATGGAGCACGTGAAAAACACTTGGTGGTGGTATTGTGGAAGCTGCGAGGATGCGATCTCAAAGAAATGTTAATGTTAGGAGCCTCTGAAAAAGCCAAGTCACGTGAGTTGAGAAATTGGGAGAACCAGAATAGCTAAAATCGAACTCGTAGGAATAGATGGAAAGCAAGAGCTAGCGATAGCGAGAAGCGCGTTTCAGCGCAGCAAATACGAGCGGCGTGGGTGGTGGTAGATGCCGAGTCCGTAGCGGTGGGTGTTGGCGGCAGGAAGGAATGAAACTTGGGGGAGACGATCCTTTGTGTAGGCGCTGCACCGCCTCAACCCTCGCAGCCGCCGCCGCCGCCGCCGCCACGGTCTCTTTTATGCCCGCCTTTAGAAGGTAGTCACCGGGAAATATGGATTTCTGTCACCCGTGGGGGATGCGAATACCCCCTGCGTTTCCTTCCCTGAGAACCGTATTCAGATCAACATTAAAAGGAGCCTCCACAAAGGCTGTCGCAGGGTGCGTTTGGAATTCTCCTGCGCGCTTCTGCTACCGGAGGCAGTGAATCGTAATTTATGTTGAACTTGCTGTATCAAAACGTCCCACGCAAGAGCGTCTGGGAATTTTGAAGGAGGAAAAAAAGAATTTCAGAGCGAACGATTTATGATTTGGTGAATTGCGTTCGGTGAGTTATGTGTTTCGTGGTCTCATACTTCGTGATTCGTGCATCTCGTATTCTGTATCTCTATTGCCTTTTGAATAAGTTCTCGTTTTAAGGTAGCTTCTTTTCTCCCACATAAATAATTCCGAAAGTTCAAAGTGCTCTGTAGTCCAGCTGCTTCGTTCGAGGCACAGTAGGGACAGATAAAATGAAAAGCGGCTTCGAATATTCCAGAGCTCCCTGGTCATACTATTTACGATGTAGTTACTTCCATTCATCAGTGTCAATTGTTACCATCAGTTCATTAAAATATAGACATTATTATTTATAATACTTCCCACATAAATATGAGAAATTTAAATAAATTGCATGTATTAAAAATATTACTAAAATATTTTCATTTACAATATTTTTAAATTGTTTCAAGAAATATCTGGACCATATCCATTGTTTACGTCTGAACAATAAATGTAGTTTTACCGCCCTCAGCGTCATATACTATATAATATATTGACGTAATAAATTATTACATTCGATATCTCTTAATGTTCAATGTGCCCTTGCTCCCAAACTGCTGACTCAAAAGTGATGACTCATGACACTCCGGTGCAATCGGGGAATGAGATTCAAGGGAAACCCCGAGAAAACCTGCTGCGAACCCACATTTTTCAAAAAAAATGTCACGTGGATCGAGCCCCAGCCGCAGAGGTGGGTGGCGAAAGGTCTGATCGCCACTTCACGGGTCGCCCAGTAAATTATTATAGTCATTTACAATTTTTATTTCCGTATGTTACATGAAGTCTATAAATCGAGATGTCTAATGTGTCTGCATTTTGTCTCCAGGGTCTGCCACTCCACCTGCAAATCGACACCTACGAAGACCCGCGAGACACGACTGTGGCGCACCGCGGCTACTGCCAGATAAAGGTGTTCTGCGACAAGGTAAGTACAACTTCTACAACTACTTCTAGTTTCGCCTTGGGTTGCTGCACCACGCCCTCCTACGCGCTCTGCGGCGACATGACAGCCGACACCTGGCCGTTCTCGCGGGAGCACGCGCTCAATACGGAGGCCGCCGGCGTCGGCGACTGCTGCGCCTAGGCCGACCTTCGGCGACACCCGCCGACGGCGTTGCGCAACCTCAGCGTGTGTGCGTTCATTAATTGACACTCTGTTTCCCTTTAGTCGTATTCTTCCCGCATTGATTACTTTGCGACTTCATTATATTTTGTGGTCTTGGTAACTGCGCACTAGCATCTAGTTATGATGACGTAATTGTAAGTTAATTAACATATCTCCATTTTTGTTTATTCTGTTTAATTAGTGAGCAGTATCAAAACTCAATCATCAATTTTTAATCTGAGCGGCAGTTAAGGTGTTCTGATGGATAAATCACTCATATTTAAAATTTTGCGCCACAAGTTATTGCCAGTTTGAAATAATTAATGCCATTCTAGCGGTCCTTATGGAGTGGACTATTTTGCTATCTTTCATGTAATATTTTGTTCGTATCTTAATCATCCCATCGTTCATCGCCTACGATTCTCACCGATTACTAGAATTTTGAGAATTATCGCAATATCTATTACAAAATCGAGCTCAGTTTGCTTGAACTATTTCTCCCTGCGGAAGCCAAATTACTTGCACATCTCTCTCTGGATGATGCTTAGCAGTAAGCCATTTTGCCGTAATGTTCGTTCCGAAGGGATGCGTGCGAAGCTGGACAAGGTAGGGCGAAGCGGAGCAGAAGGAGACAGGCCGGCCCAAGGGACGACAAAGCGGAGCGGGAGAGAGAGGGCGGCGCGATCCACGCGCCGGCCCGCCGCTCCCCCGTGCGTGTTTGTTTTATTAACAGGAAACGGCTGCCATTTACGCGGCTTTAGGGGAATCACGCGACCGCCGCCGCCGCCGCCGCCGCCGGAGATGAGACGATACGCGGCTTGCGCATTGCGTAAGGCCAATTAAGGCGCCGCTTCCTCAGAGTTCAGGGTTGCGCCGCGGAGTGGCGTGTTGGGGCGGGGAGGGATTGTGGATGGGGGTGGTGAGGTGGAATAATGAATAAAGTGAATTGAGCGCAATAGAAGCGTATGTTGGAACAGTCACGAAAAATCGTGGTGTGGCGTAGGGATGTGGATTAAAAATTAAGATTTTTTTTGCTGGGGAGATTGGAAGCGTAGAACTGCTTCATTTTGGGAAAGTACAGTAATTGTACAGGGTACAAATTATGTCTATGATTATGTAGAGTATCATGGGCTATAAACAAGGCCTTGAGAAGGCATGCGGTGGGCTCAATCAGACCCTTGTGGTTCGCCGTAGTGGAAGCGTACGGAATGACACTACGCAACGACGCGGCTCCACGCCGTTGGAACGTCTGGGTCGCCGAGGTGTGGCGTGGAGCGGTAGGGGCGAGCTGGGGGCAAAGTAGAGCATCGCGAGACACTCAACGCGCAATTACCGTGGGTCCTCCTGCGATTTCGGGCCCCGCCGCCGCAAGAAACGGGTCGCAATTTGATGCACAAAAACTTTACGCCCGTGACCAGAACATTCCAGGTCTCGAAGCGGGGTGTTGAGGGCCAGCCTCCTCGGAATTGGTGGGTTAGTCAGAGAAACCTAACGGGAGTTTTAGCGAAATTTGGAAAGAAGTGCCATAAACTCTGAAATACACCGCCTTATCGAGAATGAATATGTGACTCGTTTTTTTCGTTAAACGCTTGAGCGTCTTTTCTGTGTTTCCTGTTGACCTTGTCTACATGCTCTTTGCGTAAATTGCTCGGTGAAATTGTAAACGTCACGTAATGCTTCGCGAAGTGTTTAACAAAAATAAGCACCTTGCAGACTGCACGTGTTTAGATGCAAATGAGGATCAGTGTTTACATAGGACTTGTCCATTATATTATTTAGCTTAAAAAACGTGTCATTAGCATTTTCAATATGTGGAAAATGAAATAAAATAGAAAATAATATTACACCACTTTTCTGTACTGTCCCTACACCATACAGAATTATGTTTCTCGTCTCTCGCTATCTCTTTATTCGTTACCTTGATAAAAACTCGAGTGTAAGTGAGAATCTAAAGATGAAAGTATAACACAAGGTGCATCCTACCTGACTGGAACGCATAATCGACCCCATTTCTTACCCCTGACAGCCCAGTATTTTGTCTGCCTGACGCTTAGAGTTGCATGCAGGTGGGCGAGAACGCTGCACACAGCTTTTGACTGGCTCAAAAGAACTCGTGCGTTTTACTTTCTTTATATCTTCGTAATCAATCTTTACTTAACATTCGCCGTATGAAAATGGCACAGACGTTTTGCTTGGGAGATAACAAAAGTGCTGGCTGAGCAGTACTTTCACACCATTTTTAGTCTCAAAATAAATGGATGTATATATTACTAGCGTTGTATATTGTAACCAGTAGAATGTAAGTGTTAAGTAGATATTTCTCGAACAGAAAATATCGCAGCCGAATGTACACCAACCCCGATGAACCATATTATTGCGTTTACCTACGTCGCAATCAATCGCGATTCATTTGGCGCTGAAGACTGATACGGTAACGAGAGGTAAGGAGTTGGTGTTTTTGCGAAGAATACGGCGTCACCGCGACATCATAGATACATGAGAACATAGTATGTCTTACACTGATAAAATTCGCATCTCCCCTGGGAACTCTTCCAGACGCCCGCGAGAGGCCCACAGCCATACGCTACGAATCACTGGAAGGCGCTCGCCGAGGCGGGCAAGAGGAAAAGTAATTCGTAAGCGAGCGGCGGCTGCGGCGTGGGCCGCGATAAAATCAAATTAAACACGCGCGAGGCGGCGCTGGCAGCGGCGGCGGAGGCGGCTTCCCGGAGCGCAGGGACCGACGGCCGTGTAATCGCGGCCCGAAGGGGCCTGACAGGTGTCAGGGCGCCGCGCCGCCGCCCGCCGCCGCCGTCCGTGCACTCGCCTGCCCGTCACTCGTCGGCCCCGCCGCCGCCGCCGTCGCGCGTGTTGCCCCGTCGCCGCTGCCATCTCGGGATGGCGGTGGTGACGGCGACGATAACTTTTAGAACGACGGTAGCTGTTGTAGAAACGGTAGACGTACCCTCACATGCACTACACTACCGCACATGCCGGGAGACCGGTCGGGAGCTTAGAGCTTGTCCCGGTTGGGGCGGTGTCCCGCTGGTGGGAGATACCAGTTTGGGGAAAACCCCGCTAGCCGACGACAGGTCGGCGCCGGATCCCGCCATCCAGCGGGGCGAGGTCACCGCCACCTCCTGAGCAAAACAAACATGCACTACGCGTACAGGACCAATGACCTTAGCCGTTGACGCGCCCGTAATCACTACCAACCCTCCAACCAACCAACGAAGTGGAGACGATGGCCACACAGGTGAAAACTGTGGCGACGGGGGCGAAGCAGCGTCGATGGTGGCGGATGTGACGTGATAACGGGGACGTCGGGACAGCGGTGTTGGCGTGGCACAGGTGGCGATGTGTCACCAATGGCGACACGACGCCGGTGGCGATGGCGGTAACAATGATAATTTCGGCCCTGGTGGGCGAAGTCAGACGGTTGCCCAAGCGATGGCACAAGTGCAAGGAAACAGCTAGGATATGTAATCCGAAAGGACGTTAGAATCCTACAGAGAAGAAATGGGAATGTAAGATGCGATTTTTCTAGTTTCGGCCACGTGACAGCGAGCGTTGGGCGTGGGAATACTCATCGCGGACTAAAGCGGACTGTGAATAGGGCGGTAGACCTAGCTTCATGAAAGGAACAGATGCTAATTGACGACGTGACATAATAAGGCGGACGCGTAGGAAATGTGCGCTGCGACAACGTAAGGACTGACCCTGGGGCGCAATAAAGTATAGGAGAAACGTTTGAAAGGAGCGATGTTAGTTTTATCAAAACCCGGAGCATATACAAAATCTCATTCTTCGTTTCACAGTACTTTTTTCCTCTTCTCCCTTTGACGAGACGTATCCTTCTTATTCCTCCTTAGTGTTATTCGAGCCAGTTGCTTTGATTGTCTCCCCCACCGCCGACTCTTGTATAAACAGTAAGCGCTCTCGGGAGGGACGGGCCAGGTGTCGTGACAGCGGATGCCCCGGCAGCGCAGGCAAGGGGCGTGGTCGGCTGGGCAGCGGCGGCGGGAGCGGCGCCGTGGGCGGAGGTCGGCCCCGTCCCCACCGCCCACTCCGCGCCCGGATTGCCCTCCGCCCGCGACCCCATCGCGCGCTCGGACGCGGCCCCGCCCCCGCCCGCCGACACGCCGCCCCACGTCGACACGCACAGATGGGAATTCGCCGGCGGACGCAGCCGGGCATCCACGCACGTGCTCCGCCGTTGGCCACGCCACGCCCACTCCCACGCCCGCCCCAAGACCTCGCCGTCGCCGCCGCATTCGGCTTCGGGGCTGTTCCCAATCTCCGCTGCTGCCTTCCGGCGTCACACCTCACACTTGCTTGCTCCTGTCCACGACGCCTTCGCTCTTCTCATCGAAACCACTGTGCATTCCGCCATTGACCTGCCGCTGACCGGGAGGTCCTATGGTTTGAGTCCCGGTGGCACCAAGTTTTCTACACTACCTAGATAGCTAGATCGAATTCAGCCGCTGTCTGGAGGAGAACTCTAGCATCTGCTCTGATCGGTAGTTTTCCATGGCTTCTCCGATCAGTAAGAGGCAAATGTCGGAGCAGAACCCTCACAAATGGACCATGAACTGCGCGCGGTATTTTTTACACACACTTCCACGTGCATTCACTACACTACCACACATGTCGGGAGACCAGTCTGGAGCTTCGAGCTTGCCCTGGCTAGGGCGGTGCCCCGCTGGTGGCGCTTCATACCTGGATGACGAAAACCCGCAACCCGATGTGTAGGCAGCTGGGGAAGAGCGCCGCCTCCTCTCGTGATAAAGAGATGTACTACACATACGGTACCAATTGCCACGGCAGTTGACGCGTCCAAAATTACGAAAACATGAATTAATTCACCGGTAATTCGCTGCGGTCTCCTCTGCGCTTTCCGCCATCGACTCCACCAACACCTTCTTGGATTACGCCTAAACTCCAATTGGCCGTAGTCTTCGACTTTTATCGATCGACTAAAACCACCTTCACTCGCACATTCCCCTCCACCATCTCCGCCTCTCACACCGGCTCCGTTCTGTGTCTCTCCGACTCTCCGCTCCTCTGCACCCACGCCTCTTGCCACCAGTCCACCTCCTCACACCCACACACACACATATACACTCGTGTACGTTCACTGGCATCTCCCCGCCCGCGCCGGAGGCACGACTTGACGCATGGTCGCGGAATTTACTCCATCGTGGTACCAAGAAGTACTCTCCCTTTGCAAGCCCCACATTCACTTCTAGGGACTTGCACTACATCTTTCGTTTCTTCTCTTGTTAGACTTCAGAATGTAGTAGACAATGTACGGGTGTTCGGATTTAACTGCTAACAAGAGCACACGTCAGGATGACGAGAAATGTCGAAATGTTTTCAGAACGACTTCTGCTCAATGAAGTAGGGTATGAATTGGGCAAAGAGATGTAACATGTAGGCAAAGAGTATGTGCGTCTAAAAATTTAATCTTTTGTGAAAAACGAAAGAAAAGTTATAACCTAGCAAGTCCACGTGCATACCACGGGAACGGGATTACATAACAACAAAATGCATGTAAATTCTGCTGCATTTAATTAAACTCTATAATTAACAACTTATCACATTAAAAAACTTATTACGCACATTATTATTATTATGAGCTACGATATTAATTACAAAGTATATTTCAAATAATGTCTATTTTCCTCGTATATTTCGAGGGCACCAACCACATCACATCCATCAACCTCTCCTCACTGCTCATTCGCAACTCTAATGAGTAGTCCTTCACACACCAACGTACTCATTACCGTACGAATGTAGTGACTAACGATGGTATGCACCGCTGTTCAGATGATCCCGCGATTATTTCTTTGGTGTTTACATTTCCAACCAAATTAACCAGGCGAGGGGAAAAGTTTCAAGTCGGGTGTCCCCGCACTAATCGTGGGGAAAATGCGACGGGATGGGACACTAAGCAAGGCAGAAACGTATGAGAACGGCACCGCGTGTGGAGATGGTCAGAGTCGACATCCCTGCCAACTCCCCGTCTCTGCCATCATGCTCCCTTTTATTGCCTCTAATGTGTATCCGTTGTATCATTATCATTACTGCCACCCCTCACTACAATCATTGTTCTGTACATCATTTTCTCTACCTTTATTCCCTACTGTCATTGAGTATGTCTATTTGTTAATGTCGTCGCCGTATTCGTTCGGACAAAGTCGTTATATCAATACATTCTTGGCTATCGGAGATGAACCGCGTCTCGGTCAATTGTGCTGACGTTCCGGCCATCTTGCTGTGGCCTTCTTCAGAGCTATAATGCAGCATTAAGACATGACAAAGACGAATCTTGGACAAGAGCTGGGCCTCCGGGACTCCGTGATTGCTCAGTCTGGCATTACCGTATATATCAAGTGCGTGTCCCCCACGGCAGCGCCACTGTTGCCAATTCTCTGTTTTTCTTTAAATTAAATAAGATGATTTTCTAACAATTTTAATGAGAGTTTTCTGTTACTCCTCTCTAGACACAGCTTTTATTGTAGAAGTTTGCATGTGTGTTATTAGGAATTGCAGGTCACAATTTCAAATAGTAATGCGGCTTATTCTTCGTGAATTTGCCTTCTTGCGAGTGTCTTCAATTAAATAATCCTTTATTTCACATCTGTCCCCAGAATGTAATCTTTTATTCTGCCCACAACTTTCGTTGTAAAACAGGTTTTAAATTGTTTGCCCAAAACTTTTATTAATATTAAAAATATCCTTCAAACATCGAATCACCAACAACTCTCACCAAATACTGCTTTTTTTTAGCTACTCCGTGATTGCTCAGTCTGGCATTACCGTATATATCAAGTGCGTGTCCCCCACGGCAGCGCCACTGTCGCCGAAGTCACCGCCGCTACCGTCACGGCAACTGCCACCAGCCTTGTCCCAGTCTCACGCAGCGACGTAACACGCGTTAATTAAAACACGGGCGTTTTTTTTCTGCGCCGACAACTCCCTCCTCTTCCTCCCTTCCCCCCTTCCCTTCGCCTTCTCGCCCACCCCTCTCTCCCAAGGCGCGCGCACGAGGTCGTCGAGGCCTACGCCCGAACCCCGACGGCGAAGCTCTGGGGACGCCTCGTCCGTCTTTGAGTCGCTCGTGGGCTGCAATAGTGGCACAACTCAAAATATCACATGTTGAGATTAATGAAGTTTGGCGTTTTCATCTTGGATTGAAAGGCATCATTCCTGCATTCACACTTCTACCATTTGTCGGTTGAATACTGTACTGGAAGATGTACTGCTGGAGGGTTGAACAATCTGCAATTCTAGAGAGTGCATTAACGCAAAATTCGATTTTTTGAGCTGTGCCACTATTGCAGCTCAAGAGCGGTATGTCGGTTACATTATTGTCGTATGAAGGAACAGAATGATTATTGAAATTGGGAATTTCGAAACGAAAATTTCCCGCAAGGGTGGTGAAAGTAATCTATTTTTTAAGTAACTTGAGATGGTTCCAAGTAAGTTATTAAGCGTCTGAAAATTTGGTCTAAAATAACATGTAGAATATGTAAAATAATATTAAGAGAACTCGTGAATTTAAATATGCAGATAGTGAATCACAAAATTATCTCTGGAATATTTTAAGAATATCTTCGGTGTACAAAAATATGCTTAATTCGCAACATTCGTATTTTTAGTTAAGTGAAGATATATGTTTAAAAAATATTGTATTTTGGCCAATAAAAGAATCATACAGATAGTTCACAAGACAGTCGATGTAGAATAAGCCGTTTTTTTATTGGGTGCAAAGTAAATGGCTTTGCTGAAGTTGAAACCGTTCCCCTGCAGATGACATGTTTTAGGTTAAACAATTGCCTCTGCACAGACGATGTGTGATTTGGCTGAAAGACATTTGTAGTTTCGAATGAAAATTACTTGGTTTATTTATGGCACTTTTTAAATATTTTTTGGAAGAAAGCATTTTATGTAACCTATTTCACATTTTACGTAATTTTTATTAATTTTATATTTTCCACTTACGTTGAAGCGCATTTTTTGTGTTCACACTTTTTAAAAAACAAAAAAACTACCTTTTCGAAGTTATCGATTTACTTTGTAAAAGTTACGTTAGGCCATATTTTCTTATCCAAACTTGTTACATAGATGGCAAATTAACTGCAAGGAGCCTCAACCAGTCACGTGCCCGGATGTCGCTTGAAGGCTGCAAGAGGGTCAAACTCTGACGCAGATATACCCGCGGGCGACAGCAGTTATTTATGGGCTTGCAATGGTGGTCACGGGTTGGCGTTTTTATGCTGTTTAGCTTAAGCCTCGTGCACCATATGTTGTTCACTTGGTTAACTCTTCCTTGTTGGTTAAGTGTACATAGGCAAGGAGTTATGAGGTATGTAAATTATTAGATTGCAGAAATGATCAAGTTATCTAGAGGTAGAGAATAATTTCGAAGAAAACTCGTTTTATTTACTGTGATGTTATGACGCAATATATTTTTCTGTGAATATATTGTAATTTTTTTTAACTCGGTGTAACTCTTCATGTCGTAGCCAAGTTAGTAGCTTTGTGACGGAAATGTCTTTTAACACCACCGTAAATTCGTCTGTAGATGCTGTAAAGTAGATGAACAATTCCACTTAGGCGAATGATATTGCATCGTGTTAAAATAATTAAAAATCAAAGCGTCATTAATATTTATTTTGACTCTACTAGTGTAGTTTGCTTTATAATGCATTGTCATCAAGGGTATCATTTCTATGACGATTACATGATGTATGTAACCTCTGACACTAGCTAAAATATATAGTGTGTTTACAATATTAAGGGCGTAACTGTGAAAATAAGATTGATTGCATTTCACCTCAGGTGCCTGTACACGAAAATAATAACTCTTCCGAGAAATTAAGTTCACCGCTGTGACCTTCTGTACCTCTCTCGGTCCCTTCAAAGACGCAACATTCATTTTTCCACAATTACTTCCTAATATCGGCCTTTCAGTAGCTGTCATTAATCACGGTGGCGCTCCCGCTCCGCCGTGTGACGCGCGGCGCCGCCGCAGCCGCCGGGGCCCGGGCGCCCGCGCGCGTGTTCTCGGGATGAGCGATGCTCGGGCCGCAGCGGCCCTTCAACACCGCATTGTTCCGCGGCCGCCCTCATGTGTTAGCGTCCGTCGGCGGGCCTCGTCCGGCCTCCTTTCGCGTGTCATTGCCGCGATGTTCGGACTAGCGCCCGCGCGGTAATCGGGTGTATTGACGGATGGCACCGTATGCGGTCGCCGCGTCCGGGAGATTCGAGGCGAGGTGACGGGACAAACGCGCTTCTCAGTAGTCAAAATTGGTAAATCGATTTTCAAACTAATAGTAATGTATGATGCGAGTGGTAAATGTTGTGACACGAGCCCGATAGGCTGAATCACGCGATACTCCGAGCAAAATAAAATCGGATTTACTACGTCTGTCATACAGGTTTTTTTTTTCAAAAAGTTCTTGTTTTAGACAGTCTTACTGACTTTCATGTTATTTTAATTCAAGTATAGAAATCATTTAATGATAAATTAAGGTCAGCAGTAGCTGTTGCGGTCAGACAAAAGTATTTTGTTTTCTTTGTCGTATTCACAGATTTAGCTGAACACTTAAGCAACGTCTCAATTTTAGCACTAGTGCTAAAAATCGAACTTTCTGCACACTATGCATGCCCTGAAAGAAGCTCTTTTTCAAGCGACTGTCTAAAAAATACATTTTACTTACACATCGATATAGTTTACGTAATTGAAATTGCTACGCTTTAGTATCACTGCAGACAGTTTAAGAAGCCAATAGCATGCTTGATAGTAAAACGAGAATTAAGAAGGGAACATAAAATGCGTTTTTCTTCCGGGAATAAATATTTTGAATTCACCAACTTGCAAATAATTGTTGTTATAAATCTGAGTTTCCTTACATTTTTCCAACACTTAAAATACAAAGCAAATGAGCGTAAACCTACTTGTTGCGCCAGGTACAGGCAGTTAAGATTACATAAAAATGCGCAAATAACGGTCCATTTAAAATGTGGGAAGTAAACATCGATTTGGTTATCGTCGCGAATTCAAGACTTAACAGCCAAAAATGAGATATTAGTGTTTTCTAAAATATTGTCTTGATCTTCGTCTCTTCAAAATGTGTCGTTTCGTGAAAGCCGCCTTGTGTCCCGCTCATCGCGTGCACTGTGCAGCGGCGGGGGGCGGGGGGGGGGGCGGGGGCCGGCGGTAGCGGCCTGCGGGGGGCCGAACGGCAGCGAGCGTCGCTTGTTGTGGCGTTGATCGGTCGCATCCATGGCATTGACCGATGATTCACTGCGGCCGCCGCGCCGCGCCGCTCGGTCCATTTTTGTAAAGCAGGTTCTCGGGCGTGCACCGCCGCCGCACGCATGCCTGCGAGAGCCCAGCCTCGTTCCCAGTCGGACTGGACCCCACCGCTGGCCCTCTGGCTGCTTCATAAAGATGCTGCTCGATCAACTAGATACATACAGGATGTTCCAAGACGGCGCTTATTACCGCCCCGAGTGAGTCGTTTGCAGGAGAGGATGGGAGCCGAAGTACTTCCCTAATTGTAAGAGATACGCGAAATTTGTGGAGACGTGGGGTTGGAGATGTCATTTAATAGTATGTGTTTCATCGCCCGTGTTTTAAGGTAATGACAGGTTGAAAGTCGAGAAGTGTAAGTGCTTCCATTTACTCATCGGTTTCTTGAGTGAGCTGTAATTCCATCGTCGTGCGGCGAGGCTGGGAAAGTCACATGCACCTGAGAAAGTTAACCGGTCATTGCAAGATAAAATAATGCGAAACGTCCCCGCTATTCAAACTGCCTTGAACGTTTGCTCTCAATTAGTTTACTGTTCAGATATATTTACTTATCCCATTGCGAAAACATTTAGATCGTTTTGAGAACAAGAATGTTTCACATTTCAATGTAGCGCGACCTTGTGCGAATTAGAGAATTTACGAGTCTTTTCGCTGACAACCCACCAATGCTGGTTTCAATAACGCAACGCTTTCTTCATATTCTCTACCGTTTCTGCAAACGAAACATCGGAGCCGAGGCCTGAGGTCATGGCAAAGAAAGAGCTTAGAGAACGTCCTCTGGCGGCCATTCCGTCCTCGCGGGTCCTTGCTCTTCTTAATCCTCGTAATTGTACTGTTAAAAGATACGATGTGCTGTTTAGTGGGGGCTATTGGCAGCATTTCACTTCGAATTGTACGTAATAAGCGCCACGAAACGGGAGAAAAAAATCGGTGAAAAAACCACGCCGGCGGCGCCGCCGCCGCTGCACTCTATCCCCGGCCTCACGCACGCACGCACGCACCCCTGCGTGCACACACGCGAACGCACCCCGCGCGGTAAATCAGAGCGGCGGCGGGCGCTGTCGCCGCGGGAGGGCCGAGAGAACGGGGCGCAGATGCGCCGGCGACGCGGCGGACAATAATTTTCCCGTTAGGATTTCCGTTCCGAAAATCCATCCAAGAATTTCTTCACAGAACGTTTCGTGTCTTGGAGATCTTGTTCGTGATGTCTTGGGGGTCGCGACGAAAATAATTATTGTCTTCCGTAATAAAAATATATTAACTGACAATTTCCAGTTTCAATTTGGAATGTTATGCGAGTCATCTGATGTTCTAGTTTCGGCTTTCGTTTCGGTTTTTGCATTTTTTCCAATCAGAGTAATAATTATCTCCTTTGAACTCTCTATTCCGTTACGATAGTCCATCAAGGAAAAGTCTTCGTGTCTTGGGGTTTCGGGATGACGGGAATATTAAGATCCGAAAGAAAAATATAGTAGCTTACAATTGCGGCATTCAGTTACGGATCTATAGAACATTCTATGGTTGCACTTTCGGTTTTCGCATTATATTTTAGGTCCTCTCAAATGCCACATTCCTTTATTATTATCAACAAAAACAATTGTTGTTAATAATAAGTATTAAATACAGTATTAAGTATGTTTCACTTTATGGAAGTAGCCAAAAATATTAGAAGAAGCCAAAGTTCTAACAGGTAATTTTACGGATTAATTTCGCACCAACTAAAATATTTTTATTCCCTTTTCTTTCCATATTCATTGTTCAGTTCGTTGCGTTCATTCGGTTTCGGATGAGAGATTGGCTCCTGGGCTATTTGAACGGGACAAGCTGCAACGGGAGGGCAAACGGCGCGGTGAAGCGCTCTAAATGGGTCCGGGAGCGACGGCGGAGATAAGATTCGCCAGGGATCGAACACCGGCCCCAGAGGAAGTGATGTGGTCGGCGTCACGTTCCGATCGTTGAGCGCTGGCCTCGCCGAGCGATGAAAAGGAGCGCGAGCGAACTGGAAACTGGGAGACCTCACCTGCGAACATGTTGAGGATGACGAAAATCAGGTTTTGTGATCGGCACATGAAGGAGAATTTTTGAGACCCGTCCGGCGAATTTGCGTCAAATAGTCTCGAATTTTATGCTCACTCACGCATTATGAGATAGCTTTTTAAATTTCTTTTTTATTATCCAGATAAGGTCCAGAACTACTCATCTCTCTCTCTCTCTCTCTCTCTCTCTCTCTCTCTCTCTCTCTCTCTCTCTCTCTCTCTCTCTCTCTCTCTCTGGTGTGACCTTCCTATTTTTTATGATTCTTTTTTGTGAATAGGTTCTGGGTCTAGAATTATTTCATTGATCTTCTGATTACTACACTTATCTAATTACTTGTGACAAACTTCTCTCGGCCTCCCTTCTAACCGAAGACTTCCATAACTCCTCGACTGTGTAGTACGCATCATTAAGTACCCTAACTCCTCGACATAAATCAGTGTTTCAAGAATGTTCTTTTGGATGATCACATCTTGGTTCCAGAGGCACGTATTCTCATGGTTTCTGGTGGCCGTACAGAAACAAAAGTTACGATAGGATGGAAGAAACAGCTTGGACTTGACCCCCGGATTCCATGCGCCTCAGTCTGATACTGATCGGTGAACTATGCGCCGCCGCATCCGCCGCCCGCAACAGCGGAAGACCGCGCGGCACGTTCGGCACGCGGTCAAGATGGCCGCGACGGAAATGCTGCAAGGAGGTGGGAATGGCAGAACGCTGGCGGAGTGCAGGCGATCGCAGGGCGGAGACATTAGGTTCAAGCAACAACAAAAGCCGACAATGTGAAGGAATAATATCCGCCATGAAGCAAATACCATGTTAGTGGAATCCGACACGTGCGTAACTGATATCCATGAGAGAACAACGTTTCAGTGCGATTCTCACTAAAACTGTGTCGTCTTTCTATACTAGCGACATGACAGCATGAAGAAAGAATGTTCGTGGTGACAGCGAAGGTCGTAGCGACAGTAGTTGTCAAAATTGATAATGAAAATGGCAGGAGTATTTAGAATGTTAACGACGAAGACTTCGACGAAGTCCGTACAGTGTGGTGGAAAGATTGAAAATAACGCAATTGCTTTGCAGGAGATAGTCCGGGCGACCACTTTCTGAGGACTCCGATCCCAAAGTTCTGCAGAGAACACGAATAAAACCATGAAATCCAACAAGAATTCAAATCCGGAAACGATGCGCAGCGGAGCTTGATTATTTCTTGAATATGTTAAGCATTCCCCCACTTCGCAACGGATGGGACTAACTCGAAAGTACCAAATCCGTCAACTTCGGTCGCGAAATGATGTGAGATACACAATGTTTTGCATCAGTCGATTCCTCCCTCATGATCGCGACTTGTCCAGCGGCGAACGGCGTTAGCAGTTCTACCACTTGGGCTGTGTCTTGGGCCCAAAAAGAACTCGAGGGTGGAATACTCCATTATTAAAGTAACCATTTTTCATTTCGCAGAAAATCAGTGTATTCAACCGCGAAAAGTAGTGTAGTTCTCTTCTAAGAATCCGTCCAAAACTGCCTGGCTTCCAAGAGCCCTTTTTACAAAATCGGCGACTTCGAACGGCGGGTTCACGCAAGGAACTCGAGGGCTTGGGCGGGCGCCGGCGCCGCGGGGCGTGGCGGGAGGGGGCGGGGGGCGGGGGGGGGGCGGAGGGGGGCGCGCGTCCGATCGCGATGGCGCGACGGTCGGTTGCACGCGGGCGCCGCCGCGGGCCGCGGTATCGCGGGAGCATCTGCACGGTAGCGGGCGCGGCGTGACCGGTGGCGGCGGCGAGGAGCCTCCGCACGCCGCCCGCCCCTGTCCCCCGCCGCGACCCCGCCAGCCCCACCGCCCACCCCGCCTCCACTACCCCCGCCCACGTGTCCGCCAGCGCCTGCTTCTCTGACAGCGACTCCACCGCCCTTTACTTCCGACTCCGCCCCCACCGCCCCGTCCCCGCCACCGCCCCCATCATCAACTCCTCCTCCGCCTCTTCCTCTGCCTTCGTCTCCTGCACCACTGCCTCGCCCACCCCACCACCTCCGCCGCCGCCGCCCCCGCTGCGCGCCGCCCGCGCCGTGCAGGTGGTGCTCCCGAAAGGTAACGATGTCATTAATTCAACCTGGCCGCGCCGCCGACGGCCTACACGGACCCGCGAGGGGCGGGCGCCTTGGGATACGGGCGCTCGCCATCCTCGAGGAGCGCCAATCCAACCGCCTGCCTTCCTCCGCGGCGTTTCTTTGTTATTGGTTGCGCCAGCACGCTTGCGGCGGGGGTCGAACGCTATGTGTCTTTGTGGAGGAACTGAAACACAGAAAACAACGGTGGGGAGGTGGAGCGGTGAGGATGATGAGGTAAGCAACCTCTGTTTAAGCCAGGTGCAATGTATGAGTAGTTGCCAGTCGGCAAATGAGGCTTCCTAGACAGAAAGGTACTAAATTCGAATTCCGTTAGTGGCAGATTTTCGACACCAGCTAAAGAGATGGGTCGAAGCCAGTTACTGACAGAGTCGTAATCCCAGATTACGGCTGCTCTGATCGGGCCTTTCCGTAGTTTTCTCCGATCAGTTAGTTCGAAACGGATGCCGGAGTATTAGAGTCCGAGGGAGGCGAAGATATTCAACATCAGTTACAAAGCCACGACAAGATTGGCCACTGCCTGGAAGAGGATTCTAGAGTTGCTCTGATCGGTCCTTTTTCATGGTTTCTTCGGCTCCGTTTCAATAGGATGCCGGATCACTATCAGAAGCAACGGGCCACACGGTTTTCTTATCCTGCCCCTTGCCTCCTCCTCAGGATTAGGCTTCGGGTGTTCCTGATGACCTCGAACGGCAGAGGCAGTTCTGCAAGTTTGCGAGTGTTAGCCAACGTTTCTGGGCTCTAGTCCCGTAGGAAGAAGTTTATCTGGATAAAAACAATTTGTAATATGTAAACATCACACACAAACACTCAAAACTAGTAAATTATATCTTAAAATATCTCGAATTTAACTAAGCCATGCTAATTTAATATGATATCCGGCGGGTTAGTGTTTAAATTTCTCTTCATCGACGAACTAGTATTGGCTGTGTTCAAGCTTACCTCGTTGCATGTGAACATAACTTACGCTATCTGCATTTCCAATTAAGTTTTCTGCTAGTTCATTTGACTTGTGAAGGTCTTCTTCAACGCTTTAAAATATTACTGCCTAAAGTGACAAGCTAATCCAAGACGGTCTCCTTGTATTTTAACAGTTGATAATCGTAACTTACGTATAACTCATTGGAAAACGTCTATTGCACTGATAGCTGCGTATTTTTTAGTTATTAGTAACTGACAGTTGAATATGACAAACGTCGAAGGTTGTAGAAAGTAGAGCTGCGTTTGAAAAGAAAAAATTAGAATGTGTCTCTGATCTAAATCAGTATGATGAACCGTTTTTTTGTCTGAGACATGTCACTAGTGTGTTTTATTTCTTACTTAATTCTGATGTCTTCGAATACATGTGATGCATTGATTCGAACGATCGCATATTTCATCGAGCATCCGCGAATAAATCAATCTATCAACTTAATAGCTGTTCACGAAGAGATACTATATTTTTACATGGGCAAAACTGAGGAGAAACAAATTGTAGAAGTTTCCAGTTATTCATAAAGTTTCTTATTATCTCATTGTCATGTTTTCATTAAGTCGAAAAAGTTATAAGTACGACTCTTGCTTTAAAACGTTTTTGTAATCAATTTATATTTGGACCACATTGAGAGGTTCGATCGAAGACTTCCTTTTCAAACCTGAGATGCGGGCTAGGAAGTAAACTTCAAATTATTCCAAAACGATTGAGCTATTAATATAATTAAAAAGCAGTGAGAACAAGTCTCGTGTCTGTCATTCATTTCATCAACTTGTCTACGCTCCCTAGCTCCCGTCACACATCAAGTTAATTTGAACAGCTAGTGTCGTCATTTTTATAGGGGTTTCATGCGGGTACTCACGTAAAAACAGTGAATCTACTCAGTGCCTTTGGTTCTTTACAGTTCTCTTTTAAGTAACATTTAACTAATCTCTTAAGAGTATTTATTTTGAGAGATGACGCGACGTATATTGAAGATTACCAACTAATGAGAAAAATATGAAAAAATACTACTAATGTAGAGAGCTCTACATATAATTTACCATTATTCTTAAAGCCGAATAAAAAGAAATAATGATGACTGGACAAGAAGTAATTGAATAAGTATTTTTTCTAGCGTATGATGACTTGTACACCAAGCTGAAAGGATTAATTACAAACACGTGCAACGGTACTTGCATGGTAATATACCCCATCGGTTCTACAAATTAACATGCCCTCTCGACAAGAACTAACAAAAAGTTGTGTGAAGAGTGCCTTACATATTTCAATAGACACTGACATCTCGAAACAAGTAATTAATATTTATAAAGAAACGACAACGAAATAGTTTATTTGAACGTTGAAATAAAGATTACTTGTAAATACTATTTTGCTTTTGGCGAAGTTTACAGTATGATTTTACGAGTTAATGTAGGTATCTTTACTTACAGAAACATTATTTTACATCATAACAAGAGAGAATTAATCTCTATTTTATATTTAATAGCATACGACCATGTTTTACACATAGTTGCTCATGAACTATCATAACTCTGTGCCCACATTCAACGCTGGTGGGTATATCCCCACGCACTTTGGGCACGTGAATTAGAGATACCAGATCTCTAGACCAAAAACCTTAGGAAATCTCGTGAACAAAACTTTAATGGCAGGCAGTGGGGCCGTACGTACTGAAAGGAGGTAAGAATGCGACAGTAGCAGCGACCCTGACTAAGGCTTCTAGGCCCCGTGATATAATATGTAGTAGAGTCTCAATGAACTGTCATTTTCTCTGCGTCAACTGCGCGCAAACCAATTTGTTCGACATCTCTTTCGCTTCCGCCGGCGAAACCTTGGAGGAACCACGGTCGACAGACAGCCGGCGATCAGGGGGCGTGGTCGGTCGGTCGACGTCGCCGGACGTCGGCGGCGGCGTGGCCGACGTCGCGACGCCCTGCGTGGGGGCGCCGCTTTCTATCAGCTCTCGAGAAAGTTGCGACAGCCTCCGGCGTGGCGGCGCGGCGCGACTTCGCCGTCAGATCCGCGAGATACGCAGCGCGCCGCTCATTTGTTGATCGAAACGACCTAATGAGCGCCGGGCGACAAGAAAAGCGCATTTGCATGTTTTAGTCCAGTCGTTCCGGTCGCCCTCCAACGTTCGCGGAATCCCCCTCCCCCTCCACCCCACCCCCGGTGCCGTTTCGCAACTGTGAGATTAATTTAACGCCGTTTGAAGTGGGACGAATTCGTTAGAATGTCCTTAGACGGCGACCGTGTCCAGCGCGAGTGGTAATTGGCACGGCGAGCTCTTTCTGTTCCGATGTTTATGGCGCATGCGTGAAAAGTTCGCGGAATACGTTCGGGGAACAAGAGAAGGCGATGGGGCGGCGATGGCGGATTTAGTACGGTGGTCGAATAGAAACGTTTGATTGGTGTTCGCTGACGTTCTTTTGGAACATGGCGTACGCTTTCACAAAAGATTTATGCCGGTCTGTTTGTCTAATGCTTTGAACATCAGCGTCCTATGTGAATAGATCTCGTTTGTAACTACTATGTCGATTGGTTTAACTGCTTCTCATGAATAACAATGTCAAAAACAGTTTCTAATTGTGCATTGGATGTATCAATACATCTTTACAGCCACTAATACAAATGCGATAACTCATTGGTTTTGTACAAGATTTTCCGTGGCTGAATAAAATTAGCACATTTAACAGCCACGAACAAATTATTTTATTGATCAGTGTCCATTGACGAAAGTCTATAAATATCAACATGAGTATTGAACGAAAGACTGTCTACACCGACACCACAATTGAACGAAACAGATCGATACTTCAAGTTACAGGAGTGTAGCAACATCATAAGAGTATTTTCGCACAGCGTCAAGTTTTTTCGCGTACACCACTTTTGAGCCTCTACGCTTGCGCCAATCAGACCTCGAATTGATAGCGGAGACCGCTAATCTGTTGGATTTAGCGAGCAACTTTTAAGGCACGCTAATCGGTCAGTCATGCTATATATAGAATTTGTGTCCAACTATTGCGGCAGTCCATAATTCAATATTACGCAGGTGGTATTATCTGCATATACGATATTAGTTATATTTTATTAATAATATAATATTTTTGTAATAATATAGTAATAGATCAGTGGTCGACGGTCAAGACTATAGGCGAACAATTGCAAATGAAGAGGATGTAGCATTATGGGAACCCAGCGCACATTCTGCGTCACAGTTCGGAACTTCTTCCATTTCGACCTAAACGTACAAAAACTTTTTCACAACTGCACCCACTATTGGCCATATATATGCCGTACGTTACGCTGCGCAAACTAGTTTCACCCATATTACCAGTATCGAACGAAAGAGAATCCACACTACTTCGAGTTTCGAGAGCATCTCCACATCCTCAGAAGCGCGCCGGCAGCCGGCAGCGAGCGTGGGCCGCGGGGAGCCGGGGCGGGGGCGGGGGCGGCGGAGGCGGAGACGTCGCGTCGCGCGCAGGCCGCGATTTGTCCAGAATTAGCGCGCAGCCGCCGCCGCGCGGCGCCGCTCCGCGGGCTGTGAATCACAGCGCGTCGGGGGCGGTGGGGGCGGGGCGGCGATGGCGTCGTTAAAAGGAAGACAGCGACAAGCACGCTCATCGGGAAGCGCCGATCGCGGGCGCCAGCAGCTGGGAGGAGCACGTGAAGAAGACCCTCGGACGCGCACGAGCCGATGGCATCAACGATGCGCTAGAGATATGTGTGAAGAATGAAGAGGGGATAGAAGTAGGGTAGTAGAATCGTGACGGTGACAGCTGGGATGTGGCATCGAAAGGGGGCGTGGCGCTGATTATTGGGATTTGAGAAACGGAGTGAGCAGGTGAGTGACTGAAGTGTTAATACAGTCACAATTCCAAACATCAGACTTATATATTTATGGGATCGCTCTGCGTCGACAAAATTTGCGTGTACAGGCGCTAAATTGCTTGGAAGCGTGGCGAAAATGCGCAAAAAAAGGCGGTATGGTGGAGGCGGGCGTCCGGGTGCAGAGATAAATTAGTTCGATCCAGCAGAAACAGACGTTCCTCGGGTGCCAAGACCGCGGCAGAGGCGGGTGTGAATAAAAGGCCCGAAAACGAAGCGGAGTGGAAACACCGACAAAGAACGTGCTGAGGCGGAGGCTGCTTCAGCGCAACACCCCACCCCGTCCCGAGCGGCGAGGGCGGCGGCGTTGGCGAAGGCGTTGGCGAAGGCGTTGGCGAAGGCGTTGGCGAAGGCGTTGGCGAAGGCGTTGGCGAAGGCGGGGCCCGGCACTCGCAGGCGGCAGCGGAGGCGGCAGCGGAGGCGGGAGCGCCCATAAAGGACGCACTAACGTCGGAGGCGGCGGCGGGGGGCGGGGGCGGGCGCGCGTTGTGATAAGCCGATCGCAGCTCCGTCGAAGTCTCCGGCGGCGCGGTGCGGCGCGGGAGGGCGGCGGGTGGAGGGCGGCCAAGATGGATGGCGGTTGCGTGCCGGCGCGGCGCTGCATAAGTCCGAACGGACCGACGCACGATTTACTGCCCAATTAGAGGACATTGAAATTGCCGAGGCGCTGGCGCGGCGCGCAGGAGTTATGAGCCGATAGGTACAGTCGTGCGCCCGGCGCGGGAGCCGCCGCTCCAGTCCCTTCCGCCCCCCACCCACCCACACCCTCCCAACCCCCGTCCCAACCCTCGACAACTCCCCAGCGCCCTTTCCCCTCCCGGTGCTGCTCCCTTGGCTCCGTCCTCTTTCTCTTCCTCCAGCCCCCTGCTTTGCGTCATCCTCCTCTTCCTCTTCCTCTTCGCCCTCGCCCCGTGCGCCGCCCGCGCGCGCGAACGAACGGCGCCACACACCGGCCCCGCGGCCGGGGAAGGATTGAATCTGCGGAAAATTGCTGGTAATTGCGTCTTAAACTTTATCCCTCACTCGCCGGGATGCTGGAATAAACGATTCCTGCCTCATTGACTTACTGTCCTGCAGAACGTGCCACGCGTCCTGTAGCAATTTTCTGCTCGTAAGAGTTATATTCTGTGTGTTTGTGAACAAATAAACTGCGTGTTTGGCTTTTTCGGAGTTATTAATTGCGAAAGAAAACTTTATGATTTTTGACTGATGTTGTTTTGAAATGTTTGCATACTAGTAATTTTCTGAGGTACTTATCGTAAACCTTCTGTCAGGTCGTTTTGCGAAGTTGTTTCCCTTTTTCATATCCAATTAACATTATCGTTAATGTTATCCGATTACTTGTTTCGACTGAAATATTTGAAAAACACTTTTGCTTAGAACAGTATTTTTCTAGGCGACTATTATTTTTTATATTGCAATGCAATGTAGTTTTCTTTGAAGGAATGTATTCTGGAAAATGAATGTCTGTATTTTTTCAGATTGGCTTTGAGCCACAGCTAAAGCGGATAGAATCTCCCAATATTTTTCCATTATGTACATTACATTGCAATTACTTCTCCTGTAGAGTCGATATCCACCTATCTGCTTAGTGAAAACTTCGCAAAATGAGTTGTTACTTACAGATCATAACTACGCACCCCAATTTCGTCGAACTCTTCTTAGATTACTGCGTTGTCAATGTACTTCTGCTTACATTACCGCACCTTTCTCGCACTTAAGATTAAATTAAATGTGAACTATTCGTCAGAAACATTTCATTGAACGTTCGTTGAGAATTAATGGCTATTAAAACCACCTGCTCACTCTTCGTGCTCCGCTGCAGCCATCACGAGGCGCCGTCCCGAGGACGCTGGGTGGGGGGGCGCCGGCGAGGCCCACGGGGGCGGCAACGCCCCTCAGCGCGCGGGGACAAGGGCCCCCGCCCCTCCCCCCCCCCATCCCTGCAATTACAGGCGCGGGGGCGCGCCTCTGTCCCCGCGAGGTGCGATCTGCATCTTAATGAGGAGAAATTCGCGCGCAGCCATTGTTCCCTGGTCGATCCCTCGATCGCCGCCGCCGATATCGACCCCCGCCGATATATTGTTCGCCGCCGACGTCGCATGAATCCGATTGAATCGGCTCGTTCTCGACCTCCTGGCACCCGGGCCCGTGTTATTTTTCCACCTTTTTCCCCTCCCTCCCTCAGGTCGCCTTTGAATCGCTAATTTATCGGCTGGGTAATAGATGGACCTCCCCCGAAACATCGGATAATTTCCTCTTTTTTTTTTGGTTTCGTATGTGGAAGGTTGCGTGGATGTCGAGGGGCGGTATTTGAATAATTACGTCTTCCAACGATTACTCCTTGACACGAGACGACGTCATGTGTGTTATCTTACCGCGTCCTTCGAACAACGTGAGAAAAAGATAGCTCATCACTCTACGATACATTGTTTTTTCCGCGACCTTCTTTTCCACATGTCTATATCCCCGACACCCCAAAAAAACTCGCAACACCATTGATCTGATTGAAAATCTAACCTCGCATCTCACTACCGGTCGAAACGCGGCTTCGTCATAACGCAAATTAACTGCAAAGAGCGTGTCCATCGTGAGGAGGTCGCGATCCAAAAGAACCCCCGCGGCGGCGGCGATGGGCCGTTTCCGGGCGGCAGGGTCATCTGTTGGTCGGGTCCGCGCGTCGCGTCTCCATTGTGGCCGCTCGCCCCGCAGACGCCCTCGGGGCGCAAAAAGCGCGCGATGGAAAGCGGGCGCTTCATTGACAGGCCCGCTGCAGCGCCGCGTATACGCCTGCCTCGTGGAGGTTTCTTTGCGGCCGCATTGTTCTCCGCGGGGGGAGAGGGAGGGCGAAGACGGTCCGAGGAAGACGATTTACGAAAAGCGCGGCGGCCGCGGCGCGCTGGACAGGGCCGGGCGACGTAAAAAGCCCTGGGAGGGCTCCGGGCGCTGCGGCGGACGTGGGCAATTTCGCTGTTTTTGGTCATTTTAATTGTTCGATGTCGGGGAGAACAATTGCAGGAGAACCTATACCTGGCGGCGCTTCTAACCTAAAAATTATTTTTGAATTATCTAAAACACGTTTGTGTAAAGAATAATTAAAATTTGGTTGATTCAATAATTTCTTATTTTTTGTATAAAGGAAGCTTCTTGCAGTTTAACGTCATAAACACATCTTTTTGAATTAAATAATACAAAGCAATCTACATAAAATGTTTTCGTGTCCAACATCGTGTTACGTGTGCATTCCACCTTGGACATTTAAGTAAATATATAGTTCAATGATGTACGATTCCAAAGTATTCTAATATATTCAAGTGTGAATTGTTTCTCGACAAGAAAAACATGTAATATTTGTTAATAGAGCTGACTGCTCATGTGATATATTCAATTGGAAGTGTGGTTCCTTCTCGCAAATGCATCTCAGACAGAAAGTGACAGTGGAACGGCGAATTTGTGTCGTCGCGACGTAGCAACGACGTCCCCCCCCCCCCCTGGTGAAGAGCTGTCGCGCGCGCGAGGCATGGGAATGTTTATTTAAAATAATTTCTGTGTCTGGATTCCTCACATGCGGGAATGCAATTAATTTAATGGGCCTTTGTGAAGGCCCTCGGAGCCGGCCAACAACGTTTTATGAAGGGAGCATTCCTGCCCGCGGGCCTATCAGATGGCTGCCCCCACGCCCGACTCACCGAGACGGTAGGAGCGCCATGGCGACGCGGCGAGACGCGACGCGACGCGCCGCGCCGCGGCACGGCATGGCGCGGGCTCAAAAACACACAACTGCAAGACGGAGAAGAAGAAAAATTAAAAAAGAGAAAGAACCCCGATGCGCGCATGAACGGCCGAGAAACTGAGCCGTGTTCGTTCTTTTGTGGACGCAGTCACGTGTGCTGACGTCAGTCGGGCGGGCGTACAGTCCCAGGGCGCAGCGTCGTCGGCGCCCAGTGGATCATTAGAAGGAGAAGCTCCCCGCGGGCGGTCGAGCGCGCAGGGTGCTCTGGGAGGCCGTGAGATTAGTACAAAAACCATTTACATATTTTTTCCTCCCTTGACAGTCTAACGCGCCGGCTGGCTTCTTTATAAATGAATCTTCGATCGTGGGGAGGGGTATTTAAGGAGGTGGGTCAGCCTCCGATGAGTTCATCTGTTCCGTGAGGCTAAGTCACTGTCAAAGTCGGTCGTTAGAACGAATGGAATTGGATGCGATGGAACACGTGCTTCCTGCTGTCAGTCAATAAATATGCGACACTTGCTTTCGAGTTTTACGATTCATAGGAGTTTTTTTTATCTTCTTCCGGAGATACGTCAATGCTCTCATATTTTCGGACTAAACGTGGAACCGTCTCCACTTATGAATACACTAAATGTGATGAGTTAAAATATTTTAGGGATGCTAAGATAGATTTGGGGCTTAAACGGCAAAATATTACAAATTATCGTCGTCTACGTTTGATTCGAAATGTCCTCATGTTTGCTCACTCTCATCTCGATAATTTGCTGAGTCGGCAGTCTGGTGTCAGATGGCATTAAACCATTCTTCCTAATTTAAACTCGCTTTAAACACCTCCGCTCTTCTCGTCCCAATTTTTGTGTGCTTACTATTTCAC
Source organism: Gryllus longicercus (assembly GCA_038098605.1). Classification (NCBI taxonomy): domain Eukaryota; kingdom Metazoa; phylum Arthropoda; class Insecta; order Orthoptera; family Gryllidae; genus Gryllus; species Gryllus longicercus. The sequence continues at coordinate 3,150,595 of JAZDUA010000047.1, read as the reverse complement.
GATTATTAACCAAGTATTTCGTTAAAATAACACTTAAGAATAACGAGACGTAATAGCATATTGATATTACGAGAAAATCTGAAATGAATTCAAGATTACTTCTCAAACTTTTCGCAAAGAATAACATGAAAAAATAAACGCACTGTTGCCGCGCATTGAAATCACTGCCGAACTAAGCACATGACGAGGGAAAGGATGCGCCTGCAAAAACGGTCGGCGGGTGAGCTGAGGACCTCCCGGCCGTCGCCGACGCTCCTCTGTAGGGCGCCGGGGCGGGGCGGGGCGCGGCGGGGCGCGGCGGGGCGGGCGGAGCGGGCCGGCGGGCGCGGGTCGCACCTCGTCGCGTGCGACGGCCGCGACCCGCGGGCGCCACGCCGCCCAGCCCCCGCGAGAGCCACAAAGAAAATTAAAAACGCAGAAATATGGGCTGTAACGGCAGGAACGCGGAACCGGCCCCCTCCGTTTTACGACACCCAAACTCCCGGGGAGGGCCCTCGTAAACGGAACAGGCCCGCTCGACTCCACCTAGCCCCCCCCCTCCTGGCCTCCGTCCCCGCTTGTCCTCTCCACCGCCCTTCTGTCACCTCCGTCTCATGGTTCCCCCATCCCCGTCCCACCGTTCTCTCCCCTCCGACCTCCCGCCCCCTCCTCTTGCCCCGGGTTTCGACCGTGGCCCTTGAGGTGCGGGACTCCGAATTCGAACCAGGACGAACCATTAGCCATGGAGGAGTTCCGCGATATGAAGCGAATATGGCTCTCGAATGATCAAAGTAGCCCGAAGAGTTAATGATCGGTACTGGGGGATGTGAAGTTTCTTGGCCGATATTTATTCACGATCTCAGAAGTTTTGCACCGATAATGATGCATCTTTCCGTAAAACAGTTTTATTGCACTAAATATACCGTAAAGTTATTCATGTTTAATATGTTTTGCGGTGAATAACAATTTACGTACTGCAAATGCCTGGTATTTAAGTGCACTCGACAGTCATTTGCAATGGACTTTCTCCGTTTATTAAAAACAGTATTATATACCGATTATCCACTAAGAAATCTCTTACAAATATATCCCTTCTGAAGACCTCGGCAATTTGACAAGGAGAGAAGAAACACTTCGGCGAGGAGCAAGAATACTCCTCGTCGCGGCCTGGTTGGAAATTTGAGGATCTGGTTAGTTCGACCTCTGCAACGGCCTCGTCATAAAAGTCTTCAAAGTAATTACTTTTGCAACGGTGTAAGCGACCGTGAGAAGACCGAATTGGAATGAGCAAAACGTGCGCTGTCCATTTGAGTCTACTTCTTTTTCGTTTTAGTTTAAGAAAACGAATATTTTGGTTACCCAATGAAAGAAGACTCTGATTAGCTCGACATTAAAATCGAAATATCCTTTCCTCCCTTGTGATTTCGAAGAGCAATGCAGGTGAAAATTAACATTTAGGGACAATGACATTGATTTTGTCAATATTTCCAGCTTGTTAACAACACATTGATCAGACGAATGTCTTAAGACATCCCATTTCAGTTAATCTTACAATACGTGTGGATTTTAATTGGATACCTCTGTGAAAATCTGTGTCTCAATAACGAAAATCCTGTTCCATTCTGACGCCATTTTGTCGTGCGTGCGCAGGGAGCCGAAAGGAAGACACGTGACGAGGAGAGGCGCGCGGCCAAGAGGAAGATGACGGCGACAGGGCGCAAGAAGCTAGATGAATTGTATCACCCAGCAGCAGAACGCTCAGAGTTTTACAGCATGAGCGATCTCACAAAGCCTCCTGTACTCTTCTCACCAGCCGAAGACATCGACAAGGTAAGCAATAAAAATGTTGTAATATCCCTTTACGGGAACGGAGGCAGTTGTTTGCGAGTTTTACGTAGAGCTTTTTCGAGAGTACCTCGGTACCCTTGTATTGAGTATTCATTCGCTGTGTCTCCTCTAACTAGTTAATGAAAACCACAGGTCAATAATTGTACGATAAATTCTTATGTTTTACGGAAAATAGAGATATTGAATAGGAAATGAATATACTTTTACTGTGTATTGAATATTACTGTTCAGATATTTTAATCTCAAAATTAAACCAACTTCAGTGCCCTTAATAGAAACACATTTTTAATAATAAAAAATACTTAATGATGTTCATACTAGGGGCATGTTAAAGAATCATGGAGGACGTCATAAGCAATAAAAGCGAAAATTTGAATCTGACTTGCCTTTGCAAATAGTTTTTGTTACAGGGGAGCAATTATTTTTGTATAATTTCTGTTAAAAACGCTCGTATGACCTTAACAAAGACAAAGTTAGATCAAAAGTTGGTAATTTCGTATTGATTATCGAGCGTGTGACGTTTGAACGGTCTCGAAAATGTCAATTCGAAACAGAATTTGAATCCAATTTCATCTCGCGATGTTCTTTTTTTTTGTTCTGTCTTTTCTGTCGTAACAAAATGATCATTTTGTGTTGTTTTTTTTTTTATTCCAGCTGGCGTCCATGGAGCTGGGATTCTACGGTCACGACCCGGACGGCTCTAGGTGAGAACTCTCTCGTGCTTCCTCTCTGAACTTTGGTCTTCTCCTTCTGTGACTTGAGCTTCAGTGGCTTCCTGTGGGGGTCGCGGGGTCGGTGACGCATGCTTCGACTCTCATGATGTGTGTGTTTGGTGTGCTTTAGTCTGTCCAACGGAGAGGCGGGCGGGACGAACCCCGGCCAGCTCGCGAAGCACGCCTCGCCTTTCCTCCTGCACTCCAGCAAACCCAGCGCCACGCCGACTCTCAAGTTCCACAATCACTTTCCCCCGGACGTACCTGGGTAAGGATTCCGAAGTGGGCGCTCACGCACCCCTGGCTCCCCCGAACACCTCACGACACGCGGGCGCACGCCGTGGAAGACACTTGCGGACGACGATGTATACAAACAAGACATAACAAGAAATACAGGCGGTACATAATAACAAGACAATTAAACATACAGACGGTATATAATAACAAGACATCAGTAACACCTCCGTGCACCTTTATAATTATTCAGGGCTCACCTTTTGCGTCGTGAATGAGAAAGAATTTTAAAAATGATTAGATATGGTGTTCGGTTGTATTTTTATATTGATAAGTCGAAATACAAAGTTCGGAACCTTATTTTCTGTTAGCATTCTCGGTTTCTATGAAAACCTATAATATTCCATTAATAAAATGTTCCATTTGCCGAATTGTTCATCTCTTAAATTGGTATATTTTTTTACTTTTCACTCGTCGTCTAATTTTTCTTCATTCTCAATGTTTTTCGTGGATAACCGAATATCAATTGTGCTAATCTGTAATTGAATGCGTCATTCTTCTTGTTGCGGGCGATTTTTGTTATTATGCGGTAGCATATTATTTCTATTATTGATGTTAAATATGTTTCGTCCATAGACGATTTCAAATTAAAAGATTTTCCTTTGCACTGAAATATTCTGCCATTTGTCCTCGATTTAAAGGAGGTCAATGGTAATCAGCGAAAAATTCCTATTACTTTTTAGAGGAAAAGGTTGGCATCAAGTCTTCCTCAAATGCTTTCCGAACCTTAAAACAAAGAAAGGATCACCGATCAATAGAACGAACAAAATTATGATACATAAACACAAGGAAGTTGTAACATCTTTCCATCATCAGCTCACGTAGTATAAAACCTATGTGGTCTTGACATCTTCAATAAATGAGCAAACCAGTAGAAGATCGCCAGCGTTTTTTACATTTTGTGTACTACACATTTCAACTGCTAAATAATGTCTGGTAGTGAATAGTGCTTAGAATATATTGAAACGCTTTAGAACACTTTGACGTGAAAATCCATTTCACACAAACATTTCAGCCTTCCTTATCACAACTTTTAGTATTTTCGGAAATTCGTGGAATTTTATAGCATTTTTATTTCCCCAAAAATTTACTATTGTTAAGATGCCCAAGTAAATTGAGATATTGCATTCTCTTCAAGAAAGAAATCCCTTGACGTCTCATTGTGGTCGAAGAGTCTTGGTCTGGGAAACTGCTCCAACACGCATCCACTTCACCCAAGGCCGTGCCCAGACGGGTGTCGGGGGGGCGATGTCAATAATTACAATAATTATAATGCAAATTATTAGTTTTCATTGCTCTATCGAACCCTCCTCCCTGCCCTACGCCGAAAAATCTGGTAACGGTCTTGACTACACCCAGTCATTGCAATTCAATCTTGGGAAATATCTAAAGACTCTTTCGTGCGTTTTTGGTACCAAATCATTTCATGTGGTCTGGTCGATCTTTTCCTTTACCTTCCTCTTTGGATCACGGTGGAATGCTTTGCATATTCACGAGCACTTGATGGGCTAAGGGACATTTTCCTTTGCATGATCTCTTTTGGTCCAGTTCATAGAAAAAAGTTTGGGAAAGGTCTTGTTTCACCCAGAGCGTCGAATGTGAATAGTGAGTGCAGTCTGAAGGTGGTTTTCACAGTTTTCGTAAGACTGATTTTTCAATTATCGTTTCAGCGAGAAGAAAGATACTGGGTTAGCGGACGCCGCTGCTGGTCTTGGTGCTACTGATGGCAGTGTGTTCGCCTGTCCGCCGCAGAAGCGACACAAACTGCTGTCGGGAAATGTGGGCCCGCCCCCGCTCAGCGAGCGAGTGATGCTCTATGTGAGGCAAGAAACAGAAGAAGTCTACACCCCCCTACATGTTGTGCCACCTTCCACACAGGGACTGCTCAATGCTGTAAGTAGAGCTGTGATATTTTTGTTTTTTTTAAATGTTCCTCTGCAATTAGATATTGTGAGTGTGTAAAAGAAATTTAAAAAAAGAAAAGCTGTTGCTTAGTCTTCTGTTTTAATGAGAGAAGTGAGTGAGAAGATTATCACAAAATTTGAAAATGACATGTTATATCAATGTTTATTTGAAGTTAGTCAATTTAAATGGATACTATTTTTCATAACGAACAATTTAAAAGTAATTTGAAGTTTATTTACGAGTTTTGACTGAAAATAAATTATCATTTAATAGTATCACTTTTTGATTTTAATGTAAATAATTTCAGTATAAATAACACACAGTATTTTGTACATGTTACATTCTAAGTTGAAACTTTTTTGTGTGTGTGAACCAGAGTATCCTGCCTTAATTACTACTTCTGTTCCTTTTATATCTGACTAAAGCACACAGCTATAGTTATTTGTGAACACCTGGGTGTACTTATATTCATTGTAGTTCTTGCATAGTGGTATTTTCATGAAGGCAGATTCTCTAAAATTCTAATATCAGTAGAAATTATCTCATCTCTAGCTTCTAACTTTATGAACTATGTGTTCCTAAATTGCATGCTCTTTAATATGAATTCATAATTTCAAGATAGTTTCTTTGATAGAAATAACTATAATCTCTAAATTGCAAAAGTAGATGACACAGCCATCTGTCTCCTGGCTAGCTCTCAGTGGTTTTGGTCTCTTTACAAAAATGTCATTTACACACAAAGTTAGAGTAGAGTATATTTATTGTTTACCTTTAGTATTTGGGCAAGAACTCTTGTAAATGTGACTTAGCAGCTTCTATTGAAGCATGTTCATTCACATCCTTAAAGGTATATCTACTAACTGTGCTTCTGTCTGGATCTTATCTGGTAAGTGGCCTCATCTTTCTGCATGTACTAATGCATCCTACTGGCTAGGGTAGCTAATCAGCACGTTGCTAAAAATTCTTGGGCAACAAAAACTAACTCTCAAACTATTGTAGGACTTTCCTACTATTTAGAGAAAATTCCTATTCATCCTCTCCTTTCCACATCCTTACAGACTGAAGAAGTTCAGTTAGTATTAATCTGTTTTCCTTGTTTTCCAGATTGAGAATAAGTACAAAATTTCTACTTCAAGCATTAGTAACTTGTATCGAAAAAACAAAAAAGGGTAAGTTTAATTGAAGTCAGTAGTTGATCATGTTAGATTCTTTTGTAGTTAAGTGATTCTTCCGTGTGTGACAATTTATGAAAGTAGTTGATGCACCTTTTCCAACAGTACAAGGATAGAGAGATCTCCAAGTAGAAATTTTGGACACCAAGCAATACTAATATAGATATAAATTGCAATGGTTGTACAAGATGGCTTTACTAACCACCATTAACAAAGCAGATACACTAATATAGTGTTTATAATTTTCAATAATTAAATTTTGCTTCATACAGTTAATAATGCTGCATAAGTAAAATTTCTCATTTTAAATAATACTGCATCAATTTAATAGTCAGTACTTTTATTTTGCAGGATTATGGCCAAAATTGACAATGACATGCTCAAGTACTATTGCAATGAGGACTTGTTCCTTTTGGAAATAAAGCAAGGAGATTCGGATGACAGCTATGACATCACTCTAGTTGAACTAATGGATCACTAGCATATCACGGTTTAACCACACCAGACTTTCCGGCTGAAAAGAGTTGAAACAAGTCTTTCATTGAAGCCATGAGGCCAAAGTGTTGCAACAATGCGTTTTCATTGTTTAGTTAACAAAACTGTTATAATTGTTACTTTATATTAAATATGATTTAAAATATATGTTTTTATTAAATTTATAAATTCTCATAAGCAACTGAATGAATGTATAAATGCATTTGTTTTTATTGAGTTTGAAAGTGATGGATATTGTTTATGTTTATATTTATAACCTGGAAACATCAAACTATGCCAGTGTGTGTTACAAGTTAACAAGAAAGAAGAAAAGAAAGTTGAAAAATTAAAACAAGAGGAGATGGTGTTAAAACGAGTGTGTGTGTTAAAACAGATTATGCTTTGACTAATCAGTTTATTTTGAGTGCAAGAAACATAGCAATGCACAACAAAATCAAAGCCCATGGTGATTGAACTATTGTGTCATCCTGGCACTTTTTGTGATAGTCACGCCAAGAGAACTTTGAAATGTTAGTCATTTGTTTTTGTTCTACTGTCTTCAAGCCATCCTCATTTTACTGTGTTATGAGTAATTTGGAGATCACATTATTTATTTAAGAATGGCAGAAATATTGCAAAGGTACTTAGGATGGTCTTGAATGTCTGGATTTATTAAGATCTTTCCAGTGATTAATGACCTTGTATATATTACCTGAATTACCACTGTATCAGAATGGAAGGTAATGTTTTCATGAAGAAGGTTATCTGGTTACTCAGAGTTGAACGTACATTAACAAGCCTCATTACTCTGTACTCTAGACAAACTGCATTCACTTATTATTACAAATATGTCATAATCATCTGAAGATCATTGCCAAAATATAATTGTCAAATACAAGTTCATTAATTTCCACAAGGATCTAGTAGTTTGTGTCACAGACAAATTAAAGTGTTTCAAGACTTGTTGATCTCAAATGTCCAAGGGACATTTCAATAAAAAAAGTTTTATATTTCTTTTCGTGTAATTTTCCTGTAGTTATAATTTTTATATTGATTATGACATTTAATAGGAAATGTTACATTTGGTCTTAATGTTTTAAAAATGATAAAAGCTCTAAATATATACCTTTTATCATTACACAAAATCAATTATCTTGGAGGTGAAATAATTCATGGCAATGCAGAAAAATATTTTCTTGAAAATTTCAAACTATACCTCCAAACATTCACAACATAGGTAGTGGATTTATACTGTCTTCTCTTTAGTTCATAGGTCTGGTATATTCTGCGTATTTTCATTTTTGATACCGTGTATTTAATGTCAAGAATAAATTTAAAAATTAACTAATTTCTGTGCTTATTGTAAAAATGATTTTAAACAAACCTTAAAGCAGATCTCAAAGTGCAAATTTTCCTTTACATTTTTTAATATAGCATTGGTTGCCTGAACATACTTCAATACGCAAAACATAGGTATGAAATAAATTGTAAACACTAACAAATGATTGTATTTCATCACAAACGGTAGCTGAAACAGTATTTTTTGTCTGTGTTCAAATTCATTTTTAGTAACAAGCTACCATAATGAACGTGTGTCAAATTCACAAATTTTGTTGTAACTTCAACTTTGTAGTCCACTAAAATGCATTACCTTTACTAACATATCTTACATGTGTAAAATTTGTGTAGTAGTTGTACACAACGCAAAACATGTCCATCAATTGTGTATAAGGACAGCATGTACAAATATATTCAAATATTATTTTTAGTGAACAAAAATGTTTTAAAAATAAGTAGGTGAAAGTGAAGCCTTTTTTCTGGTCACTTCTTTTCTTCAAGTCATTGATAATAAATGTACGATTTTTATTGCCTCATTCACTTATTTGTTTGAAAAATCCCTCTTTTGTTGCAAATTTTGAATTGGTTACACTTTTATAAATACAAAGTCAAAGTAAAGAGTTGTTATTTTCAGAATTTGATTAAAATTGTTGATAATTTCAAAAATTTTAGAGGCAGAAAAAAATGTTTTAGTTTTCATGAATTAGCTAATTCCTTTTCATTCTTAAATTAATACCTCTCTCAACCTCAAAAATGCATATAAAATTATCCAGGAATTGTCAGAAACACAATTTGTGAATGAAAGAAAATGTGCTGACAATTTTAAACAAATAGACAATTCTATATCTGTTACAATTAAATTTTTGTGTTTCTAATAATAACTGACTATTTGGAATATCAGTACACTAACATACTTGTCATTGAAATTTTGTGAAGTTAACTGCATCTGTGTGTAAGTACAATTCAGACAATGGTACTTAATGTAAAACTGCCAGTATGTATTATCATGCCTCATTTGTTATTTATAAGAATAGATCTTAAAAGGTAGTTTGTGGGAAGAGATAATACTAGTGCTACAAGTCCATAGCAGATTACATGACAGTTAGATAATCATAGCATGAAACCCTTTTCCTTTGTATATACTCTTTTTTTGCATTAGTCTTGATATGAGTTGCTAAAGAAAGTGCCATCATGGTTGAACATGAGTCAAAGATCGTGTTGGATGCACAAAAGTGCAGGAAAGCGGTCATGGCTGCATAGCAGCATTTGGCCATGGTGTATGTATATCACATTAGATTGTTGCAAAAATGTACAAATTTTCGTGAGTCTGAGATCAGAGTGCATTCTGTCTGCCAAAAGATCGAAATTGTTTGAGAACATTAATAGAAGATTTATATTATTAAGAAAGTATGTGCTAAGATTGTATAAATATTTTATGCATAATCTGCTTCAAATTTTATGAGACTTGTGCTTTTTGGTACACACGTATTGTGTTAAGCTTATCGAGACCTGTGCTTTTTATATACAGTATATATGAATATATAATATATAATGATTGATAGGTTAAGGTTATATGAACTGATGCCCAGCAAGAAAGGAGCCATTTCATAAAATCTCATTGTATATTATTGAATGTAATTACTTGTTATGGTATTGTGGAAACTCCGGTTGCTTTTTTATTACTCTGAGGTTTTGTACCATATTTGGGTGCAAAATAAACATATAGAAGACTCTTGTACTTGAAGAGTATATTTTTACTAGTTTTAAAAGATTTTTTATTGACTTTCCCTTTACATTCCCAATTTCATTTATCCTACATTCACAATGTATCTTTTAATTTATGCCAGAACTTCTCAGGTGAACCCAGGAGCCCTAAGAGGATTTATCTTACCTAGCCATATTATTATTTCCCTTAACAATTTCATTGCATATCACTATTTCATACTCCTTGTCAATGAATATTAGTTAACTTGTTATGAATTTGAAAGACAATTGATCAATTGTTAAATGAAAGAAAGTCAGAGTGATTATAACATAAAGTCAGGTAATCTATGAAGGGGGGAGAAGAAGGTGGGCATGTGAGAAATGCAAGAGGGAGGTCATATCCCTTCAAGGAATTAGGTTATTTTAACATGATTCAGAACTGCAGTATATTTTAAATATATAATAAATAAAACAAACAGTTAAAATAAGTGAGGTATTGTTAAGATTGCAGGTAATATATTTCATTCATTCTTTTGAGGGGCATAGACAGTGCAATCACCAAACCCTGAAGTCAAGGTCCTCGAACGAGGCATCCTCTGACTCCCAATAAAGATGGCAGTGGCACTGAGAGACCCCATTTGGACTTTCTGAACTGGAGCTCAGTACATTATTATGCTTCTGATAAGATTTGATATCAAAAAGTATTATCAGACATTTCCTTCAAATAATTTATTCATCATAAGCATTTCATATTTCTTCCTTTATTTACTTCTATGAGAAATGGTTTGCACATAGAGATGTATTTGTAAACATTCATGGCCACATTACGTAAGAGAGCTTGGCTTAAAATCAAGAAACTGTCCCTGGAATCTATGAGTAGTATGCATTCAGTGTTCTGGAACTGGACTATGTCACCAAATCTCAGAATTTAGTTATACTAATTACATCATATACTCCTACTTAAAAATATCAAAGTTTCAGTGGAATTTCTACATTGCAGGGTCTGAAAATCATACTGGTTCTATTAGGATGAGAGAAATCATGAAGTACACGTGACACTATGTTCAGGCTACTGAATAGTAAGAAACTCTAATTCAAGAGTCTCTAATCAGATTAAAATATATATCTAGACTTCAGATCTACTATAATTTTTAAAAGTAAAGCATTAATAATTATTTATTATTTATCTGAAAAGAAGAAATCAATCATGTTAATATTACAATCATAAAAATAAATATCTAATACAGTAATACCTGTATCAACCTCGAGGAGGAACAGGGGGAGTATCAACCTCGTAAAAAACCAGGGTCCATCTGGCTCCAGATGGTAGCACCCTGTTATAGGGCCCCTTGCCAGGGTTACGGTGAAGTCTTCAACGGCTGACTGGGCGAAGAAGATAGTCTTCGATTCGGCGAGTGAGGCGGAAGAAGCACCAGAAGGCGAAGATGGTCAACAGCCTCAACGCCGGATGAAGACCATGAGTCCCAACGACGAAGAGGGTGGAAGAACCATTTTCAGCAGCGTCTGACTTGAATCAAGCGGCTGCAAACAGCGTCTGTTCTCCATGTTAGGAGCGGTTGGTTTTTCTCTACCTCACTGGATCACATCCAGAGTTGTACCTCGGGGCCTAGTCCCCCACCGGTGACACCGTGACAGTCAATCATGGAAGGTCTTTTAAGGAATACTCCACCGGCTGAACCACAAGTTCAGAGAAGACAGCATTCGGATACGGTGGGCTGCCACCTAAGAGACACCGTGATATCGGAGGCACGGAAATATCCCAGTACTACGCATACAAAGATCAAACCAAAACAGATAACCTACCTCTCTACTCACAATGTAAACTCCCTCATGCAAACTGGTAAGCTAAAGGTAATCACTGACATAATGAATCATCACAAAATCCTTATCATGGGATTACAGGAATTGAGAAACACTGACCAGGATACCTTGGAATCTCAAGGATACAGGCTTTATAAGGGTATACCAGGGAAGAGAGTCATGAAAAATATCCCACAATTTGGAACAGGATTTCTGGTCAACCTTAAAATAATAAATTCAGTTCAAGAATTCCAATCACAATCCCCCCGAATCTCAACACTCACCTTAAAGGCATCTAATAAAGTCTACACTATAATAAACGCTCATGCTCCAACTAATGATAAAAACACCTCCCCCAAAGATCGTGAAGAAACAGACGAATTTTGGGATCTATTGGACCAGACCATAGATAACACTCCCAAACACCATATAAAATTGTTAATTGGAGACTTCAATGCTCAATTAGGTGCAGAAAGAAAATGCCGTGACATCATCGGAGAATGGCCAGCACACAAGAGAACAACTAAAAATGGAGAGCGACTAATTGAACTGTGTAGAAACCATTCCTTAATCTCCAAATCCACGTGTTTCAAGAGAAAACCTCAAAAACTCAAGACATGGAAACACCCTGACTACACAAAAGGAGAATGGCAACTAGACCACGTCTGCATGGATAAACACCACCATAAAGAGATATATAATGTCAAAGTTCTCCGAGGAATTGACACAGGTTCCGATCACTATATAGTCAAAATCAAAATTAAACTCACTCCCCAGAAGAGACAACACAAACAAACCCCCAAAATTAGTAGGAAAATAGATCCTATTCAGCTGATTAACAATGAAAAATACAAAAAAGCAACTGAAAACATAAAAATCACAGATAAACTTGAAGACATAGTCCACAATCTTAACCAAATTGCAGAAGACGTAGCTCCGATTAAACCACGTAAAAAACACCAATGGTGGAACAATGACTGCGATGAAACAGTGGAGAAACGACATCAGGCCTGGTTATTACATCAATCCCAAAAATCAGAGGTATAATTTCAAAACCTGACTAAACAAAGAAAAGAAACTACCCAAATTTTAAGAAGAATTAAAAGACAACATCATAAGGATACACTAAAATTAATTGAAGAAGACTTCAACAAGACTCAATCAAGGGACTATTATAAAACTTTCAGGAAACAACTCCAAAAATATGAACCACCGACCCTTCTGATGAAGGATGAAACTGGTAAACTGGCTCATAACAATCAAGACAATGCAGAAATTTTAGCTAGATATTTCAACAAACTTCTGAATTGTGAGGAACCAACAGAACTCCTTCATTTGGACACCAACACTCCAATAAAAACACCACCACAGAACATAAATCCCCCTACAATACAAGAAGTCCACCATGCTGTGAATAAATTGAAAAACTACAAAGCACCAGGAGAAGATCAGACCTTTTTTACGGAGATTTGGAAATATGCTAGTGAATCAGCTAAAGTTGCCCTCCATCAACAGCTTGTCTTGATCTGGATTAAAGAAGAACTACCAGCGCATTGGACAACAACCATCATTCACCCACTACACAAAAAAGGAGACAAAACTGAACCTAATAACTACAGAGGAATCTCACTCTTAGATATAACATACAAAATCCTTTCAATAATTATCCTTAATAGGATCAATTTACAACTTGAGAAAGAACTGGGGGACTATCAAGGAGGTTTCCGACCATGGAGAAGCTGTCCTGATCAGATCATGAGTCTCAAATTAATCATGGACTACAATAGGAGGAGAAATAAAGATATGGTGATTACATTCGTCGATTTCAAAAAAGCTTACGATTGCATCCATAGAGAATCAGTTTAAAATCTTAAGACACCTTGGACTACATCCCAAATTAATAAACATAATAAAACTGACTCTCACTAACACCACATCAAAAGTAAAGTTTAGAGGCGAACTATCAGAGCCATTTGAAATCAAAACAGGACTACGGCAGGGAGATGGGCTTTCACCAATATTATTTAATTGTGCTCTTGAAATGGTAATGAGGGAATGGTTTAGGAAATGTCCACCAAATATCAAGATAGGACGAAAAATTAAAACAAACTGCCTGGGTTTCGCAGATGATTTAGCATTATTAGCCGTTGACATAAAAGAAGCAAAAACTCAGATATCAGAACTTCAAAATATTGCCCAAAAAATTGGCCTCAAATTATCATTTGAAAAAACAGAAATTCTGACCCAAAAACCAACACTACTAAAGGAAGTTACCTTAAATGGAAAAAAAATCAAAATAGTGAAACAATTTAAATATCTTGGAGAAGTACTAACAAATAACTTAAATGAAAAAATCTCAATCCAGATTAGAACCAGTAAATTGATTAAAGCACAAAAATTGACATGGGATACCTACAAAAAGAAATGCTTATCCATTAATGCAAAGATAAAGCATTACAACACAGTTATAAAGCCAGAAGCAACATATGCTTCAGAAACACTTTTTCACTTAAACAAACAGTCAAAGACTGATAGACTTCAGAGAATTGAAAGAAGGATTGGAAGGACCTGCATCAACAAAAAATACCAAAAAGATGGCCAGTGGCGAATACTGCCTAATAAAGTTGTGTACAAAGAGCTAGAACCAATAACAGACACGATGCGGAAGAGGAGATTGGGATTTTTTGGTCATATCATGAGAATGCAGGATTCAAGACTTCTAAAACAACTAATACAACACAATCTTATCTCAAAAAACACCACAACAGGATGTGCATGGATTAGAGAAGTGAAAGAAGACCTGAAGGAGATAGGCCTCACAACAGAAGACACCACAAATAAGATAAAATTGAATTCAAAACTCAAAGATACAACCACCTGCTTCACTCTTACAAGAAACAAACCCACAACTGGCATATTTTCAACTGAAGAAAGGGAAAGAAGATCGAAGTGTATGAAGAAGTACTGGGAAGAACACAAAGCCCGAACAATCCCTTCAAGGAGACCTAAACGATGAACTGACTAAAGTGACCCTATGCGGTCATAAAAGAAGAAGAAGAAGAATACCTGTCTATGTCAAAACATGACAGTTCCTTCAAAACATTTCCTTCTTGTCAGGTTTCCCTCATATAGAGGATTACAGAAATTCACTATATAATTTAAGTATAGAATTTTCAATATAATTTGTGAGAAATAAAATAATGAAAATGAAGCATAACTTGTCAATGAAAATATTGGAGGAAATAAAATAATCAAAAGCAAAAAAAGTGAGAAAGTGTAGGATATAGACAAATACAAAACATAGAATGACAAGACAGCCTGCCTTGAATTCCATTGTCGACTGAAGGAAAGTTGTGATGCTTTTGAGAATTGAACAGGTTGTGGGTAACCAACATTAAGGATTCGGAGTGACAGCAAGGGAGTTACACTTGTTGCGACCTTGAAACATCACACTAAAGCATGAGGAAGACTAGACGCTGAGTTCACCAAGGATTCCTCAAAAGCAGGCATAATAGGAAAAACTTGAGGTTCACACTCGGGGTTTCTAGTGACTTAAAAACTAACTTCGAAATAAATGTCTCACCCTCTGGAGTTGCTACAAAACATTTACCATTTCAAGTTATTAATTATGGACAATGGAGAGATACCTGGAATACTGGAAGATGAAGAAATACCTACAAACATAATAAAAGGAATCCAGAGTCTGTATACAGACTCTCAGATTAAAGTAAGAATAAATGATAAAAGCAATACAGAGAATGTTTTGAACATCCAGAGGACCAAGACAGGGGTGTGGGCTATCACCATGACAGTTTAACATATATGCAAACCACTTGATCAAAAAATGGAAACAAAATGTGAAAACCGGAATAAACTTAAACAAAAGACAAATGGTCCAAAATGATTCTCTACACAGATGACATCATCCTAACAATGGAATCAGAAGGTGACTTACAGAGGGCAGCAAATGAACTTCATAAACTAGCCCTAACATACATCATGAAAATCTTGACAAATGAGACTAAAGCTATGTTATTTCAAAGCAAAGAAAAGAAGGGTTAAAATTATTATAGATGGAAAAATAATAGAACAAGTAGTAATATTTATATATCTAGGACATCATTGGACAAAATTCAGAAGATCAGGAAAGAAAAATAAAAAAAATGTAATGGGGTTAATGGAATAAGGAAGTAAAATTTTGAAAGATATGTGACAGCAGAGACAAAACTAAGAATACACAACATAATATGTAAGTCAATGTTACTGACCGGAAGATCAGAAATATAGTTCCTAAACAAAGAGACAGTCAGAGACTGGAAGCCACACACAAATGAGACTTTTCCAACACCTGGTAGGAATTACACCTTTAGATCAACAAAGAAACCCTGAAATCAGGAAAAAAAACTTGAGGCAAAAAATATAGTGGATGACATTAACCAGAAGAGATGGCTTTCACATGTGCGAAGAATGCTAACAGAAAGATTTCCTAAAGCAATTTTAAAGTTTAAACCTATAGAGTGAAGAAATATATGAAGACTCATCAATAGATGGATAGCTCAGGAACATCTGGAGGAATAATCATCAGCTCTACTGTCTTTTAACAGGAACAGGCACCAGACTTACTATCCTGCTGTTCATGATGATGTTGAAGTTAATAATTATGTGTTCACATTGCATTTCTAATTAATGGGCAATATTGATTAATTTCTCAACAACTACTGATTCTTTACTTAAAATATTATTTATTTTCCTAACTAATATACAAATTTGCCCATGTACCTTAAAATAATAAGAAAAACTAGTTTTATGATACTTTTCTTACAGACTTTATAAAGAGTAACTTCTCTTACATTTCCTTCTAGATTAGAATAAATAACCTAATACACATAATTTTAATATCACAGTTAATACCATGGAGCACATTGTTAAGTTTTGGATTAGGCATGTAATTTTTCACTGACCAGTCAACTTAAACTAAGGAGAGCCCTGACAAATTTCCATAACACAACTTAAAAATCCCAAAAGCAGTGTCATAAAAACATTACAGAGCCAGAGCAATTAGTACTGATGTGAAAAATTCAAAAGAATCAAATGCATTATACTTTGCATTTTGTGTTACAGTTCTTAGATGTCATAAAAGTATCATAATAAGAAGTATTATTTAATTACAATGTTATAAATTCAATTGATTGTCAGTATCTGAAGAAAAGGTGAAGTCTCTACTGAATTCAGATCATGATGCAGCCTTTATAATAATAATAATAATAATATTTATTGAGTCACATATACAATTACAATCGTGTATGACGAGTCAATATGATGCCTTGGGTGGAGAGAGCGAAGTTATATTACTGTTCAGGAGCAAACAAGGGGCCATCTCAGCATTTGCTCAAAGGACCAGGGAAACTGAACAAAACCTGATCAAGATGGGGTCATTGGCCTAGAAATACAATACTTGTTACAGTTAGATTAAGATATTATACAGTAGATAAATTATCTGCTAATAATTAACATTTCAATATGATATTTTAATGCTACTACTTATAATAATTATATTAATAATAATTACATTAATAATAATTACATTAATAATACATATCAATTATGTTTGCAACTACATCAAATTTAACAATAGTAGTACATTCTACATTTATAACTTGAAATGGTGAGGAGGCAAGTTTTGACCAGTTTTTTTCTTCTTCTATTCTCCTTCTATTTCACAGGATGTGATATGTAGTTCTTTTTTCTTTGCTTCAGCTTGAAACAGTTCACATGAAACAGAAAGTCTAATGGAATAAGAAATTCTTATTTATTTATATTTTTTAAGGGAAATGTAATTTGAAAATTCCTTTACACTGTAGAACATGTTGTTAAGCAGGAAGGCTTTCAATTTACTTTTAAATGTATAAATTGTGTTTATGTCTTTGATATCATTGCCTAGTTTGTTGTAAAGTGTAATGCCCTCTATTAGGGTACTTTTTTGATAAAGTGTAGTTTCAGAGTGGGGAACGTGTAGGTTATCCTTTTGACGGGTGTTGTAGTTATGTACATCAGAATTTAAAGTAAAAGTGTCTTTGTTTTCCACGAGAATTTTCTTTGTGAAGACCACTATTTCAAATATGTACATGCATGGTAGAGGAAGAATCCTTAGTTTATTAAACAAGGGTTTGCAAGACTCCAGCTTATGAGTGCTGGTCATTGTTCGCAGTATTCTTTTTTGGATAATGAATGTGCGAGTGCTTTCAGGGGCATTTCCCCAGAATATTATTCCATATTTTAGGTGTGAGTGCACATTTGCAAAATACATTGTTCGAAGTGTCTCAATGTTGGAGCTTGACCTGAGGGTGTATAGGGCATAGCAAGATTTGCTGAGCTTCTTGTTAAGATTTGAGATGTGAGTGTTCCATTTTAGGTTTTCTTGAATTGTTAGACTGAGGAAGGTAGTTTCATGAGATATCGTTACAGGGTTATTGTTTATGAGCAAATGCTGTGAGAGTTTTTCTTTAGATCGAGGATTCATGAAATTTGGAGAGACTGTCTTGCTGGTGTTTATGATGTTTGTTGTCTTGAAACCATTTTACTAGTGCTTACAAAGTTTTGTGAGTTTCTTTTTCTAATGATTGTTGTGTTTTTGCTTTGATGATGATGTTTGTGTCATCTGCAAACAAAATTATTTTGTTATTCCTTAAAGCCAAAGGCATGTCATTTATGTATATAAGGAATAGTATTGGCCCAAGGATGGATCCTTGCGGGACTCCACAATTTATTATTTGAGGACAGGAGTAGTATGAGAAGATTTTGTTTTCTTTAGTGTATTGGAGGGCAACTATTTGTCTACGGTTTGATAAATATGATTTGATCCATTGGCCTGCAATGCCTCAAATCCCTAGCATTTCTAGTTTTCTTAAAAGTATATGATGGTCAATGACGACAAAAGCTTTTGACAAATCTAAGAAAAGGCCAATGGGAATTTCCTTTTGATTTAGTGCAGCAAGTATGTCATTTAAAAAGGAGAAGATGGCTGTGTCTGTGGATCTATTACTCCTGAAGCCATTTGGGCATTTGTAAGGACATTATTTGCATTGAGAAACTGTTTGAGTCTATCATTGAAAAGTCTTTCCAGAATTTTTGAAAATCCTGATAACAGGGAAATAGGCCTGTAGTTCATTGGGTCATAACTATTGCCCTTTTTAAACAATGGTTTAATTTTTGCTGTTTTGAATATATCTATACTTTTTTAAATGTAAATTTTAGTCATGTGATAATTAAACTGTAAATCATCAGAAAGTTTTTCCAGAATTTCAAAGACCAATTCTGCTGGTGAGACAATTGATCAACTAATTAGTAGGCTTTTGTCTGGCTTTCTTTATGTTCAAACCAACACACCAGTGATCAGCGGAGCATTATTACTTAACAACTTCAGTTAATAGACTCAGTAAATTAATTATAAAATATCTAGGACTTGTTAAAGTTAAAGTTATTAGGAAAGGAAAAAAATGTATTTGGCATTATAGGGTCAGATTAATGTCTTTTACCAGCAAATGGTGTTCCCAGGCCAAGGCCCTACTTTTATTTCTTATTCAAAGCAAAAAAAATAATATATAATATAATTCATTACACTCACATAGTTTGTTATCCTATGTATTCTTAATGAAAATGCACACAAATGCGAATGGAAAAGTAGGCCTGTAACATGAAAAGTAAATGAAATGAAATGCCTTTTACAAGCTTCTCTTGTTAAAGTTAGAATTATTATATCATCCATCCTTGCTGATTTAATGGTAACTGAATTTTCATTGAAGTAACAATAACAACAAAATATGATGGCATGACACAATTCTGTTCTCTGATCCATTAACATAGTGAGAAAAGCATCTAAAAATTCAAAATAGAAATAATAAAAATTGGTCAAACATTTTCTCTCTAAGCAAAGACAATTTAATTTTATTTCAATTTCTTACATGTTGTGCAAGAGTAATTGAGAACCTCAATATGACCAGTTCGTTATAATTCCCTCCCTGCCCAACACAACTGGGGAAGAGATGGAGTATAGCCAAGTGCGGATCCATGGGGAGGGAAATGAGGGAAATTTCCTCCACTAAAATTTTTCTGTAACTATTAATTTTAAATTGTCACAAAACTTTGAAACAAAAATATTTTTGGATGATCATTAAAACAAATAAAATTATATTGTAGCATGTGTTAGATGTAGCCAGCAACATTTTACAAAATCTGTAATGACACATTCAACCAAAACATTTTAAATTTCCCCTCCCAAAATTTGTCTCTAAATCCGCCTCTGGTGTAGCTCTGTTCAGTTATATCCCGAGTAAATCTCCACCCTTTTGATATTTTTAAGGTAGATCGACATATAAAAACAAAGGGGTATCTGAAATCCCGAGGTACTCCATTAGTTGAGAGTTTTAATTGGTTCCAAAAGAAAAACCCTAGCATTAAATTAAGATATTATTCAATGGAAAGGACATTTTTTTTATTTATCGAAATTTGCTCATTACTTTATTTATTGCATTTTCTCTTTTTATTCTATTGTTTCTTTTATTCTATTTTTATTGTATTGTATTAAAAATAATTGTACAGTATATGTAATTGGTGAAATTTATGCAACTTAATACATTGATTGATTACTCAATTAATGGATTAATTTTAATTAGATACTGTTTGGTTTTCAATCGGTTTCTTAAAATCTAAACACCCCCAATTTCTTTGTGGTGGAAAACACAAAATCTTGTGCATGCTCTTGTTTGAAATTGCATGTGGTTAATTGAGCGTAATGGATTGACTAGTGATTCCGTCAACGGCTAAAATTAGTCCCGTAAGTGTTGTGCATGTGTTAATCGCGGGGGGGGGGATGATCTTTTTCCCGCTGAATGGCGAGATCAGGCGCCGAACTTCGTCGATTTGCGAGGGAATTCCCTAACAAGGCATTTCCCACCAGCGAGGCACCGCCCCAAACAGAACAAGCTCTAAGCTCACGTCTGGTCTTCCAACAAGTGTGGTAGTGTAGTACATGTGAGTTTAAAAAAGGAGCGAAGATAGGACAAGGAAGAGAAAAGAAAGATTGCGCGCGGTTCCTGGACCGTTTGTTAGGCCTTTTCATTACTGCTCCAGCATTCGCCTGATGTTGATCGGAGAAACACGGAAAATACCGATCCCAGCAGCCGGCCGTTAGCCGGCCGCAGCCGCCAGCTTTCGTCGAAAATCCTGCCAGCGCAGGACTCGAACCCCAGTACCTCAGCCAACTTTGCCGATTTGAGTGTATTGGATCAATACTTTGTTTTATAATAATAAACGCTGAATGTACTGAAATAGGGAAATTCATTTTACTTGATCTGTGATGAGAGTTTTAGCTACAGCAATTCACTCCCGAGTATAGAAGTAGTATATTATTTCAGTTTTGTGGAAAAATGTTAAGTTGCAGAGCAAGATCAGGTAGGTTCTGTCGCCAGTGAAAGGATCTTTATTAATGGTTTAGTGAGCATGTTTGTTTAAAAAGCTCAATAGCACCAGCTGTGGCCTCCAGGGAACTCCGACTTTTTACATCAATGCGCTTGTGCAGCTTCGTGGCACTAGTTATCTGACACAATGAACGCCCTTTATTGTCATAAGTGTTTTAAAGCCGGTTAATGTTACGATTCGCATATTATCATTTGTATATATGCCCCGCACGGACTACAACCATAACATCGAGAAAGTTTGGTTTTTAATCAGTATTATTTTATGTTAATGGTTCCTTTTCTTTCTCACGCACCTTACTTTCACTCCCGAGGAAAACGCATGCACAACACGTGAACTAGTGACCTTAGCAGTCAACGCGCCCGTAATCTTCAATCAACTGTCTGCCTGCCCGCCCCGCTGCGTTAAATGCATTGCGAGTTTCAGAGTTGCTTTTTTTTTCTCTAATTTTTTTCTTTTACAGAGTGCTATGGGTGCTGGAAATAACATATATTCACATTATTTATTTCCCGATTATAAGGCATATGTGTGCCATAGTCACGTACAAAGCTGGGATTTATATGTAACATCAAGTTGCGAAGTATGTACAATACAAATACACGTAGCGAAATTCGTGAAAACGTAAAATACTCCAAATTGTGAAATAGTGTATATTAGTTTCATATTTACATGTGTACACAACATATACTCATTAATCTTGGCAGCATAGTGAGCAATTGCATATTCCTCCAAGTTCTCCGGAGTTATTGACTGACGTCAGTCAGGCAGACTATTCTTGAAGGCAGAGAACGATCTCTCTGTCACATGTCTTTACAAATATCAACTATGTCCCCACTTAAAATTCTACTCAAACCGAGAAATGTCGAATATCGTGGTTTTCTTTTCAATACCATTTCTAATTTATTAAGTACACTGGCACCAATTTCTCCCTGCACAGCCTCCACTTGGTCGGTAGCATTTTTCATTATGGCAACAGATTCTTACAAAGGAAATCTAGAAGTCTCCAGTTGTTTGATGCTATCTGGGAGTCTGATCTTATTCTTGATGTAGACCATTGAACAGATCTCTTTAGAATAATTGAAAGCACTTTTAACTTCACGAATAGAAACTGCAAATTCAGAATCAACAATCCATTCGCGCCTACATGCTCACTTCGTGGTTATTTATTTTTTTAGGGTTAATCTCTTCGTTCGTTTTTAGGGTTAATCTCTCTTCACTGTAAAAGTTCACAGCTTCAATTCAATTTTGTAACTACTAGTAAATATACTGTGTTCAAATGACAATGGTAAATATGTATTTAAAACTTATATTTCCCGCTTTTATTGTACCTCGATGCTAACACGCCCAAATTCCCAGGCACAGTCCTATGAAAACAGGCCACCTGCGACCGCATGTGAGGTGCAGGTGAGGGGGTCTTTAGATTCGTTGTCTCCCGCACTTTTCGACATACGCAGAACATAAGTTATGTTTATTATTTCGGTGTCTCGCCGCTCTTCCTAAGATTTCCCTTGAACATCTAAAACATTCTAATAAGTATTGCCAACGCCACGTCCTATGTCGATTTCGTTGTAACATCCGAACATCGCACTTCTTGCGAGTGTGAAAATGGTGCCTGATTCCGGTGGATATTTAAGAACCTCTTCTTCCTCAGGATGGAAAAGCCTTATTACTTTCACTGTTCTTCTTTTAGCATGGATATCGGGATTTTCATCTCGTTTATTTGCAGTTATTCGATTCGAGAGCATCATTCACGAATTTGACCCTTGGTAAGTATGTGTCAACTTGCCGGTATGAAGTAGTACACGTATGCTAAACAGTATTGTTACTTACTTTTATATTGATTTACCAGAGATTGCTCTGCATTTAATTCTCGTGAACTTAACTAAAAATTATACTTCTACTATGAAATGGCGTGTAGTATTTGTTAAATACCTGCGAATGCATAAAATAACAGTATCTTATTACTGATAATACACAATTTCCATTTTAAGAGTTTGTGTACTGCAAGCAGATCAAAATTTAAAATAGAAAGTAACGCCCATTGTATCTTTTTTAGGTTTAATTATAGGTCAACTGCGTACATGGTTAAAAATGGATTTTACAATTTCTTGAACTGGTTTGATGAGAGAGCATGGTACCCACTGGGTCGAATTGTTGGAGGTACAGTGTACCCTGGCCTCATGATAACATCTGGAAGTATACATTATATCCTACATAGTCTCAATATTCCAGTGCATATCAGAGATATTTGTGTGTTTCTAGCTCCAGTTTTCAGGTATAAAAATTATTTCCTTTAACTTCTAGTAATTAGACATTACAAGTGGATGAGATATAGTTAGGACAAATTGCGTGTCATCTTTCATTTGTCCTTTTTTTTTTTTTTTTCAGTGGTTTGACTGCCATTGCAACCTATTTGCTGACAAAAGAATTGTGGTCAGCTGGTGCAGGCCTATTTGCAGCTTGTTTTATTGCAATTGTACCAGGATACATTAGTCGTTCAGTTGCAGGAAGTTATGACAATGAAGGAATAGCGATTTTTGCTCTCCAGTTTACCTACTACCTTTGGGTATAGTGGTTATTTTGGTCTTCAAACAATTCTAATTTCACTTCTTAATTTACATTTTATTTTGTGTACAAACAACACTAAAATGAAATATTTTTTTCAGGTTAAATCTGTGAAGACAGGATCTATTTTTTGGGCATGCATGGCTTCTTTGTCGTACTTCTACATGGTAAGATGTGATTATAAAATTGTAATATTTAATAAAATGTGCACTTTTGAGAACTTTGTGGGAATTCTTTGAACATTTGAGAAAATCGATGAGACATACTTGTTTGTTACTTTTTAGCTGTGGCATGTAGGGAGAAGCAGTAGAATGGTTTGTCCTGAGCGATTCCATTGTAGGAGTGACACCAATATAAAATTTAATTGAAATGTGTATAATTTTATTGTTTCAATTAAAAATATAATATGCTAATTCTACCAAAAATTGTATTATTTAATTTATTTAATACCTTTCTCTAATTATATGAAACTAAACGTAGTAAAGAAAACGGGAAGGAAATTTTTATAATATATTATTAAATTCCATTAGTCATTGGCATCTCCCTAAAAATTGACATTTAACAACCACTGAAATGCAACAAAAACATGCTTTTCTCTTAAAAAATTTTTAGACAGTGTATATTTTTGTGAAGTGTGTGTGAGGGGGGGGGGTGAGGAAGTGACACCAATTCTAGGTATATCCTTATATTTTGTGTGTTCAAGTGCAGTGAATTTATGAATAATTATTACACATAATGTTAATGAATTTTTTAGAATAGTTATGATTACGTTACTAATGTTCAATGACTTGTACTAAAGTTTACTTTGTTTGTCTACATAGTATTATTTATTCTGTATTTTGCGATGTTTCTCTGTTTGCAGGTTTCAGCATGGGGTGGCTATGTTTTCATAATCAATTTAATTCCTCTTCATGTGTTTGTGTTGTTAATAATGGGTCGTTACTCTGATCGACTTTTTACTAGCTACACTACATTCTACATTTTAGGTCTCCTTTTGAGTATGCAAATTCCATTCGTTGGCTTCCAACCAATTCGCACGAGTGAGCATATGGCAGCAGCAGGTTTGTACCACATTCCTTGTTAGTGGCAGCCTTATGTAGAGTAGAAATACTCACCAAATGATTATTTGTAAAGGAGTCTGCATGAACATACCCTTTTTTTACTAGATTCTTAAATATTTGTAAATAATCAAAAAAGTCAAATTAAAAACTATGGTTTATTTTATTCAGGCTGTTTTAAAAAAAGAAGCTGAACTTTACTTCAACGTGACCACTCCTTTAGCGAACAGTGATTAAGGTGGAAGGGGTGGCAATATTTAATATTATAAATTACTTGGCATCAAAATGTATTGATCCTGCATTGTCTAGAGCAGGGAATTTCACTCTTTTTGTCCATGGCCCCTTTGACCTAAACAAAACTTCCCGCAGCCCCCCTGGTGACAATAATTTTCAAATCTAATGGTTAATGTAGGCCTAATAAAGATTCAACACAAATGAGTGGGTGCTATAATAGGCTATTTTATTTCTCCATTCTAATTGGATATTAAAATAAGTTTATTCAACTTATAATTTTCTGATAAGTCTTCTAAAACTTTATTCTGCAACAACAATTTTTCAAACCTGCATTCAATATTTGAAACAGAGACTTAAATTATTTTGCAACTTTTAATTTCAGTCCGTGTTTTGTTTTCATTTCTGCCAATTCTGAAAATCCTTCCTTACATAAGTAGGATGTTGCAAAAGGAATCAAAACTTATTGCCAAGACTTGCCAGATTCAATTAATCCACAAATAATTAGTAAAATAAAAAGTGTATATTACAAATAATATATAGTATGATTGTATGAAATTTAGTAGACATAAATGACGCAAGGATTAAAGTAAATCAAATCTGAAGATAAATCTTTAATAAAACATCATGACACCCCTACCATTCGCCTCTGGAAGCCGCGACCCACAGTTTGCAAACCCCTGGTTCAGCGTCAAGGTTGTCAAATGTGGAAGCTGAAACCGGAGCCTCACAGTTTTAACATTTCTTTGTGATTTGTTTGTCTGCTTGATCATATATGATTAATCATCACAACAAATTAATTGAAAACTTTTATATTTGTCATCAGGTGTTTTTGCCTTATTAATGGCAATGTTGGTGTTGAAGTACCTTCAGAGCATATTGTCTCGAGCAGAATTTAAATATTTCTTCATATTAGCTGCATCGATAGCAGCTGGAGTTGTTTTCTTTACTGTAGTTGTCTTGACTTATGCAGGAATTATTGCTCCGTGGAGTGGTAGGTAAGTATGAGGGATCTTTCATTTCATCTCCTGCATTAAGGCAAATTTTTAAAGTATAAATGAGGCATTGTGTGTAAATAGTGGTATCTGACATATCCCTTTATTTTCAAAGTTTCATTGCAATAACACACTTATATAAAACACACATGGCATAACAAATGAATTAATTATTGATGCCATTTATTGAGCATTCTTGAATACACGAGTGCTACTACTTCTTAAGATGTGGATTTCATCTAAATGTCAGATGCCATTTTTTAAATTTGAACACTTCCATCATTCACCTGAAAGTAACATTTTACCTCCGTTCTTTACTAATTAAGTGGTAACATCAGTTAAAGTAATGAATCATGCTTTCATTTACAGGCACGGATCCACAGGGAGAAAAATGAAGGAAATTTCACCCCTAAAATATTTCATGAACTATTAATTTTATCTTGTCATGCGATATTCAAGCAAAAATATATTGGATTATCATTAAAATGAATAAAATTGTATCGCAGCATGAGCTGAGTGTAGCCTGTGACACTTTACAGTATTTGTAATATGACATATTTGACTAAAATAGTTTGATTTTCCCCTTCCAAAATTCTTCTCTGGATCCGCCCCTGCATTTATGTGTTCATTTTTTATGACCCAATTGTGCAAAATAACATGGAACAAATGGGATGAATCATTAACATTTTCATATGTACATACCGTATTTACTCCATTATAAGCCGACCCCAAGAAATGAACAAAATAATGACGGGGAAAAAAAAAAAAAAAGAAATTTATTTATTTAAACATAAACATTTACATTTACATAATACATTTTGATGCTTAACACACTCAGACCAGTAATTTTTATATAATTAGAGATCATCGATTCAGATGCCATCATCAGACGACTCAGGTTCCTCACTTGACTCTTTGTCACTTTTGCCCACGATAAGGAAGTCATCTTTGCTGTCAAGGGCAATTGATATTCAACACTTTTTAAAAGCCCTCGTGACAACTTTTCTAGGAATACTCTTCTCGGCATCATTTATCCAAGTGATAGACTAGCCCATTTCACACGCCCCATGGACATGAGCATTCTGTCTTCTTTGAAGAGCCAGTCAGATTATATTTTCTTCAAACTGTCTTTGAATGGTTTGTTGATGCCCACATAAGAGTTCAAAACCAGGAAGTTATGTAACCTCAACTAAGTGCCAGGGCGACAATGCCACACCAATTGAACCCATTATAACATCATGTCTTCGGTAAACCACCCTTTTTCATTTGCACGTACAATAACGCTCTTAGGAAATGACTCTGATTTTGGGAGTGTCTTGCGTTTGAACACAACAAATGAAGGTATTTTATGTACGTTCTACCGTGTCGGCTGCGTGGCCAATGAAAAATAGGTATCTTTATGTATGTCTGGTATCAACTACTTATAGCAACACGCTGACACCGAATCTAAGCCGAGGGCCAATTTTTTAACTACAAAAAAGTGGGGGAAATGTCGGTTTCAATTGGAAAAATACAGTAATGGTGCAGATTTCCATTGTCCTATATTTGAAAAATAATTATTGACCTCTAGTATTTGTAGGCACTTACTTAGGTTCTCATTCATTATTATTCTTGTGGGGAAAGTTCACTGCTCTATTAAATTATGTGTATTGCGGAGAACTTGTGATTACAATAGAACATGTTCGAATGTGAATTAGGTGGTTGTTTCCTTAATTCAATGTTAGGCAGCAACTGTGTCTTTATTTGAAGTAACTGATAACTTTTTTTGATCTTGTGTACCCGTTATCCTCCGGAGGAGAGGGGGTACAGTTTTAGTGTCCAGCCAACTTGATATTTTCTTACAAAGAATGTGTCATTTATGCAGAATGTTAAAAATTATTTTATTTGTTGACTTGTTGTTAATAGTAAAAACCTCTAAGATGAAAGCCTGCCATCTCAGGCAAAAGATCGCAGAATGGAACGATTATGTGAAAATGATCTTTATAAACTGGAAATGGAATGGTTTTTAGAGAACGTAAAGTAATTATTACTTGTCAAAGATGTATATTTATTTTTAATTTCCTGCACTCTCTTTCAATGGCATAGTGCAATGGGTCTAATCCTGAGACAGTAGTGAACAATGAGTTTATCCTTTTATACCTGTTATTAGGGATTCTTTGACAAACTCAGTGTGTTTTGCTGTGATTTTTACAAGCTTTGATGTGTGTTTTTAAAGTTGCTACAAGTGCGACTTCATCGGTGTAGCTCTGAGCCCTTAATGTTGGTCATCTGCACTCGGTTCTATTTTCAAAAGCATCATCACATTTCCTTACATCTACAATGGAATTGTGGAAAAGCTGTCTTGTCATCTTAGCATTGGAGTCGTAGTGTTGACGAGGTGTCGACAACACAATTTAGTGAACTCTCGCAATATAGTGTAGGAAAGCTGTGTGCTAGTGTGTCAAAATGTCAATAAAGCATATATGCAAAACCTTCCAAAAAAACAAAAGAAAATGCGGAATAAATGCTTATCCAATATTTTCCCTTTGTTCCATTGTTTTTTTTTATTTCCTGCAATAGGCAAATTATTACTAATTTTCTTTAATTTTTTTCCTCTAACAAAATTTTATTCAAAATAAAAAGTTTGTTATATGTTGAATTTTTGGCAACACACTATAAGACAGAAACCTGACATCAGAAATATTTTGCAGGATCCATCAGGTTCCATCTTAGACAAGTTTTACTGTATTTATAACAATAATTGATGTCACCTAGAGTGACTCTCATTGGTATAGAAAATTAGTAACAGCTTTATTTTTGAATATGTATCTTTGAGGGGGTGGGGGGCCTCACAAGCCACTTATCTTGTATGCCAGGTTTTCTTTTAAATATTTCTTGGAATTATTTGATTATTATAAAATAAATTCTATTTAATACATTGTATGACTTGTTTATTACTGTTCAACATTTATTCTCTCTTTCTGATATTTCTTACTTTATTGATGTTAAAATTCCGCTGCAGGATACTTCAGTAAATGCACAATGTATACTTGGAGCATGTTTTAAGTTTGCAGATATTCAGTATTCTCATAATTACTATGACTCTACCAAGTGGGATGTATTACATATAAATACACACTGGTCATTATTTTGTATATTTGAGTTGCGTATAATAATCTTTCTCACTGTTAATGGAATAGGACGATGATACATACATATACAAACATTTCTTTTCTAATGCCATGAAGATAAGGGGTTTATTTTCATCTCTCCTAGTAGTTCGGTCGTACTAATAATACAGTAAATACACATTCTAAAATACCATGATTGGAATAAAACTAATTGTATTTCTTTTTCTTGATTTTATCTAGATTCTATTCACTCTGGGATACTGGTTATGCTAAGATTCATATACCAATCATAGCCTCAGTGTCAGAACATCAACCAACTACATGGTTTTCGTTTTTCTTTGATCTTCATATACTAGTTACCACATTTCCTGTGGGTTTGTGGTATTGTATAAAGAATATAACTGATGAGAGAGTCTTTGGTAAGTTTATTTCAGAAATATATTGTCATAAAAAATGGTATTTAGGCTATATATTTTGTGTGTGTTTCAATTTAACTTATTATTTTATATTTTAATTTTATTAGATGAAGTTGTGTTCTTGTCTGAAATGTATGCTAACTTTGTGGGGGTGAAATGGTTTCTAAAGCAATTTCTTTTTTACTTCCTTGGAAGCACAGTTTCATGTGTAAATAATTATTTTTGCAAGAAAGCATGTTAAAAAGTAGCAATTGAAAAGATTTGATGTGGATCATTGACTATGTGACACTTCACATTCATGTAACAATTGCATGATGATGAATGTTCACATGGTTATTTTTGTGGTTTTTTGATGACATTGTGATTTTGAAATGTTTTCCTAACCTGAGTGTAATTCAGTCATTTTTGAACTTTAACAAATTATATGTAAACATTTTTTTTGTGTAAGCATGCTTAAGGATGATGCAGATATTCTCAAATTGATCTGTACACATTTCTGGTGTAACCATATTTACAGGAATAATCCCTGCCACTGAATATGATCAGCACCAGGGTAGAGAAAATGAAAATGTTGGATGAACTCCTAATGAAATTTTACTAAGTAAATGGAAATATATTTGAGATTAATGTGAAGTGCCCTGTCCATTTCATCTAACATCAGAGCATCAGTACTGAAATTTTATCAATTAAAAAGTGGTATTGGTTTTGTTAATTAAAATTTTTGATGCCTGTAATGCTTTCTTGACTGTTCAGCCACATATGTGCATTGCTTTGTGTGATAATCATGCACGCATTATTGAGCAGTGTTGAGATATCTTTTAGATTGTCACTATTTATTGCCATTTTCCAATATCAGTGCCCTTTACCCAAGTATTTTCTAATTGTGGGTGATCCAGAAACATGTACACAAGTCCTATTCCTAAAATGTTCATTTGAAGACAAGTGCATGTTAGATTCTTCTTCCTTTTTTCTTTACTGCCACTGAAACAAATTTGCTGGGATTATTCAAGTAAATATGCATACAAGAGACATTCTTCAGATCAGTTTTAGTGTATATCACTGTTGTTCTGTTGTTCTTGAGGGATTGTCTACTTCTGTTCACTCTGTGAGTGTTTTAAACAATTTTTCAAAACCTGAAATATTTAAGATTGCGTTTCTACTGTGACATATTTTATTGTGCATGTATAAAATGAAATTATTAATTAGTGTATGCTGTAAGAAAGATTCGACATTTGAAAAAAAGCATGTATGAAACTTTGTATGCACTTCTTTGTATTTTTCACAACTGCATGTAGAAATGTACAA
Organism: Gryllus longicercus; assembly: GCA_038098605.1. Taxonomy (NCBI): domain Eukaryota; kingdom Metazoa; phylum Arthropoda; class Insecta; order Orthoptera; family Gryllidae; genus Gryllus; species Gryllus longicercus. Next base: position 3,120,193 of record JAZDUA010000047.1, on the reverse strand, counting down.
AGTATATTTTTTGCAAACTACTCTTAAGTCTGTCAATTGTTATAATATGCTATTTATATAAAATGTTTTTGCTCAACAGTGGTTCTTTATGCTTTGAGTGCTGTATATTTTGCTGGAGTTATGGTTCGACTTATGCTGACATTAACACCAGTTGTCTGTATGCTAAGTGGTATTGCCTTTTCTCGTCTGTTGGAACTATTTTTGAAAGAAGAGCAAAATCCCTCACAATCCACATTTAGTGACAGTGATGATGAAGCCAATGGAGATAAAGGAAGCAGTCGCATGTATGACAAGGTAAATTAAAAATTAGTTATGTAATTACTTAAAACTTAGAGTTCATGGGGTTTCAATTTTTACTTGCTTGCAAACTAATTATGTAGTTAATGGAAAGTATTGTAATGTTATTTTGTTGGCAGAGATATGAAGGTTTTCTTGAAATACAATAGTTTGCTGGCTTTGTTGGCCCCTAGTCCTATTTATTGGGTGTCAATATCAACAGCTTACTAAAAAAAATGTATGTGCGATAGTTTCAACATTATTTAACCACACATTGTCAGGTTACATTAAACAATTAAAATCAATACACAAGTTTACATCAAAAACTCACTCCTCAAATTAGGAACAAGTTGAAAGAGAGGAAAAATTCATAGGTATATTTTGGATAGATCAAAACCAGTATGTATCCTAAAATGCCTCGTAGATCAAGAAAGAATTGTAATAAACCAAAATATCACAATTTTTGCTACAGTTGTATAATTCTAGTGGAAATGACTGACAAGATCATTGGGTTTTTATGATGGACTGCAATCATGGTATTTCTTCAATGGAGAACATTTCTGAGAAGCCTTTAACAAAAATACCTCTTAACAAATAATTACTGTATCTCGTATATAATATTTTTCACGCAAAGAAAATTAATAATCGGGTCCAGCTGCAACGATCATACTTTGAATCATATGAAACAAACAAGGTCATTGAAATTCCTCAGCTTCAAGAATTGAATGTGAAGACATTGCTGAACTATCACTTTCTTGTTCCTTAAAATCATTATAAACATGATTTTTGTCACTACTTTCATCTTCACACAAATCAATGTTTCTTTCTTTTTGGTCCTCCTTCCATGCTTTTTGGACCTTGCATGACTTTTTGGACCTAACTGAAAGTTTTGTGCATTGAATTTGCATTATTCTTAGCCTTTCATCAGGCACCATCTAAGAACATTATTATCTGTGTCGCCAGATTTTCTCTGCCCTGCGCCTTTTGATGCTCTCTGTTTCTCTGCTCTCTCTTTAACAGTTTCAAAACGCATATTTGCTCTCGCTGGGCATTGAACCGATATTCCACACAGCCTTGTTTCACCTGCTTCTTGTAACAAAATCTTATCATTTATTTGCACATTACTTTTCATCTAATACAATGCCACTCTTTGAGTTTCTCTCTTTACTAGCCCATTCAAAAATATTAGTCTGAATTGCCCGGCAAATTCATGGGAGATGTCGAGGATACATCTGTGAATACAATTACATACTATGTGCAATATTTTTACTGTCATTGCAGTTTGATACCTCAACATTTACGAGTTGCGTTACATGAAATGGCAATGTAATAACTTGAACCTTAACCAACTACACTTAATCTGTGAATTCAAAACCACCTCACGTTTTGTGACAGATATTTAGGAAATAATCTCGTCTTCTAGTTGGGTAAAAACAGTAAATCCTCTTGGCATCTCTCAAGCCTATAATATTCTGCAAGTTGTGAAACAGTTTTGAAGCAGTATGACAAAACTTCTCTACATTGTTGGTGAGAGTATTTAAGTGTTTTCACATCAATTACTTTGGTCTTTAGTCCATAGAGTTTGGTGCCTGTTACAGCCAGGAGATACAGATGATCATCCTCTGCTCTAACATGAGATCTTGTATTGACCTTCATGTAAGATACTCATTGGGAATTCTCCTGGTATTGATTGGCTAAACCATGGGAAGTTACCCATCTCAGCAGCTGGCTGCTAAAATTCTCCTTCAGACAGCACTTAAACTCAACCCAGCTTTACAGTTAGTGGCAAAACTCTTCCACTGTTGAGACTGAGAATCTCCTGGTCAGAGATTCTATACCAGCAATGGATGTTGTTGCTGAGCCACCTCAGTCCGAGGACACTGATTGCCAGTATCCGCTAACTTTTTAAAATTTATTGTCAGTGGTAGCAGCAAAAAGCTGTTGAACACACATTGTACATTATATAAATTTTGCTGAAAACATTGTAACCACTAATATCATTAGTTGGTATGTGGTTATCAAGGTTATGCTTAAATGAGACAATAGTTTCCACTTCAATACAATTTGTGGGAAGACCATTACTGGCATTGACACAATGATTGGTGATAAAGTAGCATCATTGTCTGGTTTTCGTTCTTTCAACAAGTTGTGGTGTCTTTCATAAAATTCTAAAACATGCTAGACATCCAATATCTAGCAGTCTCAGAGGTCGACAGAAGAAAATAAATGTTCCTCCAGGAAAATCTGTATTAGGACAAGATATGAGGGAAAGTGAAGCTTGTGAAGAAAATGAAATAACTGTTTCAAAAGAAAAGAAAAATAAGGCTTCAACTATCTCAGAAGAACAATCAGAATGTGTATTGATGGTAGAGTCATTTGTGCTTGTGAGTTACAGTTTTATTAAAGAAAGAAAAATTATGAACTGGCAATATGTTGGTGTTGTGACAGATATAGGTGTTTAAGATATAGAAGTTGTTTCTTTGCCCAAATGGTAACAGTCATTCTGTGTTTGTTTTTTAATGTCGATGATGAAGAAAGAGTTCCTAAAGATCACATTGTCAAAATTGTTAAATATCCACATGAAGAAAAGGGGAAGTTGATATTTACAGAAGATATTCTGTAAATTAAGTTCAGATAAAATTGTAGTTGATCGACAAATTATTGAGTTCTTTTAAAAAAAATTTAAGCTACTCTCTGATTTCACCTCATGATAAAAAATCTCTGTTGCATATTAAAATATAACGACTGTCCAAAATTACCTCACATTCATCAACCTCACAAAAGATGCTTACAAACTGTTCATTCTTAATGTAAATTCCAATCCTAACACATTTCCCCCGCGATACATATTTAAAAACCAAAAGCATCCATGGCAGAAGAAGAATATGAAAAAATTCCCGAAAACCGTCCGATTGCACCCCAGATGACAGTAATTATAGTTCACTAGTATTTGGATGAAGTTCACCGTGTTTCCCCCCTTATTTTGTGACATTGTTTCTTTCCAGAAAAATAAAAATAGAAAACATGTTTTTTGAATTCCGTTCTCATTTCTATCTTTTAATCAAATGATAATAAAATACATATACACTTAGAGGAAAGATAGCCTACAAGAGGTTATCAGTTTGAAAATGATGTATACGGAAGTTATTTTTTTACATTGTTTTGAATAATAGACATATTGTTCAGGACACTGGAGTTAAAGACATACTGTAACACATAGGTGTTCAGGCTTGAATGTGTTAAAGTACAATAAAGTTCAAGTGCGACTTTTAATCTGAATGGATCTATTGAATAATATGACATCAAGCATTTATTTTCATGTTATGTGTACATTTAAGTTTCATTCTGAATGAGCCTTTATTTCAGTTGGTAAATAGATATTCAGATACAGAAGATTTTCATGTAATCGATTTTTAAATAATTACATCTTCGGTAAATAGATACCCAGGTACAGAAGTTTTTCATGTAATCGATTTTTAAAGAATTACATCTTCAAAAATCTCATTTGTTCAAATACTTCTTCTGAAAATAGAACATTTTCTCTTCCCTTTGTAAGTTAAAATGATTTGTTCCAGGCTGGAAAGTTACGGAAGATGAAGCATGAGCAGCAGAAAGAAGCAGATGGCCTGGGCGTCAACATTCGCAGCATTGTCATTGTTGCTGTTTTGATGATGCTCATGATGTTTGCAGTGCACTGTACCTGGATTACTAGCAATGCATATTCAAGCCCAAGTATTGTCTTAGCAACATATAGTCAGGATGGGTAAGTGATTCCAGGATGGATGTGTTCTTATTTCTTTGGGTTTTAACTGCCTTGCAGTTTTTGCTGTTGCTGCTCAAGAAGCATGAAAAATTCAATTTTTTTCTTGCTCTTAGGACTCGTCAAATATTAGATGACTTCCGTGAAGCTTACTATTGGTTATCTCAAAATACAGCCAGTGATGCAAGAGTAATGAGTTGGTGGGATTATGGATATCAGATAGCTGGAATGGCCAACAGGACTACACTAGTGGATAATAATACGTGGAATAATAGTCATATTGCTTTGGTAATATTTTCAGTTATTGATATTGTTATGTTCAATTTATGTCATTATTGTATCTAACTGTTAAAATTTCAGTGGTGTCAAGTTAATATATCAAACTTCACATTTCTTCAACAATTTTAATATTAGTAAGACTCATGATTATTTTAGTGATGCAACATGTAATTTAATTTTTGTTAAATTTGAGAGGAAGAAAGTAATTTATTATTTGATACATCTGGCCTTGTGTTTTTTACTCACCTCATAAATAAATTTCGTATATCAAAAAAGTTATGTGCTGCAAAAAGATCTATCAAGATTTTTATTAAAATTTTGAGGGCTCTAGTGTTGAGATTTGTCTTACATCTGTCTGTTCATCTGCCTGTGAACAACACAAGCACCTACACTATATGAAGGATTTTATTTACTCTGATGATCTGGCAGACCTTCAAATTTGAAATGTGTTTTTTAATTTTTGTGAGTACTTTTCATGAAGTTTCTGTGAAACATTCAAAATATTTTCCAAAATGACCCCATATTTTCTTTAACTTATTTGCTTAAATAGAGCAAAGTGCTTGAATAAAAATACTGTAGGTCTAACTTTTAGTAAAATCTGTGAAATTTCCAAAATTGCAAAAGATTAAATTTTTCAGCCCGTCTTGTAATTATATTGTTGAGGGTAGAAATGTTTGTTTCCTAATGAAATTTGTTTTTCAAAGTTAGATATGTAAATAATACCAAGTATACTTTTTTAAAAATTGTAGTTTTCACATAATTCTGACACATTTTTACTTTCTTGTATTTGTCCTTGCATACAAAGTAATGTATGTAGAATAGAGAATTTTGTTATGCTGTGAGAGAAAATGCTGACTTTTCAGCACAAAAAGATTCATTGCTGGGCTCCAATAATGAAAAAGTGGTCAAATCCAGTTCCTTAATAAAGGAGGAAATCCTCTAAAACATTGTATAACCAGAATGCCTATTTTGTAGGTCCTTGTAACCGAAAAACCAATTGATGGCAAATTTCCATCTGTGAATACTACTAGCACCTAAACTGTACATAGGAATTTATTCCAAATTGGATAAATCCCCTGTTGATCTGGCTTCAGTCGAAGCTTTGAGATTTTGAAAAATATTCTTTAAAATTTTGGGGGTACTTTACATGAAGCGCCTGTTACATTTTCTCAAAAACTGCTCCAAATTTGTTTCTAAATGTCTTGTAAGAGTAGAATAAAAGGTGGCATAGGTCCAATTTTCACTGTTAACTCTGGATTTTCAATAATTGCAAAACTTTGAATTTTTTTCCGAGTCTTCCTATAACATCAGAATTGAAGATGAGATTCATCCTCAAATGAAATTTGTTGTATATAATTAGTTCTTTCTTTAAGGTCATGTACATTTCTTTTAAACTTTTGGTAGTTTTCGCACAATTTTGTGTGTAATATTTGCAATTTTTAAGAATTTCAAAAACAGCTCCAAATGTTTCATTTAAACTTTTTGTAGGTACAGTGCTAAATGCAATTTATCAGATGCATAAATGCCATATTGCTCTATTCTTTTGTTTTTAAAAACTACAAAAATTTAATTTTTTTTACTTGTCCCTCATATTAATATATACATTAGCAGCAATTTGTTCATATTATTGTATTTATGAGTATACATGCTTAAATAATGTCATGTAAAGTTTCTCGAAAACAACAGTTTTCTGTTAAAATGAGCTCAAAATTCATTTACAGAAACGTTCAATTTTCTCAAAAATTGCCCAAAAAGTTTTCTTCAAACTTTACCAATGGGTAGTACTAATTGCACTATTTATAATGACATAAAGTTCATTTTGATGTATTCTTCTGTTTTTTCAAAAAGTCACAAATGTAATTTTTTTGAAAAATCTCTCACACCGGAAAAAAGCACATTTCCAGCAAATTGTACACATAATTGCTTTGTGACTGGAAGTGCATTAAATGACTTTAAATGAAGTTGTTCAAAAAGTCAATAGTTTTCTGTGAAAAAGAACTTCAAATTTCGCATTTACAGTAACACTTAGCAAACATTTTCTTTAAAAGGCTTCAAATTTTTCAATAATAAATTGCCTTTTAGAATGTGGTTTTACTCTTCTTTAATAATCTTAAAATTAATGTTTCAGTTGTTCTATTGGGGAAAAAAAAAAAAAAAATTGATAAAACTTCAAAAAAATGTACTTTGGGAGGCGATAGATGGTAGATGGCAGGTGGCAAGAGTATGTTGTGATTGTCCCATTGTGCCTCTTCTTTATTACAATTATTTCCTTAATCTATTATGTATTTACCTGATGCCCAAACTCTCTGTTTATAAAAATTTTAAGATAATAATCTTTCTGGCATGAGCAACGTTGCCACTATAAAATGTATATTGGGTTATAGGACTGAAGTTCCCCCCTCTACAGGATAGGAAAAATTGATATTTCTCAATTTCATATTAGTAATCGGAGAGGAAATTATCTTGCTTCATCTACAAATCAAGAAGAAACTTAGACATTATTAGTGCTCAGTGGTACTGTTTGTTTATTTGGTGGCGTTAATCTGCGCCGTCACCACTTTCCTCTGTGACGCTGTTGATAAAATCATTACAAAAAACAAGAGACCCTTTAATACAATAACAAAATATGTAAATTCAACATTCACACGTAATAACAAAATATTTACACCATTCTCATTCATACTGTGCACATCATAGTTTTGATGACCATCTATGTTGTTTCATGGTTTACTAAATTTAGTACAATGGTTGGCCTCCTTATAGATGTATTCCATACGCAGGGGTAATATCTGCTGAACGTTCACTTCCCTGAATCTGTTCCATCCACCATTTCACCATAAAGTTCGATCAGCTGAACTCATATTTGTTTCCATATATCCACACATTCTATGCGTTTCTGTGCAATCTACTAAATGTCATACTTCTGGCTCCCAACTATCTAATTATTATGGTCAGAGCATACTCCCAATATACCTCTCTGATAAAAATTCACTCTACTAAAAACAAAAACTTGCCAGCACATGTCAGCTCGGAATCTATCATCCCTTTGTGTTCTTCTCAAGCATTTAGTCGTTTGATTGTTTTTTCAACAAAACCGCTCGCTTTTCTGTCACCGAGATCTTATGGAACATTTTATATTTTCGTGAATTTATTCTAATTTTTCTAGGTTCTGGAAATTTTGCTTTTCAATTCACTGCGTTCCCCATAGTTCATTGTCCTCTGGTTCACCCGCTTTGCCGAAATTCCAACTTGTTTTGAAAGCTGCTTACATTATTTATATTCATTTGTTCTTCTGTGTAAGTATTTTTTGGCCTCTTTAAGTTTTTCTTCTATATTTTTGTACCCCCCTTTCGAATTGCTTCCAGATGATTCTTAAAATTGTTTGTTTTACTAATGCTCGATTTCTAATTCAAAAATTCCCTTGTTATTCAACGAGAATATAAAACTCCGTTCCGCATTCATGTTGTCACTTGTTTCTTTTTCCTACCGACTTAGTTACTAAAAACTTTATTTTTCTAGACAAAAATGTTCATTTGGAAAAGTTTATTGGACTGGGATCCTGTGTACGGTTACATTGTGGCAAGTCCAATTAGCTAGCCCACACCAAAGGCAATAAAGTAATATGATATTCTGTTGCATCACTAGTTAAGAAATGCATATAATTTTGAATTAAATGTGTGACAATTTACAAAAAAATCCACGAAAGATTTTTTTCAAAAATCACTCTAATTTGTGTGTTTAAGGAATTATTAAAATTGCACGATCTTGAATACTATATATTGTGATTAGTGTGTTTTTCAGGAAATTAAATTGAATCAAGCATAAATGTCAAAAGGCATGTTTTATATTCTTTCTTAGGTTGGAAAAGCAATGTCTTCAAATGAAACTGAAGCATATAAAATTATGCTATCATTGGATGTAGATTATGTTTTGGTAATATTTGGTGGAGTAATTGGTTATTCTGGAGACGACATAAATAAATTTTTATGGATGGTGCGAATTGCTGAAGGAGAGCATCCCAAAGACATTCGGGTATGTAAATTAATTTGCTTGATTGATTCCTATGTTTTGTATTGGATTTACTCATTTATTCTGTCTTTTAGGAAACTGATTACTTCACTGACCGTGGAGAATTTAGAGTAGATTCTGAAGGCACACCTACTTTATTGAATTGCTTGATGTATAAACTTAGTTATTACCGGTTTGGAGACTTAAGAGTAAGTATTTTTCTCTCGAAAATGTTTTTGCATTGCAAGTTTGAAAGATCAAATATAAATACATTTTGTTTCTATTTGTAGCTGGACTACAGAACCCCCACAGGTTTTGATAGAACCAGGAATGTAATAATTGGTAACAAATATTTCGATTTAACATATTTAGAAGAAGCTTATACCACTGAGCACTGGCTTGTCAGAATATACAGGTAAGCTCAAAATAAATCTTGCTTGTGTGTGTTTTTGATGAATGGTTTACAAAATGTTGTCTTTCACAGAGTAAAGAAGCCAGATGACTTCAATCGTCCACGAATTCCAGTCTCAGAACGGAAGATTAAGCGTAGCAAGATTTTCATTCCTAAAAAGGTATGGTAATGCTTTTGGAACAAAATGGTGAACCTATGTTGCAACTACCTCTGGTCTGATTTTGATGAAACTTTCTAATAAATTTCTTTATTTACAATGATTGAGAAAATATTTTGAATTGCAATTTGTTACAAAACTTGTTATGAGATGATCCAATCATAGATGTTGAACTGGAGTTATCTGGGCTGTAGACATGCTGTTTTGATAGTTTGTTCATTACTAAAATGATTATGTAACAAAATAATTTTTGTTAATGAGTTTAATCACATATAAAAATTTTACCAAGCCTTTATAAATAAATGAGAAAGTTAGAAATTTTTCATCAAAAGTGGAGGTGAGATGGTATGTCTGTATGTGATGTGCACATTTATCTTCAAAACTTATAACTTCATTTCATTAAGCCAATGAACATTGTATTTTGCCAGCAGACTAACAAACGCAAGAAGGGTCTGATAAAAAATAAGCCTGTTGTGGTGAAAGGAAAGAAGCCGAGTAGAGTGTCCTAGTAGAGAACACAGCTGTTGGAACACTGCCTGCCTGCCTTCATGTGTGCCTCTGATAATTCTGCAGCACTCTCGGTGGTGATAGGGAAGTATCACATTGGCTCATGCAATAGCCACATTTTCTTTTTTTCTTCAGCATAATTTTGGTTGAAATAGAAGTACCCTTAATTCGTGAGGGGTTTATGTACCCTACCCATTCATTTTTAAAAAGATACACATTGAAAGTAGCTTTGTTTGAGACTCTTGGAAGATCTTTTGGGTGTGGAATTTGATATCCATCCACTGGTCCAAATTATTCAAACAGTTTTTAATTCATAATGTAATATAAATAATTTTAACATGCCCTATAATTATTCAAAGATCAGAATTTATCAAGTGGCTTTCATCTATCACAGTAAATGTACTATGTGTTTTTTATAGTTTATTAGATGGTTGCACCCACTTGTTGTAAGTTTTAATATTTACTAGAATAATTCCTTGTGTGTTTTATAATAAAAATATAAAAGTGTTTGTTTTAGAAAATCTGTGCAAACTAAGTTGCATAATTTATAGATCATTAATTTTTCAAAATAAGGTTGAAATGTCAGTTTCTATATATGACTGTTCTAGATCGTGAAATCGACACAAGATTTTATTTTTTGGGAAATTTTCTTGAGGAGTTATTGTAGTAAATATACTTTAATTTTATTATTTGTTGAAACAAATTAGACACATCCCAGTCAGTGAAATTTATGGTAACAAGAGTTATGCATGGCATATTGTTACCTAGGTCACTGAATATGTACGTACACCTTGTAGATAAAGTGTTCAATCAAATGTACGTTATTGAATGGTGCAATATAAATTTAGAAATTTGGATACAGATAAGGTGGTGGCCACAAATTCAGTTTGCTTCAGTAAATTGTAATTGCAATAATAATACATGAGCCAGTAGTGTTGTTAATAAAACTGTGGGCTGTGGGATTGCACATTTTTTGGTGTTTGTGATTTGAAAATTGTGTTACTGGTTTTAATGTGAATAAGTGAAATGTGGTGAACGTGTGATCAGCTTTAGTTCTATATTAATTGTAATTACATACATTGAGAGTGGAGTTTAGTGCTGAATGAATTTTCTATCAGTTTGTTATACAACTTATTTAATACTACTGACTGAGAACATCGAGAATGTTTGCTTGTTGAGTCAAAATCAACCAAAGTATATTTGTAAAGGATTTTGTTAAATCATCTGTATTGTCTACTTGTTAAGTAGTGGATTACTGGAATTAGAGTATGATACATGATCATGTTTTGGACACTACTCTACTTAATTCATTCCATGTTTTGTGTATCTAACAATAGATATGAATTTACTTTCTTGATCTGGAAACAATTTCAACATGTTGCATTTCTGTGAGATGGTTGTGTTGAAAGTTAATAAAAATGTTGTTGTTCCAATTTACATAATTAGTGTTTGTTTTTTAGTCATTCAACTTTTAAGTATTTCCTGTTCAGAGAAGATAACCTTCTGTAATTAAGGAGATGATTCAGAAGGAAAGTTCGCTTTGATAATTTGCAAATTGTTTGGCTATTTATCTCTTTGGGTTGAAAACAACTCTATAGGACTATCAATTATGAAATAATGTGCACATCCTTGTAACTAAAATAAGTAATGTAAATGATAAAAACATGACACGCTGGGATGGTAGATGTGGAGATCGTGATCCTTATTTTATCTTGTTCTACCATTTAGTAATAGAAAGATAGTTATGTAATTGTGCTGGAAAGTGCAGATCTTTCAACAGCAAAATACATTTTGCAGATCCCTGATATCAAACGAGAAGAAAAGTTTGTTTTCCTTAACTACCTGACTGCATTCCATTTCTCTAGGGTTAAAAAATGTAATATTGAACTATGAACAAATAAATCGACAAAATGGATCCTCCATACATCATATTGGTTTTTAATAACTTTATATAGCACTACTAGAACTGGCCAATGCTTCAGTATTGTAGTGTATTACCCATCTCGCACACTGCTTATCACATGATTGTTAATCACATTTTACAGTACTCTGTGCAAACATTCTAATAGATGAGACTTTCTCGCAAATGTGGGCTTGTTCTATGTCCTAGTTTGGACATGGTTGTCAAGTGTCCAATTGTTCTTCCTCAAATTTGGGCATGCATTTGCTATGATACTATCATGGAGAAATATTTGACTTATTTGTATGTAGTTCAAGTTATAATTCCAACTGATATTTCACAATCTGAACAAAATACTTGTTTCCAACTTCACATAAGGAAATTTGTTAAACCTTTTAGACAAAAAGAGATGAAAATTGTGCATTGTGTCTGCCATATTGGAGTTAGGTGCTTAATGCAACATATTGTATTGACAACTGTTGATTTATATTTAATTTAGCAATTTAAAAGGGAACCTGCAGTTTCATTGAAAATTGAGGCTAGGAATTGTACTGTGGTGTACACCGGGAGCATTGCTCAGAAATCTCACCGAAAGAAAATTTGGTGTAAGAGAAGCAGCTATAATAAAAACATTTATTCACAATAACTCTTAACAACACCAAAACAAATGTTAAGCTAATTAATTACCCTATTTGACAAACTCAATATAGAGACCAGTGTAGTTTCCTAAACTTTATCAATGAAACTAAATCTATTAGAAAATGAATGTTGGCTATTTACTGAATCAAATTAAATTCCATTTATTACACTTGTTGATTTTTCTCATTCTCTAATTTGAACACTTTCCTACTCAGCCAAAAACTGTTATCAATATCTGTTAATGTCAAATTCAGTAATGTGTTCATTCCAGAGTTAGTTCAATGTCATGTTCAATACTTCACCAATTTTGATCCATCTCCATCAGTTAAATCAGACTTACTTAAAATCCCCTTGTATTAACACAAGAATGATGGGTTATCAACTTTGGGGAATTGACTGACACATTGGAACCTCAGTGTGTTCATATCAGAAGTGTTTGTTAATTTTGATATTCTACATGTATGATTTGTCTTGGAATTTCCCCATCAATGCCTCTTCTTCCTTTATAATGTTACACTATTATACGTCAGGAACTTCCTTTCTTCTTGTTACTCATCAGGTTACTTACATGTTTGTTTATTTTTCACTACGCTACCAGCACTCTCATGTCCCAATTTTCATCCATCCTAGTAATAACAAACACGGCAAAATATACTAACATAATATAGAGTGAGCCACCACTCTTTCCCTTCCTCCTAACTTGTAATTTCCATAAAAACTATAATCTTTCAATCCAATTAGTAAACTAGACCTTAAATCTTATACTAGGTTTATACTAGCTTTTAACAGAATTAAAAATTATTAATTTATTGAAATCTAAACACTACATTTTCCCCTTGGTTTGGGGTAACAAGGAAACCTCAAGGGGCTAAGTCCAGTGAATATGATGAAGCAATATTTGTACATGATTATTGTTGAGAAAGTTGATTGTTCTTGCAGCCATGTGACCAGAACATTTACTTTTTTATTTTCTCATATACATATGTATTTTATGGTGTAATATTAGTAGTATTTGTAATGTGGAAAATCAATTTCAACAAAAATACACATTTTGGGAACCCGATATCCAAAAAATGTTTTTTTTTTTAACACTCATCCATTTGTGAACATCACTATTGTCTAAACCATACGTCGGATTATTTCCATAATGGATATTCCGTGGTTGATCTGCCTCAACTCCAGGCGCTGCGATTTTGAAAAAACTCTTTTAAATTTGTACTGAAAATGAACCCCCCCAGTCATTTTCGTTTTTGGTCCCCTTAATACCTATATAGTGGTTGTTTTTCTTCAAAACATCCGTCATTCCATCCATCTGTTTGTCTGTATGACAGTAAACACTAACACCTAAACTATTTGTAGGATTTTTTTACAAAACAGGTATTTGTCAGTAGATCTGGCTCGAGTTGAAGCTCTGTAATTTTGAAAAAACTAAAATTTTTTAGGTACTATGCATGAAGCTTCTTGGACATTTTAAAAACTTTCTCAAAAAGACTCCAAATTTTTTTTTAAATTTCTTGTTAGAATAGAGTAAAATACACATATAAAAGTGGCATAGGTCTAATTTTCAAGGTCAACTCTGAATTTTTGAAACATTTTGAAATTTTTCATGCATCCTTCTACAATACAAAATAGAAAATAAAGTTTTATCCTTCAAATAAATTTTGTTCTTCATAGTGAGTTCTTTCAATAAGGTTATGTACATTTTTTGAAGTTTTTAATAGTTTTCGCACAATATTGTGAGCAATGAATTGTGTTTATGTCTTTAATATCATTGCCTAGTTTGTTGTAAAGTGTAATGCCCTCTATTAGGGTACTTTTTTGATAAAGTGTAGTTTCAGAGTGGGGAACATATAGGTTATCCTTTTGACAGGTGTAGTAGTTGTGCACATCGGAATTTAAAGTAAAAGTGTCTTGGTTTTCCATGAGAATTTTCTTTGTGAAGACCACGATTTCAAATATATACGTGCATGGTAGAGGAAGAATCCTTAGTTTATTGAACAAGGGTTTGCAAGACTCCAGCTTATGAGTGCTGGTCATTATTTGCAATATTCTTTTTTAGATAATAAATGTGCGAGTGCTTTCAGGGGCACTTCCCCAGAATATTATTCCATATTTTAGGTGTGAGTGCACATTTGCAAAATACATTGTTTGAAGTGTTTCAATGTTGGAGCTTGACCTGAGGGTGTATAGGGCATAGCAAGATTTGGTGAGCTTCCTAAGATTTGAGATGCGAGCATTCCATTTTAGGTTTTCTTGAATTGTTAGACTGAGGAAGGTAGTTTCATGAGATATCGTTACAGGGTTATTGTTTATGAGCCATTGCCGTGAGAGTTTTTCTTTAGATTGGGGATTCATGAAACTTAGAGAGACTGTCTTGCTGGTGTTTAGGATGAGTTTATTGTCTTCAAACCATTTTACTGGTGCTTGCAAAGTTTTGAGAGTTTATTTTTCTAATGATTGTTGTGTTTTTGCTTCGATGATTATGTTTGTGTCATCTGCAAACAAAATTATTTTGTTATTCCTTAAAGCCAAAGGCATGTCATTTATGTATATAAGGAATAGTATTGGTCCAAGGATGGATCCTTGCGGGACTCCACAATTTATCATTTGAAGGCAGGAGTAGTATGAGGAGATTTTGTTTTCTTTAGTGTGCTGGAGGGCAATTATTTGGCTATGGTTTGATAAATATGATTTGATCCATTGGCCTGCAATGCCTCGAATCCCCTAGCATTTCTAGTTTTCTTAAAAGTATGTAATGGTTAGTAATGTCATAGGCTTTTGACAAATCTAAGAAAAGGCCAATGGAAATTTCCTTCTAATTTAGGGCAACAAGTATGTCATTTAAAAAGGAGAAGATGGCTGTGTCTGTGGATCTAATATTCCTGAAGCCATATTGTGCATTTGTAAGGACATTATTAACATTGAGAAACTGTTTGAGTCTATCATTGTAAAGCCTTTCCAGAATCTTTGAAAATCCTGATAAGAGGGGAGATTAATCCTGATAACAGGGAGTCTTTGGATCATAACTATTGCCCTTTTTAAACATTGGTTTAATTTTTGCTCTTTTGAATATACCTGGGAATAGGCCTGATTTTAGACAGTAATTGCAGATGTGAGAGTGATTGCACTATACATGGAGCACTGTGTTTAATAAGAAAGTCTGAAATGTTGTCTATGCCTGCTGAGAATTTATTCTCCATTTATTCAATGATTTTAAAAATTTCATAGGGGGTGGTTTCATATAAAAATATGGAATTTACAATTTGTGTAACATTTGTGTTTGGTTGGTGTATATTATTGTTTGAGAGATTAATTTATTACTAACTTGTGAAAAGTGTTCCTTGAATATATCGGCTCTTTCTTGTGGGTCTTGTACAGTTTGGTTTTTGTAATGGAGCTCTATATTTTTTTCTGTTATTATTAGTTGGTGCTGCAGTCTTTTTAATAATGTCTCGCATAGCTTTTGTTTTATTACATGCATTTGCAATGTACTTATCATTTGTCATAATTTTTGCTTGTTTGATTACTTTTTTAGGATTGAATTGTATGTTTTGTAATATGAAATGAAGTTTGAGTTACATTTGTTACTATTTTATACTTGTTGCGTTTTCTTTCACATGACACTTTCTGAATCTATATTGAAGTCACCGCAAAGAATAATTTTATACTGTCTGCGTTTTTGAAGTTGTGTTAGAATAACTTCCAGATTTTTTAAAAAGATTTTCAAATTCCCAGCAGGGCTGCGCTATGTGCATAAGACCCATGTTTTTATTGTAGTTTAGTTAGTGATGGATATTTCAAAGTCTTTCTCTTTTACAAGATGAGTGTGACTGGTGTAGGGTACAAAAATAATAGTATCTTTATTAAAAATGCATGTCCCACAATATGCATGATGTGCGTTGTTAATATTTCGACATGAGCTGCTGGCTAGTCGGAAACCTGGTATATATGTGTTATCTAATTGTTCTTTAGTTAGCCAGTGTTCTGTGAAGCACAATATTGAAATGTGGTTGCGTTTCTCATCAAGTAATATTTCTATACCAGTGAGTTTATTTTTTAGGTGAGAGATGATCATGGCTCCTAGATTTTGTTTACATATCTGGTTCATGAGGAGACCATGCCAGGTAAAATGTTTTCTTGAGAGGTTTTCAAGATCAACATGTGTGATAGGTGCCCGTCTATATACTTCCGCAACAACAAAGAGAACTATAATTTAAATGACTATATTTTCCATTGAACTCTAGAAGTCCTGCTCAGGTAATGAAGTTACATTTATACCTAGAAGCCAAATAAGGGATCATCTCAGCATTTGCTCATGGGATCAGAGAAACTGGACAAAAAACTTGATCGCAATGGAGGTCATTGACCCAAAAGGTAAGGGAAGCGGCACATTTGTGTACCCTTGATGACTGTGCACTGTCTGACACAAAGCTTTATAGTGTAGTATTCAAAGCTTATAGATATAGGACTTCTTGTAGCCTGGATATGACTCTGACAAGTGATACGTATGTAAGCATCCTGCCTGATCGCCTGCACCCATTCATGTCCATTGGGTATCCGGACGGACTTAGGCAGTTCCAGCAGGACAATGCGACAGCACACACGTCTAGAATTCTCCAGGAACACTTCTAAATTTAAACATTTCCACTGGCCACCAAAATCCCCAGGTATGTCCATTACTGCGTATTTCTGGGATGCTTTGCAATGTGCTGTTTAGAAGAGATCTCCACCCCCTCTTCTCTTACGCGTTTATGGACAGCCCTGCAGGATGTATAGTGTCAATTACCTCCAGTATTACTTCAGACATTAGTCGAGCCCATGCCATGTCGTGTAGCGGTACTTCTACGTGCTCGCGGGGCCCTACATGGTATTAGGAAGGTGTACTTCTTTTGCTCTTCGGTGTATTTCATTCTATGATACAGATGTGAACAGATAGAATTTAAATAAAAACGCATGATATCGATTTACAAATTAAACATTCGCTTACATACAAACGTTACTGTCCTGGATTGAAGAAAGTCAACAGGATTTCGCAAAATGTCTCAAGCCTCTTTTACTTTTTTAATTTTTATTAGATTTCTTTCTCTTTTTAAGTACTTATTACCGCATCGTCTCCAGGCGCATGATTAAGGGCAGAGCACGCGGTTGCTTTGTCAATTCATTTTAGACGTTTCTACAATTTTTTCTTGTTTCTAATTTTCATTTTTCCTACACTTTTACCATTTACATTTTATCTAGGCTTTTTAGGGGGTGGCATCCCCCCTTGATCCGCCTGCGATTCATCAATAACATATCCACAGCTTGAATTACGCATCTGAATTTGTTTTGAAAATTTTACGTTTTTTTTCTTTGCTTTTGAGTATTTTAAAATCATTAGAGTACTTTATTGATCATTTTTGGTGATGTTTTAGGTCATTAAAATCCACTCCCAAGTTATATTTCCCCATTCTAAGAATACTATATAAATGACCGACTGTGAGTCGAGTGTGATCGGTAAATTAAGGCAGTTTTTTATTCAAAATGTTTTGGTGGAATTGTCTTATTACATATGTGGAATGAGCAGGCTAAAGCCAGCTCATGTGATACGATTTTATTCGTTTTAATGGTTATCCGAAAGTAGTTTGTTTAAAAGTTTCGTGACAAGTTAAAATTAATAGTTAGTGAAAAAATTGGTACTGGCTCGGCGTCTCGAAGAGCGGTGTGAGTCCCGGCCGCAGATAGCAGACTTCGTTGGGCGCTTCCGCACCCTCGCGCCACACAACTATCGGCAGGCACGCACGCGAGTTTCTTCCTCCTCGCACTCTAATATCGTCGCAGCAGATGTTCATAGTTTGTGTTCCTCTTAATTATTCTCAACTTTTGCAACACTTTGCAAAATTCACCGGAATAGTAGTGTTCCGATAACAGCTATACGTAATTTATAAAAGTATAAAATCAGAGAATTACGTAAACAGAAATTTTAAGATTTTGTATTTCACATTTGTTTCTTTCTTTTGGGTGTCGCCTAAGAAATTAAAATCGGAAAATTTGAATATTTTCCTGTCACTGATTTCACGACTCGAGGAACATTAAAATAAAGTACGACTGACCACCGAGAAGCTTGTATTGCCACAATCAACCAAGAAGTGCCCCTCACGATAGCCAAAAGACAAGTGCCCCTCACGACAGTCAACCAAGAAGTGCCCTCTGTTGCCGGTAGAAAATCTCCACCTCTGCTCTCCCCACCCTTTTGTTCCAGAAAGTTCTAGATCGCTCTCAAATCTAATGAATACGCCTGGCCATTGGCTTAGACTCTCTACGCCGCAATTGAATCTCAGCTAATCATAGAGGACGCATTAGGGGTTCTTTCTGGAAAATTCCATTATCTCCATCGTTATAAAATGCACATGGCTCTGCTGCGTACGTTATCGTCGTCGGTGGCCCAAAACTTTCCATTACTATTTGTCAATCATCGCCAAGTTCGGCGGGCGGGCGAGTGCGGCGGATGGGCGAAGGGTGCAGCTGCCTTTTTGCAGGCACTCGCCCTTCGTAATCGGAGGGGATGGCTGTGCTCTGGACGCCCACAAAGAAGGAAGGGGCGGGCGAGTGCGTGAGCAGTCTCCGCCTGTCCGGCGCCGTCCAAGTCAACAAAAGCTCTCGAGTCCGTCGCTTTTACGTTGCAATTTTAATCTCCAAAATTCAGTAACTCCTCAATACGTATGTACGGAGTAATTATACGTAGTATAGGGAAAGTAATGTAATGCTGCGCGAAAAAAGGCGTATTTTCGATAGAAAAAGTTTATTGCCGAGCCTTGATAACAAAAAAGTGGATATTTCCAATTGCTTAATTGAGAAAAAATCCTCTAACACGTGGTGTAGCCAAAATCCCTGTTTTGTGGGTCCTTGATACCGAAAAATCAATTGACGGCAAATCGTCCGCCTGACCATCTGTGAACACTACTAGCGCCTGAACCATACGTAGGATTTTTCCGAATTGATGTAACTCCTGTCCATCTGGCTCGAGTCGAAGCTTTGAGATTTCGAAAAAACATTCTTTAAATTTGGAGGTACTTTTCATGAAGCCCTCCGGACATTTTCAAAATTTTCTCAAATGCTTTCTGCTCCAAATGTTTTGTGTAAATTTCTTGTAAGTATAGAGTAACATACACTTACAAAAGTGGCGTAGGTCCGAGTTTCATGGTTAGCTCTGAATTTTCGAAAATTTCAAAAGTATGCATTTTTTTCCGGCGTCTTCCTACTACAAAAGTGAAGATAGAGAATTTTATTCAAATTAAATATTTTTTCCACAACTAGTTCTTTAATTAATATCATGTACATTTTTTTAAACTTTTAGTAGATATCGATCAATAATGCGTGCAATATTTGCAATTTTAAAAAATAACAAAAACATGATTTTTCCAAAAACGACTCTAAATTTTTTCTTTAAACTTTTGGTAGGGATAGAGCTAAATGTACTATATGAGATGACATAAACGTCATATTGCTCAATTGTTTTGTTTTTTCGAAAATTACAAAAATGTAAATTGTTAACGTGTCTCTTACGTCGGTAATATTTATACTAGCGGCGATTTGTTCACATTATTACATTTATGAGTACATGTGCTTTAAATAATGTCATATAAAGTTTCTCGAAAACTCAAACAATTTCTGAGAAAACTAGTTGAAACTTTCGCATTTTCAGAAACGCCATTTTTTTACAAATGGCTCCAAATGTTGTCTTCAAACTTTTCCAAGGGGTAGTGCTAATTGCATTATTTAATATGGCGTAATGTTCATTTTGCGGTAATTTTTCTCTAAAAAAACTTTCAAGCAAAAATATTTTCGGATAATCATTAAAACGAATCAAATCGTATCACAGCATGAGCATGCTACAATTTACAAAATCTGCAATACGACACATTCGACTAAAACATTTTTAATTCCCCCTCCAAAAATGTGTCTCTGGATCCGCCTCTGCGTGTTCGTTTTATTACATCGTTCTTTTTGCTTTATCTACTTATGTATTTTATGGAGAATTCAAGCCTTCTTTTTCCAGAGGGTAAGTTGCATCTGCAACACTTCTTTTAATAAATCGTATTTAAATTTATTAAAAAAGACTTTGACATGGATGTCGATGACCTCAGTAGTTGAAGCCCCCTAAAAACTCCAATCGTTACCATTTAGGTTTCTGCTACTTTTTTCTTTCCTGGGGCTTTTCCCAGCTTCGGGGGATGCCGATTTCGGCTATCCACGCCGAGTGTACACTATGTGCCTCATGGGACACACATTAACCTTTAACACCAGACACACATGCGGTCTCCTCGGTCTTTGGCCAGCAGACTCGCAAAGCCGTCCGCGATAGCACATATTAATACAGCGAAGGATACGATAAGTAAAGGATATAGTAAAGGACGCATAAAATGGTGCTGGTCCCATTTTCGGGAAATTCTCGGCATTTTTGAAAATTGCAAAAAATACTGTAAAAGTACAGTGATAACATTTTTACTTTCTGGCCATCGCGGTAGAGATGTAATGCTATGCGAAAAAACGGCGAATTTTTGTCGGAAAAACTCTTATTACAGGACCGTGGCAACGAAAAAGTTAATAAATCCAATTGCTAAATTTAGAAAATAATACGCTAAGACGTGGTGTAGTCAGAATCCCCGTTTTTTTGGGGTCCTTGATACTAAAACATCGCTTGACAGCAACAGATCTGTCCGTCTGTCTGTGAACAACTCCAGCGGCTAAACAGCTTTGCAGTAAAATTGGTATTCCCTAATCTACCTAGCTGATGTCGCGGCTCCTTGGATTTGAAATCGAAATTTTAATTTTAGATTGTACTTTACATGAGCCCCTGGGAGATTTTCAAAATTTTCAAAAAAATGTCGCCATTGTTTTTTATTAAATTTTGTTGTTAGATAGTCTAAAGAACTTTTAAGAGAACGGTGCAGGTCTCATTTTGGTTGAAAATCCTGGTTTATCGAAAATTTAAAAAATCCAAAATTGTTTCGGCGCGTTTCTGCAACTACAATTATGAAGATATATTTTTTTCTTAGTGCAATGTGTTCATAAAAAACATCTTCAAATAAGTTCATGTTGATTTTTCAAAATTGTGACTCTTTTTTGCGTTAATTGGGAAAGAATTTGAAATGGTAAATTCGAATTTCCAGCACTTCGTTTGTCTGTAAACGTAATTTGAGAGGCAGAGGCAGTTAGATATTCTGAAAATCAGTTTTCATTGTTTAACGTAATATTAATTAACTTTATATTACAAGTCGTAGAAACTTAAATGCGACAATTCATATCTACATTAGTAACAATGTAAATGCATATTACGTAAGCGTTACAACTATTGCGGGGAAGAACATGATTTCTTGCAACCATTTGCTCGCCCAGCAGGGAGGGATCGTGTCTGCGTAGGTAGGCATGGTCTCTGATAGGGAGCTGCATACGACCACACGGACCCTTAAGTCTCACGATGCAACTCACACTGTTAGCTTCAAGGTGGAGGTGGTATGTAGGCGATGATCTAGCTCCTGGTTGCCGGTTCAACCCGGTAACCCACCAGTTGGAACACTGGCGTGCCGACCTGTGGGCAGAATTGGGTGAAGGAGGTTCCTAAGAAAGCTCTGGAATCCTCATATAAAAGTCCGGCGGGAAATTGCCTACCGTCTGGTTGCGTAGGTTTTCGGCGTTATTCACGTCGGTAGCCTTATGATGTAGGCAACAAGGAGACGGAATGGGAGTTCTGAGCCGCCCGGACCTTAGTTCGGGTGGCCCCCAGGTGGGCTCTTGGATTCGTCGTGGTAGTGGCCCAACTCTGTGAGCAAAGGGGAGGGACTCGGTGTCCCGGCGCATGTGAGTGGCGAGTCATCACACGATGATACTGACTCCGGTACTGGTCGGGAAAGCTAGTAGCCCTGACCTAGCGGAGCGGCCCAACGATGTCGGCCCGTTGTCGTACATGTTAGGTGGCGGGGGTGAGGATAAAAGCAAAAAGCTCTGAGCCCACCCCGAGGACTTGTGCCCCGCCCTCCCCGGTATAACATGAATTGTTGTGGAGTTGTGCCCACGCTAGGAATTCACAACCAATTGCCCGAAGAGCAAAGTAATATCCAGATGATTAATTTGGAATATTTATTAATTTGAGCTTTCTTTCAGGGACTAGAGACCATTCCAATTTCAAAGATTTATCTTGATGGATACGCGCGTGGTTGTGTCAACTTTTATTTTACTTTTAATTATAATTTACTATTGAAAATAATTTTGTACAAACGGGTATTTAGTGTACGATTTGAGATTCAATTTTCAGCTATTTGGCAACTCTGTCTATGAAGTTTGCGTTCTAACAATTGGAATGTCACGATACGGTGTGAAGTTCACGGAATTCTTTCATTGTTGAAGTTCATCAAAAACAGATATTCAAATAAAGTCATGAATTTACGAAAATTGTAGTATTTTTGGAGTAATTTGCGTCAAAAACAGACACCCTCTCTTTATTTCCTCCGCTTCATGAACGTAATTTTAGATGTGTTTTGAAGAAGTTGGATGCTATGCAAGTTAGAATTTTATATTATTTCAATTTTTTTGTTTACTTTTTCGAGCTCTTGTTTAAAATTAATTTTTAAGAAATTATTTTAAACCGATTTTAAATTGCATTCCTTTAATTGAATTAAATGTGAAAAGGAACAGATAAGATTTTGCTTTAATAAGGTGTGGGAATAAAAAGTAATGCAAGTAAAAACCCGGTGTAATGAGTAATTTTGATGTATATAAAAAGATTATATTTTCTATCCAATTTCATTTTCTTTCTAACGGTGTCAACAATGCTAATTGGCAAAATGTGTATACCATACGAATTAGCGGTCATTGTTCTTGTAACCCATTGCTGTAATGCCGCACTGATAACAGAAGGCGATATGACTGCTGCTTTTTCTTTCGCGTTAATATAAACTAATAATTTTATTTACGGCTAAAATATGCATCGTGCATCGTTTATGTAGAACGAGAATACACTGAATTCAATGGCAGAAAGCTGTTTCATTTCAATTAAATTTTTTTTCACGCTTTGTTTAAGAATTTTTTAAATGGTTGTAAGTGTAAGACAGAAATTGTCATATTATAATATTACATAGCCATTAACAATATCGCGAGAAAGTACGTGCTGTTGTAGCACCACTAGTTTTCGTAATGAAATCTATTTTTAAAAAAATCTCTAAAGAAGGTTGTTAGAGGCAACTGTTAGGCAATGGGTTGGAAATTACATTTTGCAACAGCCAACATTCCTGCGATGTTCCAAATATAATTAAAGGTTCAAAGAACTCTTACCCCCCAAGAAAGTGATAGGTATGTAGTTACTTCTACACTCGAGTGCCGACAACTCCGGGGCAGATCAGCCCTGAGGAAGCCCACGGCACCATAGCCTTCGACGCGGAGTCACCAGGAGCATTCGCAAGACTGGCCGCGGAAGCCTTCGACTTCACAAAATTGAAGTTTACTAACGTATGAAATCATAATATTATAAACCAGTAGCATAATTTACTATTCTGCTACATAATTGTTTTTATTCAATTAGAGACTACTTTGGGTGTGAGAAAGGAAAATGATGTTGATTTTAACAGTAATATTTAATGCATTATTTACTATTTGCACTGTATATTTCTAAAATAGTAAATATGCCTGTTACACTTATTAAACTTGAACATCTTGAGCAGTGCGAGACCCCGTTTAGAACAGATTTTCCAGTCTTTCTTAGTGGTTTCTTCTACACAATTTGGTCCACTTGGATTTGAATGACTATCCTTCAGCTAAGTTCTGGTTTGCCATCAACAATTATAACAAGAGGTTTCTAATAATTTTGTTTATGTAGCACAAGTGGGTTTAATAACTATGTTTAATTGGTTAATTTAGTCTTTCCTCTATATTCATTATCTTCACAACTATTGATATTTTTAGGTGACTTAATTGTACTGGGCAGAGTCCACTAATTTTTCAAAATATACAAACCACACTAATTTAATTTCCTTTTTGGAAAGTGTAAATACTTGCTGCTATGAATTTAAAACAGGTATCATGACAAATATAGAGAAATATTATGGATGAAAATAACATCTGTCACTCTGGATTATAAATGGAATGTTCATGGTAACGGAAATTCTGGAATGCAATGATTTTTTAGTTCATGTAGTTGACAAACTTGCACTATACACTTACAAGAATCAATGCATATTTATTCTACGCAGGTGTTATTAATGTACACAGCTCTATGTGCATTTCCTCCTTTTTACATTTTAACAAACATACTCATCTAAAAGAATTGCACGAGATTAAATTATTGGTAATAAAACATTATATATTTTTTAGTGCATGACGAATTGTTTCAAAAATTCTATATATAGATTATGTTTCATTTAATTTCATATTATCCTTTGAGTTCAATTTATTGTTTACAGTTGCAGGAACCCATGTGGGTGCCATGGGGCCATGGCAGAGTTGTACGTAGTGTTGTTGATGCAGGAGATGGGGGTGGTGGTGGTGGCGGCGGTGACGGCGGCGGTGGCAGCGGTGGTGGTGGTGATAGTGATGGTTTTGGCGATGGGTTTGGTAATTTAGAATTAGGGGTTGTAACCCTAGTAGTGCTTGCAATAGTTGTTGGTTGAGGTGCCATTGTCGAAGTTGTAATTCCAACTGAAGAATTTGGACCCAAAAGTGGAAGAGGAAGCTGAAAAAAGACATTTTAATGATGAACAAAAATTTAAAGAACCAAAGATTCCCAAAATAGTTATAGTTTTGAACATCCTAGTGAACAATACAGCTAGTATTTTGAAAACTATTGAAAATATTTCTGAATAATGGAAAGTTAATGTAATATTACCCCGCAGGAGAAGCCTTGTTTTGTTATCAAGAAAACACAAAACATGTTTTCTGGCATAAAATCATACTTTTCCCTTCACCATTGCACAATTTTCTCTATAAAGAGTATAGAGAAAGCAAGAACTCATATACTCACCCCTCCAGGACATCGACTCCACACACACTGGACAATTGCAGGGGCTAGACTGCAACTCCCCTTTTCTCTCACTGCACAAACAGTTTCAGATTCCATGATATTGTAAAAATTAATAGAGCAATAATTATTCTATCAAACTTCTGAACTACTGTGCTGAAACAACTGTTATTTGGGAATTTTGAATGCAAGGGTTGAAAATAAAACTGGCGTACGTGAGATTTGATTCGATGTAATTTGATTTATTTTTTATTTTAAAAAGCAGTAAAAACTGAATGTGGCACGCATCCTTGTACCATAAAAGGTGTGTTCAAAAATACTAGTACCGGTCTGAGCTCCTTGCTCGCAATCGCAATCCGCTTGAGGGATCGAAGTGAGACACATTGCGCCATTTTGCCGTGTCCGTGGCAATTGAAACGCCGCCTTGTACTACGAGTCGCTGTGATGTGCTGGAGACGCGCGACTGCCATTTGACTCAGCCTGCGGTGCGGTTGTTGTGTCGGCGCGTAGAGAAGGGGCTGCGAGAGCAGCGTGTGCTCTTGTTTAATTTTTTTAATATCCTCAAAAGTGGTGTACAGACCTTGAAATTGAATCAACAAGCCTTTGGCGATGTATCTATGAGCCGGTTCCAGTATTTTGATTATAGTTAGAAGAACATCAACCTCTCCCTGACACAAAAATGCTCGGATCTCTCCGTCCAACGTGAAAGCCATGCTCGTTGCTTTTCGCAACTGGCTACGACTGATTCTTATTAATACGTCCCTAAAAGACAAACAGTTAATAAATAATAGTATACCGAGATTTTGAAGAGGAAAAGACACGCTGTGATGAGAGAAAGGCCTGAATTGGGAAAGGATCGAAAATCAAATTCCACCATGACAACGCGCAAGCGGACGTCTCATTCCTTGTAACCGTGCATTCGGCGAAAACAGCACAGTGGTGATCCCGGAGCCTCCCAATTCTCCAGATGCGGCTGCAGTCGACTTTTTCCTGTTTCCGAGATTGAAATCAACCTTGAAAGGCCTCAGATTTGACTCATTCGAAAACATCCAGAGAAATTGTACAGCGGAACACAAGACAATTCCGAAAGTAGCTTTTCAGAGGGCAATTTAAAGCTAAAAGAAACGGTGGAAGCGGTGTGTGGCCTGCCAAGGGATGTTCTTTGAAGGCGACAAATACGTTTGAGATGTATATTTCAATATAAACTTGTTATTCGAAAAATCCGGTCTTTTTTGAACACACATTATGTGTGTTTCAATGCTAAATAAAAATACCAACAAAGTAAAGTTAGCAACATTTGAAAATTAGACATTTGTGCTCCCGAGTTATGGAAAACTTTATTTGCATCTGTACACGATCCATAGATGTGGTTTTATAGTATTGCTAACAAAATAGCAACTCCCACTCACAGCTCTTCTCCATCCACAACTAGCAAAAGGAGAGCTCAATAAAACACATGCATAGTAAACTATATCTATGTCCAAAAGCAAAACAACGGGTCATGTCAGCATCTGCTTAATGGATCAAGGAAACTGGACAAAATCCTGATCGATCGGAGTCATTGGCCCAGTCGCTGAATTGCAATAGGTGTTACAGCAACAATTTCTTTTAAAATTATATAGTACACGTGTTAACTAAGTCATTAAATATCATTGTTGAAATAAATATTAGTTCCCTTTTTGATGGTCAGATTAGGATCTACTCTCTAATTGTATAAAAACTGTTATGATGAAAATTGTATGGATGATAGTGCTTTATTGTAGAGGTTCGAATGATAGATATTAACTTTAGACTGAGTGGAAAATGGAATTGAAAAATTAATGGCTGTAGTAATAATCATATTCATGAAAAAAAAAGAAAAAAGGAAAAAAAAAAGAAAAAAAAGAAAAAAGAAAGAAAAAACAAGCCCAAAAAAAACTGACCACTAAGTGCGCAGTCACTTAATGCCATTCTTGCTCTTTCTAAATGACCATGATTATTGACCAATCGTTCCTCAGCAAATCTGAGAGCATTTTCCTTTCTGAAGCGTCCATTTTCAATCTGAAATTATTCAATATTATTAACACTACTAACTTACAAGACCTTCTGGACTTCAATTGAATATCATTCTCACTTACCCATTTAATGCGTTCCATCATGCATCCTTGGAAACACTGTCACAGAAGAAAATTCAAGCGATAAGTAATATGTAAAGTAGTGTGTAGTAAATTAATCCTAGAATATTAGTGATGAATAAAATTTTCTCACTTGCATTTATTTTTACTGATAGGATTCCTTCTGCAGTGTGCTGAGATTCCACCTTCTACTAAATTTTACTGTATTTGTTTTCTTACAGTAAGCAAATATTATGCAAAGTTAAGGCTATATACGACAGTAATACGTCCTGCATTATATATGCAGATGAAATATGGGTTCTTAGAGAAGTTGACATTCAAGGGCTAATGTTTTTTTAAAGGAAAATTTTGAGAAGGATGTTTCGTCTAGTTAAACTAACAAATGGTATTTGATCAGCAGGGCCGGATTTATGCATGTGCTGACAGTGCTGCAGCACAGGGCACTCCACCAAAAAGGGGCCTCCACCAAATAAAAAATTATTTTTTTTTTATTTTGGCCTATTTTTCTGCAAAAACTTTTTAATTTCATTGTTATGTAGTAATTTGTATTTTTTTAAAATTTAGATTTCATGATGCATTTTTAGTCTCAAGAATATCTACTTATTTAGTATGTATTCAAAGTTATTTATGATTTATTCAGTATTAAACGCACATAATCTAACCGAATATCGTGTTTCGAACATGATCACCGGTTTCGACTTGCTCTTTTGGCTAAGCCGTTCTGATTTTATACTATGTATAACGTAACTTTTATTTTGATTAGATATATTTGAATTTGAAAGTTTATAAATGCAATAAATTTATTGAAACTTTACTTTTACTGAGATCGTATTTTATCTGACTTCATTTACTAATATGTGCCGATTATTTATAGTCCGAAGTAATATATAATCGAATATGACTGTGTTTCAAACTTCACCATAAATAAACGATTGATAACTGTGAAATACATGTCTCAAATATTTATTCCGTAATTTACTATTATTTATTACATATTATTTTAATTTAATACTTTAAATTTTATATTTGTATAAACAGGTGGTAAATGAGCAGTTCGACTCTGATGATCAGTCTACAGGACAGCATATTAATGAATCTAAAGGTACGACAACGGACATAGGTCTGTGGCCAGAAGATATGCGAGAATTCCAAAATTATTGGATACAGACTGGGAATTTAAATCTTCAACATTGCGACGAAAAGTATTTGAATTCGAATTCATTTAAACAAACAGACGGTAGCTACATTCGAACATGTCAAAGAAGCATGTTTGAAAGAAAAACTCGCAACGGCGAAGTGGTAAAACGTTCATGGCTTTGTTTCTCCCCAAGTGCTGGACGATTATACTGCTTTCTGTGTAAATTACTAAGCAATGGACGAACTCAATTTTCACACGGTGGATTCTGTGATTGGAGGCATGCTTCCAAACGCTTACAAGAACACGAATTATCAAAATCACATTTAGATGCCGTTTTTGAATATGCGAAACGTTCTAAAAATATAGGACGTATTGATGTGGAACTTACTCAACAAGCAGATGAAGCAAGAAATTATTGGCGAAATGTGCTTCAACGACTTGTAAGTGTCATCAAGTTTATATGCCAACGAGGATTAGCATTCCGTGGGGACACTGAAATTCTTGGATCAGCTGATAATGGAAACTATTTGGGTTTACTCGAATTAATAGCTGAATATGACGACTTTTAAAAAAAAACATATAGCTGGTAAAGCAAACCGAGGAAGTGGTCATGTCAACTACCTTTCTTCAAAAGTTTGTAATGAGGTTATTGAACTAATGGGAAAACGTGTTTTTGCAGAAATTATTTCACGTATTAAACAATCTCGCTACTACTCGATATCAGTTGATTCGACACCTGATGAAGGCCACGTGGATCAGCTGTCAATAGTATTTCGTTACATTGAAGATGCCACTCCTGTTGAAAGATTTTTGATTTATTTACCAAATCAAGGTCACAAAGCACAAGAGATATATGACGGGTTAATCAGTATTTTAAATGACAATGATCTTAATATAAAAAATTGTCGTGGCCAGTCATATGATAATGCCTCTAACATGAGTGGTAAATTCAATGGTTTACAAGCTCTTATTAAATTGGACAACGAATTAGCAGATTGGATTCCATGTGCAGCACATTCGCTGAATTTGGTTGGAAAAACAGCTGCAGAATGTTGCGCAAATGCAATCAATTTTTTTGATTTCTTGGAAAATATTTATGTATTCTTTACTTGCTCAACAAGTCGCTATAAACTACTAAAAGAACAAGCTTCAAAATCGCCTGAGTCTAGTGACAGTACAACCAATTTTTACATTCCTAAAAGAATAGATACAACGCGGTGGTCCTGTCGAGCGGATGCTTCTAAAGCTTTAGTTCGAGGATATTCTGAAATTAAAGCTGCACTTCTAAAAATCTTCGAAGATGATTCTCAAAATTCTAAAACTCGTACTGAAGCACAAGCTTTATATAACAAAATGAATATGTTAGAAATCGCAATTTATGCAGTATTTTGGAATGATGTCTTGAGCAGAGTAAATGACACAAATAAAGTACTTCAGAATTCCAAGTTAGATTTGAATACTGCTGTTGCAGCTATTAAATCGTTGAGATTATTTATTCAAGAAAGGCGCGACAGTTTTAAATATTATGAAAAATTAGGAATGGAAAAATCTGGGACAACAGAGTATGTAATACGTAGAAAAGGAATGTTAACGGAATGTTCGTTTGGTTCCATTAGATTATGGAAATTGTGCAAACGTTCAGTTAACAGCTGCTGAAGAATTTCGAGTGAAAAGTTACCTTCCAGTAATTGACCAGTTTTTAGTTTCTTTAGATCAACGTGTCTCTGCGTATGAAATAATTTCTTCTCGGTTTGGTTTTTTATCAAAATTAGGCAACCTTAGTTCAGATGAAATAATCAAGCACGCAACAAACCTTAGTAAAATTTATGTAGACGACGTCGATGAAAATCTTGGAATTGAGTTGATCCAATTCAAAGAATTCATTAACCAATTCATACAAGATGAGGAATCTAAAAGCGCCTTAAGTCGGGAACATTTTATGTATAACTTAATAATTGAGAAGAGAATACAAGACACGTTTCCGAATGTAGAAATTATTTTAAGAATTTATCTTGTGTTAATGATAACAAATTGTACAACGGAAAGATCATTTTCAAAATTAAAACTTCTAAAAAATAGATTGAGAACTAGTATGACAGAAGAACGACTTAATTATCTTTCTATTTTGAACATCAATTTTGATATTCTAAAAGAATTATCTTTCGACGATGTAATAGAAGAGTTTGCTTACAGAAAAGCAAGAAAAAGTTCCTGTAGTTTAGTTATTATAATTAAGTTGTAATGTGTTGTAAATATTCGGTTTATAAATAAAATATTGTACGCAAAAATTATTTGCAAAAAAATTTTTTTAATTAAACATATTTGACACATAGATTTTATTTTGTCAGCCGCCAACTGCATATAATATATATGGGGGGGGGGGCCTCCACCAAAAATCAGCACATGGGCACCCACCAAGTTAAATCCGGCCCTGTTGATCAGTAAGTTAGAATGTGGAGCTGGACAATCTAATTAAACACGCATATTTTGTTATCCGTATTAGAGCTTTAAGGTTAAGCTGATTTGGGCACGTTTATATAAAGAAGGTTGGTAAACAAAATCTTAGAGTGGCACCCTACAACAAACAGGGCAAAAGGAATGCTAAAATTAAGATGAATGGATAATGTAATAAGTGGTCTTAAGACAACGAAGATAAGTCATTGCACGTCAAATCGTTCAAATTTATGAATAATTTTACCTTGATATTCCACGTATTAAAACTTTTTATGGAGAGCATAAGCAAAAATATGAAAACCTTTTTTTAAAATTTTTTTAGACTATATTGATTTTTAAATTGTCGAAAAAATTCTCGCATTGCTAAAGTTAGTCGTTTGTAACTCCTGTTGTACTTGTCGCAGAAATGTAATGTTTTGCAAAATTGAAAAACTAAAGATGCTCTTTCATTTGGTGCATTATTGAATTAAATATTTTTTTTAATGCATTGACGTATTCTATTTTTATATTTTTCTTCCATAACCCGACAATTTAAAAATTCGAAAAATATTCCATTGTATTTTTTGGAGTGTTTTACATACGTCTGGTAAGTTTCAGAGTGGGACATCGAGAGAATTCTGAGAAATTAAATACAGTATAAACTTCTGCTTAATATTTTTCTGCAGTGTCTGCCAAAGCTTCACCCCCAAACCCGTGCAAACCAGCAGTAGACGATTACCATCGTTAGACTTTCATAGAGCAATAAACAGACCATCTTAAAATGTGCCAGATACGTATATACTTACGACTTTCATTGCAGATTAAATTCAAATTAAAAAGAATCAAACGAATTCGATTTAATATTAAACGGATGAAATAATTAAACGAATGTGTTTCGTTTAATTACAAGAAATGCCATTTAGCATTCACATTGAAGTCATCTTTGGGGAAGCATAAATTCACAATTTTATGTAATAATAGCCTCTGAAACCATTTGAGAAACATAAATGTTAACTCTGTCACAATCGTGTTTGAGAAGTGTTATGTGTTTACACTGAAAAGGTGAATTCGTATCGTGTTTCTCGCAATAAGAAAAAACATTTATTGTTCGACGTTTAAATTCTTTATTTTCTCTTAAGTAGGCTATATCACAAAAGAATGCGGGGTAGCTTTGACAATAATTCAGTGCACACTCTGAATTGCATCTTATGGTACGAAAGAATAATTTTCAAAAAATCACTCTGAACAATGCAATTTTATTTTCGGCTCGTAAAGACAGAAGAATACGGCAAACGAAAAGTGAAGACAACAAAGCGAACCAACTCGTCAGTTTCTTTGTTATCTTTAATGTACTCGTAACAGTAGAGTGATCATGATCTACGACGACTAGCTGTGCCTGTTTATTCCTCATTGTCACTGACCGATATATTTGTGACAAGTTTGACGATTCACACTTCCTTGAAAAACTTCACTTGAGACGTCACGAGAAGGAATTTTGGAAACCTGTGTTTTCGATACGTACATTTATTTTTTTTACTGTAAACAGTTTTCTACTTCTCAAGAAATCTGGTTGTAACAATGTAAACGTACACTTCTGCAATTATTGATTTTTATAATACGATAATGGAAATAACAATAGTATTAATATTTTTGTTAGGTTATCTGTAGTCTCTAACTTCAAAGAACAACGCATGTGTTCTCGGTTACCTCCGTCAGCCTAATGTAAAAAATTGTATTACAAAAATTAAAACCTATTTTAAATACTTAAATAATATAATATATTTACAAAAATTATATTTACATCACAGTAAAGTACATCTTTGTAGGTTTTATTTAGGTGAATTATATTTTTCTGAAGGAAAAGGTAGATACATGAAAATGTTTAAACAATAGCGCAAGAAAAATTCTTCGGAAAAATAATAGGCAATATTTTTGAAAGAAATGGGATAAGAGAAAAAAGAAAAAAAATACGTGTCATCTATTTTCAACGCTGGACCACAAGAAAGTTTCAAGTCGCTAAAAAATAAGTGCGATTTGACGTGGAATGACTCCGAAAGAACCTTGTACATATTGAAACTGTTCACTTTTGAAGTGAGTAAAGTTTATTCATCGTCAGTAACAAGTCAGTAAAAATTTCAACACAGCTTCTAGGGTTAATAAATAAATAATTTTGTTCATGTAATTCAAAGTACCTGGCCTACAGATGATGCTGGAATTATTCCTGCCATTACGGCTGCAATTTCATCTAAAGGTAAATAAAAGTGCAAAAATCAATTTCTGTATCTAATATTTTATTAGAGAACTTGTAAAGTTCACTGTGCAAAAGGAATAGTAATATTTTGTGCTTACTATTTTCAGCTCGATGAAGCGAACGACACTTATTTTGATGAATTTCCCATTGCACAGGCCTAGAAGACTGCATTAAATTATTTTATTAATTTAATTTTTATTATTCACCCTGGAATACAAACAAATAAACTATAAATGAAAAACTTACCGCTGTGTCTTGTGAGAATGATAAGAGGAGGAGGAGTTGTGTTACAGGCAACATAACAAACATGCTATCCAGTAACAAACAGGAACACCATGAGATAGAATGCTGACTTTATAGAACAGTTGGATTTTATATAACATTGGTGGATTTTTTTCACGTCGCGGAAAGTTATTACAGAACATTTCCCTTGTTTACAGAACATCCTACGGAATTTCCAGAAAAGCTAGTTTTACTACCAACAATCTGCAGTTAAAAGTGAGTACTTCCTGGAATAAAATTTTTACATTCACCAAATTACTTGTTTCAAAGACTCACAAAAATAGATTTTGTTACGTTCATTTCTTTTATTACATAATAAAACTTGGGATTCACAGAAGTCAAAATGTAGTTAAAAAGTTGTTGTGGAACAAACACGCACATAAGTTAGGACTACGTCCACAAGCGGACTCATTCACAATGCATTCGCATAAGCATAACACGTAAGACGTTAACTTAAAAGCTTGCAATGTTCAAGCTTCTGAGCTTATGCTTAAGTAAGACATAAGAAATGAACCAATCACAGAACGGCAACTCAAAATCGAGAAACGAAATTGGAGTTAAGTCGGTAGAAGAACTAACGCCATATGGGCCACGGACACATCGATACCTTGAAATCGATTCTCGCATCCAACCAATAGTAAACCAGAATGTCTCGCAGCCAATAGAATCTCTTATTTTGCTTACGTTTATGCTAAACATTGTGAATACTTCAGTTGATCACTCATGTTAATGTTTAAGTTAATGTTAATGTTAATGCCTACGCGCTTTGCTTATGTTTACGTTTGCATTGCTGTGAATGGGCCTTAACTCTCGTTATATGTCGAGTCCGGGAGATCATGCATTTATTTGACCTGAAATAGGCAGTATAACGTAGCGTTGAAATACGTAGAACTGATAAATTTATGTAATGCTGTGGAAAATCGATTTTGAGATTTTAACGGAAAGTTTTGGTCCCCTGATTAATCGGAAACGTATTTTTTGTCTTTCAAAACGTCCGTACGTTCGCTTGTCCATGTGACTGTTGTCTACACAACACTAGCACCTAAACAAATGTTTCCAAACTGAAACTCCCCGGTTGATGTAGCCCCTCTAACCTAAAAGCTCTGCGGTTTTGAATAACATTCCTTAATTTTCTTTTTTGGGGGAGGTATACATATCCCGAAGTCCTTGGGACATTTTCAAAATTTTCTCAAAAGTGACACCAACTTTTTTCTTACCGTTTGTAAGAAGATAGAAAAATACACTTATAAATATGCCGTAGATCTAATTTGCACTGTTAACTCTAAATTTTCGAAAATTGCAAAGGTAATTTGTTTGGGCGTCTTCCTAACTACAAAAAATTAAAGAAAGAGATTTTTCCTTCAAATGAAATTGGTTCTCCTCAATTATTTTTTTCATTAAGGTCATGCGCATTTTCTTGAAAAGTTAATTAGTTTTCGCACAATATTGAGAGAAATGTTTACAATATTATTAAAATATATCAAAAACAATCATTTCTGAAAAAAAGGCTTCAATTTTTTTCTTTACATATTTGATATACGTATTTAGTGTTAAATGTGCTGTAAGAGAGACATAAACGCAATTTTTCTCTATTCTTTTGTTTTTTCAAAAATTACACAATTGTATTTTTAACAACTCTCTCACGTCGTTAATATTTACATTAGCGGCGATATGTATACATAAGTGGCTGCTCGTGCTTAGGTAACACGGTTGCACAACGCCCTGATATAATCGAAAAAGATCTCTTAAAATCTTAGGAATATACATTTTTCTTTTAATGACATTCAGTATTCAAGATATTGCAGCAATTTCTATGTATATGAAACGAAAGAACGTCCAACTATCGCACTCTCCAGTGCCTGGTGCATTGCCACGCTCTTGGATCTGGCTGTATCTGGGGATCTTGGATCTGGGTTTACTCTTTGGCCCTTCGATTTAACATGGGCAGCATAGGTTTTTTTGGTTGGGCAACCAGACGGGTGGCGTTGTCTAGCTCTGCGCGGCGACGGAGGGAGTCTCAGGGAATTAACAAAATTCTGTCTTCGTCTCACTCGCTGCAACATAAATTTATGAATTATTAAATCAATCAATTATTGACGGCATTTAATGCATTATTTATGATATTTAGAGCTTTTTCATTTGACATTAGTTTTACTGAATTAAAATGTACACTTGAATTCCTTGTGTAGTTGGCCGATCTGGAAGGAAGTCCCTGTCTCGGTAGATGTAGTAGGGTGCAGTAATACCACGGAGAGCGCTGGTGGAATAAGAGCGAGTGTGTGGAAGGATCTTTGTTACAAACTATACCGGGGTAGTGATATTTTCGAAGTAAAATAATGTTATTTGTGTGAATCGTGTTGAAGTAATAGTGCTTGTTACGATGTGCTGGAGTCGAACTTAGTGACCAGCGGAAATCAAAGCTAGAATCACGTGCGCGAGAGGTGTATAATATACCTGACTCGGTCACGTCACATTTTGTAAGCATTGATTCAATACAGACTTTTATTAAACTCAGTTTTAATTAATTTGAATTGCTTACATTTTTATTATATTTTCATATTTTAAATTTTGGAAATTACATTTCTTTCATTCGATGGAGTTGCAACCTCCAGTCTGTTGGGGCACCAGCCGCCACTGATATACATTATTGTATTTATGAATATATGTGATCCAAACGATGTCTTGTAATGTTTCTCAGAAGGTGAAACGTTTTCTGTGAAAATGAGCTCAAAATTCTCCATTTTCAGAAACGTTCAAAAGCCATTTTCTCGTAAGCGGCTCAGGAGGCTAGAAGGATATTCTGTGCACGTTTTCTTAATTCTGGGATCCGTACCCTAAACCACATGCAAATTGAATTCTGAATACAGAAAGAAATGAGCGTTTTAGCAAGGATTGTTAACAAAATATTATCTCCGATGTAATAAAATATATTTTCAAAGGTAAATAAGCTGTAGATTTAAGTTATTATCCCTCATCATGTCCCTCATCATATTCATCTCAAAAGCAAGTCTCTTAAAACTAAAACTTTTTTAGAAACATTGTAGAAACTCATCTTTTCCCATTAATAAATTTGCGTGTACAATATAGAACACGCAATAATATACAATTAGCATAAGTACAAAAATATAATAGTATAAAATTGTACATAGGCACTTTTTGAACTTTCAAACTTGCATTTCTTTTTATACTTTCTTAATTAATATTATTGCTGATTTCATTTTCATTGCTTGATCTGTTAATCATTCTTGTGACATGGTTGGTTGAAGGAAGTTTCTAATAATTTTTAATTTGAAAAATGATGTTTCTCCTGTAGCTATTGTAACTAGCAAAGATAATAAAATTTGCAATATCATGGTAATACTAGGGAATCAACAGGTTAGTTTATTTTGATATATAAATTCTAATACTTCAATTAGTAATTATTTTGATTTGAAACTTTTCTTTTCTACATTACATATAATTCATCTTCAAGTTCTATTGCTTTTATATTTTTTCCACTATCTGTATCAGTTCCATCGGTCAGTTTTAATTCTAGATCTATACTTTTTTATTATGTCTGATTTACTAATTTCTGCTAGTTTGTTAAAGTCATAAAAAATTTAACGTATCACTTTGCTCTTTAAGCAACTGGAATCTTTCCTCCATAGATGAAACTGAAGATTCAAAAATATTATTAAAATATATGTACGGAAATAGTATTTTGGATTCTTTGCACCCTCATAGTCATGTTCATAGTTTTATTTCTTCGCCTACGTGTAGCTGGCAGAAAATCCGCATCTAGATCGCACGTATTAGCAAGCTCAGTTGTAGTGTTTAGCATTTCATCAAAATTATTGCGATGTGTCTGAATGTTCGATTTAAGTGGATCTAAATTTTCGATACATGATGAGTTACGTAAATCAGGACTTAACAACATTTTCGAGACGATGTTCACTGACGATAATAATTTTATACCAAATAACATAGGAACAAACTAAGATATAAAACTCTGCATTATTTTAGGTTTTCAATTTCAAAATATGTACTTAAACTACAAAACATTTTTCTGCCATCTTTGTTTGTTTTTTGAAAAAAACATAACATAAGTTTTGGGGTTTTATTTAAAGTCTTCTACTTGTATACAGAATTTCAGATAGCAGTGCTGAAATTAATTCTTTTTGAAATTTGTCACGTAATAGGGTGGTATTTTGTAACTTGATAAGTTGAGGTTCCTTTTGTTTCTCGTCTATCTCGGTAACTATTCGTCTGTTTGGAGTTTGCTTTGCTCGTGCGAATTTCTCTTAAAGTTTTCTACTTGAATGCAGAATTTCAGACAGCAGTACTGAAATTAATATTTTTCGAAATTTGGCACGTAACGGCGGGGTATTTTGAAACTTGATAAGTTGAGGTTCCTTTTGTTTCTTGTCTATCTCGGAAACTATTCGTCTGATTGGAGTTAGCTTTGCAAGTGTGAATATCTTTCTAAGTGTTCTACATGTATACAGAATTTATGATAGTAGATCTGAAATTTATATTTTTCGAAATTTGGCACGTAATGGGGGGGGGGTATAGTGTAACTTGATAAGTTGAGGTTTTATTTAGTTTCTCGTCTATCTCGGAAACTATTCGTCTGATTGGAGTTTGCTTTGCACGTGTGAATTTGTCTGAAAGAGTTCTACTTGTATGCAGAATTTCAAATACCAGTGCTGAAATTAATATTTTTCGAAATTTGGCACGTAGGGGGGGGGTTGTTTTGTAACTTGATCAGTTGAGTTGTTTTTTGAGTCCTTTTGTTTCTCGTTTATCTTGGAAACTATTCGTCTGATTGGAGTTTTTTTGCAACAATGAATTTCTTTTAAAGTGTTCTACTTGTATACAGAATTACAGATCGCAGTGCTGAGATTAATATTTTTCGAAATTTGGCACGTAAGGGGGGGGCGTTTTGTAACTTGATCAGTTAAGGTTCCTTTTGTTTCTCGTTTATCTCGGAAACTATTCGTCTGATTGGAGTTTTTTTTGCAACAATGAATTTCTTTTAAAGTGTTCTACTTGTATACAGAATTACAGATCGCAGTGCTGAAATTACTATTTTTCGAAATTTGGCACGTAAGGGGGGGTCGTTTTATATTTTAATCAGTGTAGGCTCCTTTTTGTTCTCGTCTATCTCGGAAACTATTCGTCTGATTGGATTTATCTTTGCAGCAATGAATTTGTTTTAAAGTGATCTACTTAAATACTGAATTACAGATAGCAGTGCTGAAATTAATATTTTTCGAAATTTAGAACGTAAGGGGGGGGGGTCATATTGTAACATGATCAGTTGAGGTTCATTTTGTTTCTCGTCTATCTCGGAAACTATTCGTCTGATTGGAGTATGCTTTGCACCAATGAATTTCTTT
The DNA here is from genome assembly GCA_038098605.1 of Gryllus longicercus. Taxonomy (NCBI): domain Eukaryota; kingdom Metazoa; phylum Arthropoda; class Insecta; order Orthoptera; family Gryllidae; genus Gryllus; species Gryllus longicercus. The sequence goes on along the minus strand of JAZDUA010000047.1, from coordinate 3,081,674 downwards.
TAAAGTGCCCTACTTGTATACAGAATTACAGATAGCAGTGCTGAAATTAATATTTTTCGAAATTTAGAACGTAAGGGAGGGTCGTTTTGTAACATGATCAGTTGAGGTTCCTTTTGTTTCTCGTCTATCTCGGAAACTATTCGTCTGATTGGAGTTTGCTTTGCATAAACGAATTTCTTTTAAAGTGTTCTACTTGTATACTGAATTACAGATAGCAGTGCTGAAACTAATATTTTTCGAAATTTGGCACGCAAAGAGGGGTCGTTTTGTAACTTGATCAGTTGAGGTTTGTTTTGTTTCTCGTCTATCTCGGAAACTATTCGTCTGATGGGTTTTTGCTTTGCACCAATGAATTTATTTAAAAGTGTTCTACTTGTATACAGAATTAGAGATCGAAGTGTTAAAATTAATATTTTTCGAAATTTGTCACGTAGGGGGGTCGTTTTGTAACTTGATCAGTTGAGGTTCCTTTTGTTTTTCGTCTATCTCGGAAACTATTCGTCTGATTGGAGTTTGTTTGCAAGAATGAATTTCTTTTAAAGTGTTCTACTTGTATACAGAATTACAGATCGAAGTGCTGAAATTAATATTTTTCGAAATTTGGCACGTAAGGGGGGGTCGTTTTGTAACTTGATTAGTTGAGGTTTGTTTTGTTTCTCGTCTATCTCGGAAACTATTCGTCTGATGGGTTTTTGCTGTGCACCAATGAATTTCTTTAAAAGTGTTCTACTTGTATACAGAATTACAGATAGCAGTGCTGAAATTAATATTTTTCGAAATTTGGCACGTAAGGGTGGGTCGTTTTGTAACTTGATCAGTTGAGGCTCCTTTTGGTTCTCGTCTATCTCGGAAACTATTCGTCTGATTGGAGTTTGCTTTGTACCAATGAATTTCGTTTAAAGAGGTCTACTTGTATACTGAATTACAGATCGCAGTGCTGAAATTAATATTTTTCGAAATTTGGCACGTAAGGGGGGGGTCGTTTTGTAACTTAATCAGTTGTGGCTCCTTTTGTTACTGGTCTATCTTGGAAACTATTCGTGTGATTGGAGTTGGCGTTGCACCAATGAATTTCTTTTAAAGTGTTCTACATGCATACAGAATTACAGATAGCAGTGCTGAAATTAATATTTTTTTTTTTAAATTTGGCACGAAAATTGGTCGTTTTGTAACTTGATCAGTTGAGGCTTCTTTTGTTTCTCGTCTATCGCGGTAAATATTCGTCTGATTGGAGTTTGCAGATAACAGATGGCAGGGCCGAAATTAAGATTTTTCGAAATTTGGCACGAAAGGGGGGGTCGCTTTGTACTTGGCTATTTTGGGCTCGACTTTGTTTGTCGTCTATCTCGGAAACTAGGCGTCAGATTGAAGTTTAGTTTGCACCGCTGAATTTCTTTTAAAGTGTTCTACTTGTATACGGAATGGCAGGGCCGAAATTAAGATTTTTCGAAATTTGGCACGTAAGGGGGGGTCGCTTTGTACTTGGCGATTTTGGGCTCGACTTTGTTTGTCGTCTATCTCGGAAACTAGGCGTCAGATTGAAGTTTAGTTTGCACCAATGAATTTCGATTAAAGTGTTCTACTTGTATACTGAATTACAGATCGCAGTGCTGAAATTAATATTTTTCGAAATTTGGCACGTAAGGGGGGTCGTTTTGTAACACGATCAGTTGAAGTTTCTTTTGTTTCTCGTCTATCTCGGAAACTATTCGTCTGATATGAGTTTGCTTTGCACCAATGAATTTCTTTTAAAGTGTTGAACATGTATACAGAATTACAGATCGCAGTGCTGAAATTAATATTTTTCGAAATTGGGCACGCAATGGGAGTGTATTTTGTAACTTGATAAGTTGATTTCCATCTCATGCACGTTCTGATTTCCGGAGAAACTCCATTTACGACTCAGATTAAAGATCAATATATATAATATTCCGTGTGCGAATTTCAGCGCTGTAGCTCTAATAGTTTAGGAGATAGAGCCATTTGAAATAATATTTTTCAGAGCTTGCAAGATGCGAAAATACAAAGCTTTTATTTCAAGATTCCTGGAGGCCACATTTCTCATCCGGAAATGAGAAACATGACTTTTTCTATAACTACAAGAATTTAGAAACACTTGCGTGTCTGTAGAATTGATTTATGTTATATAGTTTGTGAAATATACAAGTTTAATTTTTGTGTTAAAAAATGTAAAGTTTCGTCGACGAAATTGTCCGATTTTCGACATGTAACGGATTTTTTTGAAAACCACGGACCAAGCACGAAATTTTATGGGCAACTCACTGGTGATATTCATTTTTCGATTAGAAACTTAGTTTTTAAGAAAATCGCAAAAGTATTGCCATTAGAGTCAATTTCTTCCTAGTAACTGTAAAATATTTCCATCTCATGCACGTTCTGATTTCCGGAGAAACTCCATTTACAACTCAGATTCAAGATCAATATATATAATACTCGTGTGCGAATTTCAGCGCTGTAGCTCTAATAGTTTAGGAGATAGAGCCATTTGAAATAATATTTTTCATTGAAGTCTGGCTTGCACCATTCAATTTCTCGTCTCGAGTTGTACTTGTATACGTGATTTCAGATAGATCCTACGAAATTAAGTTTTTTCCCATTTTTTGCCCCAATTTCCGGTTTTGGGCTTCATTTCTTTTCAAGCGTTTAATTTCAAAACTAATAGTCGGATTGAAGTTTTGTTTGCACCATTGAATTTCTCGTCTCGAGTTGTACCTGTATACGTGATTTCAGATCGATCCTGCGAAATTAAGTTTTTTCCCATTTTTTGCCCCAATTTCGGGTTTCGGGCTTCATTTTTTTAAAGCGTTTAATTTCGAAACTAATAGTCGGATTGAATATTTGTTTGCACCATTAAATTTCTCGTCTCGAGTTGTACTTGTATACGTGATTTCAGATCGATCCTACGAAATTAAGTTTTTTCCCATTTTTTGCCCCAATTTCGGGTTTTGAGATTAATTTCTTTTCAAGCGTTTAATTTCGAAACTAATAGTCGGATTGTAGTTGTATACTAGTTTTCAGATCGATCCTACGAAATTAAGCTTTTTCCCCTTTTTTGCCCCAATTTCGGGTTTTGGGCTTCATTTCCTTTCAAGCGTTTATTTTCGAAACTAATAGTCGGATTGAAGTTTGGTTTGCACCATTGAATTTCTCGTCTCGAGTTGTACTTGTATACGTGATTTAAGATCGATCCTACGAAATTAGTTTTTTCCCATTTTTTGCCCCAATTTTGGGTTTTGGGCTTCATTTCTTTTCAAGCGTTTCATTTCGAAACTAATAGTCGGATTAAAGTTTGGATTGCACCATTGAATTTCTCGTCTCGAGTTGTACTTGTATACGTGATTTCAGATCGATCCTACGAAATTAAGTTTTTTCCCATTTTTTGCCCCAAATTCGGGTTTTGGGATTCATTTCTTTTCAAGCGTTTAATTTCGAAACTAATAGTCGGATTGAATTTTTGTTTGCACTATTGAATTTCACGTCTCGAGTTGTACTTGTATACGTAATTTCAGATCGATCCTACGAAATTAAGTTTTTTCCCATTTTTTGCCCCAATTTCGGTCTCAATCTTCATTTCTTCTTAAGCGTTTAATTTCGAAACTACTAGTCGGATTGAAGTTTGGTTTGCACCATTGAATTTCTCGTCTCAAGTTGTACTTGTATACGTGATTTAAGATCGATCCTACGAAATTAGTTTTTTCCCATTTTTTGCCCCAATTTTGGGTTTTGGGCTTCATTTCTTTTCAAGCATTTCATTTCGAAACTAATAGTCGGATTAAAGTTTGGATTGCACCATTGAATTTCTCGTCTCGAGTTGTACTTGTATACGTGATTTCAGATCGATCCTACGAAATTAAGTTTTTTCCCATTCTTTGCCCCAAATTCGGGTTTTGGGATTCATTTCTTTTCAAGCGTTTAATTTCGAAACTAATAGTCGGATTAAATTTTTGTTTGCACTATTGAATTTCACGTCTCGAGTTGTACTTGTATACGTAATTTTAGATCGATCCTACGAAATTAAGTTTTTTCTCGTTTTTTTCTCAATTTCGGGTTTTGGGCTTCATTTCTTTTCAAGCGTTTAATTTCGAAACTAATAGTCGGATTGAAGTTTTGTTTGCACCATTGAATTTCTCGACTCGAGTTGTACTTGTATACGTGAATTCAGATCGATCCTACGAAATTAGGATTTTCCCCATTTTTTGCCCCAATTTCGGTATTTGGGCTGCATTTCTTGTTTTAAGCGTTTAATTTCGAAACTAATAGACGGATTGAAGTTTGGTTTGCACCATTGAATTTCTCGTCTCGAGTTGTACTTGTATACGTGATTTAGGTTCGATCCTACGAAATTAAATTTTCCCCCATTTTTGGCCCCAATTTCAGGATTTGGGCTTCATTTCGTTACAAGCGTTTAATTTCGAAACTAATAGTCGGATTGAAGTTTGGTTTGCACCATTGAATTTCTCGTTTCGAGTTGTACTTGTATACGTGATTTCAGATCGATCCTACGAAATTAAGTTTTTTCCCATTTTTTGCCCCAATTTCGGGTTTTGGGCTTCACTTCCGTTCAAGCGATTAATTTCGAAACTAATAGTCGGATTGAAGTTTGGTGTGCACCATTGAATTTCTCGTCTCGTGTTGTACTTGAATACGTGATTTAAGATCGATCCTACGAAATTAAGTTTTTTTCCCATTTTTGGCCCCAATTTCGGGTTTTGGGCTTCATTTCTTTTCAAGCGTTTAATTTCAAAACTAATAGTCGGATTGAAGTTTGGTTTGCACCATAGAATTTCTCGTCTCGAGTGGTACCTGTATACGTGATTTCAGATCGATCCTACTAAATTAAGTTTTTTCCCATTTAAGGCCCATATTTCGGGTTTTGGGCTTCATTTCTTTTCAAGCGTTTAATTTCGAAACTAATAGTCGGATTGAAGTTTGGTGTGCACCATTGAATTACTCGTCTTGGATTGTACTTGTATACGTGATTTCAGATCGATCCTACGAAATTAAGTTTTTTCCCATTTTTGGCACCAATATCGGGTTTTGGGCTTCATTTTTTTCCAAGCGTTTAATTTCGAAACTAATAGTCGGATTAAAGTTTGGTTTTCACCATTGAATTTCTCGTCTCGAGTTTACTTGTGTACGTGATTTCAGATCGATCCTATGAAATTAAGTTTTTTCCCATTTTTCGACCCAATTTCGGGTTTTGGGCTTCATTTCTTTTCAAGCGTTTAATTACGAAATTAATAGTCGGTTTGAAATTTGGTTTGCACCATTGAATTTCTCGTCTCGAGTTGTACTTGTATACGTGATTTCAGATCGATCCTACGAAATTAAGTTTTTCCCCATTTTTTGCCCCAATTTCGGGTTCGGGCTTCATTTCTTTTGAAGCGTTTAATTTCGAAACTAATAGTTGGAAACATGTTTGGTTTGTACCATTGAATTTCTCGTCTCGAGTTGTACTTGTATACGTGATTTTAAATCGATCCTACGAAATTAAGTTTTTCCCCATTTTTTGCCCCAATTTCGGGTTTTGGGCTTCATTTCTCTTGAAGCATTTAATTTCGAAACTAATAGTCGGATTAAAGTTTGGTTTGCACCATTGAATTTCTCGTCTCGAGTTGTACTTGAATACGTGATTTAAGTTCGATCCTACGAAATTAAGTTTTTTCCCATTTTTTGCCCCAATTTCTGGTTTCGGGCTTCATTTCTTCTCAAGCGTTTAATTTCGAAACTAATAGTCGGATTGAAGTTTGGTTTGCACCATTGAATTTCTCGTCTCGAGTTGTACTTGCATACGTGATTTTAAATCGATCCTACGAAATTAAGTTTTTCCCATTTTTTGCCCCAATTTCGGGTTTTGGGCTTCATTTCTTTTCAAGCGTTTAATTTCGAAACTAATAGTCGGATTGAAGTTTGGTTTGCACCATTGAATTTCTCGTCTCGAGTTGTACTTGTATACGTGATTTCAGATCGATCCTACGAAGTTTTTATCCATTTTTTGCACCAATTTGGGGTTTCGGTCTTCATTTCTTCTTAAGCTTTTAATTTCGAAACTAATAGTCGGATTGAAGTATGGTTTGCACCATTGAATTTCTCGTCTCGAGTTGTACTTGATTACGCGATTTCAGATCGATCCTACGCAATTAAGTTTTTTTTTCCTTTTTAGCCCCTATTTCGGGTTTGTGGCTTCATTTCTTTTCAAGCGTTTAATCTCGAAAGTAATAGTCGGATTGAAGTTTTAAATGCACCATAAAATTTCTCGTCTCGAGTTGTACCTGTATACGTGATTTCAGATCGATCCTACCTAATTAAGTCTTTTTCCATTTTTTGCCCTATTTTCGGGTTTTGGGCTTCATTTCTTTTCAAGCTTTTAATTTCGAAACTAATAGTCGGATTGAAGTTTGGTTTGCACCATTGAATTTCTCGTCTCGAGTTGTACTTGTATACGTGATTTCAAATCGATCCTTCGAAATTAAGTTTTTTCCCATTTTTTGCCCCAATTTCGGGTTTTGGGCTTAATTTTTTTCAAGCGTTTAATTTCGAAACTAATAGTCGGATTGAAGTTTGGTTTGCACCATTGAATTTCTCGTCTCGAGTTGTACTTGTATACGTGATTTCAGATCGATCCTACGAAGTTTTTTTCCATTTTTTGCCCCAATTTCGGGTTTCGGGCTTCATTTCTTCTTAAGCGTTTAATTTCGAAACTAATAGTCGGATTGAAGTTTGGTTTGCAACATTGAATTTCTCGTTTCGAGTTGTACTTGTATACGTGATTTCAGATCGATCCTACGAAATTAGTTTTTTCCCATTTTTTGCCCCAATTTCGGGTTTTGGGCTTCATTTCTTTTCAAGCGTTTAATTTCGAAACTAATAGTCGGATTGAAGTTTGGTTTGCACCATTGAATTTCTCGTCTCGAGTTGTACTTTATACGTGATTTCAGATCGATCCTACGCAATTAAGTTTTTTCCCATTTTTTGCCCCGATTTCGTGTTTTGGGCTTCATTTCTTTTCATGCGTTTCATTTCGAAACTAATAGTCGGATTAAAGTTTGGATTGCACCATTGAATTTCTCGTCTCGAGTTGTACTTGTATACGTGATTTCAGATCGATCCTAGGAAATTAAGTTTTTTCTCATTTTTTTCCCAATTTCGGGTTTTGGGCTTCATTTCTTTTCAAGCGTTTAATTTCGAAACTAATAGTCGGATTGAAGTTTTGTTTGCACCATTGAATTTCTCGACTCGAGTTGTACTTGTATACGTGAATTCAGATCGATCCCACGAAATTAGGATTTCCCCCATTTTTTGCCCCATTTTCGGTATTTGGGCTGCATTTCTTGTTTTAAGCGTTTAATTTCGAAACTAATAGACGGATTGAAGTTTGGTTTTCACCATTGAATTTCTCGTCTCGAGTTGTACTTGTATACGTGATTTAGGATCGATCCTACGAAATTAAGTTTTTTCCCATTTTTTGCCCCAATTTCTGGTTTCGGGCTTCATTTCTTCTCAAGCGTTTAATTTCGAAACTAATAGTCGGATTGAAGTTTGGTTTGCACCATTGAATTTCTCGTCTCGAGTTGTACTTGTATACGTGATTTCAGATCGATCCTACGAAGTTTTTTTCCATTTTTTGCCCCAATTTCGGGTTTCGGGCTTCATTTCTTCTTAAGCGTTTAATTTCGAAACTAATAGTCGGATTGAAGTTTGGTTTGCAACATTGAATTTCTCGTTTCGAGTTGTACTTGTATACGTGATTTCAGATCGATCCTACGAAATTAGTTTTTTCCCATTTTTTGCCCCAATTTCGGGTTTTGGGCTTCATTTCTTTTCAAGCGTTTAATTTCGAAACTAATAGTCGGATTGAAGTTTGGTTTGCACCATTGAATTTCTCGTCTCGAGTTGTACTTTATACGTGATTTTAGATCGATCCTACGCAATTAAGTTTTTTCCCATTTTTTGCCCCGATTTCGTGTTTTGGGCTTCATTTTTTTCAAGCGTTTAATTTCGAAACTAATAGTCGGATTGAAGTTTGGTTTGCACCATTGAATTTCTCGTCCCGAGTTGTACTTGTATACGTGATTTCAGATCGATCGTACGAAATTAAGTTTTTTCCCAATTTTTCCCCAATTTCGGGTTTTGGGCTTCATTTCTTTTTAAGCGTTTAATTTCGAATCTATTAGTCGGATTGAAGTTTGGTTTGCACCCTTGAATTTCTCGTCTTGAGTTGTACTTGTATACGTGATTTCAGATCGATCCTACGAAATTAAATTTTTTCCCCATTTTTTGCCCCAATTTCGGGTTTTGGGCTTCATTTCTTTTCAAGCGTTTAATTTCGAAACTAATAGTCGGATTGAAATTTGGTTTGCACCATTGAATTTCTCGTTTCGATTTGTACTTGTATACGTGATTTCAGATCGATCCTACGAAATTAAGTTTTTTCCCATTTTTTTGCTCCAATTTCCGGTTTTGGGCTTCATTTTTTTTTCAAGCGTTCAATTTCGAAACTAATAGTCGGATTGAAGTTTGGTTTGCACCATTGAATTTCTCGTCTCGAGTTGTACTTGTATACGTGATTTCAGATCGATCCTACGCAATTAAGTTTTTTTCCATTTTTTGCCTTAATTTCGGGTTTTGGGCTTCATTTCTTTTCAAGCGTTTAATTTCGAAACTAATAGTCGGATTGAAGTTTGGTTTGCACCATTGAATTTCTCGTCTCGAGTAGTACTTGTGTACGTAATTTTGGATCGATACTACGAAATTAAGTTTTTTCCCATTTTTTGCCCCAATTTCGGGTTTTGGGCTCCATTTCTTTTCAAGCGTTTAGTTTCGAAACTAATAGTCGTCTGATTGGAGTTTGCTTTGCTCGTGTGAATTTCTCTTAATATTTCATAACTTTTTTCTTGTTTTTGTAACTTTTGTCTTGCTTGTTCGCGACGTTCTGCTCCACTCACTTATTTTTCGCCCGTCACTCATATTCGTAGACAATAAATGAATAATACGTATGCAATTATTGAAGTATATGAAAAGACATAGAGAACACTTTCTACAAAGGAATCGATTGAAAGTGGTTTGAAAAACTTCCGTTATGATGTTCAAGTGCCTTATCACTTACTGAGTTTTAAACAACCGTGGATCAATACCGCCCATTAAACTGTTGTTTATTTTATGTGGTCAGTGAAATGTGATATTTTTGGTATCAATGGTTATAATTTTACAACAATTATTGTACTTTTATTATCTTCTACTACTACTATTTTACTGACATTGTTATAAGCGTTTTACTCAATGATTTCTTCCAAATGTTGTATTGTTTCATTTAAAGTATTAAATAAATATCTATTTTTTGCCACCCTGGTTCAATGCCCCTCTCGAACCAGGGTCACGACCGCGCTGATTGTAAACAACAAACGTTAAAAGAAACATACACCTTGACAACCGCCTAATACAGCCTAAAACTTACTGATGCTCTAGGAAACGCTTATGCGTACACCAGAGCTTGGCACCCAACGCTTTTCCTTCGATTCTTGTGACGTAATTCTGGATATCTCTACAATTAGTTTCCACCATGGACTGTTCGATTAAGGTTGTACTAATTGGGTTCGTTTGATTCGAAAACATAAACTGACAGAATCATCAGTTGTTTTATATTTTGGCTTTTAGGACATTGTGATTATGGGTATTTTTCATTAACAAACAAAACAACGAAAACGTAAAAATATCAGCTTCAATTTTGAAAACATAGGCATCGATGACGCATTTCGTCTGACAACTTGCATATCTGAATTGTCACAGATGGATCCAGAGATTAATTTTGGGAAGGGAAATTCAAAATGTTTTGGTCGAGTGTATTGGTTAAAAATTTTGTCAAATGTCGCACTGTACTGAACTCACCCTGCGATAAAATTTAGTCGTTTTAATGATTATCCGGAAATATGTTTACTTCAAAGTTTCGTGGCAAGTTAATATTAATAGTTACTGAATAATTTTAGGGGTAGAAATTTCCCTCATTTCCCTCCCAGTGGATTCGCGCCTAAAGAAAGAGCCGCATTAAAGAAAAAATGGCAGCTGGCATAGAAAACATGTCTAATCGTTATCGACATAGAGCTACTCTTTTTTTTCATTTTATATTTTTATTTTTGTTACACTCACCTTAAAACAAAGGGAATGATGAAAACGAACACAATTATAGTCAGATTTGAAACCCGCGCGCAAATCATTTACTACTATGGCGGTCACGGCCCCTTTCAATTTATCCTGTGTCCTGAACTGCCCGTCCAAGGAATTGCAGAGGCTCGGATGTCGCATCACAAGACTACGCCTGAGCAGTGTCTCCCTTCGCGTGTGTCTCGCTTGCAAATTGTGAGTGCTTGGAAGTGCACTGACGACCGTCGAGTACATCTCGTGCAACGCGAACTCCTATGATGCAATACCACCTTAGGGGGACGACGTCTATCCGAGTTCCATAACGACACAAGTTTCTGGTCTCGTGTGAGAAATAAATTTGTCAACTTGGTAGCTAGTGTAAATATTGGAAGCTTGTGTTTTTTGAGTGGTGATGGATATCAAAGAGAAGACTTCAACGATACGCACAAATGCAACGTTCTTGGCGAAGCTGATTGTCGAGGAGGAACTTTGATGTGTATCAGATTTGTGAATATAATTTTATAGATATAAATATTTTTAATAAAATCAATTTGTTTTTGTTTTGCGTGTTCGAACTGATAATGTTATCATTTGTTACATGACTCAAATATTACATTCAGTTACTGACATTGCGAAATGAAACACTTCCAAGAACTCAGTTTTGTTCACTTCGTGGAAACGTGTGCTCTGTTTGTAGCAGTAACATTGCGCAATCGCATGTAACTTCGGTTTATCGTTTGTGTGTTACCCGGGAATTGAGCGTAAAAAACGGTCTGTATTTACCTTGAAGTTAAGCATCAAGAATCAGGGATTCTTGAGATAGATCATAGCTATATTAAGCTCAATCTAATTTAAGTTGGCCGGGTTGCGCTAATTTTTAGATCAGCGTCAATTATCGCGAAGCCCAGTTAAGACATCAGATAATGATTAGTACTTAGTGAAGTACTATTTCATATGTGCACGAAACTTCCAGGCGATTTCAAAAAACTGGGCTACTCTTTGACGCAAGACGCTCGCGCGTTTAATACATGTGACAAGCTCGAAAAAATTGGGGGAGTACTTGTATGAACAGAAACACGTAAATCGTTAGTTTTAATAATAGTTAAGATTTATTTATTTCATTACTATAAGACAGGTGCGGATATTGTTTTCTCGTGTTCGTGTTTCCTCATTCACGTGAGTATGGCGACGCTCGCTAGGTGGTGTGGCCGTAGATGGTAGAGTAGTGCACAAAAATACAACATTCTCTATAAATACAATGGCATACATTCTATAAAATAAATGGTTTGGTGTAGTAAAACGTTTTAAATCATTTGTGAATATTATACTTCAGAATAAAAGCCAAATTCAATTACAACAGTCTGTTAATTAACTTTGTGGCATAGTTATTGTGTAACAAAAATGTATATAATGTACCTGTGCCTCTCGCGAGGAAGCGGCTTAAGCGTTTGCAGCGTTATACGTGTTATTGTGGGCTAATTTTTTTCAAGTTGGATTGTGGTTTGTTGAGCTCTCACTATGACCGATGTAGATGAAGCAAGTTATTCGCCGTGGAATTTTTCTTGGGTGGTGGAGAAAAAATTGGCGGCAATGGCTTGGCCTCAAACACCTGCAAATCTTCGGTTTCTCCTTGATCAAGGTATTAGACACCTCATTACTTTATCTCCCGAGAAGAGACCTCCGATACATTCTTTCCCAGATTTGGGATGGACAGAAATATCCATAAAAGAGTTTGAAGCTCCATCAATAAGCCAGATAAAAAAATTTATAGACATATGCCAGAGATGTATTATAGCAGAAAAGGTGGGTGAGAATTGTTACATAAATGGTTCATAATTTTCAGAAGTTTTATTTGCTAAGTTCAGTTTGAATAATTTGTAATTTTGGTCATATTTTACAGCCTGTAGGAATCCACTGTCGTATGGGCCGCGGAAGAACTGGTGTGATGGCAGCATGTTATTTGGTCCACTTTTATAATCAGTCTCCTGAACGTGCTATGATAACCATCCGAATGATGCGACCGGGTTCTGTAGAGACTTATGAACAGGAGAGAGCTGTTATAAAATATAATGATTATTTACGTAGCATAGATGCTGAGTGAAGTTGTGAAACAAGTCTTATTTACACATACTTTGTGGAAGGTATTGAATTAATCAATACAGTATTAAAAAGAGCTATTTTAATGGTTTGATGTAGCTTGACTACATGTCTATGAAATGTACAGAAAACTGTAATACATAAATATTGTATAATGGTGTACTTGAACAATATTTACAAAAATAAATCTTGCAAGTAATCATTGAATTCTTCCTCTCTTGATTTTTCTTCAGGCAATTCACCAACACCTCTCCATGCAGCTCTCTCTTCATCATCATTTACTGTCCTTGCATCTTCATTAATGACTTCATCCACTTTTTCAGTTTTTATTTTCTTAGTCTCTCCAACACTGACTTCTTGGTCTGTACTAATATTTCGCTTTTTAGTTTGCTTTGTGTTTTTCTTACTTTTGGTAACTTCTCTATGTTTTTTAGTAGAGTTCAGTTTCACTGAACATTCTTCACACAGTCCTGAAAAAGTGTTGTATTAATAGTAACCACACAATGTTAAAAAATAATTAATTTCTTTTTGATAAATGACTAAAGATATTGTCTGATATCAATTTTAATCAACTTGATTAAAATTGATACCAGACAATATCTTTAGTCATTTATCATAATAAAAAGGTATCTACATCACCAACAATCCAATTAATAATTTATTTTTGATGGAAACTTACGTATTTTAACAAGAGCATTTTTCTTTTCCCCTTTCTCCAAGTAGCCAAAATTAACTTCCCATGTTCGAAGATCTTCTGAATTTGAGCAATGTTTTTCACCACAAGAAAACTGTCCCTTGCCACTGACTACTTCTTTCTCAACTCTCCACCTCATTGCAACCTGAAATGCTAACATATTAGAATTTTTCAAGAAAAAGAGGCAAAAACTACACAAACGTGTTACTACTTACCACGTTACTTTTGAAATGGGTCAGGTCACAAATTGCATATTCTTTAAAAAGTTTGTCGTAATATTTCCGTGCCAACTTGGCTTCCCATGAAAGAGAACCTTCGTTTTCATCCCAAAGAAATCGGTGGTTTTCACGTATAACATCTATGTCACGTCTGTCGCGGCTTCTGCGTGGGAAAAATATTTTTATTTATAGTACTTAAGAATAGTTACTACTTAACTATCAGTGAAATTAGAAAATAAAATAAAAATATTAACGTGTCTCGTTTAAGTTGTGTAGTGGCTCCTGGTCGGCACAAAATGTATTGGTTGATAAGACGTTTATGCAAGTCGTAGGTTGATGTAGTAGACCACACTGATCTCAGATCTCCAGCCATATTACAATCAAAATCTCACCAACAAACAAGATAAATCAACAGCACATACAAATTAGAACAATGATTTTTTTGAAAACATTTAACCTAACGACTTTTTTGAGGAACGTCACAATCACTTTACAGTTTTCAGACACCTGGGAGAATCAAGTTCAATCTACCGGTTGCATATGCATTCAACGACAATAACTTTAAGATCGCAACAAAAACACCGTGAACCATGGCGTTCACCATAATATACTGCAGGCATCCGCAAGTAATACGCATGCTATAGCAAGGCTGCAAGTAGATTGTTGACACTTGAAAGTGACGTGCCAGCTGTTCGTTTGAAATGTACCAACCTGGTACCAACTTGTGAGGATTGACAATAGAACGGAACTGAGACAGAAAATATTTCCAAGGGCAGATATGAGAAAATTATTGATGTTAAGATTTTATACTACTTTATAATACATAATAATTATATTTAAAAGACATAGGAAGAGTTAAAATGCAATGAGCCACACAACACAATCTGTTTATATTTTTTAACAAACGTTCCGAGTATCAATACAGCCAACATACAAGCTGACCAATGCTGACCAACATGAACTCGCGTTTGACACGTAATGAAATCATCGTGTTGTGGGAATTACAGTATTCTTGATTAAGACAATTAACCAGATCGTAACCATGCATTTTTGAAGTTGCTGACAGTAGGATTATTTATTTTTTGTTTCGTGGGCTATTTTAGTTGAAGTTTAATTCATTTAGACCTTTTGTTACCAAATACTGACACTTTTCAGAGGAGTGAGGTTAAAGTAAAAATTGTGACAAACACTAACAACTGATTCATAAACATTACGAAAATGGTGACTTTAAGAGAAAAACAAATAGGTAGGAAAGAGAGACACTATGAAAGGGATGAGATGTAGTGATTTGCATTTGATTTGAAATGTGATTTACAGGTGCTTTGAAGCAAATGCTAAACTTAAATCAACCACAAACAAAAGCCTTAGCTGCAGAACCTGTGTGGAAAATACTTATTTATGATCGCTGCGGTCAAGATATAATATCACCATTAATATCAGTTAAAGAATTGCGAGAATTAGGAGTGACATTACATGTGTATGTAAAAAGTTATTATCCAATATTTTTGTGTAATTTGATTTATAATTTTGGTATTTACTTTTTGTCTCCATTTTAATTTTCACAGCCAATTACACTCAGATCGAGATCCTATTCCTGATGTTCCTGCTGTCTATTTTTGTTTACCCACAGAAGAAAATCTGGGTAGAATTGGTCAAGATTTACAAAATAATTTGTATGAAATTTATCATTTAAATTTCATCTCTCCAATTTCAAGACAGAGGTTAGAGGATCTAGCTTCTGCTGCTCTGCAGGCCAATTGTGTTACTCAAATACACAAGGTATTTATTTTGAAGTTATATTATTCTGTTAAAGTTTCAGCTGTATTGTAATATGATTTAATTATTTTGTCATAGGTTTTTGATCAGTACCTTAATTTTATCAGTTTGGAAGATGATATGTTCATTTTGAAACATCAAAGCAGTGACTTAATATCATATTATGGTAAGCACCTTGCAAAACTTGGAATATGTTTCACAATGCAAAGTAATACTTGTTACAAAGAATTTAAACATTTCAGCAATTAACCGAGGAGAAATTAAGGATACAGAAATGGAGAACATAATGGATACAATTGTTGACAGTTTATTTTCAGTGTTTGCTACTCTGGGTAAGCTTAAAATAAGCTTAAATTTACTATTTGATTTATTTGTATGGTCGGTTATTGTAATAAATGTCTTAATTTTAATGTAAACTGCGCCTTTTATAGGAACTGTTCCCATTATACGGAGTCCTCGGGGAAATGCGGCTGAGATGGTAGCTGAAAAGCTTGACAAAAAACTAAGAGAAAATTTACGTGATACTCGGAACAGTCTCTTTCTAATGGATGCTACCCAAGCTGGTCATTTTAGGTATAATTGTGCTCATATTTTTGTTCGTATACTATTTGTAAGCAATAATTAATGTTGTAATGAACAACAGTGTTTCTTTAAAAGTTTTCAGCGTCCTCTTCTCATTGTTTTGGACCGTAATGTAGACATGGCAACCCCATTGCATCACACTTGGACATACCAAGCATTAGCTCATGATGTGTTAGACCTCACTTTGAATCGTGTTGTTGTGGAAGAAAACATAGGACGTTCACCTGCAGGAGGTGCTCGTGTGAAAACAAGAGCTTGTGATTTGGATTCTCGTGATAAGTTCTGGGCTCAGCATAAAGGAAGGTATGGATGAATGTGTTCACAAGTCACCAGAATGAATTATTCATGACATATTTGTGAGAAAAAGCTGAATTTTAAATGAAAAAAATCGTATTCTTAAATCAGCTCTAATATGTCAAAAACTTGAGTGTATTTTTTGTAACAGTTTCATAATATTATAGTATTGCAACTGGAATCCTACTAATTTTTAGCCATTTCTTGACAACCTCTCACTAGCAAAAGAAAGGCAGATTCAAATATGCATTTTTTGAATTTCGGAGATTTTAATGGAAATTGAACTTCATATTTATAAGTGCACTTTACTTTATTTGACCAAAAAACGTATGGAAGAAATAAAGTTTGCCTGTCTTGCAACTCAAACCCAAACCTTTGGATTAGAAACCACAAACTTGCCATTATGCTCTCTTATGATGTGTACAAATGAGAAAGAAAAATATTTTAACAAACACTAGAGATTTTGAGAAACTTCATAACAGACCATTTATGACATTAAATGATAAGAAAGGGGTTGTAGTTATTTCACTTCACCAGAGGGATGAGGGTTAAAATCCTGTTGAAGCTGTGGATTTTTATCCAGTCATCTCCTATTTAGGATGGTCCTAAGGTTCACTCATTTGCAAATACAGGCTTACTTATATGGGCTTGATTAACAATAAATACTGGTGAAATGTACGGTTGAAGCACGGTGCTTGCCACACTATCTTCTCCCCACTCCTGTGGTCATAATAAGAACTCCTGAAGCACAGTGGGTGCTTTCTGGAAATCTGGAAAAATTAGGAATTTCATTGCTTGGGAAAGACAGGAAAATGAGACAATTTGTAGAAGAATTATTAGATGTGAGGGAAAAATTTCAGAGGTTTATAAAACTAAATATTGTTCCATAAAAACACTAGCACAGCATTCTTTTTTTGCTCAGTTTTTATTTGTTTAGAAAATATTGTTAATTTGTACTTCCTCATAGCAAAATCTGAGAGCTTACCAATTAGTTTCAGACTGCCTTTAACATGTTCTTTAAATACGTAGTGTGAAATTAGAAAACTTATCAGGAAAAGTGTAGAAAAATGGAAAACTGGAAATAGGGAGGGAAATTTTTTCCGGGAAATGAGTGACCACCTTGTGAAGATATGTTACAATAATGTACAGAGGACTCTGGAAGAGGGTGGTTGCCCCAAAATCTAAAAAGATGTGTTCTTACCTCCATCCTGCCCTAAGCAGGCACTTGAGGTACAAAGGCATGAAAATTACCAATAACAAAAGCAGCAGTTAAAACATTGTTCATCCTTTCCAAACCCGATGAAATGTGTATGTTCCACCCAATGTTAAAAAAATAATTTTTAGTTATTTTATCCCCTTTTAATATTGAAATTGTTTCTCTCTCTAAGTATTCTGAAGCTGGTAGAATTGAATAAGTTGCAAAGGACGAGGAAATATAAAACATTGCCCGAATGTATTTCATTTTTCCTTGCTAAAAGTAGAAAAAAAATATTTTCTAGAGGTGAATTACTACAAGTTTTTTTCTTGATGTTATTTTGAGAAGTAAAATTGTGCATGTATTTCATCCAATTATGTTACGCATATTCAGAGTGAAATCATCATTGTGCTCATTTTGGGATATAATTCCCAATAAAACTGCAAAAAGAAATGAATTTAATTATTCAGAGATTTTTTGTTTTATCTCTGGCACAACAAATATGAAAACATCACTGTTAACTATTAGAAAAATGTTCATGAGTGAATTACCTGAAATATGACTTGCTGTTGGTCAGAAAGTAGTGGACAGTTGCGCCATAGGTACCATACATTGGACTGATGGGACATATTTGTCCCATCTTCCTATTCTCAAACTGGAATGTTTTCTTGTCTTTCAGTTTGTAAAATCCTTTAAACATGTAATATCAAAAAACTGATTATATGCCTCAGGAAAATCTCAAATTTGCTTGAGCTTCTATATTATCCTTAGAATAATCACATCAAATGCATTACTACTTTTGAAAGTAACTCTTGAGTCAAGAAGCTTGGATTAGTCTTAATATTCCATAAAAATAATTCAATTTTTAATTATTCTGTTGTTTGTGTCATCTTCTGTAAATCACCCTTATAATAACTGGTACTGATAATGAATGAACCGATATCACATTTTCCAAAGTATGTATTCTAAGATATATAATGCATAGAGACAGGATTTCAATGCAAATTCATATTTTCTCCCCTGTAGTTAGAAAGTATGCTCACTTGGAAAGGCCAAGCAATTCCAATTATTAGAACCACACAATTTATAATTATTTAAAAATAATTCTATGATATATATCTTCTGTATTTTGCATCTTTTTGTAATAACCATAACATTTCTCCAAATTGCTGCATATTTTACTTGAAAAAGTTTATTGTTACTAACATTCATTTGCAATATTCATTTTAATAAATTTAATTTGTAATGTTTGGAATAAACAAGGTTCATTGTAGCTTGTATCACTTTCATATACCTGAATTAGTCATGATATATTTTACAGGAAAATAATTATAGTTTCAAAAATTACATGTCATTGAGTTCATCTTGAAAATCGGTAACCTTAATGAAGAAATGCATGTAACTTAAACTTGTCACAGAGGGGACTTTCCAGATAAACAGTGATGTGAAACAGGCTGCAAAACAGAAAGGAACATAATGGTGTGAAGGGGGCTGCTAAAGGGTTCTTAGAATTGTGTTAAAATGGTTCTGATGGTTATTGGTAAATGTATATGTATTTAACAGCAGAAATTCCATAACGCTTAATTGTAAATATAATGGCTCACTCCACTACATGAAAATTTCATTGGGTGGTGTGGTGTTGTAAAAGTGAAGTGATCATAAATGTACTGGGTTTAAAAATTGTGATGAATCAAAATAATTTATAGGGTGAATTTTAGTATATATTTTCGAAGTTTTTAGTGCATACATGTATACATATTTTGTAGATATATATCCAGTCCGTAGTCATGCATTATTTGTTATTACCCAGATATCAGGTCTAAATATTTAACGTGTGTTTCAGTCCATTTCCGCTAGTTGCTGAAGCCATACAAGAAGAATTGGAGCAGTACAGATCATCAGAAGATGAAGTGAAGAAATTGAAGGCATCTATGGTATGTTTTGAATATTTTTGAATTTTAAAAAAATGGTTATTTACTTGTTTGTTGAATACCGGTTTACTTTTGCAGGGAATAGACAATGACAGTGATGCAGCTTTTTCAATGGTGTCTGATAACACTGCAAAATTAACTTCAGCTGTAAATTCTCTCCCACAACTCTTGGATATGAAGAGACTCATTGATATGCACACTACAATTGCTACAGGTAAAATAAAGAATGTATTCCATGATACATATTATATACATATTCTCTAAAAAAACTGTCATAAACCAAAAAAGTAAGATTTTTTGACAACTACACCTTCAGCTTCAATTTTTAATGCTTTATAATTCTAAAAATCCACCAGAACTGTAATGCAGAACACAAAAACCTCCAAATGCTTTTTTCTTAAAACTGCTTTTTCTATGTTATGGCAGTTTTAAATGTATTATTGCACATGATATTCTTTTTTAAAACAATTTGAAAGAGTAACACTAAATAGTGCTTTCAATGCTAAGTTTCTTTGAATGACAACAATTTTGAAAAAACAAAATTCCAATGAGCTTCCAATAGACCTCCAAATATCAGAATTAACTAGTGATGAAGTCAATGTTGTTATGTAGGAATTTAGATGATTGAAAACACCTCAGAAATTTACAGGCAGAAAAATTCAACTTCAGTTTATAAATTAAGTTGATACGGTACAAATACAGACAACCGTAAATACTGTAAGATATAGTTTTCTAACCTTTTTAGTCTTGGCTAGCTTTTGGGTATTGCCACACCCTCCTTCCTGCTGCTACCTGCCAGCACCTAAAGACATTGTTTCACGAGGACCCAAAAAACATGGATTCTGACTACACAGGGTATAAGAGGAAATAATTGGAACTAGATTTATCCACCAAGACATGCGATGGAGTAAACAGTTACTTAATAGTTTGTAGGCTTATATGCTTATGAGGAATTTACGACTTCCTAATGGAGAGTTTCTATGTCTGAAAATTCCTTTTTATTCTGCAGCTTTACAGTAGTTTCTCTATACTACATAAGTACACTGACCCCTGGTCGAAGGGATAAAGGCGTGACAAGACAAGACAAGACTTGACAAAAATAATAACCTAGGATTACCCCACACCAGCATTCAACACCCAGCAAGGGTTCAGAGAGGTTATCCGTCAATGAAGATGAAACAAATTTAAAATAAACCATTGGTGCTGCCAAAGCACATACTTTCTTGCATTGTTTCTAAAAGCTCCGCAACATTACACTATTACTTAACCAGCAAAAGTGTTGTCAAGCAACTAATTATTTTTCTGCTCTGTAACTCGAACTCAGATCCTCAGAGTTAACGTGCCGGCACTCATACCACTATGCCACAGAAGCGCCACATGGTTCAATTTCTAACAAAGGTATGAAAAGGTAAATGCATGATTTATGTAAAAAATCTTTCAACAAACCGAATATCCTTTAGAAACTCCCATAGCCTCCAGTCCGTTAAGATCAATGAGGGTATATCAATTTTGAAGAAAACCAGCTGAACGGTTTAGCTGCTAGCATTAACCACAGACGGACATTTTGCCATTAATCGATTTTGCAGTATCAAGAAGCAACAAAACATGGATTCTGGCCACACCACATGTTAGACTTTTTTTTCTATATTCAGCAACAGGATTTATCCACTTTTTCATTATCAGAACCCTGCAATGAGGTTTATTCTTGCAAAATTTCGGCATTTTCTAGCGCACAATTACATAACTTTTTCTATTTACAAAGAATTTTTAAGGCTAGAAACTAATAATAATTTCTGAACTGTTAGAGATATCTAAGTTAGTCAGATGGCTAGTGTTCATAATGTATTTAAATTTCATTTCGATAGATTCATTAGTTTATTTAAATTTGTTTTATACAGAGGCACAGAAATTCAAAAATTGATTTGACATGACATATGTTTTACAAATAGCAATAGAAAATTTAAAAAAATGTTTAAGAGTTACAAATTGTAAAAGCACGTATAGAGAGACAGTTTATTTGTGTATGTATTGATTGCATTTGTGGGTAGAAATGCTTCAAATGAAGTTTCTCTAATCCCTAATAGTTTTCTACACCAACATTTTCATCAAGCGTGAAAAGACAACAATTGATTTGATGGTTCATATGTTTTACAAATCCAATGAGAGGTGTGAAAAATTGTTTAAAAGTTAAAAATTCGAAAATCACATAGAGACATTATCAGTTTATTTATCTTGATTAATGCTATTTGCGATTAGAATTGCTTCAAATGGTTTTCAATAAAGTTTGTGAAATCCTCAATTATTTCTGGTGGAAACTCAGAATTGTCACGAATAATAATTCCCTGACAAGACTCAAACCAGCCGACCTACCCTCTGAAAAGCTGGGCTGTACTCGCCAACTTAGCCACCTGGGCCATCCCGATAAGACATAAAATGAATACTTCTATAATAATAACTGTATGGCGGTTTCTGTTATAGCATTACAAAACTGAGTTCTTGAGAAAATGTGAAAAGAAATTGTTTTTCAGGTAACAAAATGAAAGCCACTGTGAAGAGAATGAGGCTTGTCCCAAAAGTTGGTCAAGAGTAGAGAGATTAGAAAACTAACTAGGTCAAGAAAGTCTGTGCACCACCAATTTATTTCTTTATTATTTATTTATTTAAATAGCTACTTTACTACAACAAACTTTTTTTCTGAGGCTGAAATATCTTCAATTTTGTAGTTTTAAAATTCTTTTGCAATTTTGAAAAACCGAGCAATACCCAAAAATGGGATTAGCACCATATTTCTTACCGTCCCTTATTACATAGATGGGGAAAATACAAAGAAAAAATTTGGAGCGTATTTTGAGACTTATTTTTTTTGGTAAACTTCAAACCCAAACTATGCCAATACTGCTTTTTTTTCTTCTTTTCTTGTTCTTCTTCTTCTTCTTTTCTTCTTTTTCTTCTTCTTTTTCTTCTTCTTTTTCTTCTTCTTTTTCTTCTTCTTCTTCTTCTTTTTCTTCTTCTTTTTCTTCTTCTTCTTCTTCTTTTTCTTCTTCTTTCTCTTCTTCTTCTTCTTTTTCTTCTTCTTCTTCTTCTTTTTCTTCTTCTTTTTCTTCTTCTTTTTCTTCTTCTTCTTCTTCTTCTTCTTCTTCTTCTTTTCTTCTTCTTCTTTTTCTTCTTCTTTTTCTTCTTCTTTTTCTTCTTCTTTTTCTTCTTCTTCTTCTTCTTTTTCTTCTTCTTCTTCTTTTTCTTCTTCTTCTTTTTCTTCTTCTTCTTCTTCTTCTTCTTCTTCTTCTTCTTCTTCTTCTTCTTCTTCTTCTTCTTCTTCTTCTTTTTCTTCTTCTTCTTCTTCTTCTTTTTCTTTTTCTTCAAAAAAAAAATTCAACATAACATTGTTTAAAGAGGTAATTTTGTACAACAGACTTGCCTGAGACAAAAACCTCAATCTACAATTTTGTACTTTTAAATTTGTTTTTTTGTAATTTAAAAATAAAAAAACTAGCAATATGAGCAATAATTGGTTTTTATGAGAATTTTTCCCCTCTGATTTCAAGCGCCAATTACACAAAAACTACTAACTTCTACAAAAAAATGTACATGACCTTTTTTTAAAAACCTAATTTTGTACAACAAACATTGCCTGAGCCAAAAAACCCCTATCATCAATTTTGTGGTTAACTCTTTTTTTTTTTTTTTTTTTTTTTTTCTTTTTTTTTTTCAATTTTTGAAAAATCACGTGTATCACCAGGGGAAAAGTCCTACACCATTCTCTTAAACATCTTTCGCACTATCAAACGACAATATTTAATCACATAAACGACCATATTTAATCATTTGGAGCAGTTTGTTTGAAAATTTTGAAATTATCTGAGGGAATTCATGTAAAATGCTCCCCAAAATTAAAATATTGGTTTGGAAATCCAGGGGTCACAACATCAGTCAGATCAATTCAGTAATATCAATTTTCGAGAAAATCAGCTGAATGGTTTAGTCGCTAGCGTTAACCACGTTTTGCCATCAATCGAATTTTCGGCATCAAGAACCAACAAAACATGAATTCTGGCTACACCACATGTTAGAGGATTCCCCCCCCTTAAGTTTAGCAACAGGATTTATTCACTTTTTCGTTACCAGAGCCTGACTATAATACTTTTCCTGGCGAAAATTTGTTGTTTTCCGCCGCACTATTACATAACATTCTTACAAAGAATTTATAAGGCAGAGTTTATAAGACAGTAGAAAAGATCCTACAGAGTGGCACAGACTTTCTCGTACTAGTTTTCTAATTTCTTTGGTCTGGGCTAGGCTTTTTGAAAGTTCTCGGTTTTTTGGTTTCCGAATGGTCGAACCAAAATATTACTTTAATAATATTAAGGGAAAGTGATATCTCATCCTTTATGGAAATTTTTGTTAACAAAATTTGGACCTGCTTTTAAGAAAATGTTATTTAAGTGTCAGTGTAATTGTGGAAATTTTGAAGCTCTTTTTCAGGGAAAAATTTTGAGTTTTTGAAAAACTTAATTGAAAGTCATTTAAAACACTTTCACTGACAAATGCAGTAATTTTTACAATTATCTGGAAATGTGAATATTAACAGTGTGAGATATATTTAAAAAATATTACATATTCTTAATTTTTTAAGAAAAAGAAAGGAATACATCAAAATTAATTTTTTTGTCACCTTCAGTTCTTTTAGTACTGTCCTTAGAAAATTTGGAGAAAATGGCATTTGAGCGTTTCAAATTACATTTTTGTAATGACCTTGTTCACATGACCTTAGTAAACAAATTTATTAAGGAGAGCAAATTTATTTATTATTATAGGTTGTACAAACAAATAATGTAAAATAACATTAACATTATTTTACAGAGGACAAGGTCTTACAGAGGTGTACGTGAACCTGCAGTTCATGGAATATATAGAATTTCTGGAATGACTATAAATTATTTTAATTTAATTTGAAGGAAATCTCTATTTTAAATTTTGTAGTTGTAGCAAGACTAAAAATTTCAACCTTTTGCAATTTTCGAAAATTCAGAGTTAACAGTGAAAATCAGACTTATGCCACCTTTTTAAGTGTATTTTACTTTATTCTTCCAAGAAATTTAAAGAAAAAATGTGGAGCCATTTTTGACAAAATTTTGAAAATGTCCGCATTCATGCAAAGTACCTAAAAAATTTTAGTTTTCTCAAAATCACAGACCTTCAAGTTGAGCCAGATCTACTGACAAATATCCGTTTTGGAAAAAATCCTACAAATAGTTTAGGTGTTACTGTTTACTGTCATACAGACAGATGAACGGATGCCGGATGTTTTGAAGGAAAACAACAACTATATTGGTATTCAGGGGCCCAAAAACGTATTTCCATTGAAATCTTGAACTCAATTGTTCGCAGCATTACAAAACGTTTTCTGTACTATGTATATTACTCCGTATGTATGTACAAATACAAGAAAGTAACTGGTGGTGCCACAGAATGGCATAGAGTTTCTCGTACTTGTTAGTTTCCTAATGACTTTGGTTTGGACTAGTTTCTTAGTCTTGCTCCATCAGCGCCCAATAGCTGGCAAATCTATCGCCGGCAAAGTACCCTTTTATTATTATTATTATTATTATTATTATTATTATTATTATTATTATTATTATTATTATTATTATTATTATTATTATTAAGGAGGAGGAAAATCCTTTATGGATACCAGTGAAGCTGGTGATGCCGGACTCCCAACTAGGTTACCGACTAAATACCTAACCTCCGTCTCTTAAACCGTATTCTCTCCCACGCGGAAACCGTCGTTAGACATTACTTCACGCAGGAGATTGGCTGGTAGTAGATGCTCTACTTCCTCTGTCTTAATTCTTTCTTCATAACTAACTATGAAGTTCTCTATGGTTTTCCATTTCTCCTACGAGCTCAGCATCATGTCGACTATGTTGTCTGGATTTATAACTTGTTGGAGGTTGGCATTACAAACCTCTCGTTCCGCGTCCCATGCTTTGCACTGGAATAGTGTGTGTTCCGCATCATCTATGTCTGCGCGACAGAGACTACATGTGGGCCTCTCTACGATCCTGAAATCGTAGAGGTATTTATTAAATGCCCCATGTCCCGTAAGAGCCTGGGACAGGTAATAACCCACCTCCCAACTTCGGCTAACCCATCTCTCGATGTTTGTAATCAACCGATGAGTCCATCTGCCTTTCACATCCCCATCCCATCTTCCTTGCCATTCTTCAAGGAGCAACTTCCTTGCTTCTGCTTTAACACTCTCAATTTGCTTGGGAGGGAGATGACTGTCTGTTTGTGCTTCCTTCAAGGCGAAGTACGTCCTCTTTCTTTCCATGGCTATTAAGTCGATAGGTGGTGTACTGGCCAATACCAGCACTGTGCGGTAGGCACACGCCACCCTCAAGGCCATTCGTCTTTGTACTTGGGCGTACTTGTGTCTGATAGACAGCTTCTCCAGCGAATCCGCCCAGACTGAAGCAGCGTACAACAACTGTGAGAGAACTACGCCAGATATCATTCTTCTCTTGGCTTCTCAAGATCCACCGACGTTCGGTAGCATTCTTGCGATGTTAGCTCCTGTCCTCGCCGCCTTTTCTGCCATCACATTTATGCTGAGTCTATGGTCTATTTCGACTCCTAAATGTCTTATCTAGCGCTTCCAGCTGATTCTCTCCCCTCCCAATCGGAGATCTGGGTAGTGAAATGCCGTCCGGTCGGTGATTAAGACAGCTTCGGTTTTTTGCACTGCCATCTGTAGCTGTCGTCTATCTAACCATTTTTTAACCCTAAACAGCGCTTCGTTCACTCTCAATTCGAGGAGTTCAATGTGAACGTTGTGGCTTATTATTAGCGTATCGTCAGCATAGCCTATGAGCTGGGTATCTTTCGGCAGGTCAATGCTTAGAATGTCATCATACAGGACATTCCATAAAAATGGCCCGAGTCTGGACCCTTGAGGAACACCGCACGTCACATTCTCTTCTATCCTGATACTGTCCACATAAGTTATCGTCCTTTCATGGAGGTAAAAAGCCTCTTCAAAAAGCCTTTTGAGATATTCCGGAATCATCTTGTTAACGAACATTTCTATAATGTCCTGTCTTCCATTTATTCATCAAAACACTCGTTAAAGTCATTTCTTCTGCGGATCCTTTTCCTGTCTCAGGTCCTAGTCTCTCCCTCGCCGTGCCATCTCGTTCCGCAGTCGTGCTTATCCCTGGAGTGGTTGGGGTACTTGGAGGCGATCTCCGCAGCTTCGACCTCCCAGAAAAGGGGTTAAAACCTGCTTTCTCTAGTCTTTCGCTTGTCGCAGTATAGTATTCCAGAGACGCCAAGCGGCCCACGTCTCTGAGATTGCAGTCGGTGGTTGACGACCTCCGGAGGCCTGCTTGCCCACCCCCGGCTGCCGGTACTGGAGCTCCGATCCCCTGCACCGTAACGGTTGATCCTGAGGGACCTTCCATCGTGGGTTTCTTTTCGGGGTCACCTTCCCCTAGCGTTTTAACGCTGCCGCCAGCGTCTGGATTTGGTCCACGGGTGGTATTTTATTTCCCACCTACCCTCCGGCGTGGCCGGTAAGAGCATTCTCCGATCCGCCACCTGGGGACGCGTCCGATAGGAGACCAGCTACTCCCACGGAATTATTATTATTATTATTATTATTATTATTATTATTATTATTATTATTATTATTATTATTATTATTATTATTATTATTTTTCAGTTTTCTAATCGTAGAATTGAAATATTACTTTAAGAATATTATAGAAGAGTAAAAATCTTCTACTATATGGAAATTTTCATTGCAAATTTGGAGCCGTTTTTAAGAAAATGTTTTTAAAACGTTACTGTAAAGACGAAATTTGAAGTTCTTTTACACAGAAAATTTTTGAGTTCACAAGATACTTTATTGGAAGTCTTTTGAAACACTTCCTCTCAGAAATGCAATAATGTATTCAAATTGCTGAAAATGTGCAGATTAATAAGTATTTCACACTAGTCTTTCAAGAAATTCGAAGAAAAAATTTGGAGCTATTTTTGAGAAAATTTTGAAAATGTCCCAGGGGCTTCAAGTAAAGAGCCCCCCAAATAAATAAATGTTTTTCAAAATTGCAGAGTTGAGGTGTTTCAGAATTTTGAGTGAGGCCTGATTGGCAGGGGTTTATTCAGTTTGGAAAAACTTGTATGCATAGTTTGGGCACTAGGATTATTTGCAGATGACAGATGGATGTTTTGAAAAAAATTACTTATTTGATATCTGAGACCCCCCAAATGTGTATTTCTGTTGAAATCTCGAAATTTAAGTTCCTCAGCATTACATAACTTCCTCTGTACTCCATATTTACATACCACATTATACATACCAATCCACAAGTTAAATCTTATATGTGAAGGTTTATTACTTACATACATACATTCTTATTTATAATTTATTTATGAACATTGCAATATGTATGTACATATCTTATTTTATTTAAATTCATTTTTATGAGGGAGTTGCTGTAAAGAATAAACTGCAAGCTGTAATGCAACAAGATCCCAGACACATTTTATCATGTATTTGCACGGCATTGTATCTGAATTACCACTCAACTGCAAATTGATTTATTATAATTATATTAAAAAATGTTTTATATTATAATTAATATAGGTTTTAGTTTAGTAGTGTTTTCATGATGATAGTTCGACAAAAGAAAAATAAATGCAATTCAATATTAAGTTGTATAGATGTATTTTTTCAATATTGACTTATTTTGTTTTTCATTTTTGTCCTTAAATCAAACCTGTTGATTTACTGGGCATTGAAATTGGGCTTCAAATAATAGGAGTTCTACTGTACTTTCAAAGAGAAAACAAGAATAAAATACTACTTACAAAGTTTGATATATTTATGAAATGATATACTTATGAAAATTGTGAACATCACTGGCTGAAAATTGCCACCTATCAAAACTACCTTTTTGACAAACATAAGTATTAACAAACGGCTTTATATTTATTACATGATATTTATTGCAAGATTGCATTTATGTAACCATATTATTTAAATATAGCCTACATTGTTGAAAAAGTAGATGTTAGCGTTAAAAGAAAATTGGGTCATTTCTAAAAATTTTCATGTCAGTTTATTGATATTTAGACATAATTTTATAATTCATTTGAAAATATTTTCTGTCATGAAAAACTGGCACATGTTTATCTCTAACAATTTTTCATCTGTTTCTTTCTCTTCTCTCTCTTTCTAATTCTCACTCACGTCATCACTCTCACTTTGTCCCTGTATCCCTTGCTTTCCCATGGTTTTCTTCTACAATTATGTATTTGTACATAATTGCATGCTTCAACTCTTGTTGAAATGATCAATTTTTGTATTGGTTTTAGCAATACTGAATGCTATTAAAACACGTCGTTTGGACACACTGTTTGAGTGTGAGGAAAAGGTAATGAGCAAAGCTGCATTAGACAGAAGTATAATGGAACTTTTAACTGATCCTGAGGCAGGAACCCCAGAAGACAAAATGAGACTTTTTATAATATATTACATTTGCACTCATTCAATGTCGGAGGTGAGTGACTGTAAATGAGATTGAAATTTTAATATGGTGCTTTCAGAAGAGGAAGATCATTGAATACATTAACAATAACAATTATGATTTTATAGGCTGATTGTGATCGCTATGCTGCAGCTTTACAGAATGCTGGTTGTGATCTTTCGCCCTTGACTTATATAAAGAGATGGAAGTGAGTGTTGGGTTACATTGCATTATAGTTTTAATTTGTTCTTATCTCATTAGAAAAGTTTTTTTGATTAACTATAGTGTAATTAATGGTATAAATAAATTTTCAAGTTCAGTACTGTAATTCTGTTTCGGAACTGTTTCACTAAATTTCTTGTTTTCTTTGACATGAAGTTAAAAATTGTTTTGTCCAAATGCAGAAGCTATCAAGTCAGCCAATTACTATTAGAAGAATTTAAGTTACTTAAAATACTTGAAATATCTTTTCAGTTGATAGACATTTTTATTTATCATTTTTTGTGATTGTTTTGTTTATGCAGAGCTTATGCCAAAATGGCAGCTACTCCAAATCAGTATGTTGGTGGGGGTACAAAAACCGTAAGCATGTTTTCAAAACTGGTTTCCCAAGGTTCATCTTTTGTTATGGAAGGTGTTAAAAATTTAGTTGTCAAGAAACACGTAAGTTTTTGATTTTTACTGTACATTTTTTTATATTGAAATAGAGTTGTGAAGTAAATAGAGAGAGCTTTTGCAGAATCTTCCTGTTACAAGGATTGTTGATGATTTAATGGAAATGAAAACTTCGCAAGAAACTGAAGATTATCGATATTTTGATCCCAAACAACTGAAAGCCACAGGTGATAGTTCACAAATTCCAAGAAACAGAACACCTTTCCAAGAAGCAATTGTTTTTATTGTTGGTGGTGGAAATTATATAGAGTACCAAAATTTAGTTGATTATACTAAGGTAATCTTTACATTATATTTTAAATGATGAAACTTTATTTTAAAAAATGTTTTTTCAATATTTTCTATAATGTTTCTTATGCAGGGTAAGGCTGGAGGTACATCTAGTAAACGAGTGATATATGGTGCTTCCACTCTCAACAATGCCAAGCAGTTCCTGAAGCAGGTTAGTGAAATTTACATTTTTCTAGGTGAATTAAAGCAGGTTTTTTTTCTCTTTTGTAAGTATTTGAATTTGCGAAATGAAGTTGTAGTTACTAATTAAATAAGTTGTCCTTTTTGCCGTGCAGATTGATTTCAGATGTGTGCCTAATAATAATTATAATTATTAATATTATTTAATAATTATTTTATTATTATTATTATTATTATTAATTTTTTATTCATCATGAATGCATTCATGAGGGTGGTTGTTATTTTTGCAAAGTTAAAATTTTACTGTTCTCACTACTTCCAAATACCAAAGAAATTACATCAATAACATAAATGACTTTTAACAGGAGAAAACTGTCACTAAAGCTGTCAAATTATATAAAAAATGCTGTAAAGGCTAGATTTTTAATATTGTTTTATGATTCTTATTGCATTCAGTTGATACGGTGCTTAAAATTGATTTTGTCAGTTTTGAGTTGGATGTGTCATTTTGAGTTAAAAGTATGGAGGTGTGCAGTTCTCACCAATCAATAGAGTTTTGAGACATCATAGTAGATTCTAATGTCAGAATTTTCCTTTAAATATTTGGCAGATGCCATTTATTTATTAAATCTCCAAAACATTGTTGACAATAATATTGTCATCTGTCAAAAGTCATCTTCAATTCCAGTTTCATTTTCAGTATCCCCCAAATAAATAAGAAATGCAAACAGCAAATGGAAGAAGTTTCTCCTAAAATTCTAAAAAATATAAAATACCAATTTAAAATACTTTATAAATTACCCTTTTTACGGAAACTCATCAAATATTTTAATTGTTTGGGAACTTTTTATAGTATTAATAGTTGCTCATTTTACTACAAGTGACTAAAAAATTGTGCAACTTGTAAGATAAGCAACTCTTAATGCTGTAAAACAAGCGGTTATTTTGATGCAAGTTATTTGATTATTCTCAAACCCAGTAGCTGAAGTGTGTAATTACATAAGCACAAAATGGTACTTTAGGCATAGGCACTGGGAATAAACAACCTTTTTTTTTTATCCAATTGCCTTTTTAATATTTTAACATTTTTTAACTGTATCCCCCTATATGATTAATAATTGACTTTGGCAATGCCCATTATTACATCAGATGTAATAAAGAGAAGGACATTTTACTGTATTGTTATAATAATGAGCCATTTAGTCTTCTCCACACACACATAAGTATACAGCATATAAAGGCAATTGGAAAAGATAAAGAAATTTTTTAGATGAAAGGGGACACAATTTATACAATGCCAATATGATGACCACCCTAGTAGAATAATTTTCCATTTCTTGTAATGCATACTTAATAGATATATTTCGGCTTAATATTCATGCTTAATAGATATATGAACTCGTAGTGTACTTGTGTCATGACTAGTGCTGTGATTTATATGCAATAAAAACAGCGAAATGTGCACATATATATGTAAATATATTTGGCAATATACGCAATTAGAAAAGGAAAATATGCAAAATAGTGTAATGTAATGTGTAAGTGTAAAAATAAATAAAAGGTGTACTGTGGAAAATATGTTTACTGCAAAAAAAGATACAGAAATCTTATAAATTGTTACAAGCAACAAACATTAAGTCAAGGGATAATTTTGAAGAACAGTCATTTCTTAGAAAAATAATGGGAGATGCAGTTATCGGACATTTCACAAAATAAAAAAATATAGGTATTGCAACAAAAATATGACTTCCTCTCAATTCACAACAAATTCACAGGCCTGAATCTTTTAACACTACTCCGTGTTTGAGCCATTTGTGGGCAAGCATAGGTGCTCGGTGGATGCACGTTTCATTTCGACAGATACTGCCATTGACAGGTCTTTGCATGCTTCTCGATCGACTTTGTACGAGTCAGGCAAGAGGCAATGCTGATCTGTGGCTATGGCAACGTAAACAAATTGCTTCAGAGCAGCTATGATATACCATAACAAGGAGCGAGAGAACTGTTAGAGCCGCTTACACACTGATGGAATTGTAACTTTTGGGCTTCTATTCGCAGATGAAGAGTGAAAATGCAACAAAAATATGCAAATGTAGCCCCAATATTCAATTACGGTGATATATGCAAAAGTATGCAAAATAAAAATAGCTTTCATTGATTCTAAATGCCTCAAAACGTCTACAATTTGGTGAAAGGGGATGTTTTAGTTAACAGAAAAAATATTTAAATGCATATAAATCACAGCTCTAGTTATGAGGTAAAACTCACAACACATTCTAACTCAATTTTCTTTTGTAATTTCAGCTCTCTCTTCTGGGACAGGAGATTCAATAAAATTACTAGTTAATTATGTATAGTATTGATTGTGTACACATGAATTTTGTACAAACAGTATATATTATTCCCATTTAACAAATATGTTACATATTCCTTACACTTATCAAATGCTTGGCTACTGGAAACCACTCTTAACATCGGATCACCACTGACAGAATAAGTTGGTTCAAGTCCAAAAAATTTCACTGTGCACAAAATAGCATGTTACTTTGTCAGTGAAATCCATAAAGCTGGATATTTAAATATATTAAAGATAGGCTAGAGGCTTATGTACCATTTAAAGGGGACCAGAAATGGTAAAGAACATGACAAAGTATTCTTAGTAATAAAAATGCAAAGAGGTTATGTTGTGTAACTAAAATTTTCTGTCTTGTGGTATCTTGTACAAACTCATTTT
The DNA here is from genome assembly GCA_038098605.1 of Gryllus longicercus. Classification (NCBI taxonomy): domain Eukaryota; kingdom Metazoa; phylum Arthropoda; class Insecta; order Orthoptera; family Gryllidae; genus Gryllus; species Gryllus longicercus. The sequence continues at coordinate 3,049,376 of JAZDUA010000047.1, read as the reverse complement.
TGTCAAATATTTATATTTTTTTATACATGTAAGCAGTAATGATCATATAAGTTTTTTTAATCAATATTCTGTATCATCTATTCTTATGAATATTTTCTCTGATTCAAATTAAAACATTATAAACCCTAAAGGTACTACGTTTATGCCTTCTTAGGATAATTTTTTGTTACTCCAAGTTGCTTATTTTGGACCTCAAATAGATTACATTGATACCTTTACTTAAGGAAATATTTCTGTTAGGGGATTTTTATGTTCGAGATTGGCCAGGATCATTTTATCATTTCTTTCATTGTTTCTTGTGGTTGTTGATTTTATTTATTGTGTTACAAATATAAATGCAATTATAAAAATTGTTTGTGAGAGAGGTATCATGTATATTTTCTTCTTTTGTTATTCCTTAAGTTTTCAGGACAATATATTCCCACATTGTAAATATGTTTTATTGCTGAAAAAATAAAATTATTTTGTAAATATATTAATGAAAGGATTAATTTCAAGTACATTTTTTACTTTTTCTCTGTTTCTGACACCAATATCTTGTAAAACCCAGGAGAAGACCACAAATGTAATAATGCTCAAGTAAAAATTAAAACTCACAATTACACTGTTTCCCAATAAAACTTACTATCCTCAATAACAGACAAGATAAATTTATTCAATTTGTTCACTTAATTCATCATGATTTTTCTGAAATTTTTTAGTGTGTTTGTATTTCTTTTCTTTTCTTTTTTATGTATTATCTCAGTGGAACCCTATTTTTATGAATGCATATTACAGCCACATTCATATCTCTTTCTCACTCTCACACATGTCTTTCTCTCTATAGGTAGAGAGAGAGACAGTTGATTGTGGGTATATGTATATGTATATATGTTATATCACACACACTATTGTGCCAACTCCTTTTTGCAAAAGTGGCATAGGAGATAGCGTCAATAGGAGATAGCAGTTTAGGCCTTAATTGCCTCAATTCTGATGATCTAAAGGCATGCAGGGCCAAGATGACGCACGGAACACAGGATGGCATGATTTGCATATCTGACAATTCACAAATTTGCATTTCTCTTTGTTTGCTTGGGAAAAAGGTAGATTTTTTTTCTTGGGCAATACATAGAACTATTCTCAGAGCTTCAACTCACTACAAGTACAACCTTTAGAATGTTAGAGAAGTAGAGAAATCATCAAGAAACTGATTTAGAGAAAATACGCATTTCTCAGCAATATGACAAAAACATTTGTTCATCTAATTATATGAGGTTAGATTTTTTCCAAGTGAAGCAACTCACTCTATGTTTGTACTCAGTAGCGTAACGAAATGACTGTGATCCCATCTGTAAAACTTACTAAACTTAGCTGTCTATGATAAATGTAGTAACATAAGAAATCAATGTTAGTTACAGAGTGTAGGCTTATTAATAAAAACAGAACTTACATTGAAAACTAGTGAAGCTGAATGGCACGTTTCAACAACAATCAAAGAAGAGTTTGGGTGTTGTGTTTATTGTTAACAATGGTAAAGTGCTGATAACCAATAATGGAAAATCTGTCATTATTATTTAATTTTATGAAATTAAGACTGTTATAAAACCTAAATGAATTGCTTACCTTTATTGATTTAGAAACAGGGTTACAAAAGCGATGGGCTTTGTGGGCCCAATGTGTTTGTGCAGAGTGAGTCACTTTAGGTGGAAGAAAAGTTTTCCTGTGAGTGCTGAAAAGTTCTCTGTACGTAGGATTGTCAATGACAGAAGAAGTTGTCAAAGTCTAAAAATTTCACTGTGCACTAAATAGGAAGTTACTTTTCTCAGTGGAATCCGTGACGCTGAATACTGATTTAAAAAATATTTAGTATATTCTGTCTTTTGCTGAACCCATGCAAAAACTGGTCTTTGCTAAGAATTGTTTTGAAAGTGAAAGACAGTGAAGTAGGACACAACTTCAAACTGTATATTACGGCATGTAGGCCCAAAACTGTCCAAGAGTAACCATTCTGACGTTGCAAAGCATTGCTCAGAGTAAATCAAATAGTCCCTTTAAATTTATTGTGAATGATTATTGCTGACTTTTTTCTTCAATTTAATTTTACGTAGATTACAGGTTTCTGCAATTTCTCAGACCACCCATGCAGTGAACTCAAGAGAGCACTAAACTTTTAAACTTAAGTTCCAAAAAATAATAGAATGTTCATAATAGAGCATACTGCTTAAAGAACCTAATTCGCTCCATCTGGTCCCCTCCATTTCATTTCCCCCCTGCCCCCCCTCAATTTGTGTCCCGTTAGAACTCAACTGTGACCACAATAACCTGGTTTTAAGGGCCTAGGACACCTATATCATATTGTTTCTGACCTATGTATAATAGGTTGCAATAATCTGTTTGTTACATAATAACCTGCCAACTTCATTTTTTGCATCGAAAATCTGTGGGATGCAAGGCTCAGTAGTAATTCCCTACTAGCAGTAGCAGTCTAGATGGTTTCTTGTAAATTCGCAAAAACTGTCATCTATGCCTAGCATATTGTATTTTATCTACATCTATGTGTATGTGAGGGCATTCACGTTCAGGTGTGCAAGTGTTGGTAGGTATAAATATATAGATATACATCATTATATGTAAGTGAAAGTAATATAAGAAATATTTGCCCCTCACAAAATTTCCTAAAAACTACTGACAGTTTAGCTAATTAAAATATTAACTTTCCCAAAATACTATCAATAATAATTAGATAGTCTATAATATGTCTATAATGTGTAAACTGATAGGAAATGTTTAATAAATATTGTTACAGATGATGATTTACCTTGATGTACATGAGTGGCAGAGCTAAAATATCTAGCTGAAAATATAAAGTTGAAATGAAATGTCATGTCATAAATTCATTTATTACAAAATAAAAACATGAAAAGAAATGCACTAACTGAAAAATACTACTAATTTCTATAATAAACTACATAAAGTGAAATCTCAATATAAAGTACATTAAAAATAATTTTATTCATACTGTATACTGCAAAGTACTTTACATTGAAAACACAGTTTTTGACTAATTTATTTTAAATAGTTTTCTCAATGAATGAAAATAATGGCAAGTACATACAGTATCACTCTACAATATTCTGATGGAAATTTGTTGTCTTTTTCTGAAAGTTGCTTTCCACAATCTGTTCTACCTCAAATAATTCTCAAAAACTGCTCCAATTTTTTTCTTTAAACATTTTGTACAAATAGAGCGAAATGTACTGAAATAACATGACAAAACTGCTATTTTGATTTTATCAAAATGTACACGTGTTTGTTTTTTTAATCGCTTATGTGGGTAATATTTACGTTACGGTTTTAGCTGTTATTGGTTATGTGGGCAACGGATTTCTTAACGAGTTTCAAAACTCAAATTTTTCTGTGAAAGTGAGCTTAAAATTGCGCATTTTCAGAAACGCTCAAACGATATTTTCTCAAAAACCGCCCCAAATGTTTCAGTGAAAATTTGTCTAGGACCATCTCACATTCTTAATGTCATATTTCAAATTTGCTTTTAAGAGTCCAATAAACTGAGAAAATAAGAAAAAAAAATATATTTTGGGCGCCGGGGTGGCAGTTGGGAAGAGGGTTGAGCAATACCGAAAAACTAACGCAGACTAAAGACTTTAGAAAACCAACTAATACGAGAATGTCAAGGCCGTTTTGTAGCACCACTAGTTATTTTCTCGCATATGTTCGTAAATACGGAGGCTTATCAGAATAGAAAATTAGTATTGTAAGGCTGCGGGGGAAAATGAGATTTTTCGACGGATAACATGACTCATATTGCCTGCTCCTCCCCTCTTCCATTCTCTCTCCGTCTCTCTCACTGTCCCTGCCCCTCTCTCTCCGTCTCTCGTTGTGTTACTGTTTCCCTCTCTCTCTATCTCAATCTGAGAGAGAGAGAAATAGATAGAGATACAGAAAGATAGAGATTGAGATAGAGGGAAACAGTAACACGAGAGACGGAGAGAGAGGGGCAGGGACAGTGATATATATATATATATATATATATATATATATATATATATATATATATATATATATATATATATATATGTCTACCTGTCTCTGTAGCTGTCTCTCCTGTGTTTCTTTCACAAACTCAGCGGCAGACATCAGGGTGCTGCGGATGACGTGGAGAGCCTCAACAGGGGCACATAGGTTAGCATTACAGTCAACGCGCGTCTACGTGCCTAGACATAAGCAATTCCCATCGTACCACATCTGTATTCGTCCCACAAGTGTAAATAATAAGTTGAGAAAGTTGTATCGCAATCGGATGAACGGTACGGCAGCGCATTAAGTACGAACCAACCAACCAACAAACAAGATTGCCTAATTGTGTGAACATGATCACCGAAACCGGGCTACTTGGACCCACGCTCACAGTGGGGTCAAGTAATAACCAAAAAACTTTCTTTATCTTTGCAATACGTTAATAGTTTTATGTCAACATTTAAAACTTCAACTATAGTGATTTTCGCTTGTTTTTACAGTAATCTGACCGTTAGAGTACACAAATATAAAAGATTTTCCGAAGTCGGAAATATGCGGATTATAAGGAACATAAGCTTGAGAAATATTTGTCAGCAATTATCGGGAATAATGTCACAAAGACAGGCTGAAGCTTCCTTTATCGTCAATCGATGTGTTAGTCGATAATAAGGAGACTGAAAGGGAACAAGATTTATCCATTCAGAAACCAGAGCATCCAAAAATGTTTACTGAAGGCGAAAAATTAGTCTTTGCAAGGCACCGTGACCAAATTAGTAATTTCAGATTTATTGTGGTCTTACTTATTTATGGATGGCAGAACTGTTACTGCTTTCGAAGATAATCTCCCAGGACGAGAATGGGTGAAATTATTTTTTAGGCATCCACTGATACCGATAAAAAATTGGATAATAAAAATTGTATTTCACCTATTGATGTTATCTTCGAGTTTGTAGTATATTTACATTCATGTTTGTATAATAAAACCTAGGAACACATGGACCCAGTGCATATCTGTGAGTTTATGTACGAAAACATCGCGTGGGTTCAAGTAGCCCACACAGCAGTGTAACTTGAACCGAATTTTCAAAAAAAATAGTTGTGTTAAATCGTGGTCGTTAAAGTATTGTAACGTTCCTCGTGGTGAATTAAAACCAACACAATATTATTTAAACAAAGAAGGTTTATTTCGTGAACAATTATACACTAAAATCTACTGACACTAAAAACTACTCGGTCTATTTACAGATATATTACACTTAATTATTTTTCTTTACACATGACTCCGTTCTCTTGATGATTTATTTACACAGTTCACTTCTTACACACTATTTACACTGTTCTCTTCTTCTACAGTATCAGTCAATCCGATGCACTGTCCACGGTCCACTGCACTTGACCCCAATTCCCTGCACAGACCACAATTCCCCTGCGCAGACACAATTCCTTGCGCAGACCACACTTCACTGCGCACACCAGGGTCCACTGCACTGCTGTTTACCGCGATGCCCACTTCACAGCTCAGCTTCCACTGCAGACTTCAAACTGCTGACTGATGTTTTCCCACTGCACCACTGCTTACCGCACTGCACCGATGCACCCTTCACAGCTCAGCTTCCACTGCAGACTTCAGACTGCTGACTGCTGTTCAACCACTGCACCACTCTTCGTAACAGTATGTAAATATTCGTAACAGTATGTAATGCTGTGGCAAAATCGATTTGGACATTTCGACGGAAATACACGTTTAGAGAGTCCCATTATACTGAAAAGGTGTTGTTTTTTCCAAAACGTCCGTCCGTCTGTGAAAAAAACCAGAACCTAAACAATTCGTAGGCTTTTTTCCACAATGAATAATTTCCGGTCGATCTGCCCCGAATCAAAGCTCCGCGACTTTGAAACACATTCTTTAAATTTATGGGGGTGCAATTTTACACAGACATTTTCAAAATTTTCTCAAAAATGGATCTAATTTTTTCTTCAAAATTATTTTAAGAATAGAATGAAATACGTACAAAGATAGCATAGGTCCGCTTTTCACTGTTTATTTCGAACACACAGTGAAAAATTGAAGTTTGAACTTTTTCCGTCGGCTTCCTACTATTACAATATCAAAGATATTTTTCTTCAAATGAAATTTGCTCTTCACAATCAGTTCTTTGGTTCATTTCATGTCAGTGTGTTTGAACTACAAGAGTGGTAACATTAAAACCCGATTTTCTAAAAAATGGTTCGTAATTCTTTGTAACGACATTATAACAACAAACGAAACCGAAATACGAAGTCAATTATGAATACGAAGACGAAGGACGAAAAAAGGCGGAAGTTGAAAAATGCAAATGAAAGACGATGGCGAAACACAAAGTCGAAAAACGAAGAAAGTCAAATACGAAAGACGAAGACGATGCTAAAAGACGGAAGACGAAGATGAATGACGATGCCGAGACACGAAGACGAGACGACATGAAGACGAAAGACGAAGATTAAAAACAATGCCTTCGAAAGGCGAGGGCAAAAGACGAGACGAAGATGAAAGTAAAAGACAAAGACGGAATATGAAGATGAAAACAATAAACGAAAGCAAAGAAAAAAAAACGAAGACGGAAGTGAAAAAAGAAAACTAGTGAAGCCGAAAGACAAAGAGCATGACAAAACGATAGATGAAAAAACAACAACAAAGCATTATAATGTATTCTACAGGTCGAAAGACGAAGAACGAAGACAAAAAACTAGAACAAAGACGAAAGGCGAGGACGAAAGACGAACACACACGCAGAACAAAAGCAAAGAAGAAGACGAGAACAAAGACGAAGCTGAAAGACGAAGACAATTTCGATAGAGGAAGAAGAAACGGAAGATATATGTCGAATACGAAAGTCGACGATGAATGAAGTCGAAGGTAGAGGACAAAAGTCATTGTCGAAAGGCGAAAACAAAGAGAAAAGCGAAGCGGAAAGACGACTGTGAAAGACTAAAGGCCGCTTCACAATAGCCTGTGAATGGGAACGAAAAGAAAGATTTTTTTATTTATTTACGTGAAAAAACAGTTAAAAGCGGGGTGTGACGTGCTATGAGGAGAAGTTAATTTGAAGTTACATTTGTGTCCAGAAGCAAAACAAGGGGCCATCTCAGCATGTGCTCAAGGAACAGGGAAACTGGACGAAAACCTGATCAAGATGGGGGTCAATGACCCAGAAGTACAATACTTGTTACAGATTCTTTAGAATTATACAATCCAAATGGTAAATAACACATTAAATGTCAATGTTAAAATTAATATTACTTTCCTTTTGGATGCTTAGCAGAGTCACTAATTGTACAGTAACAGTTGTGCAGCAGAAAAGATTTTACTTGGTACTTAAACTTTTGTATCGAATTTAATCGTTTAATGTCATCTGGCAAAGTGTTGTAAAATAATGTACATGTATTGTATGTGAATTTTTTATAGTGAGCTGTTGATACTGTCACCTTATGAATATGATTACTACGTCGAGTGTTGTAGTTATAGACATCAGCGTTTACTGAAAATATATTTCTGTCCTTAAGTAAGTAATTTTTGACAAAAAAACACTGATTCATATATGAAGAGAAAATGTAATGGTTAGATACCTAGTTTGATAAAGAGAGGCTTACAAGAATCACGTATTTCTCCCAGAATATTATGCCATATCTCAGGCGAGAATGGACATTCGCGAAATATACACAGCGAGCAGTGTGGAGGCTGACTGAATTTGAAAGATATCTGAAAGCGTAGCATAAAGAACTTAGTTTAGTGTTCAATTCATTTAAATGGACGTTCTATTTAAGGTTTGACTGAATTGAAACAGTAAATATGAGTTAGCGGGTGTATAATGGCGGGCGCACAAGTCTTTAACAACCAATCCAGAAATTCATCTGCATCGGCTGAAGATTTAATTTTTAGTATACCGATTATGTTGAGAATTTCATCAAAAGTTGCGGAAACGAACATCGAGTCTAAAACTTTTGGGGAATGGTCTGATATTGAATTTTGTGGCTGGAGACCCTTTGTGAGATCGGCAGCAATTCTCGAAAAATATTGGTTAAAGTTGTTATATTCCTGTCCTTAAGTAAGTAATGTTTGACAAAAAAACACTGATTCATATATGAAGAGAAAATGTAATGGTTAGATACCTAGTTTGATAAAGAGAGGCTTACAAGAATCACGTATGCCATATCTCAGGCGAGAATGGACATTCGCGAAATATACACAGCGAGCAGTGTGGAGGTTGCGAGCAGTGGTGCCACTGTTGCCGGATTGTTCACATTTCCATCGTTATCTTTTAAAACTAACATTCTCTACAAGGATTCTAGTTGATTTGGTCAATTTTTTTACTATATTCCACATTGCTTTTGTTTTATTATTTGAGTTCAAAATATCCTGATCATGTTTCATTATTTTAGCCTGCCTTGTGACTTTCCTTAACAATGATTTGTATTTTTTGAAGTAGAGGAGGAAATCTTGAAATACGTTATGTATCTTAGAAATGAAAGAAAGAAGTTGTTTATTTTTACATGATGTCCTAATCCCTTGTGTTATCCAAGAATTGCTATCCGTGAAATATTTAATTTTCTTTTTTGAGGAGGAAAGTAAGTCTTAAAATGAAATGAAAGAGTTGCAAAAAAAGAATCGTATTTATCGTTTGTATCAACAATATTGTAAACCGTGTTCCATGATTCTTGCAGCAAGTAATTGATGAATAATTTTATTTTACTTGTAGTACACAATTACTCATACGTGTATTTAATTTCTCAGTGTTCGCATTTCCTTTAGTGGTAAGAATTTGTACACCGTGATCACTGTATACTAAATCTTTTGTTTCAATTTCATATCGAGTAGTGGTTTTGTTAATTATTATTTGATCGATTGCCTTCTTTGAATTTAGGTATGTTAGCCATATAGGTACATTTATTGTAATATCTAAATTGAAGGAATGAATTAAGTTGAGAAACTGCTTTTTCTCGCAAGATTCGACCAGAAAATCAATGTTAAAATCTCTGCATACAACAATGGATTCAAAAAAGTCGAAAGATGGTCATCTTAGGCGGGCGTTCAAAACCTAACGGGAACGCTAAGCTTGACGGGATCGGGAACGGAAAGGATGGTCAAACATTCGGGAGTATTTGCACCCTAAAAGGTTAAAGCAATCGACAGCAGTATCGCTCCTATTAATATCGGGTGAAATAATGGTGAAATCAAGAAAGAGGTTTTACACGTTTGTGTCGAAACGAATAGGTCAGAATGAATGACATTTCGAATTGTGGCCAGAGTGTGCTTTAAACTAATATTCCTACCTGTTCTGTGCTATTCATCAAACTTCATTTAGGACTTTTGTAAATTTCTTTGTGTATATAACATTTGATAATAAATAAAATTAGTATTAAACGTTGTACCCAGATCTCAGATATATACAAATTAATACTAGTACTTCTGGGAACCCGTCATAATTTGACGGTGAGAACTAAGAAAAATGTAAAATACTGTTCCCAGACTAATGTTCACAAAGCAAGTTCTTAAATAGGAAGAAGAAAGAGCAAACTTTGCTTATTTTTGAATCTCTGTATTTATTCACTTTTATGAGCAGAATGATTATATATTATACCGCACAAAATCAATTGTTTGATAAATTGACACTTACATAATTGAATACATGTGTCCCATGACCAGGTGGCAATGCAATCAGCACCAAATAACACAGGGGCAGAGTATAATTATATTGACAGATATTATTTCTGTAGTTTTTTGAGGTGCCATCGTCTCATTTAATCAACTGTTTCATTTCTTCTGACATATTGCTAGAAGGCAAACTTATTTTTACTTTTAAGCAACACAGTAATCTGGTTTGCCGAATTTCTCTCACATATAAAGTATAAAGCAGAACAAAAGTGATGTTTCATACATTAAGGATCAACAGTAAAAGAAATTACTTCACTGTCACGACATCTGCGTGGACACTTCGGAACGCGGCATAACTTCTGCACAACTTCAGTAAAATCGAACAAACAAAACCCATTGTTCGAATGTTCTCAGTAAATATACCACGAAAACGAATACATACAATCATGGTCAGTGCGAAAATGCAATTATTACTCCTGAAACACAATCTTGACGAATTGTAAAATCGTGGCATCAAGCGGCGAAGACTTAATCTATCGATGTATCAGACACGGATCCACGGGGAGGGAAATGAGAGATCCCTCCTAAAATATTTCATAAACTTTTAATTTTAACTTGTCACGGGAATTTCGAGCAAAAATATTTTCGGAATATCATTAAGACGAATAAAATCGTATTGCAGCCTGAGCTGAGTGTAGTCTGCGACATTTTACAATATTTGTAATATGACATATTCGACATAACATTTGAATTTCCCCTCTCAAAATTCATCTCTGGATCCGCCCCTGGATGTACTCCTATCTATCGATAGTTAAAACTGCATTTGGAAGAAAACAATTGACTTCTGATAAGCGTACCATTAAAGAATAATTTACTTCTTTATTTTACACTGTATATGCTAGTGGATCAACACAAACTATATCTGATAACATATCTAGGGATCACATTCTTTCATTCAAAGGTAAAAGAAATAAAATTGGTTCAGTAGAAGTTCGAAACGAAGCTATGGCAGAATACCTTATTTTTAATTATAGAGATTCTCAAACAAATGAATTAGGGCATTTAAATACGAAATATATTTCATGTGAACAAAAGGTTTAAGAGCGTAATGAATGTGAGTAATACACATCTTTTTCTTCCCTAATTCATTTTGTTAACCAAGGAATTCGTTATTTCAGTAACATTTTAGAATTATATATTTTCTTCACACAAATAATGTGTGAAATTGATTAACGTAATCTACACCTTGACATAGTGATACTGACAAATTATTTCATTATTAAGATTAAGCTTTTAAATTGGTTGTCACAATATAATTCTACATACTTGTTTAGTCCCTTATTTTAAATTGTGGACAATTCAATTCAATGAAATTCATTGTGGTTGTCCAAATAAGGGACTAAACGAGTAGTAAATACAAATTACTTCACTGTCAGGTGACCAAATTTTGAAAACAAAAACGGGACATTATAGTTTGGTTTTCTGCACGATGATGACGGGACAAACACTATTTTGTCACAAATATTTAGGTTTGGAAATTAGGATTAAATAAATGAATAATATTAATACACATTAAGATTAGTAAATAACTTTCGTGATACAGAAGCATTCAATGCACACCAAACAAAGAATCATTTACAAAGGAACATTGAAAAAAACAACAAAAAAACGCGTTTGTTTCATTTGCACTTTCATTACGTAGTAGGTTGGTATTTCTCAATTAATATAGTCTCACATAAAGTCTCAGAAGTAGAAGGGTAGGTTTCACCATGGCATACAGCATATACAAGTTCAAATGACGTTGCATTTTCTCTTCGTAGAAACCACAACTGACTCGATACACTCTTGTTACATGGCACACGAACGCAAGATCTTGCCACACTTAATTCTTTGTGAATCAATGCGAAGCAAACGGATTGAGTAATGGTAAATTTAATATTGACGGCATTTTATGCCGACAGTTCATTGTCACGATTTCTTTTTTTCTAATTAATATTCTGTAGTTAAAGTATTCATTATTCATAACAGCACACCATTGTATATGATTTCATACACCGTGAGCACACACGAACACCACGGACAGATTACAAATCAAAGTGAACCGAGTGGCGTAGATGGAAATGTACTGCTTTTGGCAACTGCTTCTTGAAGTTCTCTTTTTAGGCCGCTACAGATACATAACACTATTTCTCGTCCTGTTGGCGTTTATTAGGAGCACAAGTTGTATCTCGCGTGGCCGTTCCCGCTCCCGGGCTTTGGTGGAGCGGTATTTTAACCTTGCGTCTTCTTCTTTCTCCTTAGAATTTCGTTTTCGTATTCGTCTCCGACTTTCGTCTTCGTCATTCGTGTCCCTCTTTGTCTTTCATCTACGTTATCGTTTTGCCTTTCCTACGTTATTCGTCTTCGTTTTTCGTCTTTGTCTTTCTTTGTCTTTCGCCTTCATCTTTCAAGTGGATTTTCGTCTTTCGTCAGCGACATTATTTTATATCCTTTACCGTTCGCCTCGTCCAGCGTCTTCTTTTTCGTCATTTTTTATTGTTACCGATTTTCGTCATCAATTTTTCTGCTTCGTCTTTGTTATTAGTCTTCCTCCTCGAACTTGTCATCGCCTTTCGTTTTCGTCTTTCGTTTTAATATTTCGTCTTCGTCTTTCGTCTTCACATGTCTTTCAAATCGTCTTCGTCTTTCGTCTTCGTCTTTCGTCTTCGTCTTTCGTCTTCGTCTTTCGTCTTCGTCTTTCGTCTTCGTCTTTCGTCTTCGACTTCCGTCTTCGTTTTCATCTTACTTCTTTTGTCTTCGTCTTTCGTCTTCGTCTTCTTCTTTCGTCTTTCGTCTTCGTCTTTCGTCTTCGCCTTTCGTCTTCGCCTTTCGTCTTCGCCTTTCGTCTTCGTCTTTCGTCTTCGTCCTTCGCCTTCGTCTTTCGTCTTCATCTTTCCTTTCTCCGTCCCATCTCCGCCTATCACCTTCTTTTTTGTATTTGTCTGTCTACTTTGTCTTTGGTTTAAGTCTTTGTCTTCGTTTTTTACTTTCTCCTTTGGTTTCCTCTTCCCCTCCATAACCCCTTGTCATCTTCGTGTTTCGTTTTTAATGTTCGATATCGTCCTTCGTCTTTTCTATTCTTTTTTTGTCGTCGTTGTCGTCTATCAATGTCATTTTCCATTATCGTCTTTCACATTCGTTTTCCACCTTTCGTCTTATTGGTCTTTTAGATTCGTCTTCTTCTTTGGGTTCCGTAGTACTCTTTTGTCTTTGTCATTCGTCTTGATTTTTTCGTCTTTGCCTTTCGTTTTCGTGTTCCTCCTTTGTCGTTACCTTTCGTCTTCGTCGTAGCCTTCGAATTGGTCTTGGTTTTTCAATTTCTAATTCGTCTTTTTTCTTCATCATACGACTTTGTCTTTGTTTTCATATTTCGTTTTCGTCTCTTGTATTCGAGTTACGACTTCGAATTTTGTCGTCTTCGTCTTCATTTTTGGTTTTTCATTTTTGTTTTCGTTGTTTTGTTTCCGTTTTTACGAATTCGATTTCATTTCTTCAAGTTGGTTTTTTCGATTTTTCATTTCGGTTTTTTGTTTGTTTTTTTTCGTTTTCGTTTTTCGCTTTCGTTCTTCGTTTTCTCGTTTTAGTTTTCACGTTTTCTTTTTTTTCTTTTTTCTTTTTTCGTTTTCTCGTTTCCGTATTTTTGTTTAGGTTTTATCGTTTCTATTTTTTCGTTTTTCGCTTTCGATTTTTCGTAACGTTTTTTTATTTTCTTTTTTTCGTTTTGGCTTTTAGTTTTCGTTGCGGCTCTTTCTGTTCCATTTTTGGATTTTCGTTTTCTCGTTTTTGTAATTTCCATTTCATTTTTCCTTTTCGTTTTTCGTTTTCGTATTATTGTTTTCCTTTTTTCGTTTTCGTATTTTCGTTTTCGTTTTTTTCGTTTTCGTTTATTCGTTATCGTTTTTTTTTGTTTCTTACTTTTCATTTCTTCCTTTTCGTTTTGTTTTTTTCGTTTTCGTCCTCGGTTTTGCTATTGCTTTGGGGTTCTTTGTTTTTCTTTGCTTTTTCGTTTTTTCGTTTTTCGCTTTCGTTTTTGTCTTTTCGTTTTCCTTTTTCGTTTTGATTTTTAGTTTTCGTTGTCGGCTCTTCGTTATTTATCTTTGTATTTTCGTTTTCTCGTTTCGATTTTTCTTATTCATTTTCGTGTTTTCGTTTTCACGTTTTCGTTTTCTCGTTTTCGTTTTCTCGTTTTCGTTTTCTCATTTTCGCTTTCTCATTTTCGTTTTCTCGTTTTCGTTTGCTCGTTTTCGTTTTCTCGTTTTCGTTTTCTCGTTTTCGTTTTCTCGTTTTCGTTTTCTCGCTTTCGTTTTTAGTTTTCGTTTTCTCGTTTTCGTTTTCTCGTTTTCGTTTTCTCGTTTTCGATTTCTCGTTTTCGTTTTCTCGTTTTCGTTTTCTCGTTTTCGATTTCTCGTTTTCGTTTTCTCGTTTTGGTTTTTTCGTTTTTGTTATCTCGTTTTCGTTTTCTCTTCTTTGTTTTTTCGTTTTCGTGTCTTCGTTTTCGTGTCTTCGTTTCGGTTTCGTTTCTTCCTTTTCACTTTTTACTTTCCGTTATTTTTTCGTTTTTAACTTTTCGTTTATTCTTTTTCGTTTTTAACTTTTCGTTTGTTCCTTTTTGTTTCGGTTTTTACGTTTTTGGTTTTTCATTGTTTTTTGGTTTTTTCATTTTGATTTTTAGTTTCGTTATCGACTCTTCGTTATTTCTCTATGAATTTTCGTTTTCTCGTATCGTTTTTCTTTTTCATTTTCGTATTTTCGTTTTCTAGTTCTCATTTTCTCGTTTTCGTTTTCGTTTTCTCGTTTTCGTTTACTCGTTTTCTTTTTCTCGTTTTCGTTTTATCCTTTTCGTTTTCTCGTTTTCGTTTTCTCGTTTTCGTTTTCTCGTTTTCGTTTTCGTTTTCTCGTTTTCGTTTTCGTTTTCTCGTTTTCGTTTTCTCGTTTTCGTTTTCTCGTTTTCGTTTTCTCGTTTTCGTTTTCTCGTTTTCGTTTTCTCGTTTTCGTTTTCTCGTTTTCGTTTTCTCGTTTTCGTTTTCTCGTTTTCGTTTTCGTTTTCTCGTTTTCGTTTTCTCGTTTTCGTTTTCTCGTTTTCGTTTTCTCATTTTCGTTTTCTCGTTTTCGTTTTCTCGTTTTCGTTTTCTCGTTTTCGTTTTCTCGTTTTCGTTTTCTCGTTTTCGTTTTCTCGTTTTCGTTTTTTCGTTTTCGTTTTCTCGTTTTCGTTTTCTCGTTTTCGTTTTCTCGTTTTCGTTTTCTCGTTTTCGTTTTCGTTTTCTCATCTTCGTTTTCTCGTTTTCGTTTTCTCGTTTTCGTTTTCTCGTTTTCGTTTTCTCATTTTCGTTTTCTCGTTTTCGTTTTCTCGTTTTCGTTTTCTCGTTTTCGTTTTCTCGTTTTCGTTTTCTCGTTTTCGTTTTCTCGTTTTCGTTTTCTCGTTTTCGTTTTTTCGTTTTCGTTTTCTCGTTTTCGTTTTCTCGATTTCGTTTTCGTTTTTTTCTCGTTTTCGTTTTCTCGTTTTCGTTTTCTCGTTTTCGTTTTCTCGTTTTCGTTTTCTCGTTTTCGTTTTCTCGTTTTCGTTTTCTCGTTTCTGTTTCTCGTTTTGGTTTTTTCGTTTTTGTTTTCTCGTTTTCGTTTTCTCTTCTTTGTTTTCTCGTTTTCGTGTCTTCGTTTTCGTTTTTTGTTTCGGTTTAGATTCTTCCTTTTCACTTTTTACTTTTCGTTTTTTTTCCTTTTAACTTTTCGTTTTTTCTTTTTCGTTTTTACTTTTCGTTTGTTCCTTTTGTTTCGGTTTTTACGTTTTTGGTTTTTCATTGTTTTTTCATTTTGGTTTTTAGTTTCGTTATCGACTCTTCTTTCCCTATGTATTTTCGATTTCTCGCTTTCGTTTTCTCGTTTTCGTTTTCTCGTTTTCGTTTTCTCGTTTTCGTTTTCTCGTTTTCGTTTTCTCCTTTTCATTTTCTCGTTTTCGTTTTTGTTTTCTCGTTTTCGTTTTCTTGTTTTCGTTTTTACGTTTTCGTTTTCTCGTCTTCGTTTACTCGTTTTCGATTTCTTGTCTTCGTTTTCTCGTTTTCGTTTTTTCGTTTCGTTTTCGCTTTTTTGTTTTCGTTTTCTCGTTTTTGTTTTTTCGTATTCGTTTTATCGTTCTTTCTTTTTCGTTTTTTCTCTTTTTCCTTTTCGTTTTTTCCTTTTTCGTTTTAACCTTTCCGTTTCTTCCTTTTCGTTTTGGTTTCTTCGTTAATTGTTTTCGTTTTTGTTTTTTCGATTTTAGTTTTTCGTTGTTTTATCGTTTTTGTTTTTTCGTTTTGGATTTTAGTTTTCGTTATCGGCTCTTCGTTATTTCTCTATGAATTTTCGTTTTTTCGTTTTGTTTTTTTTTTCATTTTCGTTTTCTTGTTTTCGTCTTCTCGTTTTCGTTTTCTCGTTTTCGTTTTCACATTTTCGTTTTCTCGTTTTCGTTTTCTCGTTTTCGTTTTCTCGTATTCGTTTTCTCTTTTTCGTTTTCTCGTTTTCGTTTTCTCGTTTTCGTTTTCTTGTTTTCGTTTCTACGTTTTCGTTTTGTCGTTTTCGTTTACTCGTTTTCGATTTATTGTCTTCGTTTTCTCGTTTTCGTTTTCTCGTTTCGTTTTCTCGTTTTGGTTTTTTCGTTTTTTTTTCTCGTTTTCGTTTTCTCTTCTTTGTTTTCTCGTTTTCGTTTCCGTGTTTTCGTTTTCGTTATTCCGTTTAGGTTTCGTTTCTTCGTTTTCGTTTTTTCCTATTTACTTTTTACTTTTCGTTTTTCTTATTCATTTATAACTTTTCGTTTCTTCCTTTTCGTTTTGGTTTTTACGATTTTGGTTTTTCATTGTTTTTCGTTTTGGTTTTTCACTTTGGTTTTTAGTTTCGTTATCGGCTCTTCGGTATTTCTCTATGTATTTTAGATTCCTCGTTTCGTTTTTTCTTTCATTTTCGTATTTTCGTTTTCTCGTTTTCGTTTTCTCATTTTCGTTTGCTCGTTTTCGTTTGCTCGTTTTCGTTTGCTCGTTTTCGTTTTCTCGTTTTCGTTTGCTCGTTTTCGTTTTCTCCTTTTCATTTTCTCGTATTCGTTTTCTCTTTTTCGTTTTCGTTTTCACGTTTTCGTTTGCTCGTTTTCGTTTTCTCGTA
Organism: Gryllus longicercus; assembly: GCA_038098605.1. Lineage (NCBI taxonomy): Eukaryota > Metazoa > Arthropoda > Insecta > Orthoptera > Gryllidae > Gryllus > Gryllus longicercus. The sequence continues at coordinate 3,032,563 of JAZDUA010000047.1, read as the reverse complement.
TTCGTTTTCTCGTATTCGTTTTCTCTTTTTCGTTTTCTCGTTTTCGTTTTTTCGTTTCGTTTTCGCTTTTTTGTTTCCGTTTTCTCGTTTTTGTTTTTTCGTATTCGTTTTATCGTTCTTTCTTTTTCGTTTTTTCTCTTTTTCCTTTTCGTTTTTTCCTTTTTCGTTTTAACCTTTCCGTTTCTTCCTTTTCGTTTTGGTTTCTTCGTTAATTGTTTTCGTTTTTGTTTTTTCGATTTTAGTTTTTCGTTGTTTTATCGTTTTTGTTTTTTCGTTTTGGATTTTAGTTTTCGTTATCGGCTCTTCGTTATTTCTCTATGAATTTTCGTTTTTTCGTTTTGTTTTTTCTTTTTCATTTTCGTTTTCTTGTTTTCGTCTTCTCGTTTTCGTTTTCTCGTTTTCGTTTTCACATTTTCGTTTTCTCGTTTTCGTTTTCTCGTTTTCGTTTTCTCGTATTCGTTTTCTCTTTTTCGTTTTCTCGTTTTCGTTTTCTCGTTTTCGTTTTCTTGTTTTCGTTTCTACGTTTTCGTTTTGTCGTTTTCGTTTACTCGTTTTCGATTTATTGTCTTCGTTTTCTCGTTTTCGTTTTCTCGTTTCGTTTTCTCGTTTTGGTTTTTTCGTTTTTTTTTCTCGTTTTCGTTTTCTCTTCTTTGTTTTCTCGTTTTCGTTTCCGTGTTTTCGTTTTCGTTATTCCGTTTAGGTTTCGTTTCTTCGTTTTCGTTTTTTCCTATTTACTTTTTACTTTTCGTTTTTCTTATTCATTTATAACTTTTCGTTTCTTCCTTTTCGTTTTGGTTTTTACGATTTTGGTTTTTCATTGTTTTTCGTTTTGGTTTTTCACTTTGGTTTTTAGTTTCGTTATCGGCTCTTCGGTATTTCTCTATGTATTTTAGATTCCTCGTTTCGTTTTTTCTTTCATTTTCGTATTTTCGTTTTCTCGTTTTCGTTTTCTCATTTTCGTTTGCTCGTTTTCGTTTGCTCGTTTTCGTTTGCTCGTTTTCGTTTTCTCGTTTTCGTTTGCTCGTTTTCGTTTTCTCCTTTTCATTTTCTCGTATTCGTTTTCTCTTTTTCGTTTTCGTTTTCACGTTTTCGTTTGCTCGTTTTCGTTTTCTCGTATTCGTTTTCTCGTATTCGTTTTCTCTTTTTCGTTTTCTCGTTTTCGTTTTTTCGTTTTCGTTTTCTCGTTTTCGTTTTCTCGTTTTCGTTTTCTCGTTTTCGTTTTCTCGTTTTCGTTTTCTCGTTCTTGTTTTCTCGTTTTCGTTTTCTCGTTTTCGTTTTCTCGTTTTCGTTTTCTCGTTTTCGTTTTCTCGTTTTCGTTTTCTCGTTCTTGTTTTCTCGTTTTCGTTTTCTCGTTTTCGTTTTCTCGTTTTCGTTTTCTCGTTTTCGTTTTCTCGTTCTTGTTTTCTCGTTTTCGTTTTCTCGTTTTCGTTTTTTCGTTTTCGTTTTCTCGTTTTCGTTTTCTCGTTTTCGTTTTCTCGTTTTCGTTTTCTCGTTCTTGTTTTCTCGTTTTCGTTTTCTCGTTTTCGTTTTCTCGTTTTCGTTTTCTCGTTTTCGTTTTCTCGTTTTCGTTTTCTCGTTTTCTTTTTCTCGTTTTCGTTTTTTCGTTTTCGTTTTCTCGTTTTCGTTTTCTCGTTTTCGTTTTCTCGTTTTCGTTTTCTCGTTTTCGTTTTCTCGTTTTCGTTTTCTCGTTTTCGTTTTCTTGTTTTCGTTTTTACGTTTTCGTTTTGTCGTCTTCGTTTACTCGTTTTCGACTTCTTGTCTTCGTTTTCTCGTTTTCATTTGCTCGTTTTAGTTTTCTCGTTTTTGTTTTCTCGTATTCGTTTTCTCTTTTTCTTTTTCTCGTATTCGTTTTTTCTTCTTTGTTTTCTCGTTTTCGTTTCCGTGTTTTCGTTTTCGTTTTTCCGTTTAGGTTTCGTTTCTTCGTTTTCGTTTTTTCCTTTTTACTTTATACTTTTCGTTTTTCTTATTCGTTTATAACTTTTCGTTTCTTCCTTTTCGTTTTGGTTTTTACGTTTTTGGATTTTCATTGTTTTTCGTTTTATTTTTCACTTTGGTTTCTAGTTTCGTTATCGGCTCTTCGGTATTTCTCTATGTATTTTAGATTCCTCGTTTCGTTTTTTCTTTCATTTTCGTATTTTCGTTTTCTCGTTTTCTCGTTTTCGTTTTCTCATTTTCGTTTGCTCAATTTCGTTTGCTCGTTTTCGTTTTCGCATTTTCGTTTGCTCGTTTTCGTTTGCTCGTTTTAGTTTTCTCGTTTTCATTTTCTCATATTCGTTTTCTCTTTTTCGTTTTCGTTTTCATGTTTTCGTTTGCTCGTTTTCGTTTTCTCGTATTCGTTTTCTCTTTTTCGTTTTCTCGTTTTCGTTTTCTCGTTTTCGTTTTATCGTTTTCGTTTTATCGTTTTCGTTTTCTCGTTTTCGTTTTCTCGTTTTCGTTTTCCCGTTTTCGTTTTCTCGTTTTCGTTTTCTCGTTTTCGTTTTCTCGTTTTCGTTTTCTCGTTTTCGTTTTCTCGTTTTCGTTTTCTCGTTTTTGTTTTCTCGTTTTCGTTTTCGTTTAAAGTTTTCGTTTTCTCGTTTTCGTTTTTTTCGTGTTTTCGTTTTCGTATTCGTTTTCTCTTTTTCGTTTTCTCGTTTTCGTTTTCTCGTTTTCGTTTTCTCGTTTTCGTTTTCTCGTTTTCGTTTTCTCGTTTTCGTTTGCTCGTTTTCGTTTTCTCGTTTTCGTTTGCTCGTTTTCGTTTTCTCGTTTTCGTTTTCTCGTTTTCGTTTTCTTGTTTTCGTTTTTACGTTTTCGTTTTGTCGTCTTCGTTTACTCGTTTTCGACTTCTTGTCTTCGTTTTCTCGTTTTCGTTTGCTCGTTTTAGTTTTCTCGTTTTCGTTTTCTCGTATTCATTTTCTCTTTTTCTTTTTCTCGTATTCGTTTTCTCTTTTTCGTTTTCTCGTTTAGGTTTTTTCGTTTTTGTTTTCTCGGTTTCGTTTTCTCTTCTTTGTTTTCTCGATTTCGTTTCCGTGTCTTCGTTTTCGTTTTTTCGTTTCGGTTTCGTTTCTTCGTTTTCGTTTTTTCCTTTTTACTTTTTACTTTTCGTTTTTTCTTATTCGTTTATAATTTTTCGTTTCTTCCTTTTCGTTTTGGTTTTTACGTTTTTGGTTTTCATTGTTTTTTCGTTTTTGTTTTTCATTTTGGTTTTAGTTTCGTTATCGGCTCTTCGGTATTTCTCTATGTATTTTCGATTCTTCGTTTCGTTTTTTTTCTTTCATTTTCGTATTTTCGTATTCTTGTTTTCGTCTTCTCGTTTTCGTTTTCTCGTTTTCATTTTCGTTTTCTCATTTTCGTTTGCTGGTTTTCGTTTTCTCGTTTTCGTTTTCTCGTTTTCGTTTTCTCGTTCTTGTTTTCTCGTTTTCGTTTTCTCGTTTTCGTTTTCTCGTTTTCGTTTTCTCGTTTTTGTTTTCTCGTTTTCGTTTTCTCGTTTTCTTTTTCTCGTTTTGGTTTTTTCGTTTTCGTTTTCTCGTTTTCGTTTTCTCATTTTCGTTTTCTCGTTTTCGTTTTCTCGTTTTCGTTTTCTCGTTTTCGTTTTCTCGTTTTCCTTTTCTCGTTTTCGTTTTCTTGTTTTCGTTTTTACGTTTTCGTTTTGTCGTCTTCGTTTACTCGTTTTCGACTTCTTGTCTTCGTTTTCTCGTTTTCATTTGCTCGTTTTAGTTTTCTCGTTTTTGTTTTCTCGTATTCGTTTTCTCTTTTTCTTTTTCTCGTATTCGTTTTCTCTTCTTTGTTTTCTCGTTTTCGTTTCCGTGTTTTCGTTTTCGTTTTTCCGTTTAGGTTTCGTTTCTTCGTTTTCGTTTTTTCCTTTTTACTTTTTACTTTTCGTTTTTCTTATTCGTTTATAACTTTTCGTTTCTTCCTTTTCGTTTTGGTTTTTACGTTTTTGGATTTTCATTGTTTTTCGTTTTATTTTTCACTTTGGTTTCTAGTTTCGTTATCGGCTCTTCGGTATTTCTCTATGTATTTTAGATTCCTCGTTTCGTTTTTTCTTTCACTTTCGTATTTTCGTTTTCTTGTTTTCGTCTTCTCGTTTTCGTTTTCTCGTTTTCGTTTTCACATTTTCGTTTGCTCGTTTTCGTTTTCTCGTATTCGTTTTCTCGTTTTCGTTTTCTCGATTTCGTTTTCTCGTTTTCGTTTTGTCGTTTTCGTTTTGTCGTTTTCGTTTTGTCGTTTTCGTTTTCTCGTTTTCGTTTTCTCGTTTTCGTTTTCTCGTTTTCGTTTTCTCGTTTTTGTTTAAAGTTTTCGTTTTCTCGTTTTCGTTTTTTTCGTGTTTTCGTTTTCGTATTCGTTATCTCTTTTTCGTTTTCTCGTTTTCGTTTTCTCTTTTTCGTTTTCTCGTTTTCGTTTTTCCGTTTTCGTTTTCTCGTTTTCGTTTTCTCGTTTTCGTTTTCTCGTTTTCGTTTTCTCCTTTTCGTTTTCTCGTTTTCGTTTTCTCGTTTTCGTTTTCTCGTTTTCGTTTTCTCGTTTTCGTTTTCTCGTTTTCGTTTTCTCGATTTCGTTTTCTCGTTTTCGTTTTCTCGTTTTCGTTTTCTCGTTTTCGTTTTCTCGTTTTCGTTTTCTCGTTTTCGTTTTCTCGTTTTCGTTTTCTCGTTTTCGTTTTTTTCGTGTTTTCGTTTTCGTTTTCGTTTACTCTTTTTCGTTTTCTCGTTTTCGTTTTCTCGTTTTCATTTTCTCGTTTTCGTTTTCTCGTTTTCGTTTTCTCGCTTTCGTTTTCTCGCTTTCGTTTTCTCGTTTTCGTTTTCTCGTTTTCGCTTTCTCGTTTTCGTTTTCTCGTTTTCGTTTGCTCGTTTTCGTTTTCTCGTTTTCGTTTTCTCGTTTTCGTTTTCTCGTTTTCGTTTTCTCGTTTTCGTTTTCTCTTCTTCTTTTTCTCGTTTTCATTTTCTCGTTTTCGTTTTCTCGTTTTGGTTTCCTCGTTTTCGATTTCTCGTTTTCGTTTTCTCGTTTTGGTTTCTTGTTTTTGTTTTCTCGTTTTCGTTTTCTCTTCTTTGTTTTCTCGTTTTCATTTCCGTGTTTTCGTTTTCGTTTTTCCGTTTCGGTTTCGTTTCTTCGTTTTCGTTTTTTCCTTTTTACTTTTTACTTTTCGTTTTTTCTTATTCGTTTATAATTTTTCGTTTCTTCCTTTTCGTTTTGGTTTTTACGTTTTTGGTTTTTCATTGTTTTTCGTTTTAGTTTTTCACTTTGGTTTTTAGTTTCGTTATCGGCTCTTCGGTATTTCTCTATGTATTTTAGATTCCTCGTTTCGTTTTTTCTTTCATTTTCGTATTTTCGTTTTCTTGTTTTCGTCTTCTCGTTTTCGTGTTCTCGTTTTCGTTTTCTCATTTTCGTTTTCTCGTTTTCGTTTTCTCGTTTTCGTTTTCTCTTCTTCTTTTTCTCGTTTTCGTTTTCTCGTTTTCGTTTTCTCGTTTTGGTTTCCTCGTTTTCGATTTCTCGTTTTCGTTTTCTCGTTTTGGTTTTTTGTTTTTGTTTTCTCGTTTTCGTTTTCTCTTCTTTGTTTTCTCGTTTTCATTTCCGTGTTTTCGTTTTCGTTTTTCCGTTTCGGTTTCGTTTCTTCGTTTTCGTTTTTTCCTTTTTACTTTTTACTTTTCGTTTTTTCTTATTCGTTTATAATTTTTCGTTTCTTCCTTTTCGTTTTGGTTTTTACGTTTTTGGTTTTTCATTGTTTTTCGTTTTAGTTTTTCACTTTGGTTTTTAGTTTCGTTATCGGCTCTTCGGTATTTCTCTATGTATTTTAGATTCCTCGTTTCGTTTTTTCTTTCATTTTCGTATTTTCGTTTTCTTGTTTTCGTCTTCTCGTTTTCGTGTTCTCGTTTTCGTTTTCTCATTTTCGTTTGCTCGTTTTCGTTTGCTCGTTTTCGTTTTCTCGTTTTCGTTTTCTCGTATTCGTTTTCACGTTTTCGTTTGCTCGTTTTCGTTTTCTCGTATTCGTTTTCTCTTTTTCGTTTTCTCGTTTTCGTTTTCTCGTTTTCGTTTTCTCGTTTTCGTTTTCTCGTTTTCGTTTTCTCGTTTTCGTTTTCTCGTTTTCGTTTTCTCGTTTTCGTTTTCTCGTTTTCGTTTTCTCGTTTTCGTTTTCTCGTTTTCGTTTTCTCGTTTTCGTTTTTTTCGTGTTTTCGTTTTCGTTTTCGTTTACTCTTTTTCGTTTTCTCGTTTTCGTTTTCTCTTTTTCGTTTTCTCGTTTTCGTTTTCTCGTTTTCGTTTTCTCGTTTTCGTTTTCTCGTTTTCGTTTTCTCGTTTTCGTTTTCTCGTTTTCGTTTTCTCGTTTTCGTTTTCTCGTTTTCGTTTTCTCGTTTTCGTTTTCTCGTTTTCGTTTTTTTCGTGTTTTCGTTTTCGTTTTCGTTTACTCTTTTTCGTTTTCTCGTTTTCGTTTTCTCTTTTTCGTTTTCTCGTTTTCGTTTTCTCGTTTTCGTTTTCTCGTTTTCGTTTTCTCGTTTTCGTTTTCTCGTTTTCGTTTTCTCGTTTTCGTTTTCTCGTTTTCGTTTTCTCGTTTTCGTTTTCTCGTTTTCGTTTTCTCGTTTTCGTTTTCTCGTTTTCGTTTTCTCGTTTTCGTTTTCTCGTTTTCGTTTTCTCGTTTTCGTTTTCTCGTTTTCGTTTTCTCGTTTTCGTTTTCTCGTTTTCGTTTTCTCGTTTTCGTTTTCTCGTATTCGTTTTCTCGTTTTCGTTTTCTCGTATTCGTTTTCTCGTTTTCATTTTCTCGTTTTCGTTTTCTCGTTTTCGTTTTCTCGTTTTCGTTTTCTCGTTTTCGTTTCCTCGTTTTCGTTTTCTCGTTTTCGTTTTCTCGTTTTCGTTTTCTCGTTTTCGTTTTCTCGTTTTCGTTTTCTCGTTTTCGTTTTCTCGTTTTCGTTTTCTTGTTTTCGTTTTCTCGTTTTCGTTTTCTCGTATTCGTTTTCTCGTTTTCGTTTTCTCGATTTCGTTTTCTCGTTTTCGTTTTGTCGTTTTCGTTTTGTCGTTTTCGTTTTGTCGTTTTCGTTTTCTCGTTTTCGTTTTCTCGTTTTCGTTTTCTCGTTTTCGTTTTCTCGTTTTCGTTTTCTCGTTTTTGTTTAAAGTTTTCGTTTTCTCGTTTTCGTTTTTTTCGCGTTTTCGTTTTCGTATTCGTTATCTCTTTTTCGTTTTCTCGTTTTCGTTTTCTCTTTTTCGTTTTCTCGTTTTCGTTTTTCCGTTTTCGTTTTCTCGTTTTCGTTTTCTCGTTTTCGTTTTCTCGTTTTCGTTTTCTCGTTTTCGTTTTCTCGTTTTCGTTTTCTCGTTTTCGTTTTCTCGTTTTCGTTTTCTCGTTTTCGTTTTCTCGTTTTCGTTTTCTCGTTTTCGTTTTCTCGTTTTCGTTTTCTCGTTTTCGTTTTCTCGTTTTCGTTTTCTTGTTTTCGTTTTTACGTTTTCGTTTTGTCGTCTTCGTTTACTCGTTTTCGACTTCTTGTCTTCGTTTTCTCGTTTTCATTTGCTCGTTTTAGTTTTCTCGTTTTTGTTTTCTCGTATTCGTTTTCTCTTTTTCTTTTTCTCGTATTCGTTTTCTCTTCTTTGTTTTCTCGTTTTCGTTTCCGTGTTTTCGTTTTCGTTTTTCCGTTTAGGTTTCGTTTCTTCGTTTTCGTTTTTTCCTTTTTACTTTTTACTTTTCGTTTTTCTTATTCGTTTATAACTTTTCGTTTCTTCCTTTTCGTTTTGGTTTTTACGTTTTTGGATTTTCATTGTTTTTCGTTTTATTTTTCACTTTGGTTTCTAGTTTCGTTATCGGCTCTTCGGTATTTCTCTATGTATTTTAGATTCCTCGTTTCGTTTTTTCTTTCACTTTCGTATTTTCGTTTTCTTGTTTTCGTCTTCTCGTTTTCGTTTTCTCGTTTTCGTTTTCACATTTTCGTTTGCTCGTTTTCGTTTTCTCGTATTCGTTTTCTCGTTTTCGTTTTCTCGATTTCGTTTTCTCGTTTTCGTTTTGTCGTTTTCGTTTTGTCGTTTTCGTTTTGTCGTTTTCGTTTTCTCGTTTTCGTTTTCTCGTTTTCGTTTTCTCGTTTTCGTTTTCTCGTTTTTGTTTAAAGTTTTCGTTTTCTCGTTTTCGTTTTTTTCGTGTTTTCGTTTTCGTATTCGTTATCTCTTTTTCGTTTTCTCGTTTTCGTTTTCTCTTTTTCGTTTTCTCGTTTTCGTTTTTCCGTTTTCGTTTTCTCGTTTTCGTTTTCTCGTTTTCGTTTTCTCGTTTTCGTTTTCTCCTTTTCGTTTTCTCGTTTTCGTTTTCTCGTTTTCGTTTTCTCGTTTTCGTTTTCTCGTTTTCGTTTTCTCGTTTTCGTTTTCTCGATTTCGTTTTCTCGTTTTCGTTTTCTCGTTTTCGTTTTCTCGTTTTCGTTTTCTCGTTTTCGTTTTCTCGTTTTCGTTTTCTCGTTTTCGTTTTCTCGTTTTCGTTTTTTTCGTGTTTTCGTTTTCGTTTTCGTTTACTCTTTTTCGTTTTCTCGTTTTCGTTTTCTCGTTTTCATTTTCTCGTTTTCGTTTTCTCGTTTTCGTTTTCTCGCTTTCGTTTTCTCGCTTTCGTTTTCTCGTTTTCGTTTTCTCGTTTTCGCTTTCTCGTTTTCGTTTTCTCGTTTTCGTTTGCTCGTTTTCGTTTTCTCGTTTTCGTTTTCTCGTTTTCGTTTTCTCGTTTTCGTTTTCTCGTTTTCGTTTTCTCTTCTTCTTTTTCTCGTTTTCATTTTCTCGTTTTCGTTTTCTCGTTTTGGTTTCCTCGTTTTCGATTTCTCGTTTTCGTTTTCTCGTTTTGGTTTCTTGTTTTTGTTTTCTCGTTTTCGTTTTCTCTTCTTTGTTTTCTCGTTTTCATTTCCGTGTTTTCGTTTTCGTTTTTCCGTTTCGGTTTCGTTTCTTCGTTTTCGTTTTTTCCTTTTTACTTTTTACTTTTCGTTTTTTCTTATTCGTTTATAATTTTTCGTTTCTTCCTTTTCGTTTTGGTTTTTACGTTTTTGGTTTTTCATTGTTTTTCGTTTTAGTTTTTCACTTTGGTTTTTAGTTTCGTTATCGGCGCTTCGGTATTTCTCTATGTATTTTAGATTCCTCGTTTCGTTTTTTCTTTCATTTTCGTATTTTCGTTTTCTTGTTTTCGTCTTCTCGTTTTCGTGTTCTCGTTTTCGTTTTCACATTTTCGTTTTCTCGTTTTCGTTTTCTCGTTTTCGTTTTCTCTTCTTCTTTTTCTCGTTTTCGTTTTCTCGTTTTGGTTTTCTCGTTTTGGTTTCCTCGTTTTCGATTTCTCGTTTTCGTTTTCTCGTTTTGGTTTTTTGTTTTTGTTTTCTCGTTTTCGTTTTCTCTTCTTTGTTTTCTCGTTTTCATTTCCGTGTTTTCGTTTTCGTTTTTCCGTTTCGGTTTCGTTTCTTCGTTTTCGTTTTTTCCTTTTTACTTTTTACTTTTCGTTTTTTCTTATTCGTTTATAATTTTTCGTTTCTTCCTTTTCGTTTTGGTTTTTACGTTTTTGGTTTTTCATTGTTTTTCGTTTTAGTTTTTCACTTTGGTTTTTAGTTTCGTTATCGGCTCTTCGGTATTTCTCTATGTATTTTAGATTCCTCGTTTCGTTTTTTCTTTCATTTTCGTATTTTCGTTTTCTTGTTTTCGTCTTCTCGTTTTCGTGTTCTCGTTTTCGTTTTCTCATTTTCGTTTGCTCGTTTTCGTTTGCTCGTTTTCGTTTTCTCGTTTTCGTTTTCTCGTATTCGTTTTCACGTTTTCGTTTGCTCGTTTTCGTTTTCTCGTATTCGTTTTCTCTTTTTCGTTTTCTCGTTTTCGTTTTCTCGTTTTCGTTTTCTCGTTTTCGTTTTCTCGTTTTCGTTTTCTCGTTTTCGTTTTCTCGTTTTCGTTTTCTCGTTTTCGTTTTCTCGTTTTCGTTTTCTCGTTTTCGTTTTCTCGTTTTCGTTTTCTCGTTTTCGTTTTCTCGTTTTCGTTTTCTCGTTTTCGTTTTTTTCGTGTTTTCGTTTTCGTTTTCGTTTACTCTTTTTCGTTTTCTCGTTTTCGTTTTCTCTTTTTCGTTTTCTCGTTTTCGTTTTCTCGTTTTCGTTTTCTCGTTTTCGTTTTCTCGTTTTCGTTTTCTCGTTTTCGTTTTCTCGTTTTCGTTTTCTCGTTTTCGTTTTCTCGTTTTCGTTTTCTCGTTTTCGTTTTCTCGTTTTCGTTTTCTCGTTTTCGTTTTTTTCGTGTTTTCGTTTTCGTTTTCGTTTACTCTTTTTCGTTTTCTCGTTTTCGTTTTCTCTTTTTCGTTTTCTCGTTTTCGTTTTCTCGTTTTCGTTTTCTCGTTTTCGTTTTCTCGTTTTCGTTTTCTCGTTTTCGTTTTCTCGTTTTCGTTTTCTCGTTTTCGTTTTCTCGTTTTCGTTTTCTCGTTTTCGTTTTCTCGTTTTCGTTTTCTCGTTTTCGTTTTCTCGTTTTCGTTTTCTCGTTTTCGTTTTCTCGTTTTCGTTTTCTCGTTTTCGTTTTCTCGTTTTCGTTTTCTCGTTTTCGTTTTCTCGTTTTCGTTTTCTCGTATTCGTTTTCTCGTTTTCGTTTTCTTGTATTCGTTTTCTCGTTTTCATTTTCTCGTTTTCGTTTTCTCGTTTTCGTTTTCTCGTTTTCGTTTTCTCGTTTTCGTTTCCTCGTTTTCGTTTTCTCGTTTTCGTTTTCTCGTTTTCGTTTTCTCGTTTTCGTTTTCTCGTTTTCGTTTTCTCGTTTTCGTTTTCTCGTTTTCGTTTTCTTGTTTTCGTTTTCTCGTTTTCGTTTTCTCGTATTCGTTTTCTCGTTTTCGTTTTCTCGATTTCGTTTTCTCGTTTTCGTTTTGTCGTTTTCGTTTTGTCGTTTTCGTTTTGTCGTTTTCGTTTTCTCGTTTTCGTTTTCTCGTTTTCGTTTTCTCGTTTTCGTTTTCTCGTTTTCGTTTTCTCGTTTTTGTTTAAAGTTTTCGTTTTCTCGTTTTCGTTTTTTTCGCGTTTTCGTTTTCGTATTCGTTATCTCTTTTTCGTTTTCTCGTTTTCGTTTTCTCTTTTTCGTTTTCTCGTTTTCGTTTTTCCGTTTTCGTTTTCTCGTTTTCGTTTTCTCGTTTTCGTTTTCTCGTTTTCGTTTTCTCGTTTTCGTTTTCTCGTTTTCGTTTTCTCGTTTTCGTTTTCTCGTTTTCGTTTTCTCGTTTTCGTTTTCTCGTTTTCGTTTTCTCGTTTTCGTTTTCTCGTTTTCGTTTTCTCGTTTTCGTTTTCTCGTTTTCGTTTTCTCGTTTTCGTTTTCTCGTTTTCGTTTTCTCGTTTTCGTTTTCTCGTTTTCGTTTTCTCTTTTTCGTTTTCTCGCTTTCGTTTTCTCGCTTTCGTTTTCTCGTTTTCGTTTTCTCGTTTTCGCTTTCTCGTTTTCGTTTTCTCGTTTTCGTTTGCTCGTTTTCGTTTTCTCGTTTTTGTTTTCTCGTTTTCGTTTTCTCGTTTTCGTTTTCTCGTTTTCGTTTTCTCGTTTTCGTTTTCTCTTATTCTTTTTCTCGTTTTCGTTTTCTCGTTTTCGTTTTCTCGTTTTGGTTTCCTCGTTTTCGATTTCTCGTTTTCGTTTTCTCGTTTTGGTTTTTTGTTTTTGTTTTCTCGTTTTCGTTTTCTCTTCTTTGTTTTCTCGTTTTCATTTCCGTCTTTTCGTTTTCGTTTTTCCGTTTCGGTTTCGTTTCTTCGTTTTCGTTTTTTCCTTTTTACTTTTTACTTTTCGTTTTTTCTTATTCGTTTATAATTTTTCGTTTCTTCCTTTTCGTTTTGGTTTTTACGTTTTTGGTTTTTCATTGTTTTTCGTTTTAGTTTTTCACTTTGGTTTTTAGTTTCGTTATCGGCTCTTCGGTATTTCTCTATGTATTTTAGATTCCTCGTTTCGTTTTTTCTTTCATTTTCGTATTTTCGTTTTCTTGTTTTCGTCTTCTCGTTTTCGTGTTCTCGTTTTCGTTTTCTCATTTTCGTTTGCTCGTTTTCGTTTTCTCGTTTTCGTTTTCTCGTTTTCGTTTTCTCGTATTCGTTTTCACGTTTTCGTTTGCTCGTTTTCGTTTTCTCGTATTCGTTTTCTCTTTTTCGTTTTCTCGTTTTCGTTTTCTCGTTTTCGTTTTCTCGTTTTCGTTTTCTCGTTTTCGTTTTCTCGTTTTCGTTTTCTCGTTTTCGTTTTCTCGTTTTCGTTTTCTCGTTTTCGTTTTCTCGTTTTCGTTTTCTCGTTTTCGTTTTTTTCGTGTTTTCGTTTTCGTTTTCGTTTACTCTTTTTCGTTTTCTCGTTTTCGTTTTCTCTTTTTCGTTTTCTCGTTTTCGTTTTCTCGTTTTCGTTTTCTCGTTTTCGTTTTCTCGTTTTCGTTTTCTCGTTTTCGTTTTCTCGTTTTCGTTTTCTCGTTTTCGTTTTCTCGTTTTCGTTTTCTCGTTTTCGTTTTCTTGTTTTCGTTTTATCGTTTTCGTTTTCTCGTTTTCGTTTTTTCGTTTTCGTTTTCTCGTTTTCGTTTTCTCGTTTTCGTTTTCTCGTTTTCGTTTTCTCGTTTCCGTTTCTCGTTTTGGTTTTTTCGTTTTTGATTTCTCGTTTTCGTTTTTTTCGTGTTTTCGTTTTCGTTTTCGTTTACTCTTTTTCGTTTTCTCGTTTTCGTTTTCTCTTTTTCGTTTTCTCGTTTTCGTTTTCTCGTTTTCGTTTTCTCGTTTACGTTTTCTCGTTTTCGTTTTCTCGTTTTCGTTTTCTCGTTTTCGTTTTCTCGTTTTCGTTTTTTCGTTTTCGTTTTCTCGTTTTCGTTTTCTCGTTTTCGTTTTCTCGTTTTCGTTTTCTCGTTTTCGTTTTCTCGTTTTCGTTTTCTCGTTTTCGTTTTCTCGTTTTCGTTTTCTCGTTTTCGTTTTCTCGTTTTCGTTTTCTCGTTTTCGTTTTCTCGTTTTCGTTTTCTCTTCTTTGTTTTCTTGTTTTCGTTTCCTCGTTTTCGTTTTCTCGTTTTCGTTTTTTCGTTTTCGATTTCTCGTTTTCGTTTTCTCGTTTTGGTTTTTTCTTTTTGTTTTCTCGTTTTCGTTTTCTCTTCTTTGTTTTCTTATTTTCGTTTTCGTGTTTTCGTTTTCGTTTTTTCGTATCGGTTTCGTTTCTTCGTTTTCGTTCTTTCTTTTTTACTTTTCGTTTTTTCTTTTTCGTTTATAACTTGTCGTTTCTTCCTTTTCGTTTTGGTTTTTACGTCTTTGGTTTTTCATTTTTTTCGTTTTGGTTTTTTATTTTGGTCTTTAGTTTCGTTATCGGCTCTTCGTTATTTCTTTATGTATTTTCGATTTCTCGTTTCGTTTTTTTCTTTCATTTTCCTATTTTCGTGGAAACACAAACATTGGAAATCGAGAAATGAAGAAGATAGTAAAACCGAAATATATAAAAATTCGAAAAATATAAAATATCGAAATATATAAAAATTCGAAAAATATTTAAATTCGAAAAATATAAAAATTTGAAAAATATTAAAAATTGAAAAATATATAAAATTAAATTATATAAAAAATCGAAAATTTTAAAAATTCGAAAAATATAAAAATTCAAAAATATAAAAATTCGGAAAATATAAATATTCGAAAAATATAATATATCGAAATATATTTAAAAAAATTGAAAAATATAAAAATTCGAAAAATTAAAAATTCGAAAATGAAAGAACAAAGCACGAAAAACGAATTGCGATCGACGAACGACTAACGACGAGCGGTGAACGACGAAAGACAAACGACAGACACAAAAGGATTAAAACAAATCGCGTGAGACAAAGTCAAAAGACGACAGGCGAATGATAAAAGACGGCCAACTAAAAAACAGAAACAAAAACATTGTAAACCGAGAAATGTAAAAAGTCGTACAAACGAAAAATATAAAAGTTGCAAAATATAAAAATTCGAAAAATATAAAAAATCAAAAAATTAAAATATCGAAAAATATAAAAATTCAAAAAATATAAAAAATCAAAAAATATAAAAAATCGAAAAATATAAAAAATCACAAATTATAAAAATTCAAATTATATAAAATATCGAACATTATAAAAATTCGAAAAATATCAAATTCGAAAATGAAAAGACGAAGGACGAAGAACGAATTGCGAGCGACGAACGACGGACGAAGATCGAAGGACGACAAACGACGAGTGGTGAACGACGAAAGACAAACGACAGACACGAAAGGATTAAGACAAATAGCGTAAGACAAAGTCAAAAGACGACAGACGAATGACAAAAGATGGCCAACTAAAGAACAGAAACACAAACATTGTAAACCGAGAAATGTAAAAGTTCGTACAAACGAAAAATATAAAAGTTGCAAAATATAAAAATTCGAAAAATATAAAAAATCGAAAAATATAAAAAGTCAAAAATTATAAAATATCGAAAAATATAAAAGTTCGCAAAATATAAAAAATCGAAAAATATAAATACTTGAAAAATATAAAAAATCAAAAGTTATCAAATATCGAAAATAAAAATTCGAAAAATATAAAAAATCAAAAAATATAAAAAATCGAAAAATACAAAAAATCCAAAATTATAAAAATTCAAAAAATATAAAAATCGAAAATTATAAAAATTCGAAAAATAAGAAATTCGAAAATGGAAAGACGAAGGACGAAGAACGAATTGCGAGCGACAAACGACGGACGATGATCGAAGGACGACAAACGAGTGATTAAAGACAAAAGACAAACGACAAACACGTAAGAATTAAGACGAATAGCGAGAGACGAAAGGCAAAAGACGACAGACGAATGATAAAAGACGGCCAACTAAAAAACAGAAACACAAACATTGTAAACCGAGAAATGTAAAAGTTGGTACAAACGAAAAATATAAAATATAAAAAATAAAAAATCGCAAAATATAAAAATTCGAAAAATATAAAAAATAGAAAAATATAAAAAATCAAAAATTATAAAATATCGAAAAATATAAAAGTTCGCAAAATATAAAATATCGAAAAATATAAAAAATCGAAAAATATAAAAAGTCAAAATTTATGAAATATCGTAAAATATAAAAATTCGAAAAATGCTAAAATTAAAAATATAAAAAATCGAAAAATACATAAAAACGATATATAAATATTCGAAAAATTACATAAAAACGATATATGAATATATAAAAATTCAAAAAATATAAAAAATCGAAAATTATAAAAATTCGAAAAATAAGAAATTCCAAAATAAAAAGACGAAGTACGAAGAACGAATTGCCAGCTACGAACGACGGACGAAGATCGAAGGACGACAAACGAGTGATGAACGACAAAAGACAAACGACAAACACGTAAGAATTAAGACGAATAGCGAGAGACGAAAGGCAAAAGACGACAGACGAATGATGAAAGACGGCCTACTAAGGACTGGAAACACAACCATTGTAAATCGAGAAATGTAAAAGATAGTAAAACCGAAAAATATAAAAATTCGAAAAATATAAAGTATCGAAATATATAAAAATTCCAAAAATATAAAAGTTCGAAAAATATTAAAAATTGCAAAATATAAAAAATTAAATTATATAACAAATCCAAAATTATAAAAATTCAAAAAATATAAAAATTAAAAAATTCGAAAAATGTAAAAATTCGAAAAATATAAATTATCGAAATATATATAAATTGAAAAATACACAAATTCCAAAAATTAAAAATTCGAAAATGAAAACACAAAGCACGAAAAACGAATTGCGAGCGACGAACGACTAAAAGACAAACGACAGACACGAAAGGATTAAGACATATAACGTGAGACAAAGTCAAAAGACGACAGACGAATGATAAAAGACGGCCAACTAAAAAACAGAAACACAAACATTATAAACCGAGAAATGTAAAAGATCGCACAAACGAAAAATATAAAAGTTCGCAAAATATAAAAATTCGAAAAATATTAAAACTTTAAAAAATATAAAAAATCAAATTATATAAAAAATCGAATATTATAAAAATTCAAAAAATATAAAAAATCAAAAATATAGAAATTCGAAAAATATAAAAATTTGAAAACTATAAAAAATCGAAAAATATAAAAAATCGAAATATATAAGAAATCGAAAATTATAAAAATACAAAAAATATAAAAAAGTGAAAATTATAAAAATTCGAAAAATAAGAAATTCGAAAATAGAAAGACGAAGGACGAAGAACGAACAGCGAGCGACGAACGACGAAGTTCGAAGGACGACAAACGAGTGGTGAACAACGAAAGACAAACGACAAACACGTAAGGATTAAAACGAATAGCGAGAGACGAAAGGCAAAAGACGACACGAATGATAAAAGACGGCCTACTAAAGACTGGAAAC
Source organism: Gryllus longicercus (assembly GCA_038098605.1). Lineage (NCBI taxonomy): Eukaryota > Metazoa > Arthropoda > Insecta > Orthoptera > Gryllidae > Gryllus > Gryllus longicercus. Next base: position 3,016,316 of record JAZDUA010000047.1, on the reverse strand, counting down.
ACAAACATTGCAAATCGAGAAATGTAGAAGATAGTAAAACCGAAAAATACAATATTTCGAAACTTATAAAATATTGAAATATACAAAAATTCGAAAAATATAAAAATTCGAAAAATATAAAAATTCGAAAAATATTAAAAATTGAAAAAAAATAAAAAATCAAATTATATAAAAAATCAAAAATTATAAAAATTCGAAAAATATTAAAATTCAAAAATAAATGAACTTCGGAAAATAGAAATATTTGAAAAATATAAAATATCAAAATGTATAAAAAATTGAAAAATATAAAAATTCGAAAAATTAAAAATTCGAAAATGAAAGAACAAAGCACGAAAAACGAATTGCGAGCGACGAAGGACTAACGACGAGCGGTGAACGACGAAAGGCATACACGGACACAAAAGGATTAGGACAAATCGCGTGAGACAAAGTCAAAAGACGACAGACGAATCGCGTGCCAACTAAAAAACAGAAACACAAACATTGTAAACCGAGAAATGTAAAAGTTCGTACAAATGAAATATATAAAAGTTCGCAAAATATAAAAAATCGAAAAATATAAAAATAAAAAATTATAAAATATCGAAAATTATAAAAATTCAAAAAATATAAAAAATCGAAAAATTATAAAAATTCGAAAAATAAGAAATTCCAAAATAGAAAGACGAACGACGAAGAACAAATTGCGAGCGACGAACGACGGACGAAGATCGAAGGACGACAAACGAGAGATGAATGACAAAAGACAAACGACAAACACGTAAGAATTAAGACGAATAGCGAGTGACGAAAAGCAAAAGACGACAGACGAATGATAAAAGACGGACTACTAAGGACTGGAAACACAAACATTGTAAATCGAGAAATGTAAAAGTTAGGAAAACCGAAATATATAAAAATTCGAAAAATATAAAAATTCGAAAATTATAAAAATTCGAAAAATATTAAAAATTGAAAAAAAATCAATTAATATAAAAAATCAAAAATTATAAAAATTCGAAAAATATTAAAATTCAAAAATAAATGAACTTCGGAAAATATAAATATTTGAAAAATATAAAATATCAAAATATATAAAAAATTGAAAAATATAAAATATCAAAATATATAAAAAATGGAAAAATATAAAAATTCGAAAAATTAAAAATTGGGAAATGACAGGACAAAGCACGAAAAACGAATTGCGAGCGACGAAGGACTAACGACGAGCGGTGAACGACGAAAGGCAAACAGACGCAAAAGGATTAAGACAAATCGCGTGAGACAAAGTCAAAAGACGACAGACGAATGATAAAAGACGGCCAACTAAAAAACAGAAACACAAACATTGTAAACCGAGAAACGTAAAAGTTCGTACAAGCGAAAAATATAAAAGTTCGCAAAATATAAAAAATCGAAAAATATAAAAATAAAAAATTATAAAATATCGAAAAATATAAAAAATCGAAAAATATAAAAAATCAAAACATATAAAAATCGAAAAACACAAAAAATCGAAAATTATAAAAATTCAAAAAATATAAAAAATCGAAAATTATAAAAATTCGAAAAATAAGAAATTTCAAAATAGAAAGACGACGGACGAAGAACAAATTGCGAGCGACGAACGACGGACGAAGATCGAAGGATCTCAAACGAGAGATGAATGACAAAAGACAAACGACAAACACGTAAGAATTAAGACGAATAGCGAGCGACGAAAGGCAAAAGACGACAGACGAATGATAAAAGACGGCCTACTAAGGACTGGATACACAAACATTGTAAATCGAGAAATGTAAAAGTTAGGACAACCGAAATATATAAAAATTCGAAAAATATAAAAATTCGAAAATTATAAAAATTGAAAAATATAAGAAATCAAATTATATAAAAAATCGAAAATTATAGAAATTCAAAAAATATAAAAATTAAAAAATTAAAAAATTCGACAAATGTAAAAATTCGAAAAATATAAATTATCGAAATATATAAAAATTGAAAAATACACAAATTCGAAAAATTAAAAATTCGAAAATGAAAACACAAAGCACGAAAAACGAATTGCGAGCGTCGAACGACTAATTACGAGCGATGAAGGACAAAAGACAAACGACAGACACGAAAGGATTAAGACATATAGCGTGAGACAAAGTCAAAAGACGACAGACGAATGATAAAAGACGGCCAACTAAAAAACAAACACAAACATTGTAAACCGAGAAATGTAAAAGTTCGTACAAGCGAAAAATATAAAAGTTCGCAAAATATAAAAAATCGAAAAATATAAAAAGTCGAAATATATAAAAAATAAAAAATTATAAAATATCGAAAAATATAAAAATTCGAAAAATATAAAAATCAAAAAATATAAAAATCGAAAAATATAAATAATCGAAAAATAAGAAATTCGAAAATGGAAAAACGAAGGACTAAGAACGAATTGCGAGCGACGAACGACGGACGAAGATCGAAGGACGACAAACGACGAGTGGTGAACGACGAAAGACAAACGACAAAGACGAATAGCGACAGACGAAAGGCAAAAGACGACAGACGAATGATAAAAGAAGGCCTACCAAGGACTGGAAACACAAACATTGTAAATGGAGAAATGTAAAAGTTAGAAAAACCGAAAAATATAAAAATTCGAAAATATAAAATATCGAAATATATAAAAATTCGAAAAATATAAAAATTCGAAAAATATAAAAATTCGAAAAATATAAAAATTTGAAAAATATTAAAACTTTAAAAAGTATAAAAATTCAAATTATATAGAAAATCGAATATTATAAAAATTAAAAAATAAAAAAATTAAAAAATATAGAAATTCGAAAAATATAAAAATCAAAATATATAAAAAATCGAAAATTATAAAAATAAAAAAAATTAAAAAAGTGAATATTATAAAAATTCGAAAATAGAAAGACGAAGGACGAAGAACGAATAGCGAGCGACGAACGACGAAGTTCGAAGGACGACAAACGAGTGGTGTACAACGAAAGACAAACGACAAACAAGTAAGAATTAAAAAGAAAAGCGAGAGACGAAAGGCAAAAGACGACACGAACGATAAAAGACGGCCTACTAAAGACTGGAAACACAAACATTGTAAATCGAGAAATGTAGAAGATAGTAAAACCGAAAAATATAAAATTTCGAAACTTATAAAATATTGAAATATACAAAAATTCGAAAAATATAAAAATTCGAAAAATATAAAAATTCGAAAAATATTAAAAATTGAAAAAAATAAAAAATCAAATAATATAAAAAATCAAAAATTATAAATTCGAAAAATATTAAAATTCAAAAATAAATGAACTTCGGAAAATAGAAATATTTGAAAAATATAAAATATCAAAATGTATAAAAAATTGAAAAATATAAAAATTCGAAAAATTAAAAATTCGAAAATGAAAGGACAAAGCACGAAAAACGATTTGCGAGCGACGAAGGACTAACGACGAGCGGTGAACGACGAAAGGCAAACACAGACACAAAAGGATTAAGACAAATCGCGTGAGACAAAGTCAAAAGACGACAGACGAATGATAAAAGACGGCCAACTAAAAAACAGAAACACAAACACTGTAAATCGTGAAATGTAAAAGTTCGTACGAACGAAAAATATAAAAGTTCGCAAAATATAAAAATTCGAAAAATATAAAAAATCGAAAAATATAAAAATTCGAAAATTATAAAGATTCAAAAAATATAAAAACTCAAAAACTTATAAAAATTCGAAAAATAGGAAAATTTGAAAATGGAAAGACGAAGGACGAAGAACGAATAGCGAGCGACGAACGACGAAGTTCGAAGGACGACAAACGAGTGGTGTACAACGAAAGACAAACGACAAACAAGTAAGAATTAAAAAGAAAAGCGAGAGACGAAAGGCAAAAGACGACACGAACGATAAAAGACGGCCTACTAAAGACTGGAAACACAAACATTGTAAATCGAGTAATGTAGAAGATAGTAAAACCGAAAAATATAAAATTTCGAAACTTATAAAATATTGAAATATACAAAAATTCGAAAAATATAAAAATTCGAAAAATATAAAAATTCGAAAAATATTAAAAATTGAAAAAAATAAAAAATCAAATAATATAAAAAATCAAAAATTATAAATTCGAAAAATATTAAAATTCAAAAATAAATGAACTTCGGAAAATAGAAATATTTGAAAAATATAAAATATCAAAATGTATAAAAAATTGAAAAATATAAAAATTCGAAAAATTAAAAATTCGAAAATGAAAGGACAAAGCACGAAAAACGATTTGCGAGCGACGAAGGACTAACGACGAGCGGTGAACGACGAAAGGCAAACACAGACACAAAAGGATTAAGACAAATCGCGTGAGACAAAGTCAAAAGACGACAGACGAATGATAAAAGACGGCCAACTAAAAAACAGAAACACAAACACTGTAAATCGTGAAATGTAAAAGTTCGTACGAACGAAAAATATAAAAGTTCGCAAAATATAAAAATTCGAAAAATATAAAAAATCGAAAAATATAAAAATTCGAAAATTATAAAGATTCAAAAAATATAAAAACTCAAAAACTTATAAAAATTCGAAAAATAGGAAAATTTGAAAATGGAAAGACGAAGGACGAAGAACGAATTGCGAGCGACGAAGATCGAAGGACGACAAACGACGAGTGGTGAACGACGAATGACAAACGACAAACACGTAAGAATTAAGAAAAAAAGCTAGAGACGAAAGGCAAAAGACGACAAATGAATGATAAAAGACGGCCTACTAAGTTCTGGAAACACAAACATTGTAAATCGAGAAATGTAAAAGTTAGTAAAAACCGGAAAATATAAAAATTCGAAAAATATTAAAAATTTAAGAAATATAAAAAATCAAATTATATAAAAAATCGAAAATTATAAAAATTCAAAAAATATAAAAATTCAAAAATATAGAAATTCGAAAAATATAAAAATTCGAAAAATATAAAAATTTGAAGAATATAAAATTTCAAAAAATATTAAAAATTTAAAAAATATAAAAAATCAAATTATATAAAAAATCGAAAATTATAAAAATTCAAAAAATATAAAAATTAAAAAATTAAAAAATTCGAAAAATATAAAAATTCGAAAAATATAAATTATCGAAATATGTAAAAATTGAAAAATAAACAAAATCGAAAAATTAAAAATTCGAAAATGAAAACAAAGCCCGGAAAACGAATTGCGAGCGACGAACGACTAACGACGAGCGGTGAACGACGGAAGACAAACGACAGACACAAAAGGATTAAGACCAATCGCGTGAGACAAAGTCAAAAGACGACAGACGAATGACAAAAGACGGCCAACTAAAGAACAGAAACACGAACATTGTAAACCGAGAACTGTATAAGTTCGTACAAACGAAAAATATAAAAGTTGCGAAATATAAAAATTCGAAAAATAGAAAAAAACGGAAGATATAAAAAATCGAAAAATATAAAAAATTGAAATATATAAAAAATCAAAAATTATAAAAATACAAAAAATATAAAAAAAGCGACAAATATAAAATATCGAAAATTATAAAAATTCAAAAAATATAAAAAATCGAAAATTTTAAAAATTCGAAAAATAAGAAATTCGAAAATGGAAAAACGAAGGACGAAGAACGAATTGCAAGCGACAAACGACGGACGAAGTTCGAAGGACGACAAACGACGAGTGGTGAACGACGAAAGACAAACGACAAACACGTAAGAATTAAGACGAATAGCGAGAGACGAAAAGCAAAAGACGACAGACGAATGATAAAAGACGGCCTACTAAGGACTGGAAACACAAACATTGTGAATCGAGAAATGTAAAAGTTAGTAAAACCGAAAAATATAAAAATTCGAAAAATATAAAATATCGAAATATATAAAAATTCGAAAAATTTAAAAATTCGAAAAATATAAAAATTCGAAAAATATTAAAAATTGAAAAAAATAAAAAATCAAATTATATAAAAAATCGATAATTACAAAAATTCGAAAAATATAAAAATTCAAAAATATAAAAATTCGGAAAATATAAATATTCGAAAAATATAAAATAACGGAATATATAAAAAATTGAAAAATATAAAAATTCGAAAAATTAAAAATTCGAAAATGAAAGGACAAAGGACGAAAAACGAATTGCGAGCGACGAACGACTAACGACGAGCCGTGAACGACGGTAGACAAACGACAGACACGAGAGGATTAAGACAAATAGCGTGAGACAAAGTCAAAAGACAGACAAATGATAAAAGACGGCCAACTAGAGAACAGAAACACAAACATTGTAAACCGAGAAATGTAAAAGTTCGTACAAACGAAAAAGTTGCAAAATATAAAAATTCAAAAATATAAAAAATCGAAAATTATAAAAAATCGAAAATTATAAAATATCGAAAAATATAAAAATTCGAAAAATATAAAAATTCAAAAAATATAAAATATCGAAATATTAAAAAATCGAAAAATATAAAAATTCGAAAATAAAAATATTCGAAAATAAAAGGATAAAGCACGAAAAACAAATGGCGAGCGACGAACGACGGACGAAGATCGACGAACGACTATCGATGAGCGGTGAACGGCGAAAGACAAACGACAAATACGAACGAATTAAGGCAAATAGCGAGAGACAAATGTCAAAAGACGACAGACGAATGATGAAAGACGGACGAATGAAGTCCAGAAAAACAAACATTGTAAACCGAGAAATGTAATAGTTTTTAGAAACGAAAAATATAATATTCAAAAATATAAAAAAAAATTAAAAAATATAAAATATCGAAATTTACAAAAATCGAATAATATAATTATTCGAAAAATACAAAATTCAAAATGGAAAGACAAAGCACGAAAAACGAATGGCGAGCGGCGAACGACGGACGGAGATCGACGAACGACTAACGATGAGCGGTGAACGACGAAAGACAAACGACAAACACGAAAGAATTAAGACGAATAGCGAGAGACGAAAGGCAAAAGACGACAGAGGAAAGATGAAAGACGGCCCACTAAAGACCAGGAACACAAACATTTAAACCGAGAAATGTAAAAATTCTTACAAACAAAATATAAAAAAATTCGCAAAATATAAAAATTCAAATATATAAAAATTCGAAAAATATAAAAATTCGAATAATATAAAAAATCGAAAAATATAAAAAATGAAAAATAAAAAATTCGAAAAATAATATTTCGAAAAATAAAAATTCAAAAAATATAATAATTCGAGAAATAAAAAATATTAAAAATATAAAAATTCGGAAAAGGTAAAAAACAAAAAATATAAAAAATCGACATATATAAAAATAGAAAATATAAAAACTCGAAAAATAAAAATTCAAAAATGGAAAGACGAAGGACGAAAAACGAATGGTCAGCAACGAACGACAGACGAAGATTTAAGAACGACAAAATGACGTGCAATGAACGACGAAAGACAAACACGAAAGATTTAAGACGATTAGCGAGAGACGAAAGGGGAAAGACGACAGACGATTGATGAAAGACGGCCGACTAAAGACCAGAAAGACAAAAATTGTAAACCGAGAAATGTAAAAGTTCGTAGAAACGAAAAATATAAAAATTCGTAAAATTCTAAATATCGAAATATATAAAAAAATGAAAAATATGAAAATTCGAAAAATAAGAAATTCGAAAATAGAAAAACTAAGGACGAAAAACCAATGGCGAGCGACGAACGAAAGACGAAGATCAAAGAAGGACAAACGACGAGCGGTGAACGACGAAAGTCAAACGACAAACACGAAAGAATTAAGACGAATAGCGAGAGACGAATGGAGAAAGACGACAGACGAATGATGAAAGACGAACGACTATACACCAGAAACACAAACATTGTAAACCGAAAAATGTAATAATCGTAGAATTGAATAATATAAAAAAAACAAAAAATATATAAAACGAAAAATATAAAAAATTAGAAAAAATTATTATGCAAAAAAATAAAAATTGTAAATGGAAAGACGAACTTCCTATGGCGAGCGATGAGCTGCGAACGGTGGACAAAGATTGACGAAAGACGATCGACAGGCGTTGAACGACGAACGTCGAAAGACGAACGACAAACGACAAAGGCGAAAGAATTAAGACGAATGACGAGCGACGAAAGGCGTTTGACGACAGACAAACGATGAAAGACGAACTACAAATGACCAGTAACACAAAAAGTGTAATGCGAAAAATCTAATAATTCGAAAATAAAAATTTCGAAAAATAATAAAATTCAAAAAAATAAAAAAATAAAATATATGAAAATTCGAAAAATATATAAATTCGAATAATATAAAAATTAAAAAATATAATAATTTGAAAAATAATTAAGTACAAAAATATTCAAATTTCGAAAATATAAAAAATCGAAAAATTCGAAACTGGAAAGATGAACGACGAAAGACGAACGCCGTATGGCGAGCGACGAGCAGCGAACGACGGCCGATGATCGATGAACGACGAGCGACGATGGACAGGCGATGAACGATGAACGGCCAAAGACGAACGTCAAACGTCAAAAACGAAAGCGTTATGAAGAATAACGTGAGAGGAAAGGCGAAAGACGACAGACGAACGACAAAAGACCAGAAACACAAAAATTGTAAACCGAAAAATGTAAAAGTTCGTAGAAACAGAAAATATAAAAATTCGATTTATAATAAAATTCGTAAAATATAAAAATTCAAAAATATAAAAAATCGAAAAATATAAAAATTTGAAAAATATAAATATGCGGAAAATATAAAAATTCGAAAATGGAAGACGAACGACGTATGGTGAGCGACGAGATGCGAACGACGGTCGAAGATCGACTGGGGATGAACGAAGAACGGCGAAAGACGAACGACAAACGGCAAAGACAAAAGAATTAAGACGAAAGACGAGCTACGAAAGACGGCAGACGAACGATGAAAGACGAACGACTAATGACCAATAACACAAAAAGTAAAAATCGAAAAATCTAAAAATTCGAAGGAACAAAAAATATAAACATTCAAAAAATAAAAATTTTGAAAAATATTAAAACTCGAAAAATATAAAAATTCGAAAAATATAAAAAATCGAAATATATAAAAAATTGGAAAATATAAATTTCGAAAGAAAATAAATTCGAAAACTAAAAAGGAACTAATGAGGAACGGCGAACGATGATCGACAAAGAACAAACGATGAACGGCAAACGGCGAACGACGAGAGGCGAAGGGAGACATTCGAAAGGCGAAAGGGAAAAGACGAAAGACGAACGACGATCTACGAGCGGCAAGCATCGAACGGAGAAAACGAACGGCGAGCGACCAGCGACGTACGACGAACGACGAAAGACAAATGACGAAATACCAGGAACACAAGAAGTAAAAAGAGCAAAAAAATTTAAACTTAGAAAAAAACAGAAATAAAGAAAATGAAAATTATAAAAATTCGAAAATTATAAAAATTCAAAAAATATAAAAATTTGACAAATATAAACGAACGACAAACTACGAACGGCGAACACCAAACAACGAACGTAGAACGGTGGAAGGAGAAATGCGATCGACGATCAAAGAACGACAAACGTCGAACGACGAACTGCGAACGCCGAGCGGCAAAAGGCGAAAAGACAACGGCGTAAGCCAAAATACGAATGAGTGACCAGTGACGCGTGACGAGCATCAAGCGACGAGCGACGATTGACCATTGACGAGCGACGAACGTTCAACGACAAACGACGAGCGACGAAAAACCAGCGACGAAAAACGAGCGACGAATGACGAACGGCGATAGATTAGAAGCACAAAAAGTAAAAAAAATGAAAAATTTAAAAATTCGAAAATTTTTAAAACCAAAAATATAAAATTTCTAAAAATATAAAAATACGAAAAATAAAAAATCGAATAATATAAAATTTCGAAATATATAAATGAAAGATGAACGTCGAAAGACGAACGACAACCGATCAACGATGAACGGCAAAAGACAAACAACGAACGATGAACGAGAAACAACGAGCGACGAACGACGAAAGCTGAAACACAAATTTACAAACGAAAAAAATTTAAAAAAATGAAAATTCATGTAATATAAAAAATCAAAAATATAAAAATTTGAATAATATAAAATTTCGAACAATATAAAAATTCGAAAAAATGTATCGAACGACAAAAGGAGCACGACGAACGATGAGCGACGAGCGATGAACGATGAAAGACGAACGATGTAAGGCGAACGACGAACAACAAAAGAAGAAAGGCGAATGGCGAAAAACGAACGTCGAACCACAAGCCGCCAGCGACAAACAACGAGCATAAAAATATAGCGAAAGGCGACTAACGGTGATCTAAGAATGACAAATGACGAACTACAAACGACGAACGGTGAAAGGTGAACGGCGAAAGGCGAAAGAAGGCTAAATGCTGAAGACGAAACACGAACGACGAACCACAAACGACCAGCCACGAGCTACGAGCATCGAGTGACGAACAATGAACGACGAGTGACGAGCACCGAGCAACGAACTACGAACAACGAGCGAAAGACATAAGGGTAAGACCAAAAACCAAGACGGAAGACAAAGACGTAAAGGGCGACAAAAAAGGAAGACGAAAGATGATGACGGAAGACAAAGATGGAAGATGAAAGACTAAGACTAAAGACGAAGACGATATACGAAGAATGAGGAATACGAATGACATAAGTGAACGACCGAGACGAAAGGCGAAATCGTAAGATGTAAATGAAAACGAAAGACGAAGCCGAAAAAACGTAAACGGAAGACGAAGACGAAAGTCGAAGACGAAGACGAAAGACGAATGACGATGACGAAAGGCAAAGACGAAGACGAAAAGGAAGACGAAAGACGAAGACGAAGACGATGTCGAAGACGAAAGACGAAGACGGAAGACGAAGACAAAGACGAAGACGAAAGACGAAGACGAAGGCGAAAGACGAACACGAAGGACGAAACCAAAAGCCGAAGATGAAGACGAAGACGAAAAAGGCAATGACGGAAGACGAAGACGAAAGAGGAAGACAAAGATATAAATGAAAGGCTTAAACTAAAGACGAAGACGAAAGATGAAGACGAGAGACGAAGACGAAACGAAAGATGAAAACGAAATATGAAGACGAAAGACGAAGACGGATGACGAAGACGGAAAACGAAGACGAATGACGAAGACAAAAGACGAGGACCAAAGACGAAGGGGAAAATCAAAGAAAAATTCGACGACGAAATAAAACCGAAATACGAAGATGAAACTGAAAGACCAAGTCATTAGACGAACGATGTAGGCAAAGACATATGACGAATTCGAAAGATAGACAAAAGACGAAAAACAGTCGAATCACGAAGACGAAATACGAAGACAAGAAACTAGACTAAAATGAATAAATTAAACGAGAGACCAATACGAAAGACGAAGACCAAAGACAACAAAAGAGAGAGTCGAAAGGCGATAACGAACGACGAAGAAACACGATGAGAAAAGGCGAAGAAATGAAGACGAATGACGAAGTCGAATATGATGACAAAGACGAAGACGAAGACAAAGAACTAAAACGAGAATAAAGGATAAGAAGACAATGACTAAGACAATGGAATAAACCGATACACAAATGACGGGAGACAAAAAGAAAGAAGAAGACCAAGGTCAAGAGATGAAGGACGAAGGCGAATGACGAAGACGAAAGTAGACGATGAAATACAAAGGCGTAAGACTAAGACAAAGAGGAAAGATGAAGGGAGAAGAAGTCGTACGACGATGGCGAAGATGAATGCAAAGACTGAAGACGATGACGAAAGACAAATAACGAATGACGAGGACGTTTACGTAAGAAGAAGGCGGACGTCGAACGCCACAGGCGAAGAGGGCTGACGATGGCTGGAATGAATTTAAAGACGAATGACGAAAGTCGTCGACAAAAAATACGTGTCAAGGACAAGAACGAAGAGCGAAGATGATGGCGTGGGGAAAAGTCGCCGGTAAAAGACGGAGACAAAAGACGAAGATGGAAGACGAAGTCGAAAACGAAAGTGAAAAACGTTAACTAAAGCCGGAATAATGGAAGAATGGGGAGGAATGACGAAAGACGAATACGAGACACAAAGATGAATGACGAAGCCCAAAGACGAAAACGGCTGACGATAGTGGAAGGTAAAAAAACAGAATGAAACATGAAGGCGAAATTTGAAGACGAAAAACGAATATGAAAGACGAAGTCTACAGGGTAAGACGAATTTGATAGCTGAGTGCGAAGAATTAAAACGAAGATGAAAGGCGAAGGTGAAATGCGATGTCCAAACTCTAAAAATGAAAATGATGGCCGAAAACGAAAGACTAGGCGAGTATCGAAATTGCAGATAAATGACTAAAATGAAACAAACTTGAAAGTCAATGATTTAAGCCGAAAACAAAGTCAAATTACGAAGATGAACGCGAAGGTTAACGAAAGCGAAGGCGTAAGGTGAAGACGAAACACGAAGACGCTTGACGAAGACAAAGGACGAACTTGAAAGATCCAAGACGATGACGAAAGACCAGAACGATGACTACAATGAAGACGAGAGATGAACATGACAGGCGAAGACGAAAGACGACAGAAGTAGGCGAGAGACAAACTACGAGGACGAATAACGAAGCCGACACTTGACAAGAGGTGAATACGAAAGCCGGTGCCGAAAGACGAAGGAGAAAGTTGAGGACGAAATGTAAGGCGAAAGACGAAAAAATGAAGATGTAGGACGGTGACGAAAAAAATAGGCGAAAAAATGAAGCTAAAAACGAGGACGAAAATTAATACAAGACGAAAGTCGAAGATGAAGCCGAAAAACACACGAGGAAGACTTAAGACGAATACCAAACGGTATTCGAATAAGGTATAGAATGCCAAATTAGTTATCGGCCTCTTTCTCTTTTATTCTGCTTACTGTATGCTACATATAGCTACATAAGTTATCATTGGTAACATTAAACTAAATATCATTGCTGTTCGGCAGTAACGTCCGAGGAACCTTTGAGACTGTTTATACCCCTATTTAAACATAGTGGCACTTCAAGGAGCTTAACGGAGCGGTGTACACCGTCATCCAATCGTACGTTTCGCTACGACTAAAATTTTCGGTATTGGATGACAATCCTTCTAGATTGTGACCTCTAAGTGCCACAATGTTAAAATAGAAGTATAAAGTTTATTAACCGCTTGTCTGGAACCTGCGTCAGAGAGGGGCGATAAAATCACTCTACCAGACGTGTTTATTTTGACCAAAGACAAGATTGCAGTGCTCGCAGAGGTCAATGGCTTAGACGCCGGCAGATGACGCGCTTAGCGATCTCGCATCAGTTGTAGTGCGATTGTTGAAAAGGAGCAGGTGGTGAAATTGGAAACGCAACCTTATGTAAAGGGATATACTAGTATACGGTTGGTATTTTCTCTTCTCGCTAAAGGGATGAGTTAGAGTTGGTTTCCACAGATATTGCAAAGAGGCAGAGCCGTAATGCGATTAAATTTGATTTTGTAAATCGTTATATGAAACCAATTTTAACTTTCTCGCTTGCTCACTCTGCGTAGAGAAAGTATTGTAATGCTGCGGGAATGACGGCAAATTTTCCATAGAGAAAAATATTATTGCCGGACCCTGATAACGAAAAAGTACCTCCATCACTTTTTGAACAGTTGAAGTTATTGCGATGTTGTTTTCACGAAAGTGGATGAGGGAATGGGGTAATACATGAGTTAATTTATATTTTATCATTTGTATTTTTAGAGATATTGAGGTAACTTTGTTTTTTCAAATGGAATTTTACGTACTTTAACTTTTACTGATACGTCATTGCTTGTTATTGCCTTCGATATTTCGAAATTGATTGCAAAACTTCCATGGATCGAGAGGATCGTGACTACGAGGGAATTCTGTACCTTCGCCCACGGCTTTTCACGTCGCTCGCTCAATAGAACCCTTACAACGCCCTTGCTGCAATAAGAACTATTTTAGTTTGTCATGGGCGTAAAAAGACGAATCCAGTGATGTAGTATTTTCATATAAGTATTTTGTTAGCAATTTTGACATTTTTGCGATTTGTGTTTAACGCATTTTTGAATGTAGTACCAGTCCTCCACACAAGGTCACGCAGTGCTCTCCTGCTATCGCGCGCTCGAGAAAGAGAAGTATTTGAAGATACGTATTTCAAATCTTCAAAAAACTGTTGCAATTTTTTCCTAAACCCTGGTTCCATCCTTCTGCATTTTCAAATTTTTGTTTTCGTTTGAAGGATTTTTAACACCTTTTTCACGTCGTTACATTATGTACATTTGTATCCTTTTTGCATTTTTTAGAACAAGTGATGTGTTACTACGTTTCTCAGAAACTCAAAAAGTTTTCTATGAAAATGTGCTCGAAATTTCGCATTTCCAGGCTTAAACACCATTTTCTCGAAAACAGATCCAGATTTGTTCTTCAAATTTTGAATAGATTGAATAACATGAAATAAATTCACATAATTCTTTTTTGGATTTTTCAAAAATTACGCAAATGGATCTTTTTAAAATATCTTTTACGCTGCTAATATTATATTACCTGCGATTTTTATACATTGTATACATTGACAGCACCGCGTTGACTGAACGTCAGTTCTGCCAAGAACACTTCGCTTCCGCCTGCAAGGCCACTGATGATGCCTGGCACAGTTGCATGCGATACGTATGGACCAGTCTCCGTTGGACCACGGCCTACAAACACGGAAAATCTAATTATGTATAAACCGACCACGAAAGCCTACAGTTTAAGTTGTCCTGAAACTGTTAAGAAAAGGGCATATTTTTATAAGAAGTTTTTTGGTTCAGACTCACCACTAGTATCACCCCTCAAAGCATGTACATTCCCCCCTGGCTCATCCTATATACAGCAGTTCTAACAGACTAAGACCAAAAAATCATCGGTAAACCGTAATCTAGAAGCCTGGTCCTTGCTGTGTCAATAATTGTGCGATTGGCACGTTCTGTGATACCATTTCTTTGAGAGTAATAGGTCGTGAGCTTGCTCTTAATTCCCTTTCTTTTATAATAAGACGTCAAGACAGAGTTCACGAGGGGAATTTGTGGCATTGCCCTAGATTGGATACGAGGTTATCCAATCTAGGGCAATGTCACAAATTCCATTAGTCGGTAATCTTGACAGAAATATGTTATGGTCAAAAACGTCAAAAGTTTTCGAAAGATCTAAAAATATTCCATTAAGTGCTTCATTTTGGTCCATTGACGAAGCAATATATTTAAGAAAAGAAATCGAATCTTTCTCCGAATAAAACTTTGCTACTAGTGTATTCTTGGTGACCGGCTTGTCACCGTGCCTTCTAAACGTTTAATGTTAAACATCACGAAATTAAGAAAAAAAAGAAACAGTAATGTGTCTTAGTCTTTCTACTTTAATGCGTTTTGCACCCATATTACTCCCTCATCTACACTTATGAATTCTGATCATCTCAGTTCCCAAACTCCTTAATAATCTCTCTCTCCATGATTTTCTGACCTCCCAAATCCAATAACAAACCACCCAAACTGCAAATTAAAAGTATCCCCTTAACGTCCTCAAACCCCCCGCCGTCTATTTCAAAGGGCCGACTGAAAAAACAATACAAGGGCCATCAAAGCCGGGGGGAGGGGGAAGGGGGGTCGCGAGTAACATAAATCCTCTTACTCTGTGTTCTCACGACAAAAACCAATCATCTGTAAACAAAATTACGTTAAGTAAGGAGAACGATTAGAGAAACTTTGAAAAACACGTTGGTTCCTACATCGATTGTCATAACTGGAAGCCATTGAAATGTTGTTAGCATAACGCTTGAAAGGAATGTTGTTGCAATAAGTACACAAACAGATCACAAGTATAATCAATATTTCTTGCACGACGGTCGTCCTTAATTTATAGTACTCAATGCAAAACGTGGCATGCACTGTTCTATGAAGGGAGAAGTCGCCCAAGAAAAATACATAATTGTTTTAAGGAAACACTTTAATAATTATTCTCATTTGAGCAGCATAGATTTAGTAAAATCATGCCTTACATTTTTACTCCTTATCGTAAAAGATTTTGTCATGGAGAGATGGTTCATTCTGCAATTCTTGTGGTGCATATGAATCAGCTTCACTAATGAAACATACAGCGGTTATAAATTATATTGTAGTCAATACGCGATCACTCTCTGGACACAAAGTAGGCCTTACACGTTCTAAAATTCGTGTTTGAAATTTTTAAAGCGAACGGTAAATCATAACTATAAAAGCACTTAATTGAAAAAATGATAGTGGTTTGATTACTTCTATTTTTGCAGTTATATGCCGAACCGAAGGCATTATGAATATTACAATATATTCTAATACCTGATATAATTTAAATAGAGTTAAAAAAACAAAACAAGATATAAATGAGGATTGATAGAAACATGTCAGTTCAGTTTTGAAGTTGAATACGCCGCCTCTCGTATGTTTTGACTTCAAACACGCACTCCTAGTTCCGAGAGCGTCCACCAAGAGCGCAGAAACCATAGGGTCAGCTACATTGTACTACATACAATATGTAAACCAGCGAGCTCTAGTGTAGACTGGAGACAATACTCTATGCTCTGAAATTATAACGGTCCGTCACGATGGTGAACGTCTACTTTATCCTAGTTATCCCAGAACCAACTAGCAGGAATTAGCGTCTCATTTCAATACGTATTCTTTTATTTTCACTAAAATTTAATAAAAAGTTGGAAGTAACCAATATTTAATACTTTGAAATTGCAATTTACCTACCATACTTTTTCTTAGAGACTTTTTTTAACATTCATTGTGTTCTTGGTTTGCGTATTTTCAATAATTTTGTTAGATCAATTTATAGCAAATATTAGTCCCCGGAAACCTAAATAGTAATAACAATAACCAAATATCTCATCTAATAACATTCGCATCTAGTTTGGTTTCTTGGCGTTCTTTACAACCGAATGCTACCTTTATTTTTCCACACTTGTTTTATTAGTCTTTACCTAACTTTGCAAGAATACTCAGACAACCCTGAAGAAAAGCCTGTAAACATTTCGAATTTATTCGTACACCATTTTTTTTTATTATTGGTGTCGCTTACATGTCGTTAAATTCACTTTTGTTAGTATTGCTTAACAGAACACTAAGTTAAGGTGACGGCCACCAACTAGGGTAACGAAGAATTACTACTACAGGATTGAGATTACTTGCGCCTATTTTCTGCTGCGTGTCTGTAATATTGTACTGTACTTACCTTTTTCAAGTCCTCATAAGTACGATTTCCGGCAGATGAGGTTGTTGAATGTAGATTATCGTAGAAATGAAGTTCTCGCAAATGGAATTAGAGGGAGAACACACAAGATTAGGCAAGAAATGTGTTATCGGGCAGTTGTAAGTGAGATGTCGGAGATCAAAGTGGCAGCGCGAAAGCATTATGCATAACTCCAGGATCCTATATCTTCACTACTCCCGTAGTATGTAGGTACATAAATCATTTACGTGCTCATCATGTGCTCCAACTTATCATTAATTCTTTACGTATTCTTGATACTATCCTTGAAGGTAGCCACAAAAACCAGTTAAGTTATATCATTGACAATATATCGGACCCTGTAAAGGAATAAACTGTTTTGTTTCTGCAGTACGCATTTCGTTCGTTAAAAAAAAATTCTGACACATGATCACTCGTATATGTTGCACTAATTAATACCAAAGTAGCGCGTATCAAAGACTTGCATAGGAACATTCACTGCAAGTGATAGTTAATTTTTGTAGTAATGTATATTGGGAAAATTGTAACAAGTACGAAAATGCATTTTCAGCATATGAGAATTTGAATGTTTCTAACGCACGTAAGGCGAATCGAGCAATGATTCAGAAATATGTGCAATCGCACCAAACAATGTACATTTAAGGTTTGAATAAAATAAGAAAGTGATTGATTGTTTGGCGGGAAGGGGTCGGCGTTAGTGCGAAGAAAAAGCTTACAAAGCGCTCTGACATGTTACCAAGTAGCTGTCGCAACACATGCGATTAAAATGAACAAAACTACCAGGGGTGGTAAGATATGTTAGCTAACCACCCGCTACTGTGGGCAATAAGAATCCCTTTACTTTTCAGGGGTTTCAAATATTTTTGCCTTAAGTGGATATAGTGGAAAATTATAAGTCATTAAATATATATATATATATATATATATATATATATATATATATATATATATATATATATATATATATATATATACATATACGTAAGTTCTAATAATGAAAATAATTTTCAATCTAAATTCAGTTTATTGAACAATTAAATTAACTGATCACTCGTTATTTGACAATTTGATATAATAAACCATCGTGATAACGACTTTAAACAAGTTGATTTATCTAATACTATCCGTCTTGTTTGAATCTTGAACCCATAGATTTGATATATACTGTTCCCCGAGTTCATGTTTTCGCCTTTTTGTTGTGTTAATATTATTACTTCAATGATCCGCCAGACATGCGTTTATGAATAATTCACTATTGATTAATGATTATACTTTACGAAAACGAAAGCTCTGTACGTGGCCATTTTATAGTCTTTAAATTGTGTTACCATGATTGTTTTAATACAGACGTCGATATTGTCAATACCTCTTGATTTCTGCACTCATCTCGTACTCTTCCAAACAGTTTCAATTAACATGCAACTCAATTTACTGCAATGAACGTCACTCTCGATACTTGTAATAGCTCAAGGCCGGATTCGCGTGCAACTACAACTTTTCTTTGCGAACTGAAACTGGATGAAACTGAGATATTGTAATCAAACTAATGAAACGGGTGTTATTGCTTTATTTTCCACGAAATTGCACGTTTAGGCAATTGCACATTTTGAGATTTTATCAGACGAATCTACAAGACTCACAACTTTATTGCTTAAAATATGATTATGTTATCGTTTTAATTTACCTTTTTTAAGGGTTTCAATTAAGAAATGTTTTTATGACTTAAACCGGCACTGCATTCATTTGGTCTGATACACCCGAGTGCCGTTTAATATGTACGTATCAATTTTGCATTGTTGCTCTATGAACCGAGTGTCTAACCTTCTTGACACACAGTCTATTGCCCCGCGGCCCTTAGTTATGGCCATAGGAAACGGATTTATGATCCGATTGGATAGATAAGACCGGTATTGGAAAAAATCCGGGCTATAAGATATTGTTAAATTATAACGAGGCTTCAAATGGAAAATGTGTTTATTTACACCCTACATTTTAGTTCGTACAAGAAATTCCCTTTGACATAAAATATAGAACAAAGTTTTTCCTGTCTGAAACATGAGACGACAGAAGATACAATTTCACAGAAAATAATTTAGAAATGTGCAAACTGTAAATTCCAATGACTTATTAAGAACGTTCCATATATATATCTTACATTTTTTGGATTTTGAAGATGTTTGTACTCTTATGCTAATTTAATTTTGACTGAATTAAAAAAAAAGTTTAATCAAAATGTATACAATTATTATAAAAAACTAAAATCGTATTTCATTCCCCTTAAATTTCACATCCAAAGGGTAAAATAAGATAAGTGAGTTTTACCTGGAGTTTTGTGCAACATAACACCGTTTTACAAAGTCTTCATATTTTTTATTGCATATTTTTGAACGTTTTGCTGTTTTTACTGCAGGTTTGAGAGAGTTTGGACGAAAATCCTGTCTTTAGTAATGGCATTTAGCTGATTAGTTGCATCATTAGAGTCATGTCATTCATTTGTTCTATATTTTGAAGTGACATTACTTACCAAGTGCCGAAGCTTCTGATTCGTTGTTGCTTAGGTCACAGCAATGGCATTACTATAATCCTACAAACTAATTTTATTCGAAGAATAACGACTTTGAAAATGAGGGACTTATTCAATTATATTTGTTTTAGGTGAATGTGTACACTATATATACAATGGGTCGGATTAATGGTTATGATTTGGAAATTGAATAATATCCTCACTTTATTAAAATTTCATTCCACATAAATAATTGATAAACAAACAATTAAAATATGTTCTTTATTGTCAGTTACAATAAAACAAAAATAAAACAGTGAATTATCATTAGGGAATACAGAAAACAAACAAAATGTACAGAATAAACTTTCAATACATATTATCGTTGAGGGCTTTACAGCATTTTACAATACATTTTGACATTTCTTAGTTAAATAATAAATGTTATAACAATGTTTTTTCACTATGTTTGCATTACAATATTCCATTAAAGACTTCATTTTCGTTTATCGGCAAAACTACAGAGTGAATCAGGATTATTCTCCTACAAAATTAGAGAATTTACAGTAGATAGACAGTCTAGTATTTCCTTATGCCTCTTTATCCAAATAGATAGATACACATGCTATATAATCGTTTTTGACAAGATCATATTACTACCTTTTTCATTATTTATGACAAATCGGCACTAATCATTTTACAATGTGAAAAGCAGCTTAAATATATATTTTTGACAAATATATATAATGGCAAAGAAAATAATCACTAACTCATTTTTTAACGTTATATTAGATATTTCTCTTTATATATATATATATATATATATATATATTATATATATATATATATATATATATATATATATATATATATATATATATATAATGAATGAAAGCATAATCATACACAGAACTTGTCCATCAGTTACATTATTTCTCCTCTTTTTTGGTTTTAAATTTTGGAAACAAGTTAGTTTCTTACAAATTAACTTATTTTTAATAAATTCCCGATTAAATATCGAGAATACGAAGCTGAATGTGACCTAATCAGGAAATATGAAATTGAAAGGTAAACAATATTCCATTTTCAATAAAAGCAAGTACGATTAAATTAAAAAAATATTTAATGGTATCTGCTACTACCTTTACAAATGTACCTGCATCTAATAAGAAAATATATAACATGACAATTTAAAACCCCAAAATAATATAATTTAAAGGTACGTAAAGATTAATTTTCATAACAAAACAATTACTTCCCTGTCGCCAGCTGCTCGTTTACGGCTTGTTGTCATTCTATCAGACTTACGTATACAGTAGATTGGATTTCGAGCGAACTATTTAACGTTAATTCTTATGAATAAACGTTCCATATTCGCGCCGATCGTTATAATTTGCGCACGACAAATAAACTCACAAGAAAAAAAAATGCCTTACGCATATCTTCAACAAGTCTCGTCTACAACACCGCTTCCCCGCCAGCCTGGCGAACGCAACCCACCACACAACAACGTACAGCACGCAGCTTTATCAGTGTATTCTTGGGGAGGGGGACAGCAGAGAACAATTGCGAGCAAAAATTTTTTTTAAAAAAAGTCTGCTATTGTTAAAGATAAGGAAATGTAAGAGTGAAAACGGCAAATAATATTTTTATGAGCGTTTTATTAAGTTGTAGAGACTGAAAAGAATTTACACAAGCACAACGCTCTGGATCACGCACTGTGGAGCACTTCACAGTGCTCTGGAACATTTCAGAGTTTGGACTAGCCCCTAAGAAGCAGCCAAGCTCGACATGAGATTGCTCACATGAGATTGACCGGGAATCGAAGCCGGGTCTCCTTGGTGAAAGGCAAACGACTTCCGCTCTAAGCAACGAATTGGCGACTCAAAAAACTGTTTGGGTTTTTGTTAAATCTCTTTGGAGATGTTAAGCGATGTTACCGATAAATTGATTATGTAGACATTTTCAGAATCTTCTACTCACACGGAACGATCATTAAGAAACGACTGTAAATTCGTGGCTGAAGCCAACATTGGCATGGGAGTGCTGTACGAATACTCGAAAGCAGGCCAATATTTCCCAGAAGCAAAAAAGCAGAATCAGCATCACCATTGCAAGCTAATACTTTCCCAGGAACAAAAAGGGGAAAAAACTTGCCTCAAAAACCAGAAGCACGGAGGGACACATAAAAGGAGGGAAAACTCTAGCTGTTTGAAAGTAGATGCTAAAGGATGAGTCAGCGTCGCTTCTTCAGGAGCAGACATCTAGGTCTCCGCGCTTGACCGCCGAACCGAACGGATCGCTCTTAACGTTGTGAAAAGTGATAACCGTGTGACTGAAGAAAATCTGTGAAAACAGTGCCACTAGTAAGTGCTACGATGTATGTACAATGGGTATTGCCCGACAACGGGGCAGCTCATCAGTAATGCTCTAACAACAATAAACAGTGATTATTCCATCCCAAATTTAAACGTATCGATGCTGTACCAAGAAGTAACGGAAACTACCAGTGATGAAGTTACATCAATGGAATCTCAACCAAGCCAAACAACAATGAAGCTTCAACAAAATCAACAGACCTCAATGAGACTGCAAAACCTGGACACCCCACAAGGGAACCCTAGAGGCCAACATGTCACAGGGCAAAATTTAAAGCGTCCTTCTGATACCAATTCGGCTAATGAGACAAAACGGTTTAACCTAGAAGCAAAACAAGACAATAATAGACAGTTCAACCCAATATCGTTATTCGGTCATACAGAGATACAACTAGAGTGCGCGTGAACCTACTGCGCATGTTTCAATACGCGGTGACGGCAAGTCACGTGACTTTGGGACACCGGTAGCTTGTTTTGCGTTGTATTGTTATTGCCTTTGTAATGCCCTTGTTGTATACCTTTGCGTGCGGTTTGTTATTTCTGGTGCTATAGCGTATTTGGGGGCGTTGTGGAGATTTGCTTACTGCAAACGATCCACACGTGTTGGAGCTTTATTAAGAACTATGGTAAAGTATTGTTGTGTAGGCTCCAACGAAAAGTACGTGTAAGGAAGAGGAGTTGCGTTTCATAGGTAGGTTATTAATTTATTTCAATATTTTATTATACCCATTTAGTTGTGCGAAAATTATAAATATCTGGATGCTGATTCATGCATTTTCGGATATATCGTGGATGATTTTAGAGGATCTGTTTTGCATTTTAGTTTTCCTAAAGATGAAGCTAGAAAGAAAGTGTGGAGGCAACAATTTAGGACAGAGAATTTTACTCCTCCAAAATTTTCAAAAATTTTGTTCAAAACATTTTGAAGAAAACCGTTTTGATAGAGAAAAGTTTGGAGGTGTTACGAGTTCGCGCTACGAGTCCGCGAGTTCCTGGTCAAACATCGGATGCCAACGCTTCCCCATCCTCCCTACAGTCCTGACCTCGCCCCAGCAGACTTCTTTTTGTTCCCTCGGGTTAAGGCGGCCCTGAAAGGAACCCGTTTTTCGTCCATAGAAGAGATCCAATCAGTCGTGACGAAGACCTTGCGAGACGTCCCCGAAAACGCCTTCCAGGGCGCCTACCGTTCATGGCAGAGTCGCTGGAAAAAATGTGTAGAGGCCCAAGGACAGTATTTGGAAGAATTTTAAGTGTTTGTGAAAATATGTTCAATAAATTAATTTAAAAAATAATAATTGCATTACTTTCGGAACGCTCCTTGTAGCACAAACAAATCTGTGAACAGAAAAAAAAATTATTGTTTTATTGTTGATGTATAGATGACCGCGAGAAGCAAAAACAATTGCTGAAAGATATTGCGGAAACTGCTAGTGTAAAGCCAGCTTAAGGACGTATGTATATAATTGTGTAAATATATGTACATCCTCAGAAAACTTGGAATTGTAAATCTGTAATATTTGTAAATAAGATGTAATCTATTTTAATATCTATTAATGAAAACAAAACTGGTAAGCACGTAACGACGGGAATGGCTTGATGCATCACATCATCTTCGGAGCAATCTTTTTTTCGGCAAAGTGGAAGGGACAAAAACAATGAAAATACCCGCCCAGAAATGGAACGACCACAAGGCGGCCACAAACTTAAAATCTTGAAAACGAAAAAAATCCGGCGGAGAGCTCCCCCTCAGGAGCAGGCCGCCATCTGAGACCGCGAGTACACTACCCCGATCTTCTTGTTTCCCAGCAGCGTCGGCGGCAGGTGGCGCTAAGTTTGTGCGAGAAGGTGCACGAGGGCAAGGGGCCGGCAATTCATTGTAGTGACTAGTGAGACATGTAGTTGGTCTCAGGGTAGAGCGGTGCTCCGCATTGGGAACGTTGGTCGTATGTTGCGGTGTGGTAGCCGTTCTGTAAATTATCTCTCCTAGCAGTGGGTTCTATTTATTTAGTTAATTGTAAGCAGTGTAATTGGAGACTATGGTCTGGATTTTGTATAAACTTACTGTTCTTACAAACCACTCACGTCTGTTCTGATTACACCCGTATGACGCCAAAGACAAAGGAAAGATTAAAATGGTGGCAGTGGATTAAGAGAACCCGATAGGCATAGGTTTAGGCCGCGATAATTAAACCAGTAGTTTTGTTTAGTAGGCCACGGAGTTATATGGTGGCTGCGGAAAAGTGATTTCAGTCGGCATAGGTTTAGGCCGTGATAATGACACCAGTAATATCAGCAGTATTTGATTAGAAAGAAGCTCGTTATTTTTAATTTTTATCATTTTCTATTATTTTTCTTTGTTTTATTACAAATTCCCCCACAAAAGTTCTTATTATAATTTTAGTTTGCTTTTCTATTAGATCAGTTATATTAATTTAGCTCTTTATAAACGTATTATTATTTCATTATCTTATAATTCACCCCCAAAAAAGTTCATAGTGTAATTGAAGTCTATTCTATCTTTTTTATCTTTCATCTTATTAGTCATCTAGTTTATCTTATTAGTTTAATTTAGTTTTTCCAACATCAAAAGATGTCGCAAGTAGCAGAAAAGCGCCAAAGAAGCCCAAATTGTCATGCTTCGGGAAAACAATTATTAGTTACTCTTGTGGAAGAATATTTCTCCACGGTGAAGATTAAGAAGTCCAACGCATCATGGAAACAAGAAAAAGCTTGGGGTGGCTGAAGATAGCGAGAATACATAAATCTCGCACATCTTTTGCCCACAGGGAAGCCCTTACGCTTCAAAAAGAATGGAGTAACCTAAAAAATGCAAAGAAGCTCTTAGGAAATTTGAAGATGGAAGCCAATAAAACAGGTAAAAATAAGATTCATGTGTATTAAATTAGCTTTGTTAACCTAATATGATGTATTTTGATTTGAATAGATGGTGGACCCTAAAAATTAAGACCCCTCTCTCCATTATATGAAAAAATTAATGAACTGATAGGTAGATCTGCAGAGGGATATCACAATCCTTATGATGTAGATGCTGGAATGATTCAACCTACATCAGATTTGTAAATCATTCATTCTTTTAACTGTTTCAGTATTATTTTATATATTTTTTCTGTGCTCAATTTCTTAAAGTGAAGTGTTACTCTAATGTGTTTTCCAACGGGTAACCTCAGCCCTAGCACCCTATAAGCCATCGACCTGGGCGACGAACGACGTAGAAATTCGACAACTCATGACAAAGACGGACTAAATCCCCCGGACCCGATGGACTTCTTGCCACCCCAACTCCGTAACCTCCCTAAGAACGCCAGAAACCTTCTCACCCTCATCCTAAATTCCTATTTCAAACTATCCTACTTCCCAACCATCTGGAACTCCGCCCGTGTGTCCAAGATTCCCCAAACCCGGCAAGGATCATCGGCAGCCGGCAACGACCTAGCCGAAGAAATTGATAAAGGTGGAAGGGTAGACGCGATAGTAATAGATTCTTCCGAAGCTTTTGATGTTCCACACGATCGTCTTGTAAACAAATTATTAGATTCTGGTGCAGACACAAGGGTGGTGGCTCGGATAAACAAACTATTACGTGATAGGAAACAGAAGGTTCAAATCGGAAGATATTTATCAACCTTCGAAAGTCAGGGATTCCACAAGGAAGTGTCACTGGACCTCTCATGGTTCTCGCCTTCGTGAATGACTTGCCAAATAATTTAGCTAGAAATGTAAGAGTCTTTGCTGGTGACTGTATCATCTATCCGGTTATCAAATCAGAGGAGGACGTAGATGTTTTGAAGCGAGACACAGACCAATTACACTCCTGGGGGGAAACAAACGCATGGAAATAAACAGTTCACAGAGCAAAGCCATCACGTTTGGTAAGGGTCGATTTTATGGTGTAACTAAACGACGTCATACCTAGTCACATCTTGCCAATATTTAGGAATACAATTAGACAGTAAATTGAGCTGGGAAAATCAAGTAAATTTCGTTGTGGAAAAAGTTGGGAGATCTTTACACAAGAGGCGTACACTGAAAAGTAAACACTTAGCTAATATTTCACTAGTGATACTCGTGTTAGAATATGGCGCGGTATGTTGAGATCCATACAGAATATCAAGGTAATATAGAAAGTTTCCGGCGCAGAGCACGAAAATTCACTTTCAGGGGCGATCGAATTCACTCGAAAAAAGGCGGAAGAAGTTGCAACTCTGTGACATGTACAAAGTACACACATGCTATCCGGCTAGGAATGAAATTAACTGTCTTCTAAGAAAATTTACATTGGTAGAAAACTGACGTTGGAAAATTTGCATTCACAGACCGAACTATTAGAGAGTGGAACAGTTTGCCTGCGACAATCTCTGAACCCATTCTTCAAAGCTTGAGGAAATTTAAAAATAAATTAGTTTTCTGGTTTTTTATGTATATTTTAGGTCAATGTATTACTGTTAAGTTTCTAGTGTTAAATTAGTAGTATTTACTAATAAATACGTTTGTTTAATTATTAGTAGCAGTTCTATTATTAATATTATTACTTATGTTGTGCAGTGCAGTGTTGTTATGAAGAAGAGAGAAAGAAATGCTGAAGAAATACATCACAGTTAAGTGGAGTTCATTGCAGAGTAGTGAAGTGATGTATAGGAAGGCTTGCGTCGTGAAATTTTGTACTATTTATTGTTTTTAATTAACTAATCTCTTGTAATTTATTGTTAGTTAATGTAAGATGTCATGTAAAGTTAAGATATTCTGCCACCAAGTTGCGATACTTAACTGCAGAATTAATAAATTTAAACTTCCATCCTTATCCCTCATCCCCATCGTCCAGACACCCAAACAAAATAACCCATTTTACCTAAACAAAATAACCTTTCTCTCACTAGCCCAGATTTTCGATCTTCGTCCTTGTAAGGGGGAGACGAGTCAAAATCCCACAACCACTAACTAACAAAAAGTGCTCAGAGTGAAGAGTCCCTAAAAAAGGGACAGGCACTTCCGTAAATAGCCACACCATCCTGCCTGCCAGCCAATTTACTCGCGTGAGATTGGTGTAGATTCTGGATCGCTGTATGATCCGTGAAGCAGCATGTTTGTCGTGTAAACGTAATTCACACGCACGAATTTCAAGAGAAAACCAGAAGGAAAACGATTCCTGTTCGCCCAGAGGTAACACTAACATTTTCTTCAATAATCAATGCGGAAAGCAGATTCCAAAACCCCATGGTGTGCTAACGGTGAGTGATAATCCAGTCATGAATGTTTCTAATTGCGCTCTGCAGAGCATTTTAAACTGTACTTGAAATGTAATAGCTTCATATGATTTAATGTTGTTAACCCGTAACTTGGAAAGTACGATGGCATTCAATCACCCCTTAGAAAAAGTTGCAAAATAGTCCATCTGTCCCCAGGCACAGCCGTCACCGCGCCTACGCAGATAGCCCACCCCAGAAGCACCACCGCGCTCCGCGTCGTCCGGGAGCCAGGCCACAAGCAGTCGGCAAACTCTGATATCTGAATTCGCCTCCCCATCTAGAACAACCATGTCGCAGACACAATCATCTCTACCGCCATCATCTCAAATTATAGCCGAGACCACAAGGGACTTACTGCAGGTGACGCAAGCACCGGAACCGCCACGTTTCCAGTTAGAGGCCGCCTGGGACTGGCTCGTCACACAGGTCGACAACCCGGCGATCGCGAAACGCGATCAGGTGGAGGCGCGATTGCTCACAATTATCAGGCCTTCCTACCCGGAACTTCCAGCTGTCGAACAGTGTTTCAAGAACGAGTTAGGCCTCTAGAGACCGTGATCCGACACGGCTGGCGGGTAGAAGCGGCGAATGCACCGGTTGCGCGCGCCCGCACGCGCGGCACAGGCGTCAACATCGGCTCAAACCCAGTCAACTCGACGAGTACGCGCACTTTCATCGTTATGCATCGTTGCGTCACCCGACAACGGCGGCTCCCTGCTTGGAGCGGGCCGGTGGGATTAGTCGGGGCCAATAAGGGGCCGCCGATGCGTGAGCCTACAGAGCTCCTCTGTGTATAATTAATCCTCAGTGTACTTTGTAAATACATTGTTCTGAAAGTTAATAATCACAGACATGAATATTTGCAACCTATGTGAAGAAGAAATATCAGAAGACTAAAAAATGTATAGGATGCCAAAATATGTATCATTTCGGGTCATGCTCAATAACGGAAAGAAACCATAAGGCGAAATCGCGTGATGCAAAGCCAAAATGGCAGTGTACTAAATACAGAGACAATGAAGGTCCACAAGGGCATTGATAATTCACATCCTAGTAATGAAGAGCGATATGTAGCAGATGCCCTATTAAATGTGGACCCCGATTTGTCAACGAGCAAGAAGAAACTAATGCAAGAATTGATCAAATCCATCCAGCATAAGTCGGAGAAATTCGACGAGATGGCTAAGGAGCTAGATGAGAATATAAAAGAGAGCAAACTTCTGAAACAAGAAGTAAACATTCTTAAGGGAAATGTGGCAAAAAAAGTTACGGAACTAGCCAATCTTTCAACAAAACTCAACAAAATAGGGCAATACAAGAAAAGAAAATATGTGGAAATGCATGGACTGGAAGCAGATAATGCCTCTCCCAAGGAAGAATATAAAAAAATTGCCACAAAATTAAACGGGGATCGCCTATATTTCAACGACGCCTTGACACCAGAACATAGGAATCTATTAAAAGAACTGAGGACACAAGTAAGGTTAAAAAACATTAAATACGTGTGGGTTAAAAATGGCTCTATTAGTGACAAGAGAAGACTATGGCAACGTGATTGCAGTCACTAGTGCCAAGGACTTGGAGAAACCGATGACATTTGGAAACCGCTTGGACAACCACCGATGGCATTTGGAAATCGCTTCAGAACTGATGTATTTGTAAATAAGTTTGCTGACCATTTCATTCAACAAGTAGATAACAGAAAGCAATGCAACTTGCAACAATAACCAAGTGATGGTTCATCATGAACAAACAGCAGATTGCAGCTTCTATTAACCTTGTAAAAATGAAAAAAATCTTGAAAATTATAAAAACAGAAATTAGCTTAGGAAAATCTCCAGGGCATGATGGAATATGAACAAGAGCAATGTAGATGCACTAAGTGGAATATTACGCAAATTAATAAACCCACTAGAAACGGAATATTCCCAAAAGGATTAAGAGCTCCACTATTAGGCCAATTTACAAAAACGGATATATGTGTGATCAGTAACTACACACCTATTTCTGTCCTCCCAGTGTTCGAAAAAATATTTGAGAAATACGTAATACAAAAACTCAATATATGAATTAAAACCATATAATACACACATATCAATATGGATTCCAGAAGGGTAAGGGAACAGGAGAAGCATTGGCCCAATTCACAAAATATATAAATAACAAACTCGATAAAGGAAAGAAAGTAATGACAATATTCACTGACTACTCAAAGGCATTTGACACCGTCAGTCATACAACTCTGTTGAAGAGACTGCAATAAATAGGCATTCAAGATCGGTTTAAAGATAGTTTAAAAGCTATTTAGAGCATAGAAAAATGTTAGTCAAAATAAACAATAATTTAATTCATCCTAAAACTATCAGACATGGAGTACCGCAAGGCAATTGCTCAGCGCCAGTGCTATATTTTATATATGCCAACAGCACATTTAAAAACATAGTTAATTGTAAAATTTAGATGTATGCAATTGAAGCAGATGTATGCAACTCTTCTGTACCCTAACAGCGATATAAATAAATGCAAAGACCAACTACAAACGGAATTTAACACCACTGTTAAATAGTTTTATAAAAACACTTTGTATGATAATCCTGTAAAACCCAAAGTAATGCTCATCAAAACATGGAAGAAACGTAAAAACTTAAAATTTAGAAAATTAACTCTACATGATTATCAATGCATGACTGTTACAAAAACGCTCACTTTACCGAAGTGCATCTAGCACCACGGGCGCTCACAGGCCGAGCGGCGAGGCGAGGCGAGGTTCAAAACGTTCACTTCACCACAGAGCGTCTAGAGCAGCGTCTAGAGCTCAGGTGCTCAAAGGCCGAACGACGGGGCGAGGTTCCCACGCTCCCGGGGAAGGCAACGGACACTCGGTGCACCGTTGACGGTCGAGGCAGGTGGAGCCCGTCACTCGCCATTTCAAACATCATAACATCAGGGAACTTAAGTCTTCATAATCAATCTTATTGTCATAATCAGAGACACTGTCCCGAACTAATCAAACTCAAACTCTGCACAGCTTTACTAATACATCCAAGTGTTATTTATCGTGAAGGCAACGGACACAATTCAAGTCGACGGTGATTCCTGGTCAACGGTTGTGGTGCCGAAAGAACAAGCTGCAGACTCAACCTGCAAGGCGCCACAACGGTTCCGTATTTTAGTTTTACGCAATTAAAACATGGTACCATAATCAGCAAAGCTAACTCTTGCATTTAATGTTATTTAATGTACAGTTTTATTAGCTTATTCAATAAAAGTTTTGTTCACAAAACATTTCAAAGGCACTTGTCCATATGTTAATTACAATTATTCATATTACTCCCATTTCTAAACATCCAAATCAAATTAGGTGTATCTGAAGTGCATAAATAATTTACCAGAGTATGAAAAATACCACTGGACCGTTCAGTCAATAACCCAAATTTCAAATTCATTCCGGGCCGGATACATCATTGGTTCCATCGGGCTTCAGATTCATTATCCGTCTCCCTGGGCATCGGATCTGAATCAGATTCTTCAGCGACCATAGAATGTAGTGACAAATTGATCAAGATTGACTATGAAACACATTTATCATATCTACGAGTTGTTTTGGTTGCTTACTTGAAATATAACCTGCACAAAATTTCCTGTTCAACAAAATAAAAAAAGAGAGCTAGATGTATTCAATTCAGACGTTCGTAAATGAACAAATTTTGAAAATCATAAACACATCTCTAATCGAATCATTACTGAGAAAAATGTGTGCCAGTCTGGGATGCTGCAGACCAAACATACTAATATAAATTCGAACAAATACAGGCTCAAGTATTGAAACGAAACGTTTTGAACGAAACATCAGGCACAGACAATTGACAGCAACCGTGATCTCCACAGGCAGAAGGCGGCAATTTTCTTCCGACGCTAAGCAGCAGTAATACGCTCGCATTCTTTCCGTTGCCATTGTGTTCTTACAAACGCCAGATTGTCGGTACCCTTCCATTTTTCGGAGGTACCTCAAACTATCTTCATCAAAGCGTGTGGAAACATCCCGCCGAGCCCACAAGAGGAACTTCAGCGAACGAGGTCTACGGCTTCGCCGGTATTCCTCCAACAAGATGGAGGCAGAAGCAACACCAACAAGCTGAACTACGGAAAATAGGTGCGGCCAAGCGCTCTCGCTCCCCTTCTTCAACAGGAATTTCTTCCCCTCTTCAAAAACCTAAAATCCCTGCACCACCGCCCCTCCCAAAGAATCTCCTCGATGATGGTTGCTCAACTCCTAAACATACCGCGAGAGCCAAAGGAAATCTAACTTCAGTTCCAATCCCCATCAACAACCCTCTCAACCCATTTATCCCCCCCCCAAGACGATTCTCAACAATCCAACTCTTGCCTACAACCACTACCGAACAATCTCAATCTACTACAAGTACCCAAAACTCAGCACCACTCTATACACCCAGACATAGAATTGACACAATATTCATTCCCACCTCAGACATCCTTGATGGCAAAGAATTAATCCAGGATCTTCAAAAATTAACCACTGCAAAGATACAAGCCAAGTACAATAAAGACAACCTTATCACATCCAAATCCCTCTCTGCCAACCATAAAATCACCTCACGACTCCTGTAAATAAAAAGCAAATAAATTTAAGCCAACTCTTCTTCTCGGCCCCACCAAACGTCCACTACCACAGAGCAACCCTTGAAACCCGTGACATACAATCCTAAAAGGCATCCTCCCCAAACAAAATACCAATGACCTGCTCGAAGAAATTCACAACCAAAATTTCACCTGCTTCCTCCATTCAGAAATGATCCGACACAATCCCGACAAAACCACTACCAATCTTGGCATTTACATAATCGAAGTACCGAAATAGCAAATCCCCCAAATGGAATCCAACCTTCGCTACTACTGCTTGCACCATGACACTATCGAACCATACAGACAACCGAATCCCAAGATGCACGAACTGCCAACTTTTCAACCATACCCGAGTCTACTGCCATAGAACCCCAACCTGGTGCTACCCCATTCTACTGACAAATGCCCCAACCAATCCTGAACTGATTTCAAACCCCTAAGCATCAACTGTACAAATGATCACCCTGCCAATGACCCCTAATGTCATACCCTCATCCACTATCAACAACAAAAAGCAAACTTACAAAAAATTGAGACACTAAGACAATCCCTTAAGACACTCCTTAAAAACAGCAGAACTTCGTTTTCGGCCCGGAAGCTGCAAGTTCCGAGGATGATCGCTACGCGATCGAAACTATCATTAGCAAAATACATTTTTGATACCAGACAACACCTTTAATTTACCATATTTAAAACAATCCCTTTCCAGCATCAACAATCCTCATTCCCATCCCCCCCCAACAGATTCTATGCACATTCCCTCATAACACCGAACCCTCCATCACTCCCCCACCAACTAACTCCGAATCTTTTTCATTCACCTCCGTCACAGATCTTAAAGAACTCTTCACCCTCATAAAATCCTGCAATCTTTTCGAGCTTCTCCAAACTATCAAGAAAATTATTCACATCTTCAAATCCTCTGATGACACTGTCCAAATTAATCTCCGCTGGAACCAAACTCTGAAACTTTTTAAATGGCCTCTTCTCCTTCTCATCCTCTCATCTCAAGCACCTGAACTCCAACGGGAACCTACCCACTAAGAACTACCTACCTTCTATTAAACCATTTCTCTTAGACCTTTCTATCAGCATTCTTCTTATTCAGTACTCTTTCCTTAAACCACACGTTCCTTTCAGCATCCCAGATTTGATCAGTCACTTCTGACACACCAACCCACGGAGGGGGAACCGCCATCCCGGTACGAAACATCCCCCACACCCATATAACCTCTCCACCCATAACCACCACAGAATCAACAATTATACAAATATCCTCCCCCGACTCACCTATCAACATTGCCTCAGTGTACAATCCACCAGACACGAGAGTAGATCCTGAAGACCTTTCTCCACTCTTCGCATCCCCCACTCCCACTATCATCGCCGGCGACGTAAATTGTAAAGACAGACTGGGGCTCCCGAACGACCAACACAAACGGACGAATGCTTCACGAACATTAGACGACCGTATACGACAACGTATTAAGTAATTGAAAGAAATGGGTCGCGGCTGAGGCGTGCGCACAGGGGGTGCCTGGGCACCCCCATTACAAGTACACGACAACTTTTTTTCAAATTACATATTTTTTTAATTGTATCCATTTATCTGTTAAGGAAATTGTATTGTAAAACTGATGTTAATTGCAACTTTTTATTTATATTTTTTACTTTTATTACAACATTATAAATCAAACTAATATCACACTATTTTTTACAAAAAATGCTATGTATGTACATGTTGTTCTTATTTAAAATTAATATACATCTTAAAATTGAAAACATTTAGTAAATAATAATAGTTAACTGTTAATTAGCTTCCATAAATCTGTATATAATTTTATCATACAAATGTTGGTGTTTAAATACTAAAAAATACTTTTATTTCAAAAAGTATCGTTAAATAATTATTTTGAATTGGAATTATATTTCTTTTCACTTTTCCAATTTATTGGGAAAAGTGAATACCCTTTTCGTCATGTAAATGTTATGTTAATTTTTGTACTAAATTCATATAAAATTTGCCAATTATTGAATGTAACACAGTTTAACATTAAATTATTTCAAAACAAATGAGTTACCATTTTATTTATTCTGAACGAATTTTAAATTTTAAACGTAACTTATACTTTTAACCGCACATGTGGCGCTGCAATCTTTACCTACAGAGCAACACTTAGGGTGCCGCATTCTATTTACATGTCACGCAACGTTTGAAATAGACACTGACCAATTCTCAGAAAAGCACATTCTAAAAATTGCGAACATTAACAGTTTCGAGTAAATTCAAAGCATAATTTGCAGTTGAAGCTGAAGAATTAAGTACTCATAATTATCAGTTCAATGAGGTTTGTTGAAATAAATCTCTACTATTGTATTAAATTACAAACTTAATTTTTACATATGCATCTATTTAAATATATGTTGTGCTTAATATTTTAGTTTTAATCATGGATGACCAAAATAACAGCAAAAGTTTAATGGACAATTGGCTTATTAAAACAAAATCACACGTAGAAAATGTGATTCCATTGGTTGAAAATTTACTGGATGAATCGAATGATATTAGTTTAGCAACTAACTCAGAAGTTATGAATTATAAATACAATTACCTATAATTACATACATACTTCTTTAACAATTTGTATTCATGTTGCACTTGTTAATTGTAAAATGTTAAAAATATTAAACTTATTTCACCTAATAATTGAAATTAAAAGATACCCATTGAAAGTTTATATTTCATATTTAAACTATTGAAAGTGTAAAAATATTTTTTGAATTTCTCTTTATTTTAATATTTGGGTGGTTTATTAATATATTTGATTCATTAATTTTCACAGTAGATAATTTTCTAAACGAAACCTCATTTTATATGAATAAGCTACAAAAATTAGATTATATATAAATTTAATTATAAAATACACATTTGTATAAATATTTTTAAAATTAGTCAATAACATTCGTTAACGATTTCTTTTTGTAGTTACTGGTCATGCCAAAGATTTAGGCGAGTTTGATGATCCTAACTGTGAGTTACCTAAAAACAGACTGGAAAAAAATCTTAGAATTCAACGTGGTCCATTTCAGCCTAAACTAGATAATTATCCTCAGACAGTAATTAGTAACAAATAAAGATCTTTCCATTCAACGTGGTTTGAAAAATTCAAACGGTTGGAATACAGTGTTGCAGCAGATGCAGTATTTTGTTTCGCATGTTGTCTTTTTCCTAGAAATGCTACAAGGTTTACTGGAACTAAAGATGACGTTTTTATAAATACTGGATGCAAAAGATGCAACAAAATAGGAGAGAAGTTAAACAAACACGATAAATCGCATCACCATCAAGACAGCATGGATTCATGGAATGCTTTTGTGAAGACGAAACCAATTGATAACATATTGGACGAAGCAAAGGAAAAGAAGCTTAGGGCAGAAGAAATACAACGTCAAAAGAACTATCAGTATTTATCAAGACTTATTGATATTATTCGTAGTTTAGCTAAGGGATGTAAACCCTTGCGAGGTCATAACGAAACAGAAGATAGCAATGAAAAAGGGTTATTTTTAGAGATAGTTTCATTGTTTAAACAATACGATCCTTTTATGGCTGAATACTTGGAAACTGCTCCAAAAAATTGTACATATCTTAGTAATCTGATACAGAATGATATTTTGGCAGCTTTAAGCAACGTTGTTTTAAGAAATATAGCTGATGAAATGAAAAATCGTCCTGTATCATTGATAGCAGATGAAACCTCTGATGTTGGACATCATGAACAAATGTCGGTTGTAGTACGCTACATTCCAAAAGGAAAAGTATTGCCCGTTGAGCGATTCATCTGTATAGAACGTATGAAAAAGGTTGATGCTGAATGTATTTTTGAAGAGCTGGAAAAAATAATTAACAAAGTGGGTATTAATTGGGAAAACGTAATGGCAGTCTTTTGATGGCGCAGCAACTATGGCAGGAGAATTCACAGGTGTGCAAGCAAGATGTGAGGAGAGAAATTCTAAAATTTTATATGTACACTGTTATGCACATTGCTTAAATATTGGTCTTGTAAGTGCATGCAGATCACACAAAGACAATCCCCTCATATTTTATTTCTTTGGTATCATGCAATTTTTATTCAATTCATTACTAACAAATTTATCATCATTGTTAACACTGTCATTAGCTTTGGGGAAATTTTTAAGTTATTATTATTTCTTACATTGTTATTGTTATAATTATTATCGTCATGTTCCTTATACCGTGAAGTGAAGTGTAGTGGAGGGGAAGGGAGTGTAGTGTAGTGAAGTGTTATGTAAACTAGAAGTGAATTTAGAGTTAGCTAGAAATAAATTGGAACTATGACATCGACCCCTAATTCTAATAGTAAACCTAATTGTAAATGTTGAAAATGTTTTGTAATTCTAATTCTAATTGTTATCATGTTTGCCACCGAGCATTGGCTCAAAGCGAACTTTAATAATAAATCTATCTATTAGAATTTGGCCCTACTCACTTATCAATAGGAGCTGAAACATGGATAGATCACGCGATTGTATCAGACACATCGAAAGTATTAATGTAGGTCATATCTTTTTTGGGAGTATCAAAGCATGATTTGCTATTTATGGTGTACTCTATAAAATGCCCTAAATACAAGCAAAAAATGATCTGCTACCGTGACAACAAAAATATTAATTCTGAGGCTACAGTGGGTCTCACAATTGAACATACACCTTTACTGTACACCTTTAGTGTTACCACAAATATTTCACGATATAAAGTATATAATTTTGATATTTGAGGTTTTCTGAAAGGTACAGTGCAATTTGAAAAAATAAAATTAAATTGAACGTACACCATCAGAAGGGCGGTTTGAAACGTACCCTTCGAAATGTTTTCCTGGGCTCGAAGTAGTAACGAACAAATAAGTCGAAAGTCAGATTTGCGGAGAGCAACCTCGTAGTGAAAATAGCCCCGAGAAGAGAAACGACGGTGGAAGAACGACAACTTGTGAATTTAGCCATGAGGGGAAGATCACTACGATGTATTGCAAAGCCGTGGGAAGACCTCTTTCAACTATTCAAGGTATTGTAGACAAATTCAAGTACGATGGCATTTTAATTAATAAAAGGGGTAGAGGGCGAAAACCGATATTCAATGAACGAGATAAAAGAAATATCGCACATCAGAAGGAATCCTCGCCAAAGTGTTGATAAAATGAATCCGTGGGTAGTTTCAACAACAGGGAGAACTGTATGTACAGAAACTGTCCGAAGGACACTACGAGACGCAGGTTACAACGGGAGAGTAGCCAAGAAGAAGCCTTGGAAAAAGTCGTGTCATGGTCTCCGAGCTGTGAGGACGTATTTCCTAAAGCGCTCCGAGGATCACCGCAGGTAGTTGTCAGTGAGCGGCGCAGCAGGTAGTTTTGTTCAGCAGTACGATCGTAAGTGAAGAGCGCCGCACACATCGCCAGTGTCTGCTTGGTATAAGCTAAGTATAACCACAATAGTTTTAATATATTGCTAATTTTTTAATATATTGTTAATACTTTTAGTTTTTTCCTAAAAGTAATTTTCATAAAAGTAAGTTCGTTTTACCCCTAATTTTTCAACATCATGGCCACACGCAACGCTAAAGCGAATGACGCTGTCTCTACTTCGCTTATTGAAAGCATCCTTACATCAGATGTTTTCATAAGCACAATTGCACAGGTTGTTTCTGAAGCAGTGGAAAAGAAATTGGAGGTGTTAGTTTCTCGTTACGAAGAGAAACTATTAGAGAAAATTAAGGAGATCGATGATCTCAAACTTCTACTGGAGGAGCGGACTGACGAGCTTGAGCAGTACCAGCGGCGAAACTCCCTAAGGATCTTTGGGGAACCCGAGCGTGATGGCGAGGACACCGACTGCATTGCAATCAATGTTGCCAAAAAGATAGGTGTCCAATTAGACCTAAGCGATATTGATCGCAGTCATCGAGTTGGCCGGAAAACAAATTGTGGTACTCGACCTATAATTGTAAAATTCATCAGTTATAGGAAGGGCCGGGAAATGTTTTCATCAAAAAGAAATCTGAAGAAAACGGGTATCACAATTCGGGAGGACCTGACGAAGATGCGGCTGGAAGTGTTAAAAAAGGCTGTGGAACGTTTCGGCAAACAGAATGTTTGGACAACAGATGGTGTCATCGTAAAGGTGAGAAATACCGAAGTTCGCGTCAGAACTATAGCAGAACTGGATAGTATACATAACTAGGAGCAAAGACTATTTACTATTTTTCGTTTTTAAACCAAAAATATTTTTAATTATAATTTTTTAAATTTTTTTCGTCTCTTGCTAATTTTTGTAGTATTATTGAATTACTATTACTATTATTAATATTATCACAATATTTGCTATTAATACTTTTACTTCTAATTTATTATTACTAATATTAGAATTATATTATTTTATATTAGAACATTTTAATTATATTATTTGTTCACTAGTGTCCTTATTCTTATAATTATAGTTAACTATTATCCTAGAATATTTATTAGTTATAAGAAATTTATAATAATTAGACTAATTCTAAGTAGTTAGTGCCCCACGTGTGATTGTAAGCAACTTATTTAACTCCAATTCCTTTCTGCTTATTGCTTTTGATTTTTTTCCAACGCGGATATCTTCATAAATGTGACAACGAAGCTTAACACCGCCTTTTCCTCAGTACACGCGTTCCAGGAATTCTGTACCTGTGTTTAGTGCTAATCCGGAAGTGGAGAGGGTACTGGCTCACCCCAGCCCCGTGGAAAGTCCCATACCCAGTCGCGCAGGTGCTCGAAGTAGCCCTGCAACCCTCCAGGATTTACACATTTCTTTGTCTGAGTTCCCTCGTGGCTTGTCTGTTTTCCACGTAAATGCCCAATCACTTAAGCAGCATTACTCTGAAATTTCAAATATTATAACTGAAACGAAACCAGACCTGTTATTAATTAGCGAAAGATGGCTAAAATCTACAATAAAATCAGGACTCGTATCGGTATCTAATTATAAACTCCTTTGGAATGATAGGTCGGTAATTAAAAGCAATTTAAACGAAAAGACGGGTGGAGAGGTCGCATTGTTTGTTCGCAATGACATTAAGGTTAAAGTAGTCGCTCACTCCACATCCTCTTTACCTGGCATGGAATATATGTTTGCAGAAATCCATATTGGAATGAAACGTTTACTTGTTGCTGTTGTTTACTGGCCCCCGAAAACGGAAGTTTTATCCGAATTAGAGATTCCCCTTTCGCAGTTCGCAAGTAAATATCAGGATATCATAATCATGGGTGATTTTAATTGCTGTCTGAAGGTACCGCTCACAAACTCGGCCGAAAAGTTTATTGATACTTTTAATTCATACAATTTACAAATATTAGAATTTGGCCCTACTCACTTATTATTAGGAGCTGAAACATGGATAGATCACGCGATTGTATCAGACACTTCGAAAGTATTAATGTACGGTCAGATATCTGTTTCGGGAGTATCCAAGCATGATTTGTTATTTATGGTGTACTCTATAAAATGTCCTAAATATAAGCAAAAAATGATCCCCTACCGTGACTACAAAAATATTAATTCTGAGGCTATGTTCGACGACAGTGCCAAAGCTCCTTGGCATGACGTATATAATCAAACATCTCTTAATAGTAAAGTAGAAGTCTTCAACGAAATTATATCTGACCTTTTCGATAAACATGT
This sequence comes from Gryllus longicercus, assembly GCA_038098605.1. NCBI lineage: Eukaryota > Metazoa > Arthropoda > Insecta > Orthoptera > Gryllidae > Gryllus > Gryllus longicercus. The sequence continues at coordinate 2,976,507 of JAZDUA010000047.1, read as the reverse complement.
ACCATGGAAAACGCGACGTGTGACACGTCCCGCGGCCCCATGGCATACAAATACATTAAAGCAATTCATGCAGGAACGCGACTCAGCTTACCATCGCTTCAAGTGTAATAAAACCTCTGAAAATGAAAGAGTACAAAAAGTTACGAAATTCCGTAAAGCAAAAAATTAGAAACGCAAAAATTCGATTTTATCATGATGTCTTTAAAGTAAATACCAACACAAAAGACATTTGGAACAAACTGAGAGACCTCGGAATCACGAAAGCAAATTCTTCTGAAATTTCTATCGATATGCCCTTGAATGATATTAATGACTACTTTGTAAATGTTTCAAAACCAATACCACTTTCTGTCAAGCGTAATACATTACAGACTCTGTCAAGCAACTCACCTGCTATCAGGGATAAATTTTATTTCCATAACGTTGATCATCAAGAAGTTAGTAAAATTGTTCTTTCACTAAAATCAAATGCAAATGGCTCCGATGGGATCACAGCCAAACAATTGAAATTTGTTTTACCATTTGCCCTTCCGGCGCTCACGCATTTAATTAATTTCTCATTAACAACGGGAACCTTTCCTCAAGCGTGGAAGCTTGCACATGTTCGCCCCCTGCCAAAATCTGAACTGACCTCGGCGTCTTGCAATTATCGCCCAATTAGCATATTGCCGACAGTGTCTAAAGTTCTGGAAAAAATTGTTCGAAAACAGATTGTAAAACACGTATCCGACTTAGATCTGCTCGATAACTTTCAATCCGGCTTTAGAGGAGGTAGAAGCACACAAACCGCTTTATTGAAAGTAACTGAAGACATACGAAAAGCACTAGATGATGGCCTCGTAACTGTATTAACTCTTTTAGATTTTAGTAAAGAATTCGACTCTGTAGATTACGACATCCTAATAGCGAAGTGCAAAAATCTAAGTTTTTCTGATTCCACCATCTCTTGGATTGCAAGCTATCTCTACAGTAGGCAACAAATTGTAGTAGTTGACGATCTGCACTCCAATCCAAAACCTCTCCACCGAGGTGTACCTCAGTGATCAGTGTTAGGGCCACTGTTGTTCTTAATTTACATGAATTTACATCTATCAAGCGAACTTAAGGAATGTAGTCATCATATGTACGCGGATGACCTGCAAATTTATATCTCCGGAACACCATCACAGGTAGAAATGTTAATAAATAAATTAAATAATTAACTCTCATCTGTAGTCAAATGGTCAATGAGAAACGGACTCAATTTAAATCCTACAAAATCACAAACCATCATAATTGGCTCTTCTCAAATGCATAAGAAACTTGAAGATTCATATGTTCCTGATGTGCTTATAGACAATGTTGTAGTACCTCGTCATACCCAAGTCAAAAACTTGGGCTTAATACTTGATGGTCGTCTAAGCTGGGAATATCAGATCCGAAATGTCTGTCGGAAAGTTTATGCTTCTTTGCAATCCCTTAGATATGTCGATAAATGTCTTCCTACTAATACGAAAGAAATGTTGGTAAAAACCCTGCTGTGTCCTCATTTCGACTACGGGGATATAGTGTATAACAATTTAAAAGATTCACTCGCTCAAACTCTACTGAGGGCTCAAAATTCCTGTATTCGTTTCATTTATAACATAAAAAAATACGATCACATCTCTGGAGTTTATAAACAGCACAAAATATTAACACTAAAGGATAGGCGTTTGTATCACAGCCTTTGTCTTTTATTTAAGATGCTAAAAATGGGTTCCCCGACATACTTAACAAATTATTTTGTACATCTTAAATCATCTAGATTTCAGAAATCCCAGTTACTCTGTATTCCAAAAAGCAAAACCAACTACTACAATAAATCGTTCGCAATTACTGTAGCCCGGGAATGGAATAAATTACCTTGTACTATTAAAAACTGCTCCTCATTAACATCTTTTAAGAAGCACCTGAATGATTTTCTTACAAAGTAGAATACATTATTTTGCAATTTAAATCACGGTAGATTACTGGTCAAATAAAACCTATTGCTTAAGAATGTTAAGAACTGATTAATCTGTTTTAAAATAGCATTAATGATCTTTTGTAAAAAAAATGACTTTCTTGTGACCTGTTTGATACAGTCGCAACTGTAGTTCATCCGTAGGAGCAGAGGCGGATTTAAACAAGAAAACGACCCTTTGCAGCATGGACCGCAGCTGAGGATACCATCCCAAAGACCCGTTTCTTCATGTTTGCTTAGTTTCCATTGTATTAGAACGCAGCTTGCGTGTTGGGTTTTTCCCGTCTAGCAGGTTTTCCTCCAGGATCGAGCGTCGGTTGAGAGGGTCTTTCTGTATTATTCGTATTCGATCACAGTCGCTCGGAGTGAATACTAGGCTAGCGGGTAGCGCGCAGATATGTAAAGCACATATCTTATTTAATTGAAATTGTGTTTCAATCAAAATCTCCATCTATGAATTTTAAAATTATTTCAAACATATTATTGTAACATTTTATCCATTTAACCTCTGATGTTATGTATTTATAAGTTGCTTAAAATAAAGTTTGCTTTCCACCAAGTACTTACACTTGTATATTATATTACGTTTAAATTGTTTAGATTACATTACTTTTTCAGACTAATCTGTATACAGGTGAACCAATTAAGTCGTAACACCCCTTTTATCTCCTCACCCGTGAAAGATTCGAAGATACCGTTTGGACAGTCCGTAACATAGATAGGGGCTACTTGATTACAGCATATTTCGGTTCTGTACTATTTTTAATTACAAGGATATGAGGTCAACTGTTTTTTTAAATACCTAAAATTAATTTTAGCTCATCTTAATAAGATTAAAAAGACGATTTCAAATAAGTGTAGAGGACAAGGCAGAAAACTGCAACTGACGAAGCAATCCACATGCTGGTTCGCGACATTTTGCCAAGGAATGTGGTATGTCAGACGAGTGTCTTACGCATGTTGCATCGATATAAATTCCATCATCCTCTCATTACATCAAGCTCTCGCCGGTCGGGATTTCGAACGCCGCTCAAAATTTTGCCGGTTTGCTCTGCAACGCCTGCGAGATGATCCAACGTTTTTTAAACGAATGCTTTTTACGGATGAAGCCACTTTTACCAACCACGGTAATGTGAATTTACGAAATATGCATTACTGGCCAATAGACAACCCTCATTGGTTTCGACAGGTACATCATCAGAAACCGTGGAGTGTTAACGTGTGGTGCGTCATCATTGGAAATTTCGTTGTAGGACCTTACTTCATCCCAGGAATATTAAATGGCAATATGTACGCACTGTTTCTTCGAAACGTTTTACCTATTCTCCTAGAAGAGATACCACTGAATACACGTCAGTGCATGTTGTTCCAACATGACGGCTGCCCAGCTCACTCTTCCCGTGTAGCCACAGAGGTCTTAAATGAGAGGTTCCCGGATTGCTGGATAGGACGACGCACACTGATGCCAAATTCCGATTTCGTGGCCAAAAAGCCAACAATCGAAATTTCAATTTAGGGAGTTTTATGTGTCTAAATAGTTAGGTTGGTATGTTAAGCGTTAGGAATGAGCGATACGAGGACCGAGTCGCCAATTTTTCGCGCGTGAATTCGAGTACAACGTAACCATCAAGGAGTCGTTTATGGTAGTTCGCATACAGCAGGTTTTTCAACAAAGGGGGTAGCAGGATAAGAATGGAGTGACGGCCCTCGGGGTAGACGGGTTGACTCTCAAGGGGACAGCCCCCCCCCCCATGTGCCATCCCATACCTCCGCGCGGTGAGAGTCGGGCAACGTCGCTTAGGCGGCGGCCAACGGGGCTATGGCTTTGGACTTCGGTCCGGGCCGCTCGGGTTGCTAGCCCGTGTCGACCTAAATCAATTGGCTCGAAAAGTTACAAGAAGTTAACGAAAAGCCGGGACAATTCTCGGATACCCGGCCCAATTGATGATGAGGCGGGAAGTGAGGCCAATGTACCTGTCCAGCCATGTGTACCTGCTGCCCAATTCGCTTGCCCCATCTGTGAGAGGTCCCTTGCGACGAAGATCGGCTTGGGACAACATAAACGACGCACCCACAAGGAGGAGGCTAATGAGGAAGTTAACGTGGATAGGGTGAAGAAAGGCTGGAATGATGAAGAGCTACTGCTGCTGGCAAGGATAGAGGCTAGAGCAACCGCGCAGGGAGAGAAATTTATTAATCAGTTCCTGCTATCTCACATACCAGGACGTTCCCTCGACGCCATTAAAGGCGCAAGGAGGAAACCCTCCTATAAGGCGATGGTTGAATCGGCTCTTATGGAGACAACAACAACAAGATCCGGCCACGGGGAAGGAGGACGGCCCGGACGAGGACTCGCATGCTGTATCTGCTGGATGTTATAACACCGAGGACGAGACCACAACTCTTCTTAGGCAATCTGTCCAGGCACTGCTCGAGATGGTGAAGAATATCAATGGATGGCAATCATCTGAGCTCGCGGAGTTATCCGCCGAGACCAACACAACGGAGGTTGGGCCCTGTGCGGGCATCTCTGATTGGTTGTATAATGTCTTTCCACCCGCGAGCACCATCCCTCGCCACATAAACACTCCGCTAGTTAACCCGAGCAGAGTCCAGCGGCGCCGGCGCGAGTATGCCGTGGTACAGAAGTTGTGGAGGAGATCCATGGCAAATGCGGTCAGACTGGTGTTATCGGAAGGCGAGACCAGAGGGGACATACAGTTTGACGCACTCGTCAAGCATTGGGGCGCATTCGTCACACACCCTTCGGTGGCGGTCGACGAGGTACCTTCTTGGGAGTTGCACCCGAAGGTCGCACACATCTGGGCACCAATGACGTTGGAGGAGATAGATGGGGCCAAGCTACCTCTGAGATCCGCCCCTGGCCCTGACCGAATATCTGTCAGGAAGTGGCGCGCTGTTCCTGCATCAGTGCGCGCCCTCCTTTATAGTAAGGTTATGTGTGACGGAGGTTTTCCCTCTGCCATGTTGTCCAGCAGAACGGTCTTCCTTCCTAAAGACCTAGACGGAACGAACCCGGCCAACTACAGACCTATTAGCATTATGTCCGTGGTCGTCTGGGAATTTAATAAAATCCTAGCAAACAGAATTGGAGCAGTGAATATAATCGACCAGAGACAGAGATATTTTGAGGATGGGTGCGCGCAGAACGTGGCAACACTTTCTGCCGCCCTGCACCACTCGCGGTCCAAGCTCAAAGAACTACACGTGGTCTCATTGGATGTCGCTAAGGCCTTTGATAGCATCTCCCACCAAGCAATCGAAGTGGTGCTACTAAAGAAGGATTTCCCGAGGCCGTTCATTAATTACATCCGACATACGTACGCGACGAGTACCACTATTTTTGAACATCAGCAGCGCAGCTCACCTCTGTTCAAGCTGGGCCGCGGCGTGACGCAGGGCGATCCTCTGTCTCCCATTCTCTTTTGTCTGGTCATGGATGACATCCTGGCTACCATCCCCCATGAAGTGGGCTTTACCTTCGAGGAAGCCAAGATCAACTGCATTGCCTATGCTGATGACATTGTCCTGATGTCATCCACCAAGTGGGGGATGGAGACCTGCTTACGTCGTGTGGGGGAGGCTGCAGCCAAATATGGCCTGAAATTTAATACCAAGAAATCCAGTGCCCTCTCCTTAGTGCCTTCCGGGAAGGAAAAGAAAATAATGATCTTAACGGAACCCCAGTTTACTCTGGGGGATGATGGTCTTATCCCCCAGATAAACACAACGTCAAGATGGAAGTATCTGGGAGTTGACTTCACTTGCTCGGGCGCTGCGAAGACGTCCCAAGACCTCCGAACACTATTGGAGAGGGTGACGAAGGCTCCACTCAAACCGCAGCAACGCCTAAAGATCTTGAGAACGTTCCTTATACCTAAATTATATCACGGTATAGTGCTAAGTGGAACGACAATGAGGAGGTTACGCCAACTAGACCTCCAAACCAGAGCGGCAGTGCGGAAATGGCTGCGCCTCCCACATGACGTGACAAAGGGCTTCTTCCACGCAACGGTAGCCGATGGCGGCCTAGGCATCCCGGCCTTTGAAACAACTTTTCCGGCCCTTATGCGCGATCGTCTGTCGGCATTTGCGTCTTCGGACGTACCAATGTTCGCGGCGATCGGCGTGTCAGAATGGACCAAGAAGAGGCTGCGGGCGTCGCGACTCCTAAATCGTAATGGAGTTGACCTGACCACCAAGACGCGGCGTGATAATTATTGGCGGGACAAGCTACATATCTCTGTCGACGGAAAATAATTACGTGAATGCCACAAATCCAACTTGTCCACCCGTTGGGTGGACAGCGACGCGTACAAGATCCCCGGCAGAGATTATGTGCAGCATATTCATACCCGAATCAACTGCCTGCCAACTGCAGTTCGTGTATCACGCGGCGTCAGAAGAGCGGGTCGCGACGTCAAGTGCCGCGCCGGGTGCCTAGAGACTGAGACCGCCGCACATGTCATCCAGAGTTGTCACCGCACCCATGGTGGCAGGGTGCGGAGGCACGACGCGGTGGGCCACGTGCTGGCGGCAGGACTGCGCCGAGTAGGATGGAAAGTGGAAGAAGAGCCAATAATACCAACAAGAGAAGGAAACCGTAAACCGGATCTCGTTTGCTGCAAGGAAGATGTGGCCATGGTGGTAGACGCCCAGATTGTCAGCGCGGCAAGCTCTTTGAATGACAGCCACAATAGGAAGAAATCGTACTATGCTAACAACCCGGATATGACTCATAAGCTGGTGGAGAACTACGGCGTCGATAAGAAGAATGTGACGTTTACATCGTGCACCGTCTCGTGGAGAGGCGTGTGGGCAAGCGAGTCGCAAGAGGATCTGCAGAAGATGGGGCTGACGAAAAACTTACTATGCTCAATCACGACTCGAGTACTACAGGGAAGTCATACAAACTGGACCCGGTTCAATAAGATGACGGGCACGACTCACCGGAATCCAACGGCAAGAGAAGGAATTAGCTGAACGACCCGCTTAGTCACTGAAATTGGTTATCCGCACCACTCCCTTCCTTGTGTTCGTCTCACCCATCCCATCCTCCCCTGTTTTTTATGTAGCGGACAATTGTAAAAAAAAAAAAAAAATTCTGAAGAATGTGCAGAATCAGCTCCACAAGATGTACCGGAATCATGTGAAAAAGAAGGACCCTCATCACAATTGTCACATTTATCTATCAGAATCTTCGTCGCTTAATGATCCACATTATACCTTCCGAATTAGAGAAAACAAGGAAGTCGAATATGTTGATATGCCGTTTAATCGAGTTATTTCGTCTCACAATTATTGTTGTGTTTGTTATGCAAGGCCTGATACGTTAAACGTTGTCCCTTTGGAAGCTCGGATTCAGATTTTCATAAAAACTCGGATTTTCATACCTAAAGGCAATCGATGCTGTGCGAATCACCTGATTAATCAACGTTTATATCGTGACATTGATAAATTGAAAGTTTATTCTCAGAGTTGCCTCATAGATAAAGAACAGATTAAACTATTCCTGAATGAATTATCAACGCAGTGTAATACTAGTATTCTTCGTGAATTAGCAGAAAATAAATTATCAGAAGAACGCATAAAAGCATTGACTGGTTACACTGCAGAAGAAATCAACTTGTTAAAAAATATGCTTACGTCCATGCGAGACACCCAAAATCGTAGCGTATGCGAAGCTCTTTGTCTCTTTCTATTCAAGCTCAGAATAGGTTCTTCTAATAGTATCATGGCAGCTATTTTCGATATAAAGTACGAACAAAACATATCTAATTTCTGTGAATCAGTATTAGAGTCATTTCGAACGGATGTATTGCCGCGTTACATTGGAGCTCAAGCATGTTCTCGAGAAGATTTGATTTCGAATCATACATCGCCTTATGTAGAAAAGCTGCATGGTTACCAAAATCGTCCAATTCTCATTGCTGATGTTACGTATCTCCGCCACGAGAAAAGCAGTAACAATTACTATCAAAGGAAGTCTTATTCCGGTCAAAAAAAAGGTCCCTCTCTGTAAACCTTTTACGGTATGCACTCCTGTTGGTTTTGTGATTGACACTATGGGCCATATATTGGAACAATTAATGATGCAGAAATAATGAAAGATTTTAAATGACCCGAATGGCTTGAAAATTCTTCTGAAAGAGGGTGACGTCTTCATAGTTGACAGAGGCTTTAGAGACGTAAAAACGTACCTTGAATCGGAAGGGTATATCGTATTAATGCCAGCTTTAAAAGGTCAGAGGAAACAACTTTCAACGGCGGAGGCAAATGAAAGTCGCTTTGTTACTAAACTAAGGTGGGTTGTTGAAGCGATTCACGGTATTATTGGAACCAAGTTCAAGTTACTACACAACCAACTAGATAATAAAGCTTCTACCAAAAGCTAAAGTTTATTGCAAAGTCGCTAGTTTATTAGTAAATCTTTTTGGAAAACGTCTGAATTATGACACTGGTATCCAAGACGAAATAGCTCAACACATGCTTTCAATGAAGAACATCGATAATTCTCTCGCAAAAGAAGTAGAACACAACTGGAACCGAAAGAAGAAATCATTTGGACAGCTAACGTCAAATGACGTATTAGATTTTCCAGAAATGACAGAAAAAGATTTAAAAATTATTTTTACTGACTCATATCAACTGTCGCAAGCAGTGTCATATTTGGCGGAACTATACACAGAAGATGGCGAGATTCGTGTCAATCATTTCGTAGAAGACAAGACATTAAAATGCGAAGTTAGGTCCAGACACATCAACCGTCAAGTGTATAAGTGTTACCTTCAGTACAAACCGAATTCAATCGGATATATGGGAGTGCTACGTTGTCTGCGATTGTGCGAATGGATTAAGAACCGTTGGATGCTGTTCACATGTATATTTAAATGTACTTTAAAAATATGTAAACAAATACGTAAAAATTAGATAAAAGTAATATAATTTATATTTTACATATCCATTTTCATGTTAGAAGTACAGTACATAAATATGAGTGAAAAATTCAAGATTTCTAGTTGTTAATCATTGTATATTTAAAAGTGCTATAAAGACAGGTTTACTTAAAATCGATTTTCGGCTGAACGGGAAAAGATATTTAGATGATTTTTGGCGCAAAAAAAAAGCAAATTAAATTCTCTAAATTTTGTATTTGGGGTCATTTATACGGTTTAAAAAAAGTAGAAAAACCATCCTCTTTTGTGCAAAAAAATGTAATTTCTTTGTTTTTTAATAAGAAAGAAGATTTTTGAGTATGATAATCGCTTTGAAAACTTCTGAAACAAAATTCGAATTTACGTAATCGCGTATAGAAACGCGTTATAGTACGAGAATAAGTTTAAGTTATTTAAGTTAGTTAAAAAAAATGTTTTGACTCTGAAACGAGTTTTATAGTGTTCTTCAATCATTCTTAAACATTTTTGTTTTAAAAAAAGTTGCCCCGAGTGGCACCATTTTTCTTAATTCTTCTTTGTCTCCAGCAGCGCTCGACTTCCTTCTAAGACACGTATTGTGCGCTTTGTTTTTGAGTCTTGTGTTATAAATAAAGTCCAGATTTTCGTGCAATAAAAACACCAAAACATGCATAATCATGTAATAAATGTTGTTATATTGTACTAGTTTTTTGACAAAATCAAGTTTTATTTAAATTTCAGTCCATTCTTGTTCGCTGGTTTATCGCTAATTATTTATTTTACAGAAATAAAGAAAAAAAAACGTAATGACGAGAAAGAAAATTTTCGATGTTATCAAACATTGAATAAATGAAGAAAATAAAGTTTTGTGCCAAATAATTGAAGAATATTTGGCACAAATAAATGAGGAACCATGCAATTTGTCACATGAGGTAAAAGAAAAGTTGAAACTGTTGATTAGTATATTGAGAATTAAATATCAAGAAAGCAATAGAACCTAGTCACGTTTTTGTACGAAAAATGAATCGTGGCTGAAAATTGAGTTTGAATATTCTAAGACGGGTGATAAACTAGTGGGACCCACTACACCATTGACTAGTGGAACATCCAAAAGGGGACGTCCATCTCTCTCTTTCGATGAATGTAGTGAGCGGACTAAACGCAGGCGAGCAAAGGACATCAGAAAACAACACAGCGTGGAAGAATTGGCCTTTGCAACTAAAATGAGTTTGCGTGTTAGTGGAAATATTGATGCGGCGAAAGTTGTGCAGGATGTTTCCGAAGGGACTGCAACAAAGGCTAAGACATATAGAACGTCATTATGCAATAACCGCGAGAGACAGATGACCAAAGAAGAGGTTCTTTTACTTGTTGAAAATAAAATGTCTCAAAGTATGTATAACAATATTAGAACCAACAGCATTTCACATAACTGCACATTGTATCTTTCTTATAAATGCGTTTTACAAGCCAAAAAAGGAATGTTTCAGCTCAGCTTCAGCTCCCGCTTCAGAAATATTAATTACAGAATCTAGCGCCGAAGTAAAACTACAGAGTTTGTTGGACCACACTACACAGCGAATATTACTTCCTCAAAACGAAGTTATATCTAGCCTCACCAAGAATGATGCTGTAAATCTAACCTTAATGTGTAAGTGGGGGTTGGATTGAACCTCCGGACAAAGTAGTTTTAAACAAAAATTTGACAATTATGCTGACCAAATTGACTCGAGTATTTTTTTACTTCACTTGTGCCACTTCAAATTGTATATTTTAATGATATCACAAGCGACCAACAAATTGTTTGAAAAAATCCGCGACCTTCATCCCCACGATTTTGTCGGCCAATCAAAATTGAATTTTTACAAGACTCTGCTGAAAATACAAAATACCAAGTTGATTGTATTGTTGAACAAGAGCGAAATCTTACTCCCTACCATACAATTGTTGACGGAAAAGTGACAGTAATTTACAAGTTGGCATTAACCATGGTCGATTGCAAAGCGTGCAATTCTTTGACAGACACATCTTCCAGTAAAAGGTGCTACCTTTGCCACTCTACCTCAAAGCAATTTAACAATGTAGATGCAATGCTTGAAAAACCAATTAAAGAAGAAAATTTGCAGTTCGGTATATCCTCTTTACATGCTTGGATCCGGTTTTTCGAGTGCCTTTTGCACATTTCATATAAATTAGAAGTCAAGAAATGGCAAAACAGTGGTGAAGACAAAGAGAAGATTGAAAATCGAAAAAAAAGATATTCAGACACAATTCCGCCAACAACTGGGACTATTGGTAGATATGCCAAAACAAGGTTTCGGAAGTACGAACGATGGCAACACTGCGCGACGTTTCTTTGAAAATTCTAAAATTTCTGCCACAATTACAGGAATAAACGAGAATTTGTTGAAACGGTTTCACACAATTTTACAGGTTATTTCTTCGGGTTTTGAAATTGATGTACTTAAATATCAAGAATATTGTATAGAAACTGCTCGTTTCTTTGTTGAATTGTTTTACATGCCTACTACTGTCCATAAATTGTTGATCCACAGTGCACAAATTATTGACTCATCGCTTTTGCCAATTGGACAAATGTCCGAGGAAGCCCAAGAGTCTTGCAACAAATTAATAAAGGCAAGACTTCGCGCGCAAAACAAGTCGCACCGAAAATATGCAAGATGTTTTTTTGCGACTTTTGGTATCGTCAGATCCGCTAATATCTAGCGTACGTAAATTACCCCCAAGGAAATTCAAATCATTAGAACCTCAAGCAATAGAATTACTGAAACCACCAAGCTTCAATTCACAAATCGAAATGCCAATAAACTAAGGCAGTGAGGATAAAACCGAATGCTCTGATGATGAATATTAAGCTGTTATTTGAATGACACGTGTTTGTGTTGCATTTTTTGTACTTACATTCATTAAAACTGATAATTAAATAAAGTTTATATTTTTATTATTCTGCAGTTTGTCCATCTATATTTCCGAAAAATAATATCAAATTTGAAATTAGCGACATCGAATACACACTCACACAATTTTTTGTCAAAATTTAATGAGTTTTCCCACTTTTGGTTCGCCATGTTGGATCCGCCATTTTGTTTTTCGACAATATATCAAATTTGAAATCACAGACCTCCAAATCTTTAATGGACTTAATTTGAAAACCATTTAAACATGTTTTCTAATTTTGGCCACGAAATCGAGCTTTGGCATCAGTGTACGACGTGCTGAAGTGAAGTGGCTAGCCCGGTCTCCCGATTTGACTCTCCTCGATTTTTTTCTTTGGGGAGCACTCAAGAATAAAGTCTATGCAGAATTCTCAACTACGCCAGACGATATGAAACGGCGTATCACCGAAGCTTGCTATACTATATCATGTGACATCCTTACCATACATCTGTTCATTTATCTTTCGAACGGCGACTGGAAAGGTGCATTGCAGCAGATGGACATTTCGAACATACTATGCATAAGTAATGCCATTTTCTTTAATGTATTTTGTATTCTCTATGTACATTTTTGTTTTTAATTTTGATAAATGTATTTTCTTTGTACATGACGGACGGTCATAAATAAATTTAATTAACAAGATTTCATTTACTTACTTTGGCATTGTACTTACAATTTGTAATAATACTAATATAATACGTATGTTGTCACAGTTGTCAAATATATATCGAAGAAAGTAGTTGTCAGGGTTGCCAGATTGGGCGGAATCCCGCTTTTTGGGCTGGAAAAAAGGTTCACTTTGCGGGAGAAAATATCAATTGGCGGAATTCCGCCCAATGGGCGGAATTCATTTTTGCATGCCGCAAATTGGGCTATTAAAAAACTTAGAAATAAAAAATAAAATCTATAACAATACGTATTTATTATATACCGAATTTCCATCGAATACATAATGAAGATAAAATAATACAATATCTCTCTCTATATGTTTTACCACATATCATGGTTGGTTTCAATTCTCAAAATTAATCTCGTATATTACTATATGAAAATCAAACGCGTTTCCAGAAACCATAAAATTCTTCGTAGAATTCAACAACCGTACTTGAAACTAGAGATGTTTCTAAACACGTATAAAAACATAAGTGCAGTTGATGTAAACCATAGACATATGCGTCAAAGCACCTTATGATACATTTTGTTTAGTATGACTAGAGCTGTCTGAAACGAATGGTCAATCGAAAAACACCTTCGCGATCAAAGTATTTTGAACATAAAACCCACTATCTTTAATATAAAATTTATATTATAAATTATCGCGCCGTTTCGGTTCGTAAATTACCGACTGAGCAAGAACCGACTTTACCACTTGACTATTTGTAAGAGGTAAATTCAAAAGCAATGGGTGTTTCGTAGAATAGTTTATTTAAGAATATTAAAACATTAAAGCCCACAAATTATTAGCACGCACTACTGACAAAACACGTACACCACTCTGACAAGATAAATCTATAAATATAAAACAAATAATATATGGTCCCAATATAACTGAGTGTTGCACCACAACTTTCAGTTCTCTGAAGACCTATACAAAAACATATTAAAAATACTATGAAATGCATTTCTCTAAAACTGCCTAATTAAAAAAGGCACTTAAGGCAAAATAGGACTCGAGCAGCATCTGGCAGCAAATAAGTCCTAAACATTCCACAACTAAAAGGACCCAAACATTATTGGTAAATAAATTTACCAATGCTGCCTTGTGCTAAAACAACAGGCCTATTTAAACATTGCTTTGACACGTTCTTTGGTTCATATTACAAATATCAATGGTGCTAAAACTGGACTAGATCTCGGTTCGTGCTTATCTAATATTTGATTTATGATGCTCGAAAAAACTCGAAACCCGAGAAAGAGACAATCGGGTGACTCATACACATTGCACGAACCTACGTCTTAAACATTTTAATGCTCCCACTAAAATAATTTGACCAATCAGAACAATAATATTAAGTTTGCCTAGGCCAATCATATTGCTCGTGTCCCTTCTATCGCCATTGTAAACAGTTTGAAAATTAACAACTGAAAGTTTCAGTTGTTTCAGTCTGAAACAAAAAGAATTACAAGAAACAGAACTCGTCCAACATTCAAAAGGGGAACACAACAATGGGAAAGTGGGGAAAATATCTTAAACGTTATAACAAACAGTGGGAAAGTGATCCAGTTTTTAAAGGTGAGTGAATTAAATTCATTCATAAACATCAGTTACCTTGATCTTTTGTTCCTGAACATTGAAAATTTTTTTATCTTTAAAATAATGTTTAGCATGGATTCAACCTTCGACGGAAGAAGCAGTCAATGCCGGAAAAGGTGAAGCTTACTGCAAGTTGTGTGCAACAAATCTGAGAGCGCATAAATCTGATCTTCTGGATCATCGTCGTACGAAAAAACATACAACACGCGAAAATTCTCTTGCGACGACATCTCGGGGGAGATTGGACAGTTTTGGTACTAATTGATCTGTATATTAAAATGATTCCCAACCAAAACATTTTTGAGAATTTTTAACAGATTTTGTTGATTCTTTTTTTTATTTGAAGCAGTTCTTATGCTTAATATTTAATTAATTAATTACTAATTGTTTCAAAAAGCAGAAAAACTTTTTTATTTATTTAACAATAATTTGTTTTCTATCAAATTCTCTTAAAAATGAAAAAAGTAGAAGTCAATTGTGTAAAAATTGCGGTACCAGGAACATTTTAAAGTTGACGAAAAGAAAAATGAGCATGAATTCTATACGCCTTTCCATAGCTATTGCAGCGCGAACAAAGTACCGTTTTTTTTGGTAAAAAGTAAGTTTTGGAGTTAGACATAAAAAATATTTGCAATATATATATATTTCAATAAAAATATGTATGTGAAAAAAGTCTTCAATACAAGTGAAATTTATTATATGTATATGTTAAAACATAAATTATAATTTTGTGCATGTTTTTTACACTTATTTAATTACATGCAACTCGCATTTAAAGGTATGGTAAAGGCGTATCAGATTTATTGTTAATTCTTATGCAAATTATAAAAGCAGTAATAAACAGAATATAGAAATATATATACAATCGAATGTGTGCTTATTTCTTTTTTAAGTTTAAAGTTTGCGAAAAAGGCAAGGCATGAATTTCTCTAACTGTACATTGGTTCTTTCTGTTTTTCATATTATATTTTTATGATTTTATATATTTTAGGTTACATTCAGATTGATAATTCGGCAAAAATAAATGACATTCGACTGGCTGTGTTTACCGCGATGCACACCTCTGTGTCTAGTATCGATCATCTTGGATCGCTTTTATGCCAACTAGGCAAAGGTAGTAAACTGGAAAATTTAAAATTGCATCGAACCAAGTGCTCGAAACTAATTTCATCTGTTATTGGTCCATCAATATTAAAAGAAATAATTGAGGATATCGGTGAAACTCCGTTTGCTGTAATTGTAGACGAGTCTACGGATATATCGAGTATAAAATTTTTGGCACTCTGTGTGTCATATTATAGCAGGAAAAAGAATGACTTAATCACCGAATTTTTAGGCCTTGTCGAAGTGCCACTTGTCACTGCGGAAGCATTATACACTGCATTTACTGATTTTTTTAAGACGATTAAGTTGCCGTTGCAGAATCTGACATCTCTTGGTACAGATGGTGCAGCCAATTTGTGCGGCCAAAAACATTCCCTGTTTGCTTTGTTGAGAGACAGAGATTTACCTAACTTGCAGTTAATAAAATGCATATGCCATACAGTAGACAATTGCGCATCGAAAGCCTGTGCAGAACTACCTTGTTCGCTGGAATTTTTGATTAGAGAAAGTAGAAATTGGTTTTCGAACAGCTTCAAGCGAAAAGAAGAATATGCTAATCTGTATAAGGTATATAATGTATAACAATTATCGAAATAATAAAAATATACTTTATCTTCTTGGATACAAATTCTTAATAATCGTAAACAATCAAACAATTTTCATATTATTTTAGGCTATGAATGACTTCAAGGATCCACCTGAATTGGTGAAGCTTTGCACGACAAGATGGTTAATTTGGTATCCAGCAGTTAAGCGAATACTAGAGCAATGGTTGGAACTGAAAACGCTTTTTAACATGATGGCTTCCTCCAAAGATTTTACTGCAAGACAACTGAGCATGATGTACCAGGATCAGACAAATTTATTATATTTAACATTTCTGAAGCCTGTGTTACAAGATTTAAACGAAGTTAACCTTCTTTTTCAATCAACACGGGCTGACGTGACGAAACTTTATAAAGATCTGCGTACGTTGATCTTTTCACTTGCTACACGTTTTCTGACACCGCATTCAATCAAACAGTCAGAACACACACATACTTTGCGCAGATGTGAAATTGATATGTTGAAAGAAGCGTTAAGCAAAACCGAAAACTACCTGCCAAACGATCGAGTAGATTTGGGCGCTAGTTTCAACAAAATAACGTCTTCTCCACATTTTGGAGTTACGGATGAGGAACTCTCAGTGGTCCGTGAAAGGTGTACAAAATTTCTGATCACTTTGACTCACCAGTTGTTAGAAAAACTTCCCAACAACGTTACTACAATACAAGAGCTACGACTGATAGCACCAAATTCTGCTATAGCTTCTGTAGGACGACCACGTTTCGAGCAGCTTCCTTTCGACTTAGCAGGTATGATTTGTTTTAAAATATAATTTAAATAAATAAAAATGAATAGCAAATTAATAGATTTCTTTGATAATACTTTATTAAATGATTTTATGCACTCAGTTCCAGATATTGACATTGACAAGCTGGAGGCACAATGGCGTTCGCTGGGAACGCTGACGCTCAAAGATATCAACCCTGAGTTCTCTGATGGAATGGAAATTGACTCCGTGAAATTTTGGGGCAACGTCAGGCAACTATCAAACGCAATCGGTGAAACTCCATATGAACAACTGGCAGATTTCTGTTTAAAAGCTCTCACTTTGCCAGTGAGTAATGCTGTAGTCGAGCGCGTTTTCAGTATAATGAACGCTGTAAAGACGCGAGCTCGAAACAAAATGCAGCTTGAAATTTTGCAATGCATTATTCGCATTCGGGTACATTTAAAGGTAACTATATTCAAATTATATACATGCAATTAATGTATTTCAATTATTAATATTGCCATGAAAATTTGGTCAGTTTTGTTTTTTTAATTTAAAAGAATAAATAAATGTTTATTTTCAAATTATAATTTCTAATGCATACAATCTTGATTATTATAGGAAGTTTTGAAATCCTGCTGTATAGATTTTCAACCATCTCATGACATGCTGATGCGCTTCACATCGCAAATGTATGAATCAACGCGCAATCCTAAAGATTTGGGCACGCCAAGGCAAACGTCGAACTCTACCGCAGAAGGAGAAGATTTGCTAGAGATGATTACTTTGTTCGATAACGATAATGAAAGTCATGATTGTTTGTGAACGCGGAAATCGAAGACTATGCTCAATGTTTATAATGTTGATTTAGTTTATTTATTATATGTTTACTAACATGTTTATAAAATTGTAATGATTATAATACAATAAATATTTTTATACAGGAAACATAAAAGACTTTATTATGAAATTCATATTTTAAAAAGATTGGGCGGTATTGGGCGGCTTAACTGCCATCTGACGGCGGTTGTATGTCATAAGAATCTGGCAACCCTGGTAGTTGTTACTTTTCTCATGTAGTGGAGCGTGTTTGTCTGAAGGACGACTCGCGAAGTTTCCCATTTAGTCGAGAGGAAAGGTTGCATGAATAAGCGCCGTTTCAGAGGAAAAATACATTACAAAACACGGCTATTTCTAAAAAACTATTCACTTAATTACGAAGTTATACACATTTGAAATCGTCTTTTTAATCTCATTAAGATGAGCTAAAATTAATCATAGGTTTCTATTTAAAAAAACAGAGTTGACCTCATATCCTTGTAATTAAAAATAGTACAGAGCCGAAATATGCTGTAATCAAGTAGCTCGTGTCTATATTACGGACTGTCCAAACGGTATCTTCGTATCTTTAATGAATGAGATATTATTATTATCTGAAGGTAAATTGTCTCATTGTGAAGATACAGTCAAGGGAATATTAGCTTAATTGCAACACCGACTCCTAAAATTGATGACAATACTGATGAATCCAGTGAAGACGAGGATAAAGAGATACATAGTTTAAAACTATTTTGTTGAATAACATGTATATTACCTTCAATATCAGAATTTTAAATAGGTTCAATTGAAAAATTAAATAAATGTTTATTTAATTTTAGATTCTAGAAGAAAGCGCTCCGAGAGCCAGTGAAGAGAAATTTTATTTGAGAATTTCCTTCAATATCTAAGCCTTTGATACCTCTTTTAGACAGAAGAGAGTATGAGTTCAATGATTATTTTCATCAATACACTGATGATGAAATATTGAAATTAATAGTTAATAAAACTTGTCAGAATTATATGAAACAAAATGGTTGCAATCTGAATTTGGTAGAATTAAAGGTATTTTTAAGAATTAATATGATAATGAGGTTTCAATATCCAATGATTACAATGTACTGGGTCAACAGACAGCAAGCAATTTTATCAGTGAAAATATGGCATGTAACAGACTCTGTTTTGAGAAATTGTATTAAGGTGGTGTTTGATGATATTGAACGAAATAAGGTAAATAGGTTGAAGTTACGTCCATTGATAAACAAAATAAGGGAAGGTTACCCGAAAATAGAAAGAGATATAGATGTTGTGGATGATTGTGCCATTTTCAGGAGTATGTTCCCTGAAGTAATTCTACCCAAACAAAACAAATTCTGTAGAATTAAAAATATTTGTTTTGACAAATTCAAATGAAGTTTTAGATTTCACATTTTATCAGGAAAAAATCACATAACCTCAGTACACTATTTAAGAATTTGGTTTAGGAGAAGCAGCAGTTATTCAACTGAGAGCTTTACATTTTAAATGCAGTTTAGGCCGTCGATCCTCCATTTTAAATGCATCTTGGAACGCAAGGGGAACTGTGACCGCTTGCAAAACCGAACAGAAATTCTGTGAAGACTACTCAATTGACATGCTTCTTCTTCTTCTTCTTCTTCTTCTTCAAGAAACGTTTGTAACTAAAAGTCGCTCCTGGACGCTACCATATCTACCGCGACGACCGACCAACGGGCCGAGGAACAATCACAGTTCAGCCAGCTCTCCCGTACAGGCGCATAAACACGCCAAGTAAGTCAATTTCTCCTCTCTTCCACCTCCCTCAACATCTAACTACCTTCCGGCCCTACTCCCTTCATAAATGACGGACCCCACGACATTCTAGACATAATTCATTCCTCTGGGCTTAATCCAACCCTACCAAACCCTCTCTCTGACCTCCACTATCTCAGCACATATCCTTTCTTCATATCAAATAAATTTAACTTTCTAAAAAAACTGAAAAGAATATATAAACAGAATCGCTCACTACATACTCTAACGACTACTAATACTCTTTATGACCGCATCCCCGCCATACGAAACCGAGCAGTAGATAAATTCGACTTTTTATGTTCGGCCTACAACAGCTTCACTGAAAAAATCACTGAAATTCAGCGAAAAGATGCTCCATACCATAATTCAAAATCACGCAAATGCAAGCCAGGAGACAAAGGCGCAAAGGAAATATTACGCGACGAGAGACGAAGACGACAAAGCTGCTTTTCAGTACATGAGACAACGTATCAGACGTAACGTAAGGTGTTAGAAGAAGTAAGCCGCCTTGAGAGCTGTCGCAATGAATATTCTTAAAATTCAGCAAGAAAGTAAGACAATTCGTGACAAGAAAGCCGTCACTGCAAGGGTTTGCAGAGAGGGTGGTTTAGTGGCCGTCAAGAGAGCGCAATTCGGGATATGGCTAAAAATCCAGAAGAATTGTGTCAAGCCAAGCAAGGACATTGAAGACAAAGGCCATGATTGTGATCGGTACGAAGTGGTTTAAGTCGTGAAGACGAAGGCCCACAATCACCACTACAGCCCGATCTCGTAATCCCAGCGAAGTTCCTTGGGAGACCGAAGGTTCCCCAGGATGGCCGAGTGTGGGATGGGCGATTTATGAGTGACGCGGCGATGCAACTTTTATAATCTCTGGACAGAGCAAGTAAGAGCGTGAGCGGTGAAGGAATGGCACCGTAGGCAGCTTGTAAACACTTTTTTAAAATGAGACTGGAGGCAATATTGACATTTTTGTTGAAGTCAAATCAACACGCACGATCAAAGAATAAGCTGGCAACCACTCATAACTATTTCATTTGTATCCTATAAAGGGGATAAGCCTGATGCAGTGGCGGACCCAGAAACAAATTTTGGGAGGGAAAATTTAGAATGTTTTGGTCGAATGTGTCTCTTTACAGATTTTGTAAAATGTTGCAGCCCACACCCAGTTCACACTGATTCAATTTTATTCGCATTAATGATTATCCGAAAATATTTTGTTTGAAAGTTTCCCAAGTTAAAATTAATAGTTACTGCAAAATTTAGGGGGGGGGGGGATTTCCACCATTTCCCTCCCCACGGATCCACATCTGCCTGTTGGACATATATTAGCAATGAAACACCGTCAACAAAACATCGATGTTCAAATTTACAACATTGATGTTAATAAAACAATGACTTGAAACCATCAATGTTTTTAAAACTGAATGGGTGACCATTAGTGTTATTAATGTTCCCTTAGGGGTAATTTAGTTTAAAGGTTTACTAATTTTTATTTGAGATTTAATGGAAACAACACAGCGAAAAAAATATAGGATATATAACAAAACGTTTATCATCTGATTGGATAATGCAAAAATTATAAACCATTTATAAAAATGAAAACTCAACTTTCACTATTCTCACTCTTGATTCACATTGGTTTGAACAATTTGAACAATTTAAAATATCACAAAATCATTATAGGTTTTTATTATGATGGCACTTTTTTCATTCATAAATAAAATATCAACTACATAAAAACATCAAACACAAAATATTGATGTTCAAAAAAGCATCGAATTCAGAAATTCGATGATAAATCCATTGATTTTGAAAACATTGTTATTAATGTTGCATCTCAACTGTATACATGTAAAAGTAAAAATAAAGATTTTAAAAACTATTGTCGGTGTGACTAGTTAGCTGAACTAGTTGTATGAAGTGAACATGTTTCACTGCAGACTTTGTAACCTTTGTTTCTCATCACCCTGTGTATTGTATACCAAGGGGTTAGTACTCCGGCAAGAAACAGCAAAGGAAAAAGTTTACTTCTCTGTTGACAATATTAACATTAATGAGGTAAAAATGTTTTATAATAGTATAACATAATTGAAAATGTAATAAAAAATGTTTTGTGGAGAATAGAATGAAATGTGGAGAAGTAGAGGTGCTGTAACCACACTCAGAACATCCCTCGCCCAGCTTCTTATTATGACGAGAGACACTGTCCATTATGACAACAAAATGAGACACCTAATTAATTACTTTAATCACTTGCATCTATCCAGACATAAAAGGCATTTTAAAATTAGTCTGAATTCACTTTCTCTTTACTATGCAATGTTGACATCTTTCACTCATTCACAACCATATGTATGGATTTTTAGAACACAATCACTCCTTTGATTTGTACGAAAAACAAGCCCTAATAGATACATAGATTACTTCTGAAAAGATTACTGAAAAAACTTAGAAGCACACATCAAATACATAATACCATTTTTGCTAGATAAGAGGAAATCTCTTCAAAATTCAAGAAAAAGTTAAAACTTTACACAATAGTACATTTCAACTTCGGCATATTTTCCATTTCCATGAACAAAAAATAGAAAAACAAAATAGATGGACAAGTTCTACTCATAAAATACATTAAAAACAACAACTTGGAAGATAAAAACTTAAATGTAACAAAACACAAACTATAATTCAACAAAAATAAAATGGAAAATTGCACACAAATACTCCTGTAACAAAATTTCTTTGTGCTTTACATGTCATGGGATCCTAACAATCATTAATAGCGGCAGACCAATAGTGTGCACTAAAGCAGATATTCCGTAACTTTTTCTTGCATATACTCCTTTTCAATGAATTGTTTGCTTCATCAAACATCTTACATTCACCTTCACATTACGTAGCATACAAAAAATGCACATAAGCGACTTAAGAAATCCTAATTCAGTATACCAAATTTTTGCAAATATATCAATTTCCAAAATTTGCTTTTGAGTTGCTTCTTTTCCAATTTTCATTGTGTTATGAAATGTTGAGAATTTTTCAAGAACTGACAATAACCATGTGCATATTGTGAAGAATATTTCTCCATAGAACATAGTTATAATGTACCAACATTCCTAAACATCGTAATTATAAATTCAAAAGAAAAGGAGGGTATTTGAAATTTATTATTAGATGTTTAGTAGAAAACAATTACTCAGAAAACATTTATCGTACTTCATTAACATTTTTTGTAATCAATGGGATCTTTATCATTATTATACCGATCAGTAACAGATACATATAATACTATTGACCTTCAGCGTACCTATTAACCTTAATTTGCTCCCAAGGGTTCAATACATAACCTGTTGGGAAGCCCAGCTTTAAAGGTATGCTGCAATATCAGAACTAATCAAAATAAGATCTACAAAGCTGTTTACTAGTGCTGAACACTACACGCTAGTTCATTTTATGTAATGCATCTAGCAAAGAAGGTATATATAGAAACACAAAGTAATCATAAAATAAAAATGAATCAGGAACAGTTTAAGGTAATACAATCTCTTACTCCTTGATAGTTACCTCATAAAATATAAAACAAAATTCCAAAAATGTCACAAAGATAAATAAGGTTTTGTTTTTTTCTCAAATCTTCAGTTTACTATCAATTTAGACAATTTGGTTTCCTTTACCACTCAATTTTGACAAAATACTATTGTCTTCTCTGCTTACCACTGGAACACTTGGTACAGCACTTCACCTATAGACGAACAGTGCAGAACGTATGAGCAACTGCTAAATGCACGAGATCACTCTTCTGATTGGACAAGTTTTCATTTGGTCATTCATTCTGAGAGGACAACATTTCAAGATCTGTAAATGAGCATTTTTTATTTAAGTAAACATCAAGGTTACAAGTGTTTGAAAGAACAGAAAACTTGCCAATATACCCTCCAGGTTCCTCACATTGGAAAAAATGAAGATAGCTGGAGTATTACTCCACATCCTCCCTCCTTTCAGTCCTGAAGTTCCAGCATTACTCAAGAGCCAGTAGGATACATCAAGAAACATTTGATGGCGGGAGTATATTGTACATCAATGTGTACCCCTTTCATTAAATTTACTCTTCGCATGGAACAACTGATTCTAATACCTTTAGTTTTGCAATCCATGGCATTCCACAGAGCACACTACACAATTTGTTTCTTATGTCATGTAACTTGCAATTATATCTTAATTAAATTAATTCATAATTTTCTATATCACTCAAAACTCTCATTTTCAAAAAAACAAATAAAGAAATGGGTACATGCCACCCCAGAACCTCCTATTGAGAACTATCGAGTCAAAATCAGTTTCAGAATAAATCCCAAGACGTCCACAGTTCCAGGAATGGCATGTCTCTTGTTTGCATCCAAATTCCGCTAAATCGAATAGGAACAAGATGATTTCTTCAATTCAACATTTGGTAGGGCAGTTGTTCAAAACCTTGACCAACTTGTTTTCCTAAAGAAAATAATTATGTTATTAGGATACATTAAACCCTCTTCTACATAGATGCACTAGCATTCTATACAAACACTGGCCTCCACATGTTATACACTATCACGACATACTGATTAGAATAATAATTTTAAAAAAAGCACGCACACGAGGTGCATCCAGAGAGTAAGTCTCCCTATGTTGTCAACAAATAGAAAAAAAAATTCGTGGGAAAACTTTATTGTAGTAGATACCGCAAATATTGCACTATTTTTACACATTATCACCACCCAGAATCGAGATAATTGACATACCTTGAGATGGACATTTGTATCTTTTGGCCATAGATGTCTCCCGCATGGGATAGGTCCCAGTGTTAGACCCTGTCAAATTGACAGAAACTTGGAACTGTGCATCACTAAAACGTCGTAGTTTAAGTGATTAATGGTTATAAATGCAGTACCATATTTCTTGCGGACCGCGCCATGAAGGAATGCGCATGTCGTTCGCCAGATTCTCGCCTAAATGTGCCGATTCCTTCCCGCTCGTAACGAGAAGAGAAAAGATTCGAATCATGATATCACATATAAATATGTAGAGTTCACTGGATTCGAATTCTCTTACATCTTTACACCATGCCGCTAACCCATAGATTATAAACATCCATAGCTAACTGACTTCCAAAGAAGAAATCCAATCATGTGTAAGAAATACGACGTATCTTACATCGTGAGTGCATGCAGATTGTCAGAAATGTCGTTCATGAACGAACTAGTTCAAAAGAACTAATCTTTGCCCTGTGCACTGAGATGGAGTCACGAAAATTCAGCTATTTAAAAAAACACCACAGTGTAAGATTTATTTCTTACACTGTGTCTACACCGTCACAGTGTACATAATTTCTTACACCGTGGATGAGGCCTCTCGTTCAATTAATAAATAATAATAATAATAATAATAATAATAATAATAATAATAATAATAATAACAATAATAACAATAATAATATTTTTTTTTAATAATAATAATAATAATTTTATTTCCAAAAGAATTACATTGACAGTGTACAAAAACCATCACCATAAAAATAAAAAATAAAAACAATAAGAAAGATTACCAATTTTGTTTGACTACTTTACATAGTACACTTCAAACCCTCTCTAAGTACTTTATGTACTTGTCAGAGAGGGGTTTTGTTACATTTTACGCTTGTTTGGTTCTGTTTTTTTCTTATCTTTTTTGTATTACCGTTGTTGATTATAATTCACTCATTATCAGTACTGTTTGACATGAATTGTTTTTATTGGAATTTAGATTTTTTTCCAAGAAAACTCAACAGTCAGAAAGAAATCATCCAATTATCTAGAATAACAAATAAATTGTAAATAAATAAAAAGATATGTTAGTTGGCAACTGATTAATATGAAAACTTAGTTATACTTAATTACCATTTTGAAAATTTGTAGTGACAAATCAACAAACAAAACAAAATAAAATTATTATCTAAATTAACAAATCAGGCATATCTAAATTAACAAATGGCAGCTGACATTAACATGAGTTAAATTGTCCAATTATAAATCATTGGAAATTAAATAATTGGACTCAAAAACAAAAATTAATCCATACCGTGAACCATTAACGAAACTAAATGACAGTATACAATTTTTACAAATTATTATCTTGTGTTGACCGCTGTTTATAATATGAAGATTTATAATATATGAAAATTAAGTTGTACATAATTCACACCATAAAATCCTGCATTGACGAAACTCAACACGCAAAAGAAATCACAATCATCCAATTATTATCTTAACTACACATTAATTGTAAAGCAAAAAAGAAATTAAATAACTAAATTAAAACCAAATAACTGAATGAGTGTAACAGGAACATTATACATTCCTTACAAATTTGAATCTTGTGAAGAGGTAGTTTACTGTATCAGTGAAGATTTAGTTGTAAATAATTAACAAAGTTCCTGAGCTGTCTATTTTCATGTTATGCCTAGTATCTTGTGTACCATTCTTTTAATTTTTTTTTCAATTCCCTTTTAGATGTAACTTTAAATATTTCATCTGGCATTGAATTCAGCAGTTTTGGAATGGCTGTGTTAAGCATCCTCTCTCCAAATTTATTAAAAGTGTCTGGAAGTATGAAATTGTGTTTTTTCCTAGTTTCATAGCTGTGCCCACTGATTTTTCTGAATTTTTCATTGAAAAAGTTTTTTTGCAGAATTTGAAATTCATACAGTTTTTTAACGGTCATGATTCCATGCATTGCTGCACTCACTTCCAGGGTTAGGTTTGTTCTGCTTATTTTTTCATTAAGGCTTTTAATGCATTTATTTTGCAGGTTCTGAATAATATCAACATGCGATTTTGCTGCAGCTCCCCATACTCCAATTCCATACCTGATCAGAGACTCAATTAATGAGAAGTAAACCAATTTGAAAATTTTATAGGATACGAAATCTTTAATTCTCATTAGTTTCCAAACACATGTTCTGATTTTTTTGCTTAATTCCAAGATGTGGTCCCTCCAGCTCAGATTTTGATCAAAAGTTACACCTAAATACTTCAGTTTGCTTACAGAATTAATTATATTATTACATTGACAGTTCTTAAAGTCTTTGTGTATGCAGTCAGCTTTGTGAAAGAATATTTTAACTTGTGCTCTTGCAATTTTTGGAGCTGTAATATGCAGTATTCTGGTCTTTTTCTTATTTATAATTAAACCTTTATCATGGCACCATTTTTGAAATATTCCAAATTTTTCCTGTAACTCCATTTCTGCCTTCTTTTGGTCTCTGTTTATAGATAATAGCATCTTGTCATCCGCATACATATAATAGGAACCATTTTCTAGATAATTTTTTAAGTCGTTCACAAATATTAGATAAAGTATGGGGCCTAGGAAACTTCCTTGTGGAATTCCCCTTTTCACAGTTTTTATTTCACTATAAGTATTATCTATTTTTACTCTAAATGATCTTCCTTCTAGATAGCTTTTAAATAACTGTAAGACTTTGCCTCTAACCCCTACGCTTTCCAGTGCATCTAACATCTTTTTATGGCTTATTACATCGTAAGCTTTTGACAAGTCGATGCTCAATGCTATCACATGCAATCCCTTGTGTAATTTTTCATTTAATACTTCTCCTAGGTTTTCCAATAAGTCTGTGGTGCTTTTGTTTTTTTGATATGCAAATTGATTTTTATCTATTATTTTATATTTTTCCAGGTAGTTGGTCAGTCTTTGCGATAAGTATTTTTCGAATATTTTACTTATTGTGTTTAATATGGAAATTGGCCTATAGTTTTCATAGCTTGAAAGACTGTCTCCTTTATGTATTGGTCTGATAATGGATACTTTTAATTCATCTGGAAAAGTTCCCTCATTAATGCTTAAGTTGATAATTTTCGTTATAATTGGTGTTATTGAGTTGCTGTTCATTTTTATATCTCTTATAGCTATTTTGTCAATTCCTGGAGCTTTATTACAGTCCATCCCTTTAATTAAAGAACTAGTTTCCTCTAATGTGATATCAGGCAAGTAAAAAGAGTTACTTTGTGTTATTACATTTTTTGGTAGGACTGCTAGGTTACATTTATGTACAATGTCTTCTGTTTGTTGTTGATAAGTGATAGCAAATCTTTCTACTATTTGTTCGATTGAGTTACTATTCCCTAAATTTCTTATTATGACTTCATCTAAAGATTTTTTCTCTGGTACACCAAGTAGTTTATTTATTGTTTTCCAAGTGTTTTTCATGTCGTTTCTGCTATTTTCAAATAGTTTGTTAAAATATTCTTTCTTTTGCTGCTGGATTTTTTTTGTTATGTCATTTCTGATTTTTTTATAATTAATTCTTAGTGTGTCTTTTAATTCTTTATTTTTGACTGAAGTCCTTTTCCATTTTTTAAACAAGTTATCTCTTTGTTTGATCAGTTCATTGATATCTGAGTTTATCCAGGGTTTCAATATTACCTTTCTTCTGCTGTTGTTAGATTCTTTAGAGACTAACGCTATATCATATAAATTTTTTATTACTTTGTACAATTCATTAGCTGTTAAGTTTTGAAGATTAAATTCATTTAAGTTCATTAGTTCTTTTTGTAGTTTACTTTTGTTTATAAATTCATATTTTTTTGTTTCATTTTCGAGAACTATCTTTTTATTTGTGAAATTACATGAGATTCCAATTATATAATGATCTGTTATCTTGCTTTCCAGTATAAATGGGATTATGTCTTTGGCATTCCCACTAACAGCTATATGATCGATACATGAGCTCACTACTTTATCATTTTTTATTTCAACTCTCGTATCTTTTTTGATACAGTGCACTAATTTGTGATCTAACAAAATGTCTGTGTAATCAATCGTTGTTTTTTCGTCATTGCTGATGTTTATGTTACAATCTCCAATTATTATTTTGTTCATATTTTTATCTGTCTTTAAAATTTCATTTAGTTCTTGTAAATAAAGAATTTTGCTTTTGTTAGGTGGTCTATAGACTGCAAATATGCTTAATTTGATTTTATTATTTATTTCTAAATGACCTGCTAATACCTCAAACTGATCACCCACCAAATCCACAAGTTCAAATTTGTATATTTCTTTTACAAATAGTATTATACCTCCTCCTCCTTTCTCTTCTCTTGTTTTTATGTATCTATTAAAATTTGGCAAATTATATTCTAAAAGGTCGTCATTCTTTTTGACACTAATTTCACTCAAGACAATCACATCCATATTTTGGAAGCTATCTCTTATAACTCCACAAAATTCATCCCAATGCTTACTAATTGATCTTATGTTTAAATGAATTACATTAAATTTCTCTTTATTTGCATTAATTACGTGATTAAAATCCTTAATGAGGTTGTAACTTTTAGTTTCTTGAATCTCTAAATTATTAATAAAGGAAATATCCATAATAGTTTTTGTTTTCTAATCTTAACTTTCTGTTTAATTAATTTGTTCCAAATCTTCCTCACACCTTATTCTAATCACATTACTTCCCTCATTTTTTCTTATTAATACTTTACCATTTTTAACCCAGCTAAATTTGTAATTTTTTTCTCTAGCCTTATTTTTGGCTTTCCATAATAAATTAGTGTTATATGGTGTTAAATTCTCATTGATATACAAAGGTTGATCATCCCCATTTTTAAATAAGTCCTTATTTTGCATTTTCTTTCTTTTGCAGTTTAGGATTTTGTCTCTAATTTTTTTCGAGTTGAATTTGACTATTACTTTTAGTTTTTGACGATTCGTGTTGTTTATTCCGTAAACTTCATCTACCTCGCTTTCATTAATTTTTTCCCCACAAACTTTACTGAAAAAATCGACAATGTGTTTTTCCAACAATGGTTCTGTTCCAAGTTTAACCCCACTTATTTCTAAATTTTTGTCCAAAAGTTGTTGTTCTAGTTCTATAACTTTATGAATTACACTGTTCACTTTTTCCATTTTCTTCTTCATTTCTTCTTTAATCACTTTCAGGTCTTTTATTTCCTCAATCACCTCATCATATTTATTACTTAAGAAGTCTATTGTCGTTTTTATTTCGTTCATGCTTCCATTGAGGGTGTCTATTTTCCTGTTTATTTCCTGCAATGCCGTAGCAAGAGGATTGGGTGGTTGACGGTGTTACCACTGGTTCTACATTTAGCACATCTCCAGTTTTTCTTGCCTCTTTCCGATTTTGCCCGATGCGTGGCCTCGCTGATCGAGCAAGAGAAATGAAGATACTCGTCGCATCCGTTACAGAACACCTCTTCGTTCTTCATTTCTCCCTCACACATCCCGCAGATCAAAACTGACATGGCAACTCTTGTTTTGTTTTTAATCAAGAAAGAGGGTTGAAATAAAGTTTAATTTATGTTCTCCTTTAACAGCTTATTCTGGATCAGCTGTGCTCGTGGCGAACGGCTGAAGAAGCACTACGTGGCGAAAAGCGAACAGTTCCTGCGAGGTGTCACCGGCACTTGATTTTTCCTCTTTTTGAGAGTTTCACCTGATTTCCTCCTTTCCTAACTACAGTCGATATTCACCAACTGTAGCCCCAACAGCTCACAACACTTTCACTGCACTATAAATCCAAAAAACCATTTTTTTTGCTAAATTTTGATTCTACTCCTTTCGGCAACGGCAATACTCTCAGGCACTACGCTAGTCAATAAAGTCAATAATAATAATAATAATAATAATAATAATAATAATAATAATAATAATAATAATAATAATAATAATAATAATAATAATAATAATAATAATAATAATAATAATAATAATAATAATAATAATAATAATAATAATAATAATAATAATAATAATAATTGCAGAAGCAGCAGAATTGCTCAAAAACCTTGGACCCAACTCACTCAAAGAAATCACACAGATCGTCCAAGAAATTTGGCAAACAGAACAAATCCCGGACAATTGGAAAACCGCACTCATTCACCCACTACATAAAAAGGGAGAAAAGTCAGATGTAAACAATTACAGAGGAATTTCCCTCCTTCCAGTTATTTACAAAATTCTCTCGGCCTGTCATCTAAAACGAACACAAGAACAACTCGAACCAAAATTATCAGATTTTCAAGCAGGATTCAGACCAAACCGATCCTGTCTCGAACAAATCTTCAACCTAAAAACATTAATCAAAATGCGAGCAATTCGAAACAAACCAGTAACATGTACATTTGTCGACTTCAAAAAGGCCTACGACTCTATCGATCGACCATCACTATTCCAGATCTTAGAAGAAAGAGGACTAGACCACAAAACACGGAAACTTATCGAGCAAACACTTACAAAAACAAATTCTAAAGTGAAATTCATGGGAGAAATCTCAGATCCTTTCGAAATTCGGACAGGCGTGAGACAAGGAGATGGCCTCTCTCCTCTCCTGTTCAACCTAGTCTTGGACAAAGTAATGGAAGAATGGGAAAAAGAACTTCAAAGACAAGATGCTTGGAAACCTATCACTCTCGGCATACCCAAAAATAACCTCTGCATACCATACCTTGCCTTTGCCGACGATATAGCGATACTGTCTGAAAACCAAGAGACCGCTATCAAACAATTAGAAACACTCAAAGAATGTGCAGAAAGGGTAGGATTACAGATCTCTTTCGAGAAAACTCACGTCCTATCCCACAAAGGTGACAACATGCACACAAGGTATGGAACGGTCAAAAGGGTACCACATTTCAAATACCTGGGTGAGTTCATCGAACCAACCGGATCCGAAAGAATTTCACAACAAACCCGCCTCCAGAAAATCAAGAAAGCATTCGGACTAATCCAAAACCTGTACAACAAAAAATGCATGTCTAAGAAAACCAAAATTCGACATTATAATACTGTCATCAAACCGGCAGCTCTTTACGCTAGCGAAACACTCACGCTCAGCAAGAAATATGAACTGGAAGACATCAAAAAAGAAGAAAGAAAAATCATTAGGAAGATACTAGGCGCGAGACTCACTCCCGATGGATACAGATTACAATCTATTGAGACAACTGAAAAGTACTCGAACATAGAAGTCGACATCAGGAAAAGACGACTGAAATTCTTCGGACACATAGACAGGCTACCAAATACTCGACTAACTAAAAGAATGCTAAACTATATATCCTCACTTAAAAGTACAACACCATGGATGAAAGAAACAAAAAAAGACATGCGACACGCCGACATAACTGACACCTCAGACAAAAACACCTTCCGCAACAAAGTGAACAAATGGGAAGTCAAAGCAGAACAACCAAAATCAAAACCCTACAGACCGAAATGGTCTGAAGAAAGAAAACTGGCATTCTCCAACAGAATGAAAGAATATTGGAAAATTAAGAACTCAACAAAAACTAATTAGAACTCCGCAAAATGAGTCAATTTTTGCTTAACATTTTCCATTATTGGGAAAATACGCTAATAATAATAATAATAATAATAATAATAATAATAATAATAATAATAATATTTATTGAGTCACATATACAATTACAATCGTGTATGACGAGTCAATATGATGCCTTGGGTGGAGAGAGCGAAGTTATATTACTGTTCAGGAGCAAACAAGGGGCCATCTCAGCATTTGCTCAAAGGACCAGGGAAACTGAACAAAACCTGATCGAGATGGGGTCATTGGCCTAGAAATACAATACTTGTTACAGTTAGATTAAGATATTATACAGTAGATAAATTATCTGCTAATAATTAACATTAATAATAATAATTACATTAATAATAATAATTACATTAATAATAATTACATTAATAATACATATAAATTAAGTTTGCAATTACATCAAATTTAACAATAATAGTACATTCTATATTTATAACTTGAAATGGTGAGGAGGCAAGTTTTGACCAGTTTTTTTCTTCTTCTATTCTCCTTCTATTTCACATCAGTTATTTCACTTCAGCTTGAAACAGTTCACATGAAACAGAAAGTCTAATGGAATAAGAAATTCTTATTTATTTATATTTTTTAAGGGAAATGTTGTAATTTGAAAATTCCTTTACACTGTAGAATATGTTGTTAAGCAGGAAAGCTTTCAATTTACTTTTAAATGTATGAATTGTGTTTATGTCTTTGATATCATTGCCTAGTTTGTTGTAAAGTGTAATGCCCTCTATTAGGGTACTTTTTTGATAAAGTGTAGTTTCAGAGTGGGGAACGTGTAGGTTATCCTTTTGACGGGTGTTGTAGTTATGTACATCAGAATTTAAAGTAAAAGTGTCTTTGTTTTCCATGAGAATTTTCTTTGTGAAGACCACTATTTCAAATATGTACATGCATGGTAGAGGAAGAATCCTTAGTTTATTAAACAAGGGTTTGCAAGATTCCAGCTTATGAGTGCTGGTCATTGTTCGCAGTATTCTTTTTTGGATAATAAATGTGCGAGTGCTTTCAGGGGCATTTCCCCAGAATATTATTCCATATTTTAGGTGTGAGTGCACATTTGCAAAATACATTGTTCGAAGTGTCTCAATGTTGGAGCTTGACCTGAGGGTGTATAGGGCATAGCAAGATTTGCTGAGCTTCTTGTTAAGATTTGAGATGTGAGTGTTCCATTTTAGGTTTTCTTGAATTGTTAGACTGAGGAAGGTAGTTTCATGAGATATTGTTACAGGGTTATTGTTTATGAGCAAATGCTGTGAGAGTTTTTCTTTAGATCGAGTATTCATGAAATTTAGAGAGTCTGTCTTGCTGGTGTTTATGATGAGTTTGTTGTCTTGAAACCATTTTACTAGTGCTTGCAAAGTTTTGTAAGTTTCTTTTTCTAATGATTGTTGTGTTTTTGCTTTGATGATGATGTTTGTGTCATCTGCAAACAAAATTATTTTGTTGTTCCTTAAAGCCAAAGGCATGTCATTTATGTATATAAGGAATAGTATTGGCCCAAGGATGGATCCTTGTGGGACTCCACAATTTATTATTTGAGGACAGGAGTAGTATGAGGAGATTTTGTTTTCTTTAGTGTGTTGGAGGGCAACTATTTGTCTACAGTTTGATAAATATGATTTGATCCATTGGCCTGCAATGCCTCGAATCCCTAGCATTTCTAGTTTTCTTAAAAGTATATGATGGTCAATGATGTCAAAGGCTTTTGACAAATCTAAGAAAAGGCCAATGGGAATTTCCTTCTGATTTAGTGCTACAAGTATGTCATTTAAAAAGGAGATGGCTGTGTCTGTGGATCTATTACTTCTGAAACCATGTTGTGCATTTGTAAGGACATTATTTGCATTGAGAAACTGTTTGAGTCTTATCATTGAAAAGTTTTTCCAGAATTTTTGAAAATCCTGATCACAGGGAAATAGGCCTGTAGTTCATTGGGACATAACTATTGCCCTTTTTAAACAATGGTTTAATTTTTGCTGTTTTGAATATATCTGGAAATATGCCTGATTTTAGAGAGTAATTGCAGATGTGAGACAGTGGTTGCACTATACATGGAGCACTGTGTTTAATAAGAAAATCTGAAATGTTGTCCATGTCTGCTGAGAATTTATTCTCCATTTGTCCAATGATTTTAAAAATTTCAGAGGGGGTGGTTTCATATAAAAATATGGAATTTACAATTTGTGTAATATTAGTGTTTGTTTGGTGTGTTTTATTGTTTAGAGAGTGTTAAGAGATTAACTTATTACTAATTTGTGAAAAGTGTTCATTGAATAGATCAGCTATTTCTTGTGGGTCTTGTACAGTTTCGTTTTTGTAGTGGAGCTCTATGTTTTTTTTGTTATTATTAGTTGATGCTGTAGTCTTTTTAATAATGTCCCACATGGCTTTTGTTTTATTACGTGCATTTGCAATGTACTTATCATTTGTTATAATTTTTGCTTGTTTGATTACTTTTTTTAGGATCGAATTATATGTTTTGTAATATGAAATGAAGTTTGAGTTACATTTGTTATTTGTTAGTATTTTATACATGTTGCGTTTACTTTCACATGACACTTTGATGCCTGTGGTAATCCATGATTTAGTTTTCTTATTTTGGATCTTTTTCAGTTTTTGAGGGAAAATGGCATTGAAATGTCTTAAGAATATATTTATGAATGAGTTAAACTTATCATTTGTATTGGTTGCCTTATATACTTCATTCCAGTTTTCAAATCTGAGCAAGTTTTGAAATTTTATTATGTTTCCTTGGGAATAGTTACGGATTTCTTTGTAAGTTGTCTGTTCCGTGGTTTTTGTTTCTGTTGGAAGTGTTAGGATCTGGGCAATGTGGTCACTGAAACCTGTATTAAATGTAGCAACAGAAAAACAATGGTTATTTGCATCTATTATTATTTGATCTATAGCAGTGCTACTATTTTTGGATATTCGTGTTGGTGTATTTATGGTTGTTTGTAAATTGTATGATTTTAGTAGGTCTTTAAATAGATTTTCATTACTGGATTGTGTGAGGCAATTTATATTGAAGTCACCACAAAGAATAGTTTTATACTGTCTGCGTTTTTGAAGTTTTGTTAGAATGACTTCCAGATTTTTTAAAAAGATTTTCAAATTTCCAGCAGGGCTGCGATATGTGCATAATACCCATGTTTTTATTGTTGTTAAGTCAGTGATGAATATTTCAAAGTCTTTCTCTTTTACAAGATGAGTGTGATTTGTGTAGGGTACAAAACTAATTGTATTTTAACCCCATCTCGATCAGGTTTTGTTCAGTTTCCCTGGTCCTTTGAGCAAATGCTGAGATGGTCCCTTGTTTGCTCCTGAACAGTAATATAACTTCGCTCTCTCCACCCAAGGCATCATATTGACTCGTCATACACGATTGTAATTGTATATGTGACTCAATAAATATTATTGTTATTATTATTATTGTTATTATTATTATTATTATTATAATAAAAATGCATGTCCCACCATATGCATGATGTGCATTGTTAATATTTCGACATGAGCTACTGGCTAGAGAGAAACCTGGTATATATGTGTTATCTAATTGTTCTTTAGTTAGCCAGTGTTCTGTGAAGCACAATACTGAAATGTGGTTGAGTTTCTCCTCAAGTAATATTTCTATGTCAGTGAGTTTATTTCTCAGTGACTGTACATTTTGGTGAAGAATGTGCAAATAGTTTTTATTTTTGTGTATTGTCTGCTTTCCTGCTGATGTTTGATGCTACAGGTTATACACAGGAGTGGGTTTTCGGATGCAGCGGAAGTTATATGTACGGATGGGACGGGGAGTAGGAAGTGTGGAAGTAGGTGAAGGGGCTGAAGAGGAGAAGAAAGGTGAGGAGGTAGTTGGAAGAAGTGGAGTGGGCAGGAGAGGTGTAGGAGTAGGAACTGGTGTAGGTAAAAGAGGACTGGGGGCAGGTGAGGGATGTGGAGTGGGCAGGAGAGGTGTGGGAGTAGAAGGAACTGGTGGGTGTAAGAGAGGACTGGATGGTGGTGAAAGATGCAGAGTGTGTAAGAGGGTTGTGGATGGAGAGGCAGAAGAATGGGTGGGAGATGGATGTGAGGTAGCAGGGGCAGGGGTTACCAGTAGGTGCGAGATGAGCATGGCTCCTAGTTTTTGTTTTCCTATCTGGTTCATGTGGAGACCATGCCGAGTAAAATGTTTTCTTGAGAGGTTGTCAAGATCAACAAGTGTGATAGGTGTCCCTCTCAAGTGCTGTCTTATATGATAGTTTGCAATCTTAATTTCATTGTTTATAGGAATGTTGTCGTGCCAGGGGGGCAGAGTGGTCATGATTACATTTGTATGTTTGGCAGTCTCTTGTATTTTTGTTAAATGTTCCATTGCGTGAAAGTGACTACCAGAATTAATGTCATTCTGCCCACCTATAATTATTACAGTGTCCTGTTGTGTAAAAGATCTAGTCTGAGTGTTTAAGTTCTCAATTACATGAGCCATCGTGGCATTAGGTTTAAAAATACCTGTAATTGAGAACTTTTTATTGAACAATTTACTTCGAGAACTGAAAGAACATACCCACACATCTTCCAAGAAGGTAAATAATATAAGCTCCTCAAAAAATTTTAACATGGACCAAAGAGTATATGGACAAGTTTCGGTACTACCAATGTCATCGAAACAAAACGCAAAAGCGGATTGAAGATCCAGACGCGGGGTGCTTAAACGTACGTAGTGTTGGAGGCGATGATGTAATCTTCGATCTTTGCGGGACCCCATATTCAATTGGTAAAGTATGCTACCTGTTAGAGCAAGCAAGCTAATTCATTACTTATTTTTATGATAATATTTGTATGATAATATTTATGATAATATTATTATGATAATATTTTATGATAATATTTATAATATTATGAAAAGTTTTCACAGGGTTCTTCTCAATGGGTTCTGAAAAAACACAGTATTTTGCTTGTGTTCAGGAGTTTCAGGAGTTGTTATTCAGGAGTTTCATAACTTAAGTGAAATTAGTACTACATGAATCCCAGAAAGAAATATCTTATGACTAACAGAATAATAAATTTACACTCGCAGTATTTCTTAAACTAACTTATATGATCTCGTTTAATATAGAACAAAGAATAAGGGAAAAGTACTTGTTGTAGAACTTGTCCACCAATAACTTTATTTTTCTACTTTTGTTCTAAATGTTTACCATTAAAGCATGGATATAGCAATGGATCATTAGCTCTTCCCCATATCATCCACATTACTATACCATGTACATCCCAAAGAGGTCGAAGTAAAAAGTGAGATAGAAGATCTCCCCAAAAATGAGACTTTGGCGGATAATGAGCTAAAGAAACCCTTGAAAAAAACTGATTGGTCATAGCCAGAATGTCATAAATACCTTTTCAAGTAATACAAACACCTTGTTTATTTATCATCACTGATGCTTTAAAATAATTAAGATAGAGATGACAGCGTTGCATCTGAGAATATGTCTCAAAACAATGTGATATTTACAAATAATGAACAAATTAATTGTGAGGTGACTGGGTCCTCTGGAATTACAGTTAAGAATAATATAATTGCTCAAGAATGTAAAGAGAGACAACTATCTCCTTCAAAAGATCTCTTAGTTGTCCCGATGTTGATGCTAGGAAAAAGAGCAAAAGAAAAAAAATACCCTTTGTTATCTCTTCAAATGAATATAAGGAATATTATGAGAAAAAGTTGATGCAAAAGAAGAAAGATAAGGGAAAAACAAAAGAGAAAGAAAAACGCGACAAAAAATGAAAGATAACATGAAGAAAATTAAGAAAAGGAGGGCAAAGATTTTGTTAAGTTCATCAGAAAATTCTGATGAAATTTCTCTATACAGGGATATTGAAGATGAAAATTCTGAAGTTTATAGAGGGGAGGAATATAAGGAAAGAAAACAGAATGGAGAGAGAAACAATTGCATTAAATCTGTGAAGTGTTCTGTGATTGTGAAATATGAAGAATATTTTTCTGGAGAAGTTCTGAAGTTTGAGGATGTAGTATTGCGTCAAAGCAATGGCAATGAGTGGATACAATTGGAAATTGCCAATATCTGACGACATTTGTTGGTATACAAACCCTGATGTGTTTCAGAATATTAATGAGTCACAAAAGTTCATTATCGTTGAACTTAATGTGTACCTGAAATTGAGAAACATAAAAATAAAGTGATTTGCATACGATCCATTTGAAATTACTCTCATGATGAAAAAGAAGAAAGATGAGGGAAAAACAAAAGCAGAGAGTGCAGAGAGCACTGGTGCAGAGAGCGCTGCTGTTGCGTTTTCGCGCGCATTTTCAAAGTAAAGTTGTGCGAAATGCAGATTGTGGTAGTGTTGGGAAAATACATAAGTATTGTCTGCTTTTCTTATGATTTACTACAAAGAATTAATTGTATTATTTACAGAAGATGGGTGTATGTTGCGTAAGGGGGTGTTCAACCTCTTGGAGGATGCCCTTTCACAATCTCCCCAAAAATCAACGGATGCGTGAACGATGGTTGAAAAACATAAATCGCGAAGATTTAATTGATAAATTGTGTATGAAATATTATAAAAGTTAATAAAATTATATGTAATGATAAAATTAATCAAATATGCACACTTTGATACTATTGGTGAGACAGAACCTCACTTCTATAAAAAAAAAAAAATTATAATAGAAAATTTACAATCTCCCCAATAAGTGGGGATCTGTAGATCTTTAAATAATTTCTTGGTTACATATAACAACTTTTAATGGATATTTCACGCGAATACATAGATGAAAAACGGGGAAAATGGTATAAATGTCTCATTATTTCGTAAATTCATGTTAATAATAGGAAACAAAAATGAAAAATTGGTCCAGTTTTCTAACTGTTGGAATGTTGATACCTGTTCAATTATGACATGAAGTTTTAAATTTATCATTACATTATTGTTTATTTGTTTTAGTTGTTTTTTCCAAATAGGTACTATACATTTGAGGGGTCTTGGGCAATATCGCCCTAACTCTCAAAATATTTAAATTTGAGTACTTATAGTTTCATGCTCTTAAAACTCTTCTCATGCGTTCACAAAATCGAATAAGCTTGTCGCAACACCTATTAGCATGGTTCAGAAAAAAGGAATTCTTCGTTCAAAAAAACCTTACCATTTTTTCAGTTATTCTGCCTGAATCAAAAAACTTTTTACTGTTGAAAACAACTGATTTCATCAACAAACTTACAACAATAACAGTTTTTAAATATTAAATTCTATTTAATAGTTGTGCTGTTCCTTCCCACTTAAATGGTATTTTATCAATATACACAAGGAAAAAGGTCAATATTATTAAAATTAGGAAGATGAACTACCATTTTCATTAGTTTTAACAATATTCATTTTGTTCTTTAAGTAAGTATCAATAAAATTCCATTTTTATACTCACCATCATTAAGATGTACCATTAGCAAACATTTTACTCTACGTCTAGAATTACGAATATGGTTGAAGCTTTAAACGAATTTTTCTTGAAACTAGCTCTGTGTGTGTATTGTTCCTAAATTGGTTTTTATCTACAGACAATGAAATGCTGGATAAAAACTATTATATTATTTAAGCCCATTAGTAAATAACTACTACAAACTGTTTAGTGTTTATTTCATAAGCATGTTCATTCTAAAGTATATTACATTGTATTTTTTTCTCGAAATAGTTCAATTAAGTGAAAGAGTTCATAAGAAATATAATATATTCTTTATATAAACTGTGTAATTGATTTAAGCCTTTATCTGTTTAACTTCTTTTTTCAAATATTTTCACAGTTACAAATACAGAGCGTTCAGTCATGTGACCGCTTTTTTTGACAGCCACTGATGCCATACCACATGGATCATGCCTGGAAGCGTGGACCGGTGATTAACA
The DNA here is from genome assembly GCA_038098605.1 of Gryllus longicercus. Taxonomy (NCBI): domain Eukaryota; kingdom Metazoa; phylum Arthropoda; class Insecta; order Orthoptera; family Gryllidae; genus Gryllus; species Gryllus longicercus. Next base: position 2,937,036 of record JAZDUA010000047.1, on the reverse strand, counting down.
TGCAGAAATGATTCGATCTCATTTCACGAACGTTGGCTAACGTGTCGTGGCGCTATGGCGCAACCTAATGTATTGTCGTTCCGACAAAGGAGAAAGTTCAATTAAAAATATTTTATTGTAGTGATAAAATGATGTTAAAGAATTCTGAAACTATATTCAAGATTACTATTTTTAAAAGTTAATAATTTACGCATACTGTGTTCAGTTAGAATTTGGAGAGTTCACTGCAGAAAAGAGAGGTGCAGCTAACAGGACTTCTCTTTTGTTGGCGGGCCCCGGGCGGGCCTTTTGCCCGAGTTTCAAGGACAGTTTTGCGTGTTTATGACTGTTTTGTGTGTTTTTGCCTGGCACCCCCAGAGAGGGGCGCTGGTCGAGCCCTTCTCCTCAGCCTGTTGAACCTTTGTGAGATCGTCGACACAGGGGAGAGTAGGCGTGAACAATTTCACTCCACATATTTCGGAGAATTTCCGTTATTTATTTAATATTTATATTATATTTAATATAAAGAGGGGGGAAGACGCCTCCCTACCCCTACATCGGAGGGCGCGTAGATAAAGACGCGAACCCGCGAGCGATAGCTCTCTTTCATTCTCATTCGCCAAGCTAGCTCTATCGCATTAGATATTGTTCGCCGCAGCAACGACATTTAGTTAAGAGTGTTCGACGTCGGACATTCGTTCTAGTCAGTCGTCCACGAGATATTATAGATTCTGGAAGAGAGAACTTCTTCAGTTAACGACACGGGGGTGAATTTACCCGTTGTTAGGAAAGCAGTACGCGCTGAGGTTCAGTAAAGTGTAATCAGCAGCGGGTGAGAAACTAGCACGAGTTGACCTGTGAGGTGCGAGAAATATGTACCACGCGGGCGTAGTAAAAGGCGTCGGGCGTAGACGACGAGGAGTCACAAGAGGACGGAGCCGGGTGCACGAGACCGGAAGAGGGCGCGAGAAGGCAGCAGTCGGCAGAGGCGAGTTCCGCACTTGGCGTCGCAGAAACCGGAACCAAGCGGCGTCGACGCAGAGGCCAGTGCACGCGACGCAAGGTCAAGTGTTGAAAATCCAGGAGGTAACAGTTCAAGCGCAACAAGTAGGCCAAGTTCACGTTGGCCGAGGAGAACTAGTAGAGGAAAGTGCGAGGGAATTGAGGACACCGGAGGCAACAAAATTCAATTTCAAAGGAAATTTTGAAGCCCTATTGCCTACAAACAAATTGTACATACATATTTATTTTGTTATTTATAGCCACAGCTAAAGCTGCGTAAAGAGAGTGGTGCACTTGCACACATTTTTCATGTAACCTAGTGTGAGGGAAATTATAAACTGTAAATTGTTGATCACGATCAGTGTAAATAGGAATAGCAATATATTTAGCCAAGGGAATTCCCAGTAGTTATCCGGGTAATCAGTTGTGAAAAAATTTTAAGCTATTGAGTCTCAAATTTTGGTGTAAATTTTCTTTTTAATTTGTGTGTGATTTTGTAATAGACGAAGTGGGTTATGAAGTAATTAAATTCAGTTTAAATGTTTATGTTCTTGTTCTTGGATTGGCTCTCAACACCCCAAAAGATCCCACTGCCCTGAGATATTATTAGCTCGCAAGAGCACGTTATCTGCGGACCAACCGAAAGGACAACAATCTGGGAAATTATTGGTAAAGTAACGGGGAGTTTCGTCAGTATATATATATATATATATATATATATATATATATATATATATATATATATGTATTGAATATATATATATATATATATATTCAATACTTTCATTCAACACTTGCTTTCCCCTTCAAAAAATAAAATAAAATATTTCACGAAACTCAAGGGATTAGGACATCATGTAAAAAAATATTTATTTTTTCATTGCTAAGCATCATAATGTATTTCAAGATTTTCTTCTCTACTTTAAAAAAATACAAATCATTGGTAAGAATAGTCATAAGGCAGGCTAAAATCATGAAACACGATCAGGATATTTTGAACTCAAATAATAAAACGAAAGAAATGTGGAATATAGTTAAAAATTCGACTAAATCAACTAGAATTATTGTAGATGCTTTAAAAGATAACTATAGAAATATGAACGATCCGGCAACAGAGTGCTAATTTCTTTAACCAATACTTTTTGAGAATTGCTGCCGATCTCAGTAAGGGTCTTCAGCCACAACATTCATCATCAAACGTTTCCCCAACCATTTTAGACACGATGTTCGTTTCCAAAACTTCTTCAAATGAAAATCCCCAAATAATCGGTAGACTAAAAAATAAATATTTAATAATAATTGTGCGCCCGCCTTTATACAAGCATTAACACACTTATTTCATGTATCCTTATGCACAGGAATTTTTCCAGATATTTTTAAAACAGCTAAGATTAAAATATACACACATATTTTTAACAATGCTTTCAATGTGATCAGCAATTATTTACCTGCAGGAAACACATTTGAATCTTTAGATGACGTAGAGGAAAATGATAGAGAATTTAAAGCAGTAAAACTCCCCCAATTATTATTCAAAATCACAATAAAGGAAGATGAATTGCTAAATTATAAACTGCTTAAAGAGGATATTTTGAAAAATGGAAAAAAATTTCGAAGTCAAATACAGTAACAATAAATTTAAAGTGCAATTAAGTAACATTGAAGACTTCAGAAAATTTAGAAAATTTTGCGAAAATAACGAGATAGAGTTCTATTCCTTTGAAGACTCATCTGTAAGGGCATTTGAATGAATACTTTGAATGAATAAGGTCAATAAATGAATACTTACGCCCGCAAAAACACAAAAACAATAACAACTAGAAAATTATTGCCAGGAACTCAAAACCGCGTACACCACCTGGGAATTTTGTGATTGTACTCTGGTTTTGTGTTTAGGTCGGTAGGAAGCAATAGCGTCTTAGAATGGATACTTGTGACAACCAACTCGTGTGACAAACTGCCCCGGTCTCCCCTATAAAACATTTCAATTACATTTTTAAAAACATATTATTCAACTATGTTCTCTGTGAATACTGGTAGTATTGTTCCAGAATTTGTAAACCTGTCTCGTTACATTAGTCTTTGATAATGAATATCGAACGACATGAAACAATGTTAACAAACATTTTCACTCTCTGGATTGGGTAGTTGGAACATGTATTAAATGCCTGCATCCGAAACTTTTCGTGAAGGCGTCTTTAATATCGAGTCCGAACACAAAGACATCGCAGTGAGAAACTTCCATCTTTCAAAAGGTTATCACACATTCTTTTGCACTACGCGCTAACATTATACGTCATATCGGAAACTCTGCGACTGACCTTACTTCCGGCATGATGGCTACGGGTCAGTCGCAGCCGTCTTGAAAGTCTGAAAGCGCAGACGGAAGAATCGCGATTCCTTCGACTCGACTCCGGGAGTCGTCGGAGCAAGAACCATTGAGCGTCGCGCGCGGCCCAAACGACGCAGTCGATAAAAATGGCGATCGTAACTTGAAGCGCGTCGCAAATAGCGGTCCCCGGCGCCATCGACGTCTATATAAAGGGAGCGAGAGCGCTTTAAAAAGGTTCGAGGGCGGAGAAAGAAAGAAAATGATGAATGAAAATAAAAGTCCGCAGATAAAGTGCATGGACGCGACGAAAGTGCGTGCCGGGCCGCGCGTATTTCAGGAAAACAATGGGAACGAACGGGCGCGCCGCGGCGGGGGCGGCAGTCGGTCGCAGCTGTTCCATTTCCATCGGGTCGCAGAAACGTCCGATGAAAAGGCACGTTCGCAGTGATTTCACGGAGAATCGACACGTTAATGGATCATTTTAACTCACACCTTTCCTGATGGCTGCGTATTACAGGGTTTATAGGCAATATTTGTGACGAGCAAATTATCAGAAGACTGTGTTCTCGACTGCGGTATCCCTTTCGTTCTCACTACTAATTTCTCCTTTAGTCGCACATAAAAAGTATATCTGTTGTCGGTTTTATTCAAGACTTATCTCTGAGAAGTCTTGTCTAGAAATAATATTGTATTGAAACATGACTTGAAAATGAAATTCTTGAACAATTATCGTAACAAAATTGCTCGTCCTTCGTCCTCGTTTTAGAATCGGTAAAACAGCGTAATTGTTAGTCAACTGAAAAAAATAATATGTAATATAAATCGGAATGTATCTTTATCTGAGTATATCATTATTTTCTTTTATTTCGTTATTGTTAAGCAGAGACATGGAAAATAGAACAGATGATGCACTAGAATACGAATCATATTTTTCGATCTTTGAGTCAGTAAAATTTTAGTTATTGCCTTCACCAACAGATGGCGCGCAGAACGCTGTAAGCAAGAAGTCTGATGTTTTGGACGATACTCCTTTGTTTTCAGCAGCCCTGAATAGAGCGAACTGTAGGTATTTCTATTTCTCAATATACAAGTATACTTTAATTCAATTGCATACTTTTAATAATATCCTGATTAGGCTAATACACTAACATCGTCATCTTCGTGCTCCAAATAATATTTGTTATCTTTACACTTCTTAAGTAATCTTGGTTCGAAGATTCAGGCAATTAATTATTGGCACCATATCATTTTAACTCACAGTTCTTCGCTGTTATTCCTAAATACGTTAACCCTCACGAATGTCACGCGTCAGCGTTTTGAGGCGCTGTCGTAAGGTCGCTGGCGAGGGCAACCCCTTCAAGTAGATAGACCTTTTACAGAAGTAGTAAGAAATAAAATATTCATTAATGCTCTGCAGTATCGCAAGTTACTACATTGATGTAAGCGCAGAAGCAATGACGTTCTGTCAGGACAGGCAGTCACAAGAAGCGATGAAGTGTTCGTATATTTGCGTCACATTTCAATGCATCTGCATTTACTTTCTGATCTTCTAACGTATCTTCGAAAGGAGTTGAACACAAGGCCTGCCGGAAAATTCTCTGAATAGAGTTCTTAATTGCCGAATTTTGTGCTTGAAGTGTTACTCACATTGATACTCACGTGGCTACCCCTGGCATCGTTACCCTCTTACCTACCGTTTCGATAACAAAATGTCGTGTCATTTCTAACATTTTTTTCAAAAGCAGAAATGTGTATTTCAATAATTTCAGTAACGTACCAATCTTTCCGTGGACGTTAGTTTGGCATTGTGCAGTGGGCTCGTTTTTGATCCCACTTCTTCTGCGGCTGCGATGGTGCAACGCTTAGCGCATCGGACCGTTACACCCAAGTTCGCGGATTCAAATTTGTATTTTGTGGATCTTTAAGTGCGTACGCCTTCCTTCGGAGGGGAAGTAAAGCCGGCTGTCCCATGTTAGTAGATTTACTGCATTTAAATGATCCTCAAGCCTAAATGAAACCTCTGAGGTAAATTCAAGTCGCCTTTATTCGCCCAAGAAATACCTCCTTTCTCTGCTAGTTGCTGAAAGGAGCGTAGCAAAATATGCGTCGTCAGACGGAGGAGCAGACTTCATGGCTTGAGTCTCGCCACGTAAAATAAGGCATCAATTCAATGCACTTCATTGCATGGCAACGCAGTGGGCTCTCTGCGTAGGCACTCCCACGGCTCGTGAGCTGACGCGAGTGCGTGACACATATGAGACCCACTGCACAATACGCCGCCAGTCGGGCAAGTGGCGTGGTGGGGGCGGCTCCTCTCCTGTCGTTCCTCTTACGGTGAGGACGACTTGTACTTAGTGGCCATGAAAGAGCTCTGATGTTTAGTTTTCTAGAGTTCATTTCTATCATTCATTTTTTTTACGTATATGTCAACTCGGACGACGCGTGCATCAGCAGGTGCAAGTACCTTACTGGGTTATTTTAGCTAAATCCCTATTTTGATCCCCCAAGGTTGTTAGCCCTGGGGATATGGATGATGAGATGATAGTGAAGCTTGAAAGGACGGCACACACATATAGACATACACAAATACACCCATGGCCAATCATTTCATTAGGTCACTACTGCCCTAACGATCTCGGCCATCTGACTGGTCTATCATTTATTTATTAATTCAAGATTTATTTATTATGAACAATACCCTATCTTTACCTACCCTAATTCTAGCCGGCGTTCCTCAAGGGTCCCCACTCTCTCCAACCCTCTTTAGTATCTTCATGGCAAACATCCTTGAATTATCAAACTGTACTACAGCTGTCTATGCTGACGATACAGCAATCTTAACATCCAGCGACTCAATCTTTGAAGCAATAAATGACCAGCGATAAGACTTACATACTTTTTCTAAATGAACAAAAAATGGGGATTATAGCTGAATCCCTCAAAATGCGAAACCAAAACTTTACCTTGTGAAGAACAAATATCCTTCCCCCTTTAAAAGTAAATAATTACCCGATTACATGGGACCTTTTGTAATAAATAAATCAAATACCTAAGCGTCTTACTGGGTATTCGTCTCACATGGAAACCACATATTATTCATAGACTGAATAAAACGTCTGCAGCCCTACTCAAATTATATCACCTTATTAACAAAAATTCTGCTCTAAAAATTGAAAATTCTTTGTTTCTTTACAAATCAGTCCTAATACTCTCAATAACGTACACAGCCCCAATCTGGGAAGGTGCAACTTCTTCTGTTATAAAACCCTTGCAACCCCTACAAAATAAAATTTTTCGTACAATTACCAATGCCCCATAGTATATTACCAATAGACAACTACATAGAGAATTAGACATATAATCAACTACAAATTACATTTCCTAACTCTTGTCTACATTTTTCTAACCTCCAAACTGTCCCTTGCATCAGTCACTTTATCCTCGGAAAAACCAGCGTCGCTCCTACAAGAATTAAATCCCGTGTCTCAAACGATCTGTTTCGTCCCCCATAAGCTAGAGACCTTTTTGTACCACTTCTCTCTATACCTTGCTTACTTTCTTGTTACATTTAATGCCACAAAATTAACAACATAGGGGTACCCAGAGGGAATATCCTTGATCAGAAATAGGGATATGATAGCGCTAATTTACAGTTACTTGTAACTTCGAGTCACTATTGATTTTAATTAAAGCTAATACTCACCTGTAATGTGCTAGTTCTACCAATCTGGTAAAATAAATGAAAAAAAGTATTTATATTCCTTTCTTTATAGCTTAAACTTGCAATTTTCCCTAGCTCGTCTGTCGTAAGTTAAACTTATCTTCAGCAACAATTAAATGAGATAACCTGCTAATGTATAAAAAAAATAAGGATACTAACAAGAGGTAAAAAGTACATTGATTAATGCAAATTAAAAGCTGCTTTTTAATTAATTTTGAAAGTACCAGGATTGCAATACTTGCCTATGTAAGGAGACATTTTTGCGAGACCAATGAGTATGAAACTTGTGTGCATTTATTTGTGTAACTAAAACATTGGAAAGTTATTGATTTTGACATTGATTTATTTTTCTATACACCTTCACGAATGTAGTGTGACAACCTAGTCCTTGCTAGTGCCCACCTGTTCTAACGCCTGATCCAATCAAGTCCATAAGTGGAAAAAATTAAGAGATGTTAAGAAATTCTATAATGTATTTAAAGTATTCATGTCAATTTTTCTTCTAGACCCTTGCTACGGATGATTATATTAAAAAATGATAATCATTAATAATTGCTGTTTTAAAACTTCGTTACAAAATTGAGTAATGAAAAGTACACAATTCAATAGTAATTTGTAACATTTTATGAGAATCATTGTATTTTTCCATTTGTATGCAACGTTTGTGGTGTATTATTCCCCTGTAACACGGCTCCATTGATGCTGTGATGCTGACCTTTGAGAAGGGCCCTTGAGGAGGTTGTGACCGCACCGGCGTCGGGGCGTCGTGGCCACTCTGGGGGCGGCGGGGCGGCGGGGCGGCGCCTCGACGCGAGGTTAACGAGATAACGCTTCGCGCGGGGCGATACATCACGAGATACGAGATACGAGATACGGGGCTGCGCCGCTCCCTGCCGCCGCCTTCGACTGCCTCCACCGATTCCCCCACCCCCGCTCTGCCATCTCCGCAGCCCCCACCGCCTCCATGGCCTCAACTACTTTAGCGGCCTACGCCACTTTCTCTTGCCACCGCCACCTCCCGCGTAGTTGCCACTTCCTGTCTCAGGCCGTGGCATCTTCACCTCGGGCTCCGTGACGTTCCATCGCCTACGAGCGGCCTCCCCTGCTGTTTCCATTGTCGCCCTGCGCGTTCTCCACTTCCGTGCTCCTCTCCCTCCTTCGCCTTCCTCGGCTCCTCTCCCGAGTCTTCGCCTCGCCTTCCACTTTCCTCATCTCCACAGCTGACCCCTACACATCTCTATTCTCTCCGCCTCCGCCCCCGCTCCGCCATATTCTCTGCCTCCACCTCGACGACCGTCCTCACTTTCTCCGGCTCCATCTCCGCTATCACCTACTCTCTCCGGTCCACGCCCGCTTTCTTCCCTCTCATCTCCGCCGGCAGAAAAACAATGAAGGTGGGCGTGGCGTCGTCTGACGAATGGCCGAGGGGCTGTCGCGTCGTGACGTGGCGCCCGCGACGGGCAGCTGCGAGGGCAAGTTACGAGCGTTTCCGGCCAATCTCGCCCTGCTTCGCTTTCTTGCATCCTCTCGTGACCGCAGATGGGCGCCCGGTGCAAGAGGGCAGGGGATGTACTCACAAAGACCGGGCTTCCGAGCAAAAGGATCCTAAGATGCCTCTTCCGAGAAAGACACGTGATGAGAACTGCCCTCTTACACACTTTTATTTAATTTATTTTTTATTTTGCTTAATGTATTATTTATTTATTTAATGCATTTTTATTTCACTTAATGTACTTTTTATTTATTTATTTAATGCATTTTTTATTTAATGTATTTTGTATTTATTTATTTATTTATTGAAAACTAACATTCATCATAAATAAAATATAGATAATAAATTAATAGAATAACACATTAAAGTATTCGAATTTATTTCAAAATATTGGGAAGAAAGCAAGGTACCTTCTATTGGCTAACATTTCTTTTGGCATCATGTGCAAAATGAGCACAGCGGTACTTTACTAACGAAATTTCAGAGGGAAGGTTTTTCCTTTTACAGTCTTTTCGTTTTCCGTGCCTCAATGATTTGGTAACATTCTTGTTTATAATCATCTTCAGGAATGCACTTCAGCATTTGCGAATATCCTGAAGTTTGGCTTCATTGATTGGACATGAACTACTGGGATAAGCCTTTCAAGCAGGAAAACTGGAAAACGTTAGTTCACAGATGAAGAATGTTGGCTCTTAGATGTTAAATAATCCCTTTGATGTGTAGTTTTGCCAATATATGTTGATACAACTGATAATAAAGTCTGAATTCAATAAATACTGATATATCAAAAGTTACTTTTTATATTCCCGTATACATACGTATATGCGGAGTAATATGTAATACTGTGCGAAAAAACGGCGGATTTTCGGCAGAAAAATTCATTGCCGGCCAGAAAAACGAGGATAAATCCAATTGCTAAATAAAGAAAAAATCTTCTGATACACGGAGTAGCCAGAATCCGTTTTGTGGGTCCTCGATAGCGAAAAGCCAATTGACGGCAAAACAATCTGTTCGTCCCACTGTCGGTCTGTGATCACCAGTAGCGCCTAAACCACGCGTACGATTGTTTCCAAAATGGATATTCTTCGGTTGATCTGGTTCCACTCAAGGCGCTGCAATTTTGAAAATCTTTCTTCAAAATTTGGGGGTATTTTAGATGAAACCCTCTGGACAATTTCAAAATTTTGTCAAAAAAGGTTCAAATTTTTCCTTAAATCACTTGTTTAAATACAGTAAAATTCACTTTTAGAGGTGGCATAAGTCTTATCTTCAGGGATATCTTTAAATTTTAGATATATTCAAAACTTCGAAATTTTTAGGGCACCTTCCTACAACTACAAAACTGAAGAGAGCGATTTTTACTTAAAATAAAATTTTGTTCTCCAGTGTGAGATCATTCATTTAGGTAATGTACATTTTTTTGATAATTTTAGTAGTTTTCGCGCAATATTGAGTGCAATATGTTATTTAAAAAATTGGGAAAACAAGATTTTCTCAAAAACGGCTCCAAATTTTTTCTTGAAACTTTTAGTAGGGATTCTACTAAATTCACTCTATAAGATGACACACAATACTCTATATTGCTCTATTCTTTTATTTTTTCAAAAATTAAAGGCTAATTTGAGGATCTAGGGAAAAAAGTACCGTATTATTGTGACATACCAGGATGCAATACGAGTGTAATACAACGTAATACATGTACATACAATGTATCCGTACAACGGATACATCTAGAATGTTAAAATCCAAGGAACCCGCGTAGCATCGCAACGAACTATAAACATTTAGGCGTACCATGCTGGATACTAGACGAGAATCGTATTGTCGAGGTACGGCAAGGCCTGGTTTCATTAACATGGAATTGATTAGGGGAGGGCGTTGAAAATGTAGCTTTAGTATAAAGAAGCGAATTCTATCTCGTACGGAAGCATTCAAGGCGTTCACATGGTATAACATTATGAAATTGGTATTTTGCGATAATAGATTTATATTGTGAGTAAATATTTGTTTGGTTAATCCATAATAGTGTAGGCTAATCAGTATTGTTTATTTGAGTTTTAAATAGGTAAATGTTTGCATTGTTTTCATAGCAGTTACATTTGTTGTGGTGTATAAATTTTGCTTGGACTTCGTGTTCGGGGGTTTATATGAGGTTCGATCTGTAGTGGGAATTATAAATTATTAATTTTAATAATAAATTATTATAATATATTATTAATAATAAATAATTAATAATAAATTATTAATTTTAAATAGTAGTGGGAATGGACGTTTCATCCGAAGCCTAGCGAGGGAAATTCGCGATGCGATAATATTAGAGCAGATTAGGGATTCTCCGAATAGCGGTCTGTATAATTAGTAACAATCGGGTAACATTCAAAGCTTACACGGAGAGTAGGCTCTTAACTTACACCCCAGGAGGACCCAGGAATCCCCTTTTGAGGAGGACGGCGCCATCACATCAACCGAGCAGGCATTCCGTAGGCCGTGCGGTTGAATAATGTTTAAAGTCCATGGAATCATGAGTTAAAAAGGAGCTCGAAACATGTTAGTAGAATATTGCAATAAGTGTTATTGTTTGAAACGAAAAGACTGATGCGTAATTGAATTGCCATCAATTCAGTAGGTAGTAAATTCCACAGAAGTTTTAGGAATTCTGATGACGTTGTTGTACGTCGAAGTTATATAATTTATTTATTTTGGCCACAATTGGCGTCTTTGCCAGGTGGTAGCCAATTAATTACAGTATACAAATGAAAATAAAGTGACATTAAATATTTCATAATAAATACAATGAAAATGAACAATGAAGTAATAGTAAATATAATGTATTACCTAGAACCGTGTATACCCCAGCGTAGCAAGAAAGCCTCCATTTCACGCGTACACATGTGAAACTCACTGTGCACACACCCAAACACGCACGCACCACGCACAAGTACGTACACACACATACACACACATATATATATATATATATATATATATATATATATATATACATATATATATATATATTGTAGCGATACCGATTTCCTCATACCAGGAAAATTAAATAAAACAAACTCGGCCACCCTGAGTTCTACTGGGAGAGTAAACAGATGACGACACGCGCGCAACCTCGCTTATCGTGACAGCCATTTGCGCCCCCGGCCCATTAACGAAGTCGTTATGAGAGCTGGCGTCGAAAGATTCACTGAGAAAGGCACGTGGTCGCAAGAACAGCTGCAAAATTTCTAGAACGCCCGCTTACATCCGGGGAAGCCCAGAGCGATAAATTCTTTCACCGGACAACGCCTCCCTTGCGCAAGTATGGCCGATGTTCTAGAAGGAATGAGAATAACACTGTGCACTCGCAGCTGGCACAGAGAGCGGAAATTTCCGTGGCTTCCCCGTCGCGATTGGTTGGAAATAGTGTAATGCGCCATCACCTTTGGCCAATAGCGACGCGACTATTATAAGGAGCTGGAGCACACGAGAAAGAGGGTGGGGGTAAAAGTTGACTTGATACGATTTCGACTGATAGAATATCAGAAGGGCCAGAGCATCAGACGGGGCCAGAGCATTAGGCTGAGGGCAGTTGGGAGAGAAACTTCTACGGGGGGGAGCTATTCGGGCGAGTGCGCCTATGAAGGACTTATGTAATTTTACTGCGAGCTTGAGCAATGGACCAACTGCAGTAGACAGAGAAATTTCTCTGAAGTGGGAATTAGTTCTGAAGAGAGGTGAATGTTTCTCTGAGGAGTTCTCGACTTTCCGAAGTTGTGTTCGACAATTACCATGAGTATCAGAGAGACACATGGTTAATTACTACGCTCCTGAGATCGCCCGGCCACTCCGAGTTCTACCAGTTCTGCCAGATACTACCAGATGCCGTCGCCCTCTAGCAGAGGTACGCATAGTTGACTGCTACGTTCCTGAGATCGAGAGAATCCCGGCCGCTCCGAGTTCAACCACCGCAGCCAGACGCCGCCGCCCTTTGGTGACGTCAACGACCCGGCCGCCAGCTGTTGGCACGGGAGGCCATCGCCCTCCGAGGCATTCTTTTGAAGGTCGCCAGGCGCCCCTTCCGACCGCGCCCGCCCTCCCCGGGCGCGCAAAGACCATTTTCCAGGCAGTATCATTCAAGGGCATTCGTCCCTGTGAAATTTTGTAATGCGGTGCCGCGCTATGGCCCATTGACCTGTAACTTTTGTTTTTTACCATACCCATTGTAATGTTAGTTAATAATTCTTCCTATTTTTTAAGCTTTACTCTGAATTCTAACATTTCATCTTCTTTTCTTTTCACCTAATTTTCTCAATTTTTTACTAAATTTACAAATGTAACTTCCCTGGGGCATTAGATTTGATTGCCCAGGAATAAAAGTAATTTTTACCAGTGATCAAAGTGTTTGTTTCGCACTGCCATTGTATCTGTTTAACGATTCCTTCCATCACCGACTGAGCTATAACCGGGCCGCTAACCGGGCGTTCTCTAACGAGACGACCGGGGGTGTTACAATATATGTATATATATATATATATATATATATATATATATATATATATGCATATGCATATACATATGTACACGTGCGTATACACATATATACACACATACATATGTACACCCCAAAAATATACTTACAGCTAATTAATACCATCTAATTATATTCTATCGTATTCTATTGCATCTAATTCTAATCTTAAATTTTATTTCATTTACTCTATTCACTTCTGTTACGTCTTGCTGCGCTGTACTACACTGCAACGCCCAGCCTCACACTCCACTATATTTTATTTTATTTTTAACATAACAGCAATGTCGTATGTCATACTGAATTTCCCTGGAACTGCACTTCACTTCACTAGAAATAGCTAATAATTTGAAGAAAAGAAAAATAAAAAAATAAAAAATACTATTTGAGATTTCTTATGCGATTTTTAAAGCACTTTACATCCTTGGGAAAGGGTTCCATGACTGTTGCAGGTATTTCGTTCCAACCCCTAATTGTGCGATTTACAAATGAATATTTACCGGTATCAGTTCGCTGCCGTTGAGTTTCTATTTTCCATTTATGATCTTTTCTCCTTATACGTGCAGGACTGTCTAGTCCTCCACTTACTCCCTCCCACGCTGGAGATTTATTATACGCTTTAAACATACAACATAATCTTGCATTCTTCCTGCGGGTACTTAATGATTCGAAATGTGTTTGTCTGTCACGTTCCCTTGCAAACCCTCTATTTATGAATTTCACTGACCTTTTTTTGATCTTTTCTAATTCTTTTATTTGACCTGATAAATATATTCTGAAAGGATCCCAACAAGCTGACGAGTATTCAAGAGTTGGCATAACTAAAGATGTGTTAGCCAATTTTCTACTTTCCATGTTACCTTTCTTTAAAATTCTCTTGACAAAATGAAACGACTTCCAAGCTTTTCTTACTACATAATTTATATGTTCCCCCATCCTAAGTCGCTACGCAAATTAATTCCTAAGTATTTACAGCTGATTACCTCGGGAATCAATGTGGCCCGTTCATAGAATAATTTAAAGGATTCTTACGTATAGATTTTGTGAAACTAATAGTCTTACTTTTGTCGGCATTTATTTCCATTTTGTTTGATTTAGCTCATGTGTATATTTTATTTAGATCCTGTTGAAGTTCACGTTCATCTTCAGATGATTCTATTATTCGGTAAATGAAGCAATCGTCGGCAAAAAGGCGCATTATTGAATCAATAGAAGTGGGTAGATCGTTGATAAAGGCTATAAATAACAGGGGTCCTAAGACACTTCCCTGAGGAACTCCAGATGTAATTTTTGCCTCCCCATATAGTACTTGTCCAACTCGGACTTGCTGCGACCGCTCTCTCAAGAATTCATGAATCCATTTAACGACCCTAACGTCGACACCGGTATCTGCAATTTTCTTAAGTAAAATGTCATGTGCAACACGATCGAACGCTTTAGAGAAGTCTATTACGATTGCATCCGTCCGTTTTGCACGGTCCAGTGCGTCAGCGATATCTTGACATGTAGAAATAGTTTGGCTCTCGCATGAAAATGATTTACGAAACTCATGTTGGCCGCCATACAGCTATCCTAATTAGCCCCATTCATTTCGCAAGTACTCAGCTATGAGATGTTCCATTTGCTTACAAATGACAGAAGTTAAACTCACAGGTCTATAGTTAGAGTCGTAAGTGCGATTTCCACTTTTAAAATTCGGCACCACAATAGCTCTTTTCCAATCACGAGGAATGCTACATTGTTGACACAATGCTACATTGTTTTCAAATAGTCGTGTCAAATATGTAACAATTGATCCCCCCCCCTATTTTTAATAGTTCTCCTGAAATGCCATCGAAACTAACATTTGTTCTTTCCTATGCTTTGTATCCGATTGCGAATAATCCTTGACTGAACCTGAAACCTCTCGGCTTCGTTTGGCTCAGTCATTTCCGGAATGACTACCGCTTCCCCAAAAACTGATTGAAAATACAAATTAAAACATTCTTTTTCCTGTCCACAACATTTATTTTTATATTCTAATGCAGGTATAGATTCCTTGTTCTCCCTTTGCAGCCTTACGTATTTATAGAAACTCTGCCAACTAGTACGTTCATTACTTAGTATTTTACGGAAGAAATTCTCTTGAGCTGTTCGTTTCTCCTGCAATAACGTTTTTGACAATCGCCTGTATTCTAATTCGTAATGATATCACTCTTTACGTTTTGTATAAGCTTTCCTGACTTTTTCTCTTTAATCTCTTAATATTTGACGTGTAATATATAGGATCGCTGTTCTCTTTGATAATCTTGGCTGGAACAAAAAATTCACGAGCAGTTAAAATTACGCTCTTGAATGAATTCCATATTTCCTCCATGTACCTTCCGCATGAAGCTCAAGTCCTATAATTATCCCGTAAATATTCTTGGAATCCATTTTTATCTGCTTTTTCGTACAGAAATACTATGCATACTATGATAAGTTATGCAAGATCTTAATAGAAACAGAGCTAGCCAAAATATGAATTATTAGAGCAATTCAATTACGAACATTTTTGGTTACATTATATTCCAAAAACACGATATAAAGACAAAAAATTATCATTGGTTCTTATGGGCTTGCTGTTAGTAATGGTTACGTAATATTGTATGGCCATTCCTGCCAATATTAACATATTTCAATCGTCACCTGTAATACGCATTATTAGAAAGAGGATTTCTACGCAGTATCTAATACGAAATTACATGCATGCACTAACGAATAGCCACATATGTACGATGCAAGGTAAAATATGACCAGCCATTCACAATCGAATTTTAGTTCAGCATATTTTTTGTTATATTGCTTTTTCAAAAAGTGAAAAATTGCCAAATTTTCTAAATGTTACTGTCAAATTCATATTTTTGTCAAACAAGAATATTTATTACTTAGAATGAATATCTCAGAAGAACTTCGAAACTAACTATACTTCACAACTATACAGAGATGAAGAGAACAGTGGAGAATGCAAACACAAGGCATTTTTTGTCTTCAGGATGATGATGATGACGATGGTGGTGATAATGATGACGAGTGTTTTTGAGCGTAGAAAATACTTCCTACCTATTAAGACGAGATTGGAGCAAACTCAAAATTGAAATATGAGCCAATGGGAGGTCGAATACCGAATTTTCCTTTATGTAACTATTTATAAAGTTCCTTACATTTTTCAGATTTTCAAATCAGGATATGAATTTAACGCTTTATAAAATGTCTCCTTGGCCAGTTATACTCATGCCTACTAACCACTAATTTCAAAGACATTTTAATGTCTTCATGTATTTTTATGACACCATTGGAGGTAAACTTGTTTCTAATTTTTGAATTGCCATTAGACATTTCACAAAATTTGATTAAAAATAAATTTTGTTTTACGACAATATTTTTAAAATATTATTTTTCTTTGATTTTATTTATTTTACACTCTCAAGCGGTCTGAAAAGCTGTTCTTGAATAATTTCCCTTCTCATTGTCAGTTAATGAGTGATAATAAGTTATTGTTTCCGACATCTTCATTATCCTTTGAGAGTAAATCACTTGGCTTGATTCATTCCGCAATTATTCCTCTCAGGGCGAGTCCTAGCTTCCGAAATTCTAGCACGTATGCTGCAGAAATAAACTTTGTAGTAAAGAATTGGAAAATAAATCTATTGGAATATCTTAAAGAACATGTAATTAGAAAAAATATAGAGCCTCAAATTAGTCTTAAATTAAGCCGAGGATTTATGTTTCTTTGAGTTTTTGATTTATCTATTCACTCGCCTTTCAGAACGTGTGTTTAATTTAACCCAGAATGTAACCAGAATGTCTTTCTACAGCCTGGTTTTTGGAACTAAATGCGAGGATAATTTTTTTTCTTGGGCCTCAAATTAGCCTTAAATTTTGGGAAGGGTTTCAGAACTTTTCTAAGTTCTTTTTATTTTGGTGTTTATTCGCCCATAAAAACCAATGTTAAACGTTTCTCTTTGTACAGCCTTGATTTTTGGATTGAAAATGCTAGGAGAGATTGAGGAGAGATACGAGGAGAGAGTCGTGGAGAAAGGCATGGAGAGAGGCGGGGAGAAAGAGGGAGACAGGGAGAGACTGAGGAGAGAGAAATAGAGATGGGAGACAGTGACGGGGAGAGTTAGGCGGGGAGAGAGATACGGGGAGAAAGAGACTTAGAGAGCGTGGCGGAGGGACACGGAAAGACAGAAAGAGAGGGACAGGGACATTGAGAGTACCGGGGAGAGAAAGGGTGAGGGAGGAAGAAAAGAACAGATGAAGGGCAGGACAACGTCTGCCCGGTTACGCTAGTAGTTAATATTAACACGTTAAATGTGAGCAAAATCGGCAGCTGCGGCAAAAACTTTATCAAAATCCTATTGAAATCTCACCTTTCAAAACCCGAGCTAATAGCTAGTCGGAAGGGACAAAAAACATCAAATCGTAATAGAAGAACTTCTGCCATCCTCTTAAAAGCTTTTCTGTTACTTTTAATTTTTCTTCTTTTTATCCCAATTCCTCTTAGTCCTGAAATTTTGCTTTCAAACTTTGAGGTTCTGGATCCTTCTTTTATATCTGACATGCCCGTTTTCTCGCCCGTCCCACATTTCGTTTTTCACACGGCTTACTCGGCGAGGTTTCAAGAAGGAACACATCATTACTCATGGGCTTCACGTGATCTTATGGTGACCGTGCATCCATTAATCTTTGCAGTCTTACTGTCGATTTCTTATTCTTCTTTTTGAAAATTATCATCTAGTATCCATTACCGGAACCCGCCCTAAGAAGATTGAATTACTGTGCATTCATGTTTCCTTTGCGAAGTATATTCGGCATTATGTATTAATGGAGAACATTGAATTAAAATTGAACACTGCTACCTATTACATTTTTATGATCACCATCGTGCTTCCTTTGTGTCTTCAGGAGAAAGACATTGAAGGACGAACAGTCATATATTTATAAAGAAAAATACATAGTACGTCGCGGGCAAGTAAACTTATTGCAGTCTTACCCAGGCCTAGAGACGAAGAGGTTCCATTAACAACATGAACAAAAGACGAACAGTCCAGTCTCCCGGTGCTCAAAAGGCTTTGAACCAGGAAAAATTCCTGAAGTTATTTTCTCTACGGTTCTATGGGATGCTGAATTTGAATTTTACATTCAACACCCAGTACAGTTTGGCTTCGTAAAGAAAGTTACAAAAACTCCTAAACATTTATAATTTTTTCAGTGTTTCGATTATCTCGAAAACTATGCGTTTTATCGAAACAGTCGCTATTTACAAAATTAAAGGTGACAAAATGCCGCAAAAATTTCATTTATTTTTTTAACTTTTATTTTGTGAGAAATTTTTTAGGCGTTTGAGCGCGCTGAAAAGATGACCTTTTGACCCTCTGGGCAAAACGGGAGAATAAGCTATCTTCCGCCCTCCTATCTCAGGACGCTTTAGTTTCCCAGTATTCGACTTCAAAACAACTATTGTGAACGAAATATTAACACTGTTAATTTTCTGTTTAACTGTTTGTTAATTTTATTCGTATTTTGATTTCTACATCGTGTTAATATTTTAAAATATTGATTGAGCATTATCTCTTTCATGTTTTCCTTTGAGAAACGGAATTCAGTTCATCGTCATTCTGCCTTTAGTTTCTTCTTTTATCTTGCCCAACACCCACCAACTCTTTTATCACGTTTTTACATTGCGCACTGTGACAATCGAGTTATCTCGATGCGGAACCATACCACGTGGCGCTGCACACAAAAGGAAACAAAGTAAAAAATTGGGAATATCGATCGGGGAGGGAAAATATGATCAGTTTTTCTCTCGTCTGCCATGATGAATTAGCAATAAAAGACTTGCTCTGACTGTTCCAGTAAAATTGCTTTGAAAATTACAAATCATACATTTTCATGAGACGATGTTGTAACAAAAATGGCCGGCTTTTGTTGAAAAAATATTATGACACATGAATGCATACGCAAAATTAATAATGGCACATGTTGGTAGTATAGCATTTACTCAATTTTATGTTAAAGTGACACTTCTGTAGAGCAGCATTAGTAATTGAAAGTAGCATCTCAAGTTCATTTTCAAAGGATTCATCGCAACATTTTGTCGCAATGTTTTTTTGTTTTTTTAAATTCTGAATAAGGAACATTTACAGTATATTTTACATTAAAATAATTAGTAAATATGTTAACATTAATAATTGACAACGACAATGACAATTTGTAGGTGAAAATATCCATCTTCTTGCGTCTAGAACTGAAAAAGTAAATATAGAACTTTTGGTCAGGAATTAAGGATGAAGAATATACTCGTATGAGACTATATTGGGGGCTTATTTGAAAATCTATAATGGAATTGTAAGGGTGTAATTCTGGGTAATCGGTAGGTTTCTTCACTATTATATAGGGGGTTGATGGATAGTTGTAACATGGCGCAAACAAAAATATTGCAGTGATACATTACTTATAGTAATTTTACTTGATACACACGAAAACATCAGGGTTTTTTTCAATTTGGTTCATCGCAAGTGTCGAAAGCCCGAGCCTCGGCCTGAACTCGTAAATGCGAACGGAAGCGTCAACAGAGGTCGTAAGAGTAATTTGGCACAAACACGGGAGTGAAATTGTTTTTGGAAGGGAGTGGAATATATGTGCTTCGTAGATGTTCCCCTGGTGCGGTATGGAATTGCTACTTTATCTTAGAGCCACAACATATATGTTTTATTAATTTTCATACCAGTGTTCTTCTTACTTCCTCGTCTTACGAATAATTGGTAAGAAGACAAAGTTATGTAATCATGCGGCAGAAATCGACAAATTTCCGCCAGAAAAAGTATTATAGTCGGGTTCTGGTAACGAAATATTGGATAAATCCTGTTGCTAAATTTAGGGGAGGAATCTATCTCGTGGTGTAGCCAGAATCTATTTTTTATTGGTTCTTGATACCGAAAAGTCGATTAACGGTAAAATGTCCGTTGTGATCAACGCTAGCGGCTAAACCGTTCAGCCGATTTTCTCCAAAATTGATATTCCTCAATCGATCTGGTTGACGTCGCGGTTCCTGGATTTTGAAACTGATATTTTAATTTTGGGGGGCAATTTACATGAGGTCCCTCACACATTTTCAAAATATTCAACAAAAATCGCTCCCAATTTTTTTATTAAATTTTGTTGATGAATAGTGCAAAAGACGTTTAAGAGAATGGTGTAGGTCTCATTTTCAGTGATATCCCCGATTTTTCGAAAATTGAAGAAAAGCTTTAAAACTAAAAGATTAATGATAGAGATGATAGAGGTTTTAGCTCAGACAAAGTTTGTTGTACAAAATTAGGTCTTTAAAATAGGTCATGTACATTTTTTGTAAAAGTTAGTTTTTGCCTAAATTGCGCTTGAAATTTACGTAAAACTTTTGTCTCAAAAACTCCTCCAATTTTTTTTCTTTTACGATCTTTTCACATATGTAATAAGGGAAGGTAAAAAGTACGGTGATAGTCACATTTTCGGGTATTGTTTGGTTTTCTCGAATATAAAAAACAAATTCAAAAGTACAAAACTGAAGAATGGGCTTTTTGTCTCAGGCAAAATATGTTGTGCAAAATTACCTCTTCAAAATGTCATGTTCAATTTTTTGAAAAAACTTGTAGTGTTTGCATAATTTGCGTTTGAAGTTAACAATTTTTTTTTTTCGAAAATCACTCCAATTATTTTCTTTAAATTTTCTTCACAAATGTAATATGGGACGGCAAGAAATATGGTGCTAGTCCCATTATCGGGTATATCTCTATTTTTTCGAAAATTACAAAAGAATTTCAAAACTTCAAAGGGAAGATATTTTGCTTCAGAAAAAGGTTGTTGTAGTAAATTAGCTATTTAAATAAATAAATAAATAAATAAATAAATAAATAAATAAATCTTCTTCTTCTTATCTTCAAGTATTTAGGCATAATGCCTGTTACGCCGCTTAGTTTTGGTCCCTCCAGCGCATTCTTGGGACGTCCTATATTCCTTTTTCCTTTCGGCTGATAATTTGCCACTTGTTTAGGAATTCTGTCGTTGTTCATTCGCAACATGTGATCTTGCCATGAGAGTCTGTAGTTGGTGACTTTCTCTACAAGACTTTCTACATTTAGCTCGTTTCGGATTTGTATGTTTCTTTGTCTGTCCAAAAGGCTATATCCCGCTACCGCTCTAAGGAATCTCATTTCCGCTGCCTGCAGTCTTGATATATCCTTATTTGTCATTGTCCACACTTCACTCCCGTATAAGCAGGTTGGTATTGACATAACTTTGTAAAATTTAATGAGAGTGTCTCTTCTCACTTTTGAACTCAGTGTTCTTCTTATAGTTCCATTCATTTGATTGAATCTTTCTATTTTCTTATTTATGTCGATTTCGCCATAGAATGATATGTCTGCTCCCAAGAATGTGAAGTGTTGTATTTGCTCTACTGTTTTATTATTTACTACAATTTTTGAGCGTATCGGGTATCGACCTTGGAATGCCATCACTTTCGTTTTGGTGTCTGATATTTCAAGATTATATTCTGCCATTATCCGCTGCAGTTCATATGTTGCTTTTTGTAATATATCTTCTCCTTCTGCTATTATTGCTTGGTCATCTGCAAAAAGTATTGTCCATAATTTTGATGTAGTTAGGTCTAGGCTATAAAATTTTAATCACTCACGAAGAGCTTCGTCTATGTAGATATTAAACAGTAGCGGTGAAAGACTACATCCTTGTCGTAGGCCTTGGTCCACTTCCGCTTTTCGGTCTGGTTTCCAAGTAATACATATTTCAGATTTATTATACATATTTTCAATTACAAGGATAAGATGTTCGGGGATTCCTTTCTTTCTTAGTATTTCAAAGAGGGTATGCCTGGCTACAGTGTCAAAAGCTTTCTTGTAATCTACAAACAAGATGTGGGTTTCCTTGTTATATTCTCTGTGTTTCTCTAAAACTTGTTTTAAGATGAAGATATTGTCTGTGCAGGACCTTCCTTGACGAAAGCCACTTTGTTCTTCCATCAACACTGTTTCTGCAATTTTTCTTAGTCTAGTGGTCACAATTTTTGAATATATCTTATAAGCAACGTTTAGAAGACTTATACCTCTGTAGTTGTCACATATTGATCGGTCTCCCTTTTTGAAAATAGGTAGCACTACGGCGAGTTTCCATTCGGTTGGTATTTTTCTTCTATTCCAGCATAGGTTGAAGAAGTGGAGAAGCCTTATTTTAAATTCTTCAGTTGCACATTTAAGCATTTCTGCCTTTATGCCATCACTGCCACTAGCTTTTCTATTTCTCATTTTACTTAGTGCCTCTTCCAGTTCTTCCCTTTCTATCTGATCTACGCTGTCTTCAATGAGGTTTTCATTTTTGTCTTCCTTCTTATTATTATCCCTCGCATTCTTATTTGTCCATAAGTTCCTGTAGTAAGAAAGCCATTCATCTGGCTTAATTATTTGTATATCTGCTATGTCCTTCTCTTGTCTGTTAAGATGTCTCATAATTTTATATGCTGTTTTCTGCCGTCCATGTATGTCATTTTCGATATCAGCTATATATTTATCCCATGAATCCTGTTGGGCTTTTCTTGTTAGGTACCTGACGTGGTTGGAAATTGTGGTGTATTCCTTCTTAGTTTGTGAGGATTTGTTAGATAGATATCTCAGATATAGTTTCTTTTTCTCGTTAACAGCTTCTTCGATTTCTTCATTCCATATTTTAAGCCCTTTCTTCTTCGTTCTCTTTGAAGTAGAGCCTAGTGTTTCATATGCTGTTACTTCAATTATAGTTTTCAAATTCCTCCACTCTTCTTCCACATCATTACTAATTTCAATTGTTTTATTATGTTGGTTCAGACGTTGTTGGTACATCAGTTTGACAGATTCTTTATTTAGTAGATATACTTTCCAGGTTTTTTGGGTAGGACAGGTTTGGCTGTTTTTGATTTTAACCCATCTCTTCAATAATTTTAGCTTTCCAAGAAGTGCGAAGTGATCACTATCTATATCGTAGCTTCTATAAGCTCTTACATCTGTAAAGAGTTTGCTTATTTTATCGTTTGCCATGATGTAGTCAATAGTACTAATTTGACCACGTGCTGCCCATGTCATCTTGTGAATACGTTTATGCTTATAGAAAGTGTTCATTATTTTCATATTGTTAAAACATGCAAAATCTCTTAGTTTGCGTCCATTTTTATTCAGAGTATCTTCGTTATTGGGGCCAATTATCTTATCCATAGATGCATTTCCAATTCTGGCATTGAGGTCTCCACATATGACAATATAATCATTTTTATTTATTTCGTCGAGAGTTTTTTGTAGGCAGTTGTAAAATTCCTCTGTAGCCAAGGTTTTCCCCTCTTCTGGTGCGTATACACAGATGAAGCATATATACCCTCTATCTACTTTAGTCCGCAGTGTGATAATTCTGTCTGATATCCAACAGTAAGAGTGAATTCGGTTTTTCCATTTTCTGCTTACTAGGATTGCAACTCCTGATGCTGCTCTTTCATTGATATCAACACCACTGTATATAAGGGCATAATCATCTAAATCCATTGAGCCTTTAGCTTTCTTTTTTGTTTCTGTTAACATGGCTATATCCACTTCTTTTTCTTTCATTATATTAATTAGGCGTTGCTCTTTTCCTTTCAACGATCTAACATTCCAAGTCATTATTTGTAAATGTTCCGCTAAGCCGTAATCATGTCCTTTCCGTTGCCTTGTCGTATATGGGGCGTCCGGTTGTAATTGCTGCGGTCTGTGAGAAGTTGATTTTTCGCCTGATAGGGTTTCTAGCCCATATGCAGGTTAGTTTGGTGATGGGTATGCCATCTCACTGCCTCCAAACTTGCAGGGCAGTTTTTCGGGTTGCTCGCCCTAGATGCATTGCCTTCCACGGCTTTTGAGTTGCATCTACCCAGGACGTCTTCACCATCTTTTCCACGCTAACGATGTTCATGCATGGTTGTTCTAGCAATTTCTTCTCGAAATCCTCTTCTTGGCGTTGAGGTCCTCTTCTGGAGTACTTTTTCGTCTCACCCCTATCCCTTGACCTGTCCGGCAAGGGAGGCCCTACCAGTAGCTACGCTACCGCCGGCATAGCTCTCGGGGTCATGGGGGTACTCAAGCTCCGCCACCAACGACAAGGTCCTGTACTCCCAAGGCGGAGAATATAAATAAATAAATAAATAAATAAATAAATAAATAAATAAATAAATAAATAAATAAATAAATAAATAAATAAATAAATAAATAAATAAATAAATAAATAAATAAATAAATAAATAAATAAATAAATAAATAAATAAATAAATAAATAAATAAATAAATAAATAAATAAATAAATAAATAAATAAATAAATAATCTAGTAATGCTATAGACTGACAAGGACTTTCTCGACCTAGTTAGTTTTCTAATCTCTCTGCCCTTGACTAACGTTTGCGACAAGCTTCATTCTCTTCACGGCTGTTTTTATTTTGCCTCCCGAACGACACTTTTTTTTACATTTTCTTAATTACTCGGTTCCGTAATGGTAGAACAGAAATCAGCATACATTTCCCACCATAATGTTCATAGCCTTGTGTAGCTTTGTGATTGTCAATAAACCAGTGAAACTATTTTAATATAAAAATTATTTACCGCGTCGAGTTATGTCTGCCAAGCTGCAAAATTTTTCTGCACAAAGGACTTTTATTTTACATTTTGTTAATTTTTCCGCTGACTATTACTGCAACTAAAACACGAAGCTCTTATGACTATTATAGGAATGCCTATAATCCCTATACGACCCCGGTAGCCGAGGTTGGTTAAATGATGTGTATTGTCGGAGCCGAAGTCGGCTTCTTCCAACCTCGCTCAGGGAAAAGGTATTTGTCAGAAAGTTATTTGTTCTGTGTTGCCGAACAAACCTATTAAAAATTGTAGAAACTTAATTGAAAATTATTTGAAGCACTTCTGCTAACAAATACAATCAATTAAGATAAATAAATTTGAAATGTATTTGTGATTTTCGAATTTGCAACATTTAACCCTCTAGTATTTTCACATTTTCTCAACTCCGTAATGCTAGAAGTGAAACAGTTGCGTCTTGTGTAATGTGATCTTGTGTATAGGTCTTGTCCTCCTAGATGGCCGAGGTTGTTAAGGAGCATTTTCGGAGGTCGCCGGTTCGAGTCCCACACGGGGATTTTAATTTGATGAAAATGTAGAAAACTATTAGGGGTTCGAGAAACTTTATTGGAAGCATTTCTACGCACAAATGCAATCAATACGTATACAAATAAACCGGACGCCACTATATGTGCTTTTGCAATTTGTAACTTTCAAAAAAATTCAACTTTCTTTTGCTATTTGTAAAACGCATGTCACGTCAAATCAATTGTTGAGTTTCTGTGTATCTGTATGAACCAATTTAAGTAAACTAGTGAATCTGTCGACTTGAAATTTAAATACATGGTGAACACTAGCCATGTGGCCAACTTAGATATCCCTAACGCCTCAGAAAATTATTTTCTTGCCTCGTGGATTCTTCGTAAAACGAGAAAGTTATGTAATCGTGCGTCAGAAAACTCCGAAATTTCGTGAGAATAAACCTCATTGCCGTAATCTGATAATGAAAACGTGGATAAATTGTGTTGCTAAATTTAGAAAACAAATCTCTAACTCTAACTGGTTGGGTCTTGATACCGAAATATCGTTTGACGGCAAAATGTCTGTGTGTCCGTCTGTGGATAACGCTAGCGCATAAATCGTTCAGCTGATTTTCTTCAGCATTGATGTTTGCTGATTGATCTTAACGGACTGGAGGCTTCGGACGTTTCGAACGGATATTTTGATTGTTGAAGGTTTTTTTACATAAATCGGGAATTTACCTTTTTATACCTTTGTTGGGGTTCGAATCATGGGGCGCTTCTGTGGCGTAGTGGCTCGTTAACTTGAGGATCTGAGTTCCAGTCTTGGAGCGGAAAAATATTTAGCTGCTTGACAACACTCTGCTTGCATTATGTAGTAGTGTAAAGTTGCGAAGCTTTTAGAAATAATGCGAGAATTTATGTGCTTTGACAGAAGCTCTAGTGTTTAATGTAAGGAAAATTGATCAGAGGTCATGCCCCCCTCCCCTCCCCCCTCCTCCCACCATCCTCCTCTCCATGGCCTCCCTCCTTCTGCCACCCCATTCCGTTACTCCCTCCAGTCGCTCTTCTACCCTACTCCCACTCCCTTCCTCCCAATTATCATTCTCTAAGAGGGTATCGGGTTCTCTCCTTTAACGAATAGGAGAAACGAACCGGAGCAATAATAAACGTTCAAAATAGTTTTCATTGTATTTATATTTTTAGTTTATTGATAAAAACAATGTATTATAAAGGCTTATAGATGACGGTAGGAAATGGTGTAGTGTTCAGGACGTTGGCATCAACAAAGAAATAAATATGAGGCGTTGTTTTGTCGTGTTTATTGCTCCATATTTAGTAAAATTAATTTGGGCGGTAATTTCAAGATTACACATTGGCTTAAAAACCAAAAGTAAAGATTTGACAACGAATATTTCAAAAGATATTTGTAGAAGTCAGACACCATATTGGCTAAAGCAGCAGTCATAATGGTAGATAATGCGGTCTTTGCGACATTGGCACAATTACAGCAATAAGGCGTTGTTTTGTCGTTTTTATTTCTGCAGCAGCAATAAACACACAAAACCGCCTCACATTTATTTCATATGTGAACAATTAAATATTAATATTGATTTATATTATTTGCGTTTCTGTTTATTACATATTACAGCGAGGCGAAACGATATCACGAACTGACAATTCTATATTCCCATTGTATGTTCTTCACGCATTCAGAATAATGCGTAATAAGGTTTAAATAAACTCTTGAAAATGCCGTGTCAATAAAGCAATAACTTCAGCAAAACAGCTATTGGCAGTAAGACTGAATAAAGTGATATACAAACCCATTTGTAAGGACAGAAGTAAATAATTTCTAAACAGAAACGAAAAATAGTGTTTTTATTTTCTTCTATATATAATTTCAATCTGTTTTATTGTAAGCTGAGCATTAAGTGAATTGCTTTCAGTAACGAGTCAATTCCAATTATCACACGAAAGAATAAAGAAGACTCCCAGAGTTCTCCGTTAACCGACAAAGACAAAGAGAAACATTCTCTTTTGATGAAGTGATCACACTGCTCTATTTATACTTCTTGTCTGTCCGCTTCTTTCAAGTGGCCTTTGTGTGGGCGAGCGGACGCGGCACTGAGTGGGTATTTTGCTTCTCCTGTGGTTCAAACTGCGGAGTTCTAGACCGTGAAAATGTAGAAGTCTGACTCTTCCTATTACGTCTTTCACAAAGCACGTGGTTGATTTTCGCACGCTCGGAAAACCTCCGGAGAATTTGTTTTCGTATCAACGTTTCATCAATTTAGTGAAATAAATCTCAGAAACGAAAACCACTATTAACAGTCGACGTCCGTTAAGGATTTTACAGTCCGCTGTCGGTTAAGAAAAATCGAAACAAATAAGTTGAACTGAAGATGGCGGATGAGAACTTCAAGAAACGGACCTTCCCATTTGCCATTTTTCCTATAAGAAAGTGGTATTACAAAACGTATTGAACCACATACGGCCGATATCACATTTAAGGGAATTGGTTAAAAACTCCGTTATAGAAACTTAAAACGAGACACACAAATTATCCCCATTGGGCTGATAATGTTAACTATTACTACTGTTCAATGCTGAGAACTGCTAATAACTGAAGTGCATTCCTACATATGTTCTCAAAATCTATTGCATTTTCAAAGAATTTAATGCTTCCAAAAAGTGCATTGCTATGGTTCTTGTTTAACTATCGCTCTCGTGTTGGAGAGAAAACGTGGAATACATTTTTTCCGTTAAAGATAATTTAGAGACCTGATCTGTATATACACATTTCTTACATTTTGTGTATATCTGTATAATGCTAAGTATTACTAATAAATTAAAATTGTACAAGTAATTTAATAACATTTAATGAAATTTTTCCTTCCCAATATTCAATAATACATTATTATTTAAGAATATACACCTAATGTTACCTAGAAATATAATTTGCCAGGTACTATTTAACATTTTCAGTCTAAAATTGGAATCAATTTGTGGGTTGCACTCAAAAAATATTTTGCATTTTTGCATTCTTAGGAACTGTTTGGATGAAATTACATCAATTTCATGATATATTCTGGTATATTATAACACACACACACACACACACACACGCGCGCGCGCGCACGCACGCACGCACGCACGCACGCGCGCGCACACACACACACACACACATATATATATATATATATATATATATATATATATATATATATATGTAACAAATTATTCTGTCTCAACGACACCTCTGTAGCAGTAATTGCCCATGAATACCAAACATTTAACAGTGAGAGAGAATGTGGGTTCACTATCGTGCATTCAGATGTGTTATGCGGACAACTACCTTAATAGACTTTAAGTACGTGATTGGCAGTTTCATTTAACGTAGCTGTTGTAAAACCAAATTCTATAGTTCTGGTACAGTTAAAAATATGTAAACTAAAAATGCCTTTACAAATTTTTAAGTTATTAAGTAATGTGTATTTTGCTAATAACCTAGCCAATCATTGAGGATGGGGAAGGGGGAGGACTCCATTACATTGCCTTCCTTCTCCTTTAGGGGCCGGCTCAAACCATTATGCAATGATATTGCATCATGGCTCGAACTCAAGGTGCGGTTATAACAATGTAGTAGCTGCAGCAGAAACACTAATATCTACTTCACTACATGAAAGTACTTCACTTCATCGCATATAATAATCGGTTGGTATGTTGTTCTTTGTCAGATGTTTATAATAGCTATACTCACTATGTTTCTAGAAGGTATGGCAAATAGGTTGTTGTGTTTGATGGATATTTAGAAGGATTTTTAATGAATGCCAACAGAAGTTTTAAAAATCAGAGTATGAAACAAGTTTTAAAATTGAAATACAAATATTTCTGTTCCTAATTATTTTTTATTACTTGATCTAATTACATTTCCATTGATTATTTTTTCTCTAAAATCTGATTTCTGCAGGCAGAGGCTTAATGTTTCTCAACAATTTATTAGCTTCCAACCTATTTTCAATGTATTGAAGTTTTAGAGAAAACGAAAAGTGTAGTTATCTTGAATCTACGAATAGTTATTTTTCTCTAGTTATCTTCTATTTGTCTAGACATAGGAAGACTTACTTCTTTCTCTGAAATAAGATTCTTTTTCCAGCCATTTTCCTACTATTAACTGTTCAAGTGCGTATTCTTCCCGCAACTTTTAAAGAAAACGACCCCCGAATTACCCGGAAGCGGCGCTCGCCGCGCAGAAAACGTCGATGCGTCAGCGGCCAGGCAACAGCGGAGGAGGCCCGGGCGACACCGACTTACTCCGATCGCCTGGTCACCGCCCACGCTCGCTTGCTCCTCCTTTTTCTTGGCGAACTAGGCTTCCTCGCCGGCGGCGGTGGCGGCGGCGGCAATGGCGCCGCGCCCATTCCACCTACCCGCTCGCTTTCCTCTGCCCTGGTTAGCCCTCTCCATCTTGCAGAGCCCTCACCACGCTCTTCTCTCTGCCGCTCTCCTCCGTCTTCTCCTGCCCTCCTTCGCCCGCCCGTTCTCCCCAGCCTTGCCCCCATCCCCCCATCTCCCTCACTATCCGTTAATCTCCCTGGCTCTCAATGTTTCACGCCTTCACTCATCCAGCCTCGCTATCACCATGTTTCCCCCGTCCAAGGCTTCACCTCTTCTGCCCCTTCCTCTCTGCCTCC
Source organism: Gryllus longicercus (assembly GCA_038098605.1). Lineage (NCBI taxonomy): Eukaryota > Metazoa > Arthropoda > Insecta > Orthoptera > Gryllidae > Gryllus > Gryllus longicercus. Next base: position 2,907,136 of record JAZDUA010000047.1, on the reverse strand, counting down.
TTCCGATGTTGAAAAAACTCTTCGACACTGTTCTCCTGCCTTCTTCCCGTACTCTCCCTCTCCTTTTCTCTCTCTTCCCCCTCCTTGGACATCCTCCTTGGTCCGCCTTCACACGCATCCCCGTCCTCTTCCGAGCCCTCCCCCACCACTCCCATTCTCCTCCCCTCCCCACTAACCCCCTCCCACACCTTCGCTCTCGCCGCCACGCGCGCTTCGGGTCGAGGGCCTGTTTAAAAGGTTTTTGCGTGGCGCGGCGAGGCGAGGCGCGGCGCGGCGTGGCTTGAAGGGAGGAAAAAGCTGTACATTCTGAGCGGTGCTGCCGAAGTGCCTGGCTGATAGATGGGAGCCGGGCGGAGCGAGAAGCGAGGGGAGGGGGGTCTTTGCGGCAACGGAGACGCTGTCGCAACGCGAACGCGCGGTTTTTTCTCTTTGACGCGCAAGGAAGATTCTGAACGTGTCCCAGGTGCAATTATTACGTTACAACGTTGTGAAGTATCATTGGATGGACAAACTGTAAAAATGCTCGTTAAGCGATATTGATCGGTTCAGTCGTAACGCGTTGAAACCCTCGTAACTACTGACTTGGCCGATTGATTGGACGGTAGTTTCCTCCCTTTAAATAATTTTAATCCTCCTATTGTCAGTTTGATTTGTGACGCTTCTGCAGAGTCAACACTGACTAGAGCGAACACGAAGTTTTCGCTAAAGAATGTACTTCGTGTTGTGATGGATTATCACAAAGATAATTAAATGGGAATAATAAATTGACGTAACTGTAAATATGGTCGTCAGCAACAATGGGGGTATAGAAAAGAAACTGAAGTGAGCTTCATTTTGGAAAGAACACAAGGAAAGAACAACAGATTTGATATGGGGAAAAATACATAAAATGTTAGTAAATAATGCAGTGTAAGGACACGTGAGCAAATTCCGTGGGACAGAAAATAAATTAAGAAGTTATTACTAGAAGTAAACCAAAGTTATACTATGTTAAATGTATGTAACCAGTCAGGAGTGAGATCTTGTGAGATGAGAGACAAATGACGGGCGCGCGAAATGAACAAATGGAGCAGACGTTCTGACATGGTGTGAGTCAGATGTAAAAGGGAACTTTAGTGGTTGCGGGAAGAATTAGACTGAATTGGAAATTTATAAACTAAATGTACAATGTTTTAAAGTAGTAAATGTACAATTAAAAAGGAATTATAATCCGTTTGTGGACGACGTGATCATCATTGGAGTGTACCGAATTCTCTTGAAATGGAGGCTCGATAGAAACTAGACGACGTTCAAGTTTGCGGGGGATCTCTTAAAGGGAAGTAGCCAAACGAGAAACATTTATTTGGATGTGTATTTACTATTGTAGGAAGACCACGTTTTGTATTACAGTAAAATTTCTAAATTAATGATGATGAGAAAATTTGGCCATGCACGCAAAAAGGGAGGGATTTGTAGCGAGTACTTGGTAAGGAGAATAAGAGAATTCATGAAAGGTTGTGTTTACGAAAATTGTTCTTGTCGTAGTTTAAAAATATGATCATTGTATGAATATATTATGTTTACATAACTTAATACATAACGAAATGTTCATAACTGAAGTAAGTATTATTATTTATGAGTAAAAATAATGCCCTTTGGGCAGCAGTAGGGTGAAATGTAAAAATTGAAATAATTAATTGAGGAGAATCATTAAACAAAATGGTACCAGGAACGGTCCCCAGTCGGAGCCTCTTGCTAGTTAGAATAGATCTTCTCTCATAAAATGTCAAAAACTTGTAAATGAAAGTAAAATGATATATAATGAAATCACGTTTCATGCCTAGTCTATGAAATTGCTATTTTATCTAAAACATAATTTCGTATGTCCCCGATATTGTATCCTAAAATTTGATAAACTGAAGCAAGATAGAAACCTTCATATTTTTACTTGTTTTAAGGATATTCTTCCAAACATATTCTTGGGATAGAACCGTTAGTAGTAAAAAATTAATAACCGACCCTGTCACCATAAAATGTGCTATTGCAACAACTTCTGGTGGTTCAATTCAATAGTTCTGCGGCGCACAATTAGGTTTCGCAGTTTGAGTAGAGGGGTGCGTTTGTGCAGGAAGTCTATGCCGTGCGCACGCTTCGGGACTCGAGATCTGTAAAGTCAAAAGGGTTAAAAATCTCTGGCCGCCGATGCGCTAAGGACGTAAATGCTGATGATTATGGAAAAGATACAGAAGCTGAACAGTAAGGGCACTGTCAGGCCCACCTAAGTCCATTCTCAATTAGTAAAACAAAATATACATTCTTTTTTGTTACAAATTACATAAAATAGCATAGTAAAACATTATATTGTAAAAAAGAATAATTGAGGAAATTATGTACAAATAAATAAAAATACGACCGATAAGGGAGGATATCACAGAAGATTCAAGTCAGAGATCTCTGCTCCCGTGGCAGAAGAATGAAAGATGTCCACGTGGAGGACTGCACACACTTACGTGCAGTTGGGAATTCCAGATAGCCTAATCTTAGACACGCTGTTGGAGCCGGAGAAAGCAGTGCGATGGAATGATTATAAGAAATATCAGAGAAACTAAGTTTGATTCCTTCTTGCGACACGGCGACAATCGCAAATAGCGAAAACTTCCACTTAGTGGTCCCTTCAGGGGTCACCGTAAAATGCCTGCGCCGTGGGCAGTCTCTAGGGAGAAGCGAGTCCGCATGGTACTCGTAAGAAACAGGTTTACTTTTTCAAACACTACTAACAGAGTATATAGAAAGTATTGTAATGCTGCAGCGAAAAGTGCCGTTAATCGTAGGAAATACCACCACTGCTTTGGAAATTGTCGATAAAACCTCGACTCGCGAAGCGAGGAGGCAATTTATCCGAGAATTTCCAAAGCACGAGTGGTATTTATTTTGACTATTCCACGAATGAAATTATAACCTACAGAGTTATAAATTATGACAAATATTGAAAATAGTTGAAAGTTATGTTAAAATCAAAGAGGTTATACGCGGTTTATTGGACATCGACATAGAGACCGATATATACCGCCTCCTAAGATATTTATTGTTGTAAGACCAGTTTATGATTGGTCAGTAGGGAGGAGCGGTAAGAAAAATCGGATAGAAAAAGCGATAAAGTTTTTGAGATATACTATCCTGGGGTATTTTTTATGTATAGTTAAAAATTATTGGATTTAATTTCAGGAGTTCACAGAAATTCTCATTTTGTGTGTTCCTGATACCCAAGAAAGTAGATTTTCCTTGCTTGTATATTTACTAAATTAGTTTTTTGAATACGCAGTGTAATCGATCCTTGATTCTGGAAAACTGCTTTTCAGCATTCTGACCGTCCGTCTGTGACCAACAGTGTCTAAACCGTACACGAAATGATCACCAAAATTGATATTCCCTGATCGATCTGGCTGATGTTACGGCGCGCGACTCGAATTCAAAATGGCTCCTTTGCATAGAACTCAACGACATTTTCAAAAGTTTCTCAAAATTGGAATCAATTTGTTTTCTTTTAATGTTTTGCTTGAGGAAGGCAATGCACTTACAAAAAAAGTGACAAGTTCGAACTTCACTGAAATCTCTGCATTTTCGAGAATTGCACACCTTTAACGTTTTTTCAACACTCTACCAACTACGGTTTTAAAGATATTCATTTCTCATAAATGAAATATGTTCTTGAAAACCATAGCTTTAAATAATGTCCGGTAATGTATTTTCAAAATGCGAGAAAACATATTTTCAAAATGATTAAGCCTGTTACACAGGAATTTGATTCCCGGATTCTCTCGGAGCAATTCGCAGCTCTTAACAGCGCGGGAGGCGAGTGGCTCTCAATTCGTGTGGTGATTTGCCTTTGCGGGGAGGCTTCTCCCGTTGCGCCGTAATTGAACCTCTTCTTCTCTCTGTAGCGCTTCAATACTCCGTGGTTTTTGCTATGAAAAATATTGTTTATTCATGAGATGCACAGAAATCATTTCCTTTCATATTCTAATTATTCTTCATATTCTGCATGATAGTCTTCGAAGCATTTGTGATGAAATCCCACTTCACATTTATTGGTGCATGAATTTTGCTTTACCATGGCAGTGGCGACATTCCTTTTCTGTAAAATCCAAAAGCAATGATCCAGTGATTTTTGCCATAAAACGGATGACATTATTTGGATCATTTGGCTATTTTCCTCATCATGATGATGTTCCATGCATTTGCAACAAGCTCAGACAAATTTCTCTTCTAAACATCAGAAGACAATGGGACATATCATTTGGCAATATTTTTTCATCAGCGGCCAGGCATTCACAACAGAAGTATCCAAAAAATGTAAATATTGGACAATACCATTTTTGTTGTGGCATTTGGGTTCTGTAGTTTTCCACCATTTGGTCCATCAAATTCACCCCTGCCCATTTTTGTATTTTACGAACTAAAACCTACAGGCTGTGGAACATTAATTTTACATTTTTTTCTCGTACAGCTTCCCATTTCGTTGGGCCAGAAACGTAGTAATTCTGATATATAATAATGATAAGTGTTCTTTGTGCTTGTGATCCGATATATCGAATCACAAAAATTCATTCGAAATAGTTAAGTTATTTATAAGAATTTTCTTAGAATACCGATTCCAATCACAAACATTAACCTTTATTATTTAATTTCTTATAAAATTTGATCATATCAATCAATATTAGATATTACAATTAAATGGAAACTTACCCACTGCGTGAAACAACACGACTGTAATCCGCCATTTTGCACTCTAACTGCTCTAAATCGAAAACCCTGAAAATTACAGCATATAGTTTTCATTTAGGACTTTCCAACAATTTGATTCGTGAATATCTCAAACTGATAAGTCTGCAATCACAGGTATTGTTGCCTCTTTTGTTTGCATCCAATTTATTGGATCATATGCACTAATGAGCCGATTCGGTTCCGTGATCGCTAAGGCAGTAGTGCCGTAGCGATCTCGTACCGTAAGATCGCGGGTTCGAGTCCCGCCTCGGGCATGGTTGTATTGTGTTCGTTCTTTCACCCCCTATCATCATGATCATCATCATCATCATCATCATATCAGGGAAGGCAACGGGAAACCACCCTGAATAATTTATCCCAAGAAAACCCGTTATGGGTCACCTAACTTCCGTATATGGAAGATAGGACCAAAGAAGAAGATATACTAGTGGGTTAAGGAAAAGAAAACACAAAATTTTGAAAAAAACGAATTTTGAAAAAGAAATTTGCTAAGTAGCAAAACAAATACTATTGACAAGTGACACATTCTTTACTAAAGTTAGAGAAGTTTTTGAAAATACAAGTTCAAAAATGAGTTACGTGGACTGTTTATAGAGACTATTTTAACTTCATTAGTAGAACATATGTTAGAATTAAAGGAGGAATTTCAAAAATTAAAGAAATTTTTTTCATGTGAATGTAGAACATTCCCGATTAGATCACAATGATTTGAATTCACCAATTCTGTGACATTCTGCAGGTTGAAACAGTCTTATCTAATATGAGAGAGATATACTACACGTATATATATTTTTCAGTATACTACACATAACTTTTCATTTTTATTTCTTCAGTCATTTTTTTTTTTTGGTTTATGTAACGAAAAGAAATTTTAATTATCCAGCTTTAATATGAATTGCAAGGCTTTACTTGAAATAATAGGTTCGTAATACTGGATGTAGTGTGCTTTTTGTAATAATTTTCTTTCATGGCAATAAACGAGATATTCTGCTGACGATTGATGGAAAATCAGTTATTGGATGAATACAGCTTAGCTCGCTCTTATGGCTTTTCACATACCATCTGGTTATGAAATGGGCAAGGGGGTACGTATGACGTCACGGAAGTTGAAAGACAATACTTCTGGTGTGCGGGCGCGACTTAGTAGCATCTTGTTAATATGATCTTCGTCGCCGTTTCGATCTTCTAGTAACTGACGTTTCGTCCCCGACAGCCAAGATAATACCAACTCCGGCCGCGGAAGCCAACACAATCAGCATTTTGGTAATGCCTCCGCGACCTCCTAGACTTGATTAAAGGAAACTATGGCAACAAAGTCTCAAAGTCTTCTTGAACCCATTTACCATATTTCATTAAAATGAAGATTGCAAACCGTTGTTAATTTCTTTCTTTAAATTTGTATTATCATAACATAGTTCGCACCAGTTTTCTGTTCTTTGTAATGACACATGTTTTGTATGATTTTATGTATGTTTGGTTACTATATTGTAAAACTTGCAAACAAAGTATGTTATTATCGCACCATATGTTTCTATTTTCGTTACAATCTTACTTAAGCTGCACTAGCGGACAAGCATTGCTCATTTGAGTGCATCAGCTGCATTTTTAACTCACATGAAAATTAATAAAAACTATTATTATTATTATTATTATTATTATTATTATTATTATTATTATTATTATTATTTTGTTGTTGCAATAAAAAAGTAGTGGCAGATCTCGACCGCGATGTCGTAAATTCCCTCGCCAAAAACCAAATGGATTTCAACCGTCATCTCCTAAGCGGCGTAAACAGACATTTATCATCGGACCATTAGCATGGAAAGACAAACAAGCTACTTTCTCAATACAAACAAAACGGACACAGCACTTTATGCTTATGAATGTGCAGTGAAAATGTACTGTAAAAATCCATCTTTGAACCTGACTTTTCTTCCTTAAAAGCTATTTAACACATTAAAGTGTATGTTAAAAACAAGCTTTATTTGCCAAAAGATATTGAGCAGACAAATTTTACAGGATCAATTTCAACTTGATTTAGTATCTTAAAACATGCGTTTGGAATGACTTTCTCTTATACACCGTCTATATTTATTATAATTGGTACACATTTCATAGAAGCCGCCTAGAGATATCTTGGACTTAGAAAAGTGCAACGAATTAAATACAGTGTTATGTAAATATTCAGATTACTGTATTAATGCTGCGAGGAGTCTGAAGGTCAAGTGATAATAGCCGATTGAATAAATGAAGACCGAAATGAGACCTTGTGAGTGTAGTTTGTCAATGCTTTTTGGTGCTGATTGTAGCTGATAACATCGTTGATCGACTAACGAAATTCTATGGACGATATTATTTCGCCAATGCAGTCTTCTGCGCGGTTATTAAAGTTGTGAATGAAAATTGGTGGTATTTCTGAAAATAGGAGGAATGTTATTAGTTTCTTCTCCAGGAGTTCCTGTTTCTTTAGTATGTAGATGCTGAAATCTGTTGCTTAATGGCACATTGTAGCCGCTATGCAAAGAACTAGGGGCAGAGAGTCCACTACGTTGCTTTTAGCGGGAAGAACCAAACCAGGGCATCAACTGATGCCACTGCAGTGCCTCTGGTAGCAAAGTCATAGGTTCGAGTCGCGGTGGGGGCAGGAAGGTCGACTTCCGCCGCTGCCGGAAGAAGAAGTCTGGTGGCCGGCTGCTCCGATCGGAAGTTTCCCGTGGTTTCGCCGATCAACGCTAGGCAACTGCTGGAGCCGCACCATAACAAACGGGTGACGGGCCGCGCACAATCCTTGGATCATCTTCCTTGTCCTATTCTCACCTGCTACTTACACTAACATGCACTACACTGCCACACGTGCCGGGAGACCGGTCGGAAGCTTCAAGCTTGGTCCAGCTGGGGCGGCGTTTCGCTGGTGGGCAATATCTGGTTGTGGAAAACTTCGCTAGCCTACGATAGGCTGTCGCCGGATCTCGCCATTTGGGGGAAGACCACCACTTCCCGAGGGAAAAACACGCTCTACACTACGACTATTGATCTTAGCAGTTGACGTGCCTGGAATCACAAACAGTTATCAGTCGAATACCCAAATACGGCTTTACTGAAGAACAGATTTCTTTAAATACGGAATAATACTATATATCAATATTTCAACATTTTAGCATTTCAGTTTCGATATTTTAGTATTATTTTTTCGAGTTTTCGTGGAAAAAATCATTTCATACTTCAGCTATAAATATCGACAATCGGAATCTAATGATTGGAAAATATTGTGTATTAAATTATCAGTATTATGTAATATGTTCATTCTCCGTTGACACGTAAAAAGTTGCACGATTTGATAAAATGAGATGAAAATGATCGTAATATTTTTATGCTACATTCTGTTTCATCAGTGCTTGTGCCGCACTTCTCAGCCTGGGCAAGCTATGAGAATTTGAAAGGATACCAGTCGCTCAGAAGAGCCGTCGGCGCATTTGCCATCGCCGTCGCCGTCGTCGCCGCCACCGCCTCCAGTGCCCTGCGCCGGTGGCTGCAGCGGCGCCCTTGCGCGCGTCCCGCTCATCCAATAAGACGCCGGGGCCGCCCGCGCAATAAGGGGTTGCCGCCTGCCCGCGTGCCCCTAACCGCGTTAGCGGAAGTTGCGGCGCTCGCCGTAACTTGCGGAGCTCCTCGCCCGCGTCCCCGCCCGCGCACTAGCCAGCGAGCGAGCCCCCCCCCCCCCCGCTCGTCTGGGCGCTCACGTGGCAGTTGGGCAACTTCGCGCCTACCTTGCTGCTCCCCGCTCCCCCGCCGTTCGAGGGACACCTGTCGCCTCCGCCTGGCCCCCGCCCGGGCCCTCACTTGCACTCTCTCGCTCGTTTGCACCCCTCTCCTTTGCCTCGCCTTCGTCTCCACCCTAATCCTTGCCTTATTATCGTCTCTGCCCTCGTCCACCCTCGCTTCTGCCCTCACCTCCACCCTCGCCATCGCCTCCACCCTGGCCTCCGCTCTCTTCTCTGCCCTCACCTTCATCTCCATCCTCGCCTTCGCCTCCGCCTCCACTCTCACCTACACTATCTTATGTTACCGTTAAATTCAGCTTATCTCTAGTTTTGTCGCTCCCATTATGTCGACTCTCCGATCGTCCCTTAATCACGTCTTCTTTCATCAGCCATCTTTTCAACTTCGCATGGCTGTCCCGTTATCGCATCACGTTCATCCTCTTTCTTCCCTCAGCCTACTTTCCATGTCATTTCAATCACCCTTCAGTCGACCAGTCGCTCACGCGGTATCGTACGGCCTTCGACTTTTCTTTCAATATGCAGTCTAGCTACCATAGTCCCACGTCTAATGTCATTCTGCATTCGACGTTCAAGCTTCCGTGCCGCCATTGCCGTTGTCTCCCGCAACCTTCTTTACATCCATGTCTCAACCATTCGTCAGCGCTCACTCCGCGCCTTCAGTACTCTCAAGGGCTTCGGTGGCTTCAACTGTTGTCACTGCTGTCTCGGACCGGGAGGTCCTTAGGTTTTGAATCTCAACGGTGGCTGGATTGTCGACACTAGCTAGGTTTAATTCTGTACACGTAGGCTTCTGCGGCTCGAGTCCATTACTTCTAGGCTGTCCGGGTGACGCCGCGTCGTTGGCAGATAGGCCGACGTTTCGCCTGTCATGTCGCAGGCTTCTTCAGGGTAGTGACGAAGGGTGACCTGGTCACTACCCTGAAGAAGCCTGCGTCATGACAGGCGAAACGTCGGCCTATCTGCCAACGACGCGGCGTCACCCGGACAGCCTAGAAGTAATAGGTTTAATTCTTCCGCTTCCTGGAGAAGAATACTAGAGGCCGGCGTTCTGATTGGTCGTTTCTTCGATCAACACCAGGTGAATGCCGAAGCCTTACAAAATGGCCTGGGGTCGAGCGCGATATTTCCTATTACATATGTGAAGAAAATTTAAAGAAAGAATTTTGGGCGGTTTTTGAAAATTTTTTGTTGTAAATTTCAAGCGTAAATTACGCAAAAACGACTAACTTTTACAAAAACATGTATCTGACCTTTCTTAAAGACCTAATTTTGTACAACAGACTTGTCTGAGCCAAAAACGTCTATCGTCAATTTTGTAGTTTTTTTGTTGCAATTTTTGAAAAATCGCGGATATTACCAAAAATGAGATCTGCACCATTCTCTTAAAAGTCTTTCGCGCTATTAAAAATAAAATTTAATAAAAAAATTGGAGCCGTTTTTTTGTAAATATCTGGGGGTCTTCATGTAAAGTACCCTCAACAATTAAGATATCGGTTAAAAATACAGGAACCGCCGTATCAGCTAGATCGATTGAGAAATATCAAATTTGGAGAATATGGGCCGAAAGGTTTAGCCGCCAGCGTTGACCACAGACGGACGGACGTTGTGCGTCAATCGAACTTTGGTCTCAAGAACCAACAAATCAGGGATTCCGGCTTCTCCACGTGGTAGAGGACTTCTTTCTTAATCTAGCAACTGGATTTATCCACTTCTCGTTATCAGAGCCCGAATTTTTTTCTACCGAAAATCCGCTGTTTTTCGCTCATCATTACATAACATTAGTAATTAGTTTAGTAGTAACTTTAGTTAATAGAAAGTTAAAATATCTCAGAAGCTCTATTATTAGAAGAACAAACTGATTTCTGAAAACTCAGGACGCTCTTGCTCTGACGATGTTTTCACTATTAAACAAATTATAGAAAAAAGAAGGGAATTTAAATTAGAGATGCATTTAGCCTTCATAGTCTATGTCAAAGCTTTTAATATTTCTAAGAATTAAATATTGGAACATCATGTATAAAAGTACCCATACATTTGATACGAAGAAACCGTGAAGTATATGAAAATAATAAAGATATCATTGTCATTGGAGGGAAATGTTCGCAGAAAATTGTTATAAATCAAGGCGTAAGACAAGGCTGCAGCATATTACTGACATCGCAATGATATTTTCCCCTACAACACAAGACTTTACTTACTGGTGCTTTATAAGCTACAAACAGCATTAGAACTGTCCGAGAGCAGTCAGCCGACCAGCAAGTGTCTGTAGCCCCTTCATAATTAGCGCAACATCAGTGCTCGGGGAAGCCCACAGCATGAGAGAAAGGCAGTCACGTGACTCCAGTGTTGCAGAGCAGCACGTGAACTCCCAATGATTAGTAGGCATATTCAGGTGTCCCTATCATATACCTCCCATATACTCCCAGGTGTTGCTATCGTCGCCTTCATCATTTCAACCCCAACATCAGGCACAAGATGGGAGAGCTTTTCTTTACCGAATGCAGGTCATGGGTTTCCAGTCCCTCCAGACCACTAATGAATCTAACCACTAACGCAATGTTTGGGGTCCACACTTGCACAAATATCGTGTGACATATCTTGCCTGTAAATTTCAGAGACATCTGTAGCCATTTCATAGAAATTTAAATAGTATTATTGCTAATTTGCATTTATTCTCAAACACAACATAATAAATAATGTTATGAATATCTTAGCACATGCAGTGCATACTAAGCATGCTCTGAACCTTCGAAACCGTTTACGAGTAAATATATTTTATTCGTTCGGAAAAATTGGTTCTCTCGGCTCCTAACGTCACCTCAGCTTAACTTTCTCGTTAATTAATAGAATTTAATTCTACATTCTCGTGCCTATTACATTACTATTAACCTGATTTCGAAACAATAAAACGCAAACAATATGAGCTTGCCTGCTTACCTCTGAGAAGACATTTCGACCTGCCGTGCGTGCGAGCCCCGTGACCCGCGTTGAATGCCTTCGAGCAGGGAGTCGCTTTCGACATCGACAACTTGGTGGCTGCTTATTAGCTATTCCGACCGGCGAGCGACGGCCTTCGTTAGCGAACAAGCGCCGTCTATTGTTGCCGGGGAGGTCGAACCCCTCCGTTTCCCGTCGCCTCGTCTTCGCACCGACTCGAGGCAATAAGGTCCACGCAGGAAGGGTAGCGAAAGTGATTCCTGAAAATGCTTCTCTTATGTCCCGTCGGAAGAGGGAGAAACCAACGGCTACGTAGAAGAAATCCAACGCTTTTAACGATACGTTTAGATAAGTATTTGCTCACTGCTGTTCGGCGTGTAAAAAGCAATAGTACATTCTGAAATACATTATGTACATTCCCTAGTACATTCTGAATGCCTCTGTAGCCGACAGAAAAAGACAAAGAAGGTTTAAATATGTGGTTTTTAGAGATGTACAAAAGATTGGCTGCATCTGCCGACTCTATAGTAAGACAACAATGCAACTACATCTACCATGCTATGAGGCCAGCTCAGGGCAATCTCAAGCCCGCACTGAACGAAGGAAGTAGATCTCACCAAAAGAGACTCGGAAAGAAACTGCAGAGAAGCTACAAAACCCACCCTGCTCTTCTCCCCGCGTGGCGCATGTCTTCTGGCCATATGCAACACAGGAAGAATACTGCTGATCAAGAGTGAGATGTCAAAAATGTTACGCGGTAAACTCCTTGAACTTTACCACCTGCGTATCATCAGAAAGTAATAATTTTGGTCACCTGCACGCCCAATTTTTATCATTTATTCTAATTTACCTTTATAAACGTGGGTAACTCCGTGAACTACAATGCCTGTTCATTTACAGAATGTAATTACTTTGGACGCCAACAGGGTCAAGTAGTTTTAACATTTATTCTAATTTACCTTTATAAACGTGGGTAACTCGGTGAACTCCACCAACTCTTCATAAACAGAATGTTATAATTTTCGACGCCAACACGCCCTAGAAGATTTAACATTTATTCTAATCTACCTTTATTAACGTGGGTAGCTCCGTAAACTCCAATGCCTGTTCATTCACAGAATGTAATAATTTTGAACCTCAACCCGCTCAAGTAGTTTTAACATTTATTCTGAACTACCTTGGTTAGAAGGAACCAACTTCTAGCCAAGAGAGAAACCAAGTAACGCAGCCCCTCCGATGTGACCCGCGTAACCCCCCCCCCCTGCCGTCCACTCGCGGGTGGCGCCACCTCATGGAGCGCGGGCTGCGCGTCGGACCGCGCGATTAGCGAGTGTAAGAGCCCCGGGCGGCGCTTCCGGGCTTTCGCGCTGGAAGCGCTGCTCTCGCAGATGACGGGTGGCGCTTGCGCGCCGCTATGCCCGGGCCAGGCCAGGATTCCAGTCGCATTCGTAATGAATACGTGGGAACAACGGGGGTGCACGTGAGCGTGGAGGTTTGTGAAGGAGAGAGCATTCGCCTTCCACCGCTTCCACCCAGGTCCGTTGCTGGACTGGCTGATCGATCCATTAGTGGTTCCGGGCGCGTCAACTGCTAAGGTCATTAGTCCCGTAATTGTAGAGCATGTTATCGCGGGAGATGGCGGCGAGGGCGGGTGCCGCCGGATGGCGAGATGAGGCGCCGGCCTACCAGTCGGCTTGCGGGCTTTTCTCAGCCCGGAATCTCCCTCCCACTAGCGGCCACCCCCGGACGGACAGGCTCTGGCTCCCGTCTTGCATCTGCCCTCTGCTCCGAGACATATTTCACCGGATATTATGACACACTAAGTTTACAATTAGAAGAATTTACGAAGGCGAGAAGGTTTTTTTTTCAAACACTTATCGTCGTTTGTGTATTGACGTGGAGATGGAATTCACCTGTACGTGTTTTGAAAATGTTTTGGTGCTAATCATTAAAAAAAAGACATGATAGCATAACGTACAATGGGTTGACAGTGAATTAGATTTCATTTATTTCTGTAAAAGTGAGATATTTGATGAAAAAACGTAATATTTTATTTCGGTTGGAATTCAACATTCGAATCTTACAAATGACTCTCACTGATATTTGTATGTAAACTTGTATTCACCGCGGCATGGATAGATGGAACAACTAAAATAAAAAATAGTTATGAAAATTTAAGAAATTAGTTTTAAATAAAGAATTTGAAAGTAGTTTTAATTTGTGAAATTCTTGTTATCACATTATACTTTTCATAAAAATTTGTACATCGTTTTTTGGATGGTGTTTTTAATCTCCTCCCACATTAGTGAGGTATCAGCGAATACATTTTATAGCATGCATTGCATATCATTTTAATGAAATAATGACGGAAAACGAAGGTTCTTGAATTAAGGAATATGGAAATCGTTGAAAGAGTTGTTGTTTAAGTTTTATATGTTTATTATTCACCATTTGATTTATTTTTACATCCACTACACAGGAATACTTCAAAATACATTTTGGTAGGAGTTTATTTACTAAAAAAATATGAGTCCCAAAATATCAGGCATTAAGAATTAATAAATGAAAGGACTTGAATAGAAGGCAATGCATCTGAATTGTAATATTCATTTTAATCTTTAGAAAATTCATATTTATTAGATTCTGTTCCAGTAAAATTGAATCTTATAAATAATTCTGATAAATTGCGGGAAAAAATTTCCTCGCAATTCGTTGCAATACAATTGGGCTTTTAACTATTTCAGTCACTAATGAAATTGGAAATAAAATGAGGGAATGACAGTGGTAATAAAAAGCAATGGAATAAGAACTGGTCCAATGCAATCAGTTATATTCGATATTTTTTTTTTTAAATACGCTGAATAAAAATTTAACGCTGACCGCTGGGTTTTGTTTTTGTTTTCACCTCACATTTGTGGACATAAATAGATCAGTATGACGATGCGTAAAATTAAAAACTGTTTATAATGTGGTGGCGTTTGTAATCGGGTTGAAGAATGCTTTTAGGTTGCCTAATTGATACACACGTTGACAAGGCCAAACCGATGTTCGGTAACAGTGTTTGAAATACACAGATACTTTCAAAAACCAAAGGGCAGAAACCAAAGGGTAAACAGAAAGCTATTGAATGATAGATCATATAATTTTGGATTTTTAAAATACTTAATAATATCCAAAAGCCTGAAGTCGCCAGATTTAAAACTACTAATATTTTTGGGTTTTTGCAAAAACTGGTGATCAGAAAGGAGAATAAAAATAGACCCATTCAAATCCGCAATAAAATAATTTACATTAAGAATACCTGAATTCTCCGGCTAATTAAAAATAAAAAGAGATGGAATAAACACATTGCCTTGTGAGATATCTGATTATACTACTCACTCTTAAACTCACATGGAAATATTGTTTTAAAGAAGTAGCGAATAAAATATGCGAAAGTAGGAAACTTATATGCAATGATAATAACAATTCTATGTTTTATGAATTCTTAAAAATTGTGGGTTATTACAAAAATTTTATTCTGCGTTGCACTTAATCGTACATGAAAATTAATTCAAGGTACTGTGAAATATCTACCACCAAACTTATACTTTTGTTCCCCCACGCTGAGCAAGTAATTTGTGAAATACCTACTTCTTCTACTGATATTAATAATAATAAATCTGATACGATTTACAAATGGATCTTATATGGATACAATCTTATGGATATTATGAAGGGATTTCTTCCTCTGCTATTATCAAGCATTAACATTTATTCTAACATTCTTACAAACTTCTATTGCACTATAATGGCTCGTAAACCATAGAATCAAATTATATATATATATATAATTTACGCGATGAAGCGAGCTCGGAGCTCGGTTATATATAGAAAGAAATAGTTACAGTGTCAATCCGCTGACCTACATTGTGCAGCACAATTGATGGCATGCCAACGCAATCTATGAGTTAGATTGGCAGCTTACAAAAATAAATGACAGTAGAAAATAATCGATAAAGAGTGTGACATGCCCACACTCTAGTAGTGGCGTAGTGAACTATAGTGGTTATAAAGGTATACAGAGATAAATTCATTTTTACCAAAAAATAAATACATACAAGGCTTTGTGGCTTAAATTTGCAGTATATACTTAGCCGGAATTACCTACTGAACACTTCTGGATTGGTAGAAAGCATATAAAGTTCTTAATTTAACTACAATACATAAATTACCACTTGAAAATTAAATCAGTAACATGCCATAAAAATAAAAATAAAGGTACAATTATTTAAATATCCTGAAGTGTGGCCACACTTAACATTGTACAATGGACTCATGAATATTTTAAGAGGTACATAAAATAATTACCAGAACAAACAAAAAATAATATTTAGAATTTACAGGATATAAAAATAATATTTGGAGACACCTCATATTTCAGGCATTTTGGTATTTCAATCAATGTATCTGACAAATGATTGATTATTTACAACAACATAAAAAATTTCAATGATTGACACAAAGAAAATTTGCTGAAGTCCAGCCTGAAATCTGACATAGGGTACATAGTTCTCACAACCGCTGACATTACAATATATGAGCGAAGAAATCAAACAGGCTAATCAGGAATTCTGGGGTAAATATTTGTTGCACATCGTAAATATTGCTTGAAGCAAGTACCTTTGAAATTATATTAAAATCGATGAAATTAGCAAAAATGTATTAAAATAATTGATGAAATGAACGATAAAAGAATTACTTATTAGCCGAAATTGACGAAAAATGCGAAAAAATTACTTGAAAACGGGTCATTTCATTTTGTCATAACATAAAATGAATTTTCATACTAAACGGCATTATTCAAAAGTGAGAAGAAAGAAATGACATTTCATTAAAATCCGCGCCCTATTGATGGTGATGATGATGATAATGATGATAGAACCAGCAAGTAAGGTTGAAATCTGATAAGAAATGATTTGTTGAGTTTATTTGAATATGCGATTCTTGCGATAATGATAATAAATTGCAGAAAAAACTAATGACTTATGATTCCTCAGACAGCTGCTGAGACTACAATACAAAATTAAAAAGAAGGAAAATTGTGAAGAAGAGACCGTAACATACATATATTATAGCAGAAAGTAATATATTTCCATAACCACATTTTATACTTTCTTCTCGTCACGTCGAATTGGGGCAGAAACTAGTGGTGCCAAACAGCACATACTTTACTGCATTATCTTTATTACACTATTAAAATTTGCAATTTAAAAAAATCCACAAACTTCACAGAAAATACGCCCTTCACCATTATTTTAAGCGTTCCTTGTTCTATCTGTGGAAAAAATTTGAAGAAAAAATTTGGGGTGGTTTTTAAGAAAATGTTAGTTTATAATTCTCATTAACGTCAGACTGAAATTGCATGACACTTATTTGTTTTTATATCTTCAAATTTGTAGTTTTGCAATGTTACTTTTTTGCAATTTTCAAAAGTTGTGATCGAGTATTTGACAGAAACGAGACCAACATCAACCTTTTTACCGTTCTTTAATGAATGAGTGAGCGAAATGGAAAGAAAAATATTAAATGCTTTTTAAGAAAATAATGGTTTAAAAATTGCTTATATTTCATTAAAAAATACGCGAAATCTACTCATAAAATTTTCGAAAAATTGTACTTTTTTTTCCAAATCGGTCTTTAGAGGTGAAATTTTATTAAAAAAAGTCTCTCTCTTTTATCCGGTAGTTACAGGAAGACACCGAAACAAATTCAAACTCATGGGATTTTCGAAAAATCAACGAAAATGAGACCCCCCACCATTCCTTTAATGGGCCTTTCCGCGATTCGAGACCAGAATTTAATAATAAATGTGGATCCTTTTTCAGAAAATTTTGAAAATGTTGAACTAGTGATAGTGGATAACAGTTCATTCTAATTATATTAAGATATTATTTACTCTTTTGTTCATAATATAAAACTGAATATAATACTAAGCGATAATACATATGAGCCCGTTACCTTTCACCTATTACAAAATATCTTGAAATTTGATTGAATAATTAGCTGATTTTTCTTTCTAAATAAAACACTTAGTATTTTAAATAAAAAGATTTTCTCTTAAGGCCAAATGACCCGACACTAGTACAATTTGTAGCCACCACGTGGCAGAACCAAAATAAGTAAAATTTACTTTACCGATAACGTCTGAACCAATGGTTCGATTGTCGATCTGTAAACGGCAATTGACGCCTTATTAAAATAGAATTTACGCTACGATGACCTTTTTCCAAAAATCTAACAAAAACGCGAATTTTAAATTAGTTCTCAAACTTTCAGTCGGCCAGACGCACGGACAGTCGGCCTGACGGACATACAGTCGGCCTGACGGACGAACGGCCTGACGGACTGCTACACGCACGAACGGATTAACGGACGGACAGACGGACAGACGGAGGGACAGACGGACAGACGGAGGGACAGACGGACAGACGGAGGGACAGACGGACAGACGGAGGGACAGACGGACGGACAGACGGAGGGACAGACGGACGGACAGACGGAGGGACAGACGGACGGACAGACGGAGGGACAGACGGAGGGACAGACGGAGGGACAGACGGAGGGACAGACGGACAGACAGACGGAGGGACAGACGGACAGACAGACGGACAGACAGACGGACAGACAGACGGACAGACAGACGGACAGACAGACGGACAGACAGACGGACAGACAGACGGACAGACAGACGGACAGACAGACGGACAGACAGACGGACAGACAGACGGACAGACAGACGGACAGACAGACGGACAGACAGACGGACAGACAGACGGACAGACAGACGGACAGACAGACAGACGGACAGACAGACAGACGGACAGACAGACGGACGGACAGACAGACAGACGGACAGACAGACAGACGGACAGACAGACAGACGGACAGACAGACAGACGGACAGACAGACAGACGGACAGACAGACAGACGGACAGACAGACAGACGGACAGACAGACAGACGGACAGACAGACAGACGGACAGACAGACAGACGGACAGACAGACAGACGGACAGACAGACAGACGGACAGACAGACAGACGGACAGACAGACAGACGGACAGACAGACAGACGGACAGACAGACAGACGGACAGACAGACAGACGGACAGACAGACAGACGGACAGACAGACAGACGGACAGACAGACAGACGGACAGACAGACAGACGGACAGACAGACAGACGGACAGACAGACAGACGGACAGACAGACAGACGGACAGACAGACAGACGGACAGACAGACAGACGGACAGACAGACAGACGGACAGACAGACAGACGGACAGACAGACAGACGGACAGACAGACAGACGGACAGACAGACAGACGGACAGACAGACAGACGGACAGACAGACAGACGGACAGACAGACAGACGGACAGACAGACAGACGGACAGACAGACAGACGGACAGACAGACAGACGGACAGACAGACAGACGGACAGACAGACAGACGGACAGACAGACAGACGGACAGACAGACAGACGGACAGACAGACAGACGGACAGACAGACAGACGGACAGACAGACAGACGGACAGACAGACAGACGGACAGACAGACAGACGGACAGACAGACAGACGGACAGACAGACAGACGGACAGACAGACAGACGGACAGACAGACAGACGGACAGACAGACAGACGGACAGACAGACAGACGGACAGACAGACGGACAGACAGACGGACAGACAGACGGACAGACAGACGGACAGACAGACGGACAGACAGACGGACAGACAGACGGACAGACAGACGGACAGACAGACGGACAGACAGACGGACAGACAGACGGACAGACAGACGGACAGACAGACGGACAGACAGACGGACAGACAGACGGACAGACAGACGGACAGACAGACGGACAGACAGACGGACAGACAGACGGACAGACAGACGGACAGACAGACGGACAGACAGACGGACAGACAGACGGACAGACAGACGGACAGACAGACGGACAGACAGACGGACAGACAGACGGACAGACAGACGGACAGACAGACGGACAGACAGACGGACAGACAGACGGACAGACAGACGGACAGACAGACGGACAGACAGACGGACAGACAGACGGACGGACAGACAGACAGACGGACAGACAGACAGACGGACAGACAGACAGACGGACAGACAGACGGACAGACAGACGGACAGACAGACGGACAGACAGACGGACAGACAGACGGACAGACAGACGGACAGACAGACGGACAGACAGACGGACAGACAGACGGACAGACAGACGGACAGACAGACGGACAGACAGACGGACAGACAGACGGACAGACAGACGGACAGACAGACGGACAGACAGACGGACAGACAGACGGACAGACAGACGGACAGACAGACGGACAGACAGACGGACAGACAGACGGACAGACAGACGGACAGACAGACGGACAGACAGACGGACAGACAGACGGACAGACAGACGGACAGACAGTCGGACAGACAGACGGACAGACAGACGGACAGACAGACGGACAGACAGACGGACAGACAGACGGACAGACAGACGGACAGACAGACGGACAGACAGACGGACAGACAGACGGACAGACAGACGGACAGACAGACGGACAGACAGACGGACAGACAGACGGACAGACAGACGGACAGACAGACGGACAGCCGGACAGACAGCCGGACAGACAGCCGGACAGACAGCCGGACAGACAGCCGGACAGACAGCCGGACAGACAGCCGGACAGACAGCCGGACAGACAGCCGGACAGACAGCCGGACAGACAGCCGGACAGACAGCCGGACAGACAGACGGACTGACAGACGGACTGACAGACGGACTGACAGACGGACTGACAGACGGACTGACAGACGGACTGACAGACGGACTGACAGACGGACTGACAGACGGACTGACAGACGGACTGACAGACGGACTGACAGACGGACTGACAGACGGACTGACAGACGGACTGACAGACGGACTGACAGACGGACTGACAGACGGACTGACAGACGGACTGACAGACGGACTGACAGACGGACTGACAGACGGACTGACAGACGGACTGACAGACGGACTGACAGACGGACTGACAGACGGACTGACAGACGGACTGACAGACGGACTGACAGACGGACTGACAGACGGACTGACAGACGGACTGACAGACGGACTGACAGACGGACTGACAGACGGACTGACAGACGGACTGACAGACGGACTGACAGACGGACTGACAGACGGACTGACAGACGGACTGACAGACGGACTGACAGACGGACTGACAGACGGACTGACAGACGGACTGACAGACGGACTGACAGACGGACTGACAGACGGACTGACAGACGGACTGACAGACGGACTGACAGACGGACTGACAGACGGACTGACAGACGGACTGACAGACGGACTGACAGACGGACTGACAGACGGACTGACAGACGAACTGACAGACGAACTGACGGATGGACTGAAGGACGGACTGATCGAAGGACTGACGGAAGAACTGACAGAAGGACTGACTGAATGACAAAATAGTCGAAATAGTCACAATAATAAAAATAGTCAAAATAGTCAAAGTAGTTATAATACTCAGGATAGTCAGATCGACTTTTTGGACGGATCCATCAGTTCATCGCCTTGCTGGGTCCATCCCCTACTTGATCAACGTGCTGGGTCGATCCTTCACTTGATCGAATTGCTGGGTCCATCTCCCACTTGGTCGACTTGCTGGGACCATCCCCCACTTGGTCGACTTGCTGGATCGATCCCCCACTTGGTCGACTTGCTGGATCGATCCCCCACTTGGTCGACTTGCTGGATCGATCCCCCACTTGGTCGACTTGCTGGGTCGATCCCCCACTTGGTCGACTTGCTGGGTCGATCCCCCACTTGGTCGACTTGCTGGGTCGATCCCCCCCTTGGTCGACTTGCTGGGTCGATCCCCCCCTTGGTCGACTTGCTGGGTCGATCCCCCCCTTGGTCGACTTGCTGGGTCGATCCCCCCTTGGTCGACTTGCTGGGTCGATCCCCCCCTTGGTCGACTTGCTGGGTCGATCCCCCACTTGGTCGACTTGCTGGGTCGATCCCCCACTTGGTCGACTTGCTGGGTCGATCCCCCACTTGGTCGACTTGCTGGGTCGATCCCCCACTTGGTCGACTTGCTGGGTCGATCCCCCACTTGGTCGACTTGCTGGGTCGATCCCCCACTTGGTCGACTTGCTGGGTCGATCCCCCACTTGGTCGACTTGCTGGGTCGATCCCCCACTTGGTCGACTTGCTGGGTCGATCCCCCACTTGGTCGACTTGCTGGGTCGATCCCCCCTTGGTCGACTTGCTGGGTCGATCCCCCCCTTGGTCGACTTGCTGGGTCGATCCCCCCCTTGGTCGACTTGCTGGGTCGATCCCCCACTTGGTCGACTTGCTGGGTCGATCCCCCACTTGGTCGACTTGCTGGGTCGATCCCCCACTTGGTCGACTTGCTGGGTCGATCCCCCACTTGGTCGACTTGCTGGGTCGATCCCCCACTTGGTCGACTTGCTGGGTCGATCCCCCACTTGGTCGACTTGCTGGGTCGATCCCCCACTTGGTCGACTTGCTGGGTCGATCCCCCACTTGGTCGACTTGCTGGGTCGATCCCCCACTTGGTCGACTTGCTGGGTCGATCCCCCACTTGGTCGACTTGCTGGGTCGATCCCCCACTTGGTCGACTTGCTGGGTCGATCCCCCACTTGGTCGACTTGCTGGGTCGATCCCCCACTTGGTCGACTTTCTGGGTCGATCCCCCACTTCTTCGACTTGCTGGGTCGATCCCCCACTTCTTCGACTTGCTGGGTCGATCCCCCACTTCTTCGACTTGCTGGGTCGATCCCCCACTTCTTCGACTTGCTGGGTCGATCCCCCACTTCTTCGACTTGCTGGGTCGATCCCCCACTTCTTCGACTTGCTGGGTCGATCACCCACTTCTTCGACTTGCTGGGTCGATCACCCACTTCTTCGACTTGCTGGGTCGATCACCCACTTCTTCGACTTGCTGGGTCGATCACCCACTTCTTCGACTTGCTGGGTCGATCACCCACTTCTTCGACTTGCTGGGTCGATCCCCCACTTCTTCGACTTGCTGGGTCGATCACCCACTTCTTCGACTTGCTGGGTCGATCACCCACTTCTTCGACTTGCTGGGTCGATCACCCACTTCTTCGACTTGCTGGGTCGATCACCCACTTCTTCGACTTGCTGGGTCGATCACCCACTTCTTCGACTTGCTGGGTCGATCACCCACTTCTTCGACTTGCTGGGTCGATCCTTCACTTAATCGACTTGCTGTGTCGATCTCTCACTTGATCGACTTGCTGTGTCGATCTCTCTTTTGATCGACTTAATGGGTCGATCTCTCACTAGATCAATTGCTGGGTTGATCTTCCACTTATGGATTATGGTTGGCTTAACAAGTATCATAGTTTGCTTACTAGGATCACGGTTGCCTTAACAAGTATCATTGTTAGGTCAAGAAGGATATTGGTTGGCTCAACAAGAATTTGGTAGGCTCAACAATGATAATTTGCTTCACATGGATCATAGTTTGCTCAACTTGGGTCATAGTTAACTTAACAAGGATCATGGGTGGCTTAACAAGGATATTGGTTGGCTCAAAAGGGATATTGTTTGGCTTAACAAGGATATTAGTTGGCTCAACGAGGATATTAGTTGGCCCAACAAGTATATTAGTTTGTCCCAACAAGTATATTAGTTGGCTCAACAAGTATTTTAGTTGGCTCAACAAGTATATTAGTTGGCTCAACAAGTATATTAGTTGGCTCAACAAGTATATTAGTTGGCTCAACAAGTATATTAGTTGGCTCAACAAGTATATTAGTTGGCTCAACAAGTATATTAGTTGGCTCAACAAGGATATTAGTTGGCTCAACAAGGATATTAGTTGGCTCAACAAGGATATTAGTTGGCTCAACAAGGATATTAGTTGGCTCAACAAGGATATTAGTTGGCTCAACAAGGATATTAGTTGGCTCAACAAGGATATTAGTTGGCTCAACAAGGATATTAGTTGGCTCAACAAGGATATTAGTTGGCTCAACAAGGATATTAGTTGGCTCAACAAGGATATTAGTTGGCTCAACAAGGATATTAGTTGGCTCAACAAGGATATTAGTTGGCTCAACAAGGATATTAGTTGGCTCAACAAGGATATTAGTTGGCTCAACAAGGATATTAGTTGGCTCAACAAGGATATTAGTTGGCTCAACAAGGATATTAGTTGGCTCAACAAGGATATTAGTTGGCTCAACAAGTATTTTAGTTGGCTCAACAAGGATATTATTTGGCTCAACAAGGATATTAGTTGGCTCAACAAGGATATTAGTTGGCTCAACAAGGATATTAGTATGCTCAACAAGGATATTAGTTGGCTCAACAAGGATATTAGTTGGCTCAACAAGGATATTAGTTGGCTCAACAAGGATATTAGTTGGCTCAACAAGGATATTAGTTGGCTCAACAAGGATATTAGTTGGCTCAACAAGGATATTAGTTGGCTCAACAAGGATATTAGTTGGCTCAACAAGGATATTAGTTGGCTCAACAAGGATATTAGTTGGCTCAACAAGGATATTAGTTGGCTCAACAAGGATATTAGTTGGCTCAACAAGGATATTAGTTGGCTCAACAAGGATATTAGTTGGCTCAACAAGGATATTAGTTGGCTCAACAAGGATATTAGTTGGCTCAACAAGGATATTAGTTGGCTCAACAAGGATATTAGTTGGCTCAACAAGGATATTAGTTGGCTCAACAAGGATATTAGTTGGCTCAACAAGGATATTAGTTGGCTCAACAAGGATATTAGTTGGCTCAACAAGGATATTAGTTGGCTCAACAAGGATATTAGTTGGCTCAACAAGGATATTAGTTGGCTCAACAAGGTTATTAGTTGGCTCAACAAGGTTATTAGTTGGCTCAACAAGGATATTAGTTGGCTCAACAAGGATATTAGTTGGCTCAACAAGGATATTAGTTGGCTCAACAAGGATATTAGTTGGCTCAACAAGGATATTAGTTGTCTCAACAAGGATATTAGTTGTCTCAACAAGGATATTAGTTGTCTCAACAAGGATATTAGTTGGCTCAACAAGGATATTAGTTGGCTCAACAAGGATATTAGTTGGCTCAACAAGGATATTAGTTGGCTCAACAAGGATATTAGTTGGCTCAACAAGGATATTAGTTGTCTCAACAAGGATATTAGTTGTCTCAACAAGGATATTAGTTGTCTCAACAAGGATATTAGTTGTCTCAACAAGGATATTAGTTGTCTCAACAAGGATATTAGTTGGCTCAACAAGGATATTAGTTGGCTCAACAAGGATATTAGTTGGCTCAACAAGGATATTAGTTGGCTCAACAAGGATATTAGTTGGCTCAACAAGGATATTAGTTGGCTCAACAAGGATATTAGTTGGCTCAACAAGGATATTAGTTGGCTCAACAAGGATATTAGTTGGCTCAACAAGGATATTAGTTGGCTCAACAAGGATATTAGTTGGCTCAACAAGGATATTAGTTGGCTCAACAAGGATATTAGTTGGCTCAACAAGGATATTAGTTGGCTCAACAAGGATATTAGTTGGCTCAACAAAGATATTAGTTGGCTCAACAAGGATATTAGTTGGCTCAACAAGGATATTAGTTGGCTCAACAAGGATATTAGTTGGCTCAACAAGGATATTAGTTGGCTCAACAAGGATATTAGTTGGCTCAACAAGGATATTAGTTGGCTCAACAAGGATATTAGTTGGCTCAACAAGGATATTAGTTGGCTCAACAAGGATATTAGTTGGCTCAACAAGGATATTAGTTGGCTCAACAAGGATATTAGTTGGCTCAACAAGGATATTAGTTGGCTCAACAAGGATATTAGTTGGCTCAACAAGGATATTAGTTGGCACAACAAGGATTTTGGTTGGCTAAACGAGGATCATGGTTGGCCAACAATGGTATTTGTTGGTTTAAAAAGGATTATGGTTGGCTCAAGGAGGATCATGGTTGGCTTAACAAGAATATTGGATGGCTTAACAAGGATTGGATGGCTTAACAAGGTCTAAATGAGGCTCATTGTTGGCTCAAGAAGGATCATGGTTGGCTCAAAAACGATTATATGTGGCTCAACAAGGATCATGCTTGGCTCAACATGGATATTGGTTGGCTCAAAATGCTTATTGGTTGGCTCAACAAGGATATTTATGTGCTCAACTAATATGTTGGTTGGCTCAAGAACGATCATTGTTGGCTAAACACTGATTTTGGATGGCTCAACAAGGATCATAATTGGCTTAACAAGAAACCTGGTTGGCAAGAAGACTCCCATTTCCTGCAATTTAACAAGCACTGCATTCACGAGATTACTCACCATACATCAAAGCTCTCTAATAAATGAACCTATTAGATTAGTGTGAGTGGAAATGCCTTTCAGAAACATTGTTCGATTTTAAATCGTAACTCTAAAGACAAATAGATGTTCAAAGAAATGTAGACACCAAAACCGAACTAAATAAAACAGTTGAAAAATTATCGTACATTTACTACTTATTGACATTCTGGACGTTATAAATGTTAACTCAAATAGTTGAATATTTCTTGCGCCAGTATAAATATTTTTGACGCCTCATCTTTGGCAAGGCGGCAATTTGACAATAATCTCTCTTGAATAGTAAGGAAAATTCAATTACATTGCGCAAATAAATATATTTCCAAAACTTTAATGAACCACATATTTAAATATTACTGTCATCTGTCGTACATACGAGGTAGAACAAAAGAATTCGCCAAAGTATACTGTGTAAGTATTCAGCATATTGACGTGTTTTGCAATTTGCAGCCCACGCGAGCAGTCGAGGAAATAGTATATCTGCTTCGACAACATTGTATGAGGTTCAATATCACTTCATCTAATATAGAATGTTTCTTGTTCTGAGAAGACATGAACTCAATGATTGAGTGACATGTTGTTTGCTTCTTGTTCGTAACACAAGTGTAGAGCGTTTTCATTTTAATTTGGTTATAGACTTTTGGTGGGACGGTATGGCTTCTGTTCGTAGTAAAGGCCAAACAATACACAGTTAAGCTAGGGAAAATATTCGTCTCGTTATTAAGAAATGTGAAAAAGAAAAAAAAGGGCGTTCTTCAACACACGCTGCATAACAGCAGTTTTCGGGTAGTAAACTATACTGAAGTATCTGTTCGAACTGTGACATCACTTAAAAAAGAAGGATTTGAAGCCTGTGAGTCAGCCTTAAGTACTTCCGGTAAGAAAAGTTCATATTGTGAAGATACAAAATTTCACATTGATGACATCCACTTATTGCTTATTTGTTTTCCTTATTCTCGTATGATGTTTTAATTCTTGCCTATGGATACTTGGCGTAATTTATTTGGAACAGCTAGTAGTTGCAGATTAGGCGGGGAGGGGGGCAGCTTTCAAAAACATTGAGCGCATTCCTCAGCCTCGCAATCGAGTCAGCTCCCAACAATAAGAATGAGGTGGCTCGGGGATGAACAGACGTTGTAGACACGTGGACATGGAGCAGGAAGTGTAAAGCGGAGAAAAACACCGAGTAAGCGAGCAGATCAGTGAACTTGGTGTGAGCATTCTCCACGTTGTCTATTTGCGAACCACTGTCCCAGTGCCATATTGGACTTGGAAATCCCGGGCCCCCTCCCCCACGGCTACTTTACGAGAGTCCAGGCTTGTTCGTGCCCTAGTCCCTGCTCTATCCATTTGCGGCAGGTGGCGATGAAAGACCAACCGCCCGATGCATTTGGAGCAACAACCTGCTCAATAGTTTTCACCATCGACAGATTGAATCAGACCTTCAGAGAGATTTTTTCCGTGAAATATATAGAAGTTTCACAAAATCTTGGAAACACAGACATCAAAGTGAAGATTCGATCGATTATATTGTACGATAAGCAATACTATAGTGTACATACTTTGGTTTTTACTCCAAACGCGTGCCTATTTTTATTATTATTATTTATATTAATTTGTTCTCGGAAGTTTGAGAACTAATTTCAAATTCGCGTTTTTGCTAGATTTTTGGGAAAAGGTCATCGTAGCGTAAATTCTATTTTAAAAAGGCGTCAAATGCCGTTTACAAATCGAAAATCGGACCATTGATTCAGACGTTATCAGTAAAGTAAATTCCCCTGTGATAGTGCTGCGATAAAATTTTCCTTCAAGTGTTTTTCGGTGCATTTAGCCTTAATTGAAACATCTAAGTTTGTTCCATTTCGCAATTTCGAAAAAATATATCGTTTTGAACATCAAATTGTAGAAAGACAAATACTGCTATCGACGAATAACCAGCGTATCGATGCGATCACGAGCTCCGCCAGCAGGGCGGCCTGTGCAGCAGAAAAGCGAACGGGAGGCCAACGGCGGCCTCGGCGAAAGTTCTGCTCAGCGCCCTGCGCGCGTTCGGAAACGCAAACAGGTTTATGGAGCACTCCCTCCCCCCCCCCCACCGCCCGAGGCCTATCGGCGCATCCTTATCTGAGGGCGAGCGAGGTTATTGCGGCGCGCGCTTCGGCGAAACGTCACAGGGTGCGAAGGTCACAGAGGGGGGGGGGGGCTGAGGAGCAGAGCAGAGCGGAGCGGAGCGGAAGGAGGGAAGACAGGGACGAAGGAGGGGTGCGGGGTTGAGTGAGGTGCACTGGGTTATATGAGACGAAGCAAGGGCGAGAAGAGGCGGCTAAATGTCAAGCAAAAGATTTATCACTTCGAAAATTGTAAGTACGTGACTTGCTAAAACTAAACAATTCCCCTATTGAATGGCTTACTTCTTCCACCTCCGTAAACTTTTAGGCCTACAATTAGATCACAGATCCAACTGGAAAAATCACATCACTTCAATAGCCAATAAAACGGTTATAAAATGCTAAAATTGTATCCCTTCAGTAATATGAAATTAAGTAGAAGAATTGAAACAATTTCCAAATACATTATTCTCTGACTTACGTCCTTTTCTTAATTTCGCTCGCCTGATTTGGCGAGGAACTGCAAAAACAAAATTTTCACAAACTAGAAGTAATTCAGAACAAATTTCGTCTCTCCATTGAAAGCTCTGTGGTTTATTCGAAATGAACAAATTCAAATAGAACTTTCCATTCAACCCTTAAAAAGTTGGATTACAAAATCATCATTATGATTTTATTGCGCTCAACCTTTCTGTCCTTCTGCTAGAATATAAAATCTGGCAAAATAACGAATTCTTTTTCAAGAAATTATTTTACAATCAGTAAACTTTAGTTTTTCTAATATTGTTAAAACCTAGGTATTGATCAAAAATGTATAATGTTACTTAGAGGTATCTTCCTGGATAACCCTCCATATGTTAATTTCAAGTAATATACTTGTAATTATGTTCAAATCTTAACTCTTGTAAAGCATCAAAGAAAAATAAGCGGAGAGAAGCTGGACGCTCTGAATGTGCGTGAGGTAGAGGAGGGGGGAGGGGGGGACGGGCAGGGGGAGGGGATTGAGTAGTGGACCGAGGCGCGCTGTGGTGGGACGTCGTCGGCGGGGGGGGCGTGAAGGGGACGGGGGGACGGAGCGGAGTGAGTACGCGAGAGGCCGTCCGGGCGGCGGTGGATGGACCGGGATGGGGTGTCCGTATCTCAGGGTGGTACAGTGCGATGCTATGTGATGAGACCAAGTGGTCAGAGAAAGGAGAAGGGACGAGGAAGATGGCGTGTCGAGGAAGGAGAATGAGAAAAGGAGGAGAAAAGGGGGAGAGGAGGAGGAGAAAAGGGGGAGAGGAGGAGGAGAAAAGGGGGAGAGGAGGAGGAGAAAAGGGGGAGAGGAGGAGGAGAAAAGGGGGAGAGGAGGAGGAGAAAAGGGGGAGAGAAGGAGGAGAAAAGGGGGAGAGAAGGAGAAGAAAAGGGGGAGAGGAGGAGGAGAAAAGGACAAAAGGAGGAGAAAAGAAGGACAAAAGGAGGAGAAAAGAAGGACAAAAGGAGGAGAAAAGAAGGACAAAAGGAGGAGAAAAGAAGGACAAAAGGAGGAGAAAAGAAGGACAAAAGGAGGAGAAAAGAAGGAGAAAAGGAGGAGAAAAGAAGGAGAAAAGGAGGAGAAAAGAAGGAGAAAAGGAGGAGAAAGGGAGGAGAAAAGGAGGAGAAAGGGCGAAGAAAAGGAGGAGAAAAAGAGGAGAAAAGGAGGAGAAAAGGACAAAAGGAGGAGAAAAGAAGGACAAAAGGAGGAGAAAAGAAGGAGAAAAGGAGGAGAAAAGAAGGAGAAAAGGAGGAGAAAGGGAGGATAAAAGGAGGAGAAAAGGAGAAGAAAAGGAGGAGGAGAAGAGGAGGAAGAGGAGGAAAGTGTGTAGTGATAGGGTGTGAGAGAAAGGAATGGAACATAGCGCTGTTACGGTCGTCTTCGCCACGAGATTTCTCCTTATCAGACGTGGCAAAGCCGCGAACTCGTCTCAAGCTATATCGCATGTCACAGTCTTCACATTTCCCATTTTCCCTTTTGAAAGTTACGGCTTTGGTCGTACACGACTCCAACATTTAGGTTTCTCGATTTTTTCAGAATACAACTCTTTCTAATATTGTAGAGAATATTCCTCTTTCGTTCCTCATTTTTACGGTTTGTGAGTCTTGAATTCACCGCAATCTACATCCGTTTCAATGTGAGTCTTGAACGTTTGAATGAAATGTTAACGGATGAGGCAAATACAAGCCTCACACTTTCTTATGAGTGGCGTATATTATTTTTAATTCTTGAAAACTTACCATTATGTTTTTGGCGTCTTCAGTATGTCAGGCGCAATAATTTTGCGTGAAGTAGCCCGAGTTTTTTGCTTACTCAATGTTAAGTACTTTGCATTTTGTGTCATGCAGATTGATGCATTGCCGTGCGCTTAACATAAAGTGCACATTCCCAGTCAATAAACAGAAAATAAACAGATTTCCGTGCATAAGTGCTCAAAATTACCTTTTTTCTCATCGATCGATACTAAAGTAGCCTTCAATATTGCAGGGAATTTCAGATTAATTGTTCTCGTAGCTGGTGCTAGTTATATTACAATATCTATTGTTATTTTTGACAATGTTGATCCAGCCATAACTCCAGCTTCCCTCCGGTGTCTACCGAGGCTCGAATTCCGGTCGACCTATGCGGAATTTGTGGTGGACAAGGAGGGTTAGCGGCAGTTCTCCTTTTCTCCCGTTGTCTTGTCTCTTACTCCTCAATTTTCCTACCATTATTCTTATCATTGTTGTCATAATAATTTACCATACTAATCACTGATCGATTCGTGTGTGGCCAAAAGGGGAGATACGCTAATCGTAATTAACTTTAATTTTTTATTGGATCATTATAATTTGCATTCACCGAACAAGTCAACTTAATAATTTTATTCACCTAACTTATTAGGACACGGGCCTACGTAGTCAAAATACTACTTGTTCTCGTGCCCAAGTCAATGCAATGTTGTATATTGGCGAAGAGAAGGTCAACTATACATTTTGGATTTTAATTTTTCTTTATAAATTTCAACAAACTTTAAGAGATTTCGAGGTGACATGTTTGAGTGTGTCCTATCGTGTTTCAGGCATTTTAAGTGATGGTCAGCATCTATGTAATTGAACCAATATAATTGAAAATTTAATTTCACATCTTAAGAAAAAGTGTCGCATTTGCAATCAATGGCATGCAAATTTAAATTCAAAAGTTGGGCGATCAGCGGGGTCACGATAAATTTTTTTAATATCGCTCCGCAAAATAATCGAATGTCATTATTGTGATCGATCTTACCAACTTGGTTAACAACTTTTGCAGAGACAATCTCCGACATTCCTGTCTCCCACGGCCGGCTGCTCTAATCGATAGTTTCCCGTGGTTTCCCCGACCAATTCCAGACGAAAACTGGAGAAAACTCCTCCACCAAAAAGGCCACGAACTACGCGGGATACGAAAAGCTTCTTCGTCCATATTCTCTTCACTGCCCTTGCACACATTCATATTTAAACATGCCACTCTACAATGCGCGTCGGGAGTTTACGGCTTGTTCTGGCTGGAACGGTACTTTGCTGAAGGAGATAGCTGGAGGACATTCCGCCAGCCCACGTGTAGATTGGTAGCGGATCTCCCGGTCTACCTAGTTAAGAAGACTCCCGGAATACAAAATGCCGCACGAGTACGGGACTGTTAGCCATTGCAATTGACGCATCCGAGAACAAACTGGTCTGATCTCAGTTGTCTCCGGAATTGCAAGGCTGAATGTGTTCGTCGTCGTTTCTTTCACAAGAACCTACAAATTCCTCAACGCGTCGAATAATTGAAGCGCACTTTTTTAATGCGGCTTGGAACGCAAATATATTGTTTTTCGAATCGTAGATGTAATTTGACAAATATTTCTGAGCTGGCTGCCCAGAAATATCTAAGAGCCTATGAGTTTTCCTTAGCCGGAAACGCCTTTGACCTCCGGGCGGCGGAGGCGCACCAGCGGTGGCAGATTACGGTTGTATGTTCGTGCCAGTCGCTGGTCAAACACTCAACCATTTATTACATCTATATATTAACAATAGCTGGTTGTGAAGGTGAATGTATATTTAAATAATTATTTGTAA
This sequence comes from Gryllus longicercus, assembly GCA_038098605.1. NCBI lineage: Eukaryota > Metazoa > Arthropoda > Insecta > Orthoptera > Gryllidae > Gryllus > Gryllus longicercus. Next base: position 2,874,983 of record JAZDUA010000047.1, on the reverse strand, counting down.
TTAGTTGAAAGAGAAGTTTTGAAATATAGTGGCTCTAGAAAAACAATATTTACTAATAATTTCAGTGTATCGCTTGATTTTTCATTTTTACAGATTATCTATACCTAATACAGGTTAGGTTGCGAAAAGAATGAAGTATGCGTCTTCGGTCGCATACTTCATTCTTTTGGCGTTGAATATTAGTCCACATTGTTTGCATTGAAAGTGAATTACCGCCTAATAGATACTGGTTGTGCGTGGTACAAAATTGTAAGTTAGGGGTTTTCTCTCGTGCCCCAAGAGAAAGAGTGCTGGCAATAGCATGATTTCAATATAATTTCTCCTAGTGGAGAGGCCGCTCGTCCGGTTGCGATGACTTTCGCAACAGTTTTTCTATAAAGTACTCCTCAGAATACCTGGTAAGGTATGTTACATTTAATACGAATTGATACCTCAAAAAATTACTACGTATGGAATAAAATAAAAAGGTACTTTATATGGTACCGTATAACTTCGTCAATAACTTAAATACACCTATGCCCGCGAAAGTTTTCTGCAACAGCCTGTACTAATTTAAACTTTTTTTTATTCAAACGTTAGGGCGGTAAGGGCCAATTATTTTATTTCCATCTCGAAGAATAGAAATTTTACTTTCATTTAAAATATTTGTAGGGGCACTGCACCGTGCTCGATCTAAAGAACATACTACATTAACCGCGGCGGGGGCAGCTCGGCAGGGCCTCGCCTACGTGGATAACGTTTTATAAGCGAGACATTTATGGTGACAATAAATTACAGATTGAGTACTTTTAAATTATTTTAGTATTTACTGAACTAGGTGATTTTGAAACGGTATATTGTTTGATGAAAGAAATATGAATGAAAGGAATACATAAAACTCGATATCTCGACTCAAGAAAAGAAAAATAGAGGAAAAGCGAAAAAAACGGGGGAAAAGTAGAGGAATGAACAAAATAGAAAGAAGGAATCGTAGTTTTAGCAGTACCAAAATTCTACTATATTTCCAAGAGAGAAATGTTTGCCGTATTTACATGACGTTAGGAAGTCCCCTTGTGCAGAACTCGTGGGTAACGGGGCTGAGCGCATGAAAACGCGGATAGATCCAGAGCTCATCTGGCATCAATTCTTCATCCATCGCACGTCGCTGCGTTCTTAGTCCCCGCGGAACAGCACCTGCGCTCGCGCCGCCACATGCTGCTCGCCCGCGCACCGCCCCCCCCCCCCCACCGCCTCTTTCGGAGCGCGCGAATTTCCCACGGCGCCAAGGCAAGGCGCTCGCTCCTCGCTTGCCACTTGCGCTTCGCTCACCGTCTCTGCGACCCTCGCCGCAGATGCCCCCCAAATCAGCCACGTCGCCCATGCCGCCCACACAACGCACGTACTTCATCGATATCGCCCATAGTACCCACGCCACTCATCTCCCACGTCGGCCATGCCGCTTGTACCACCCACCCCACCCATTCCGCCCATACCACCCACGCCTCACATGCCGTCCATTCCACCCACGCCATCTACATCATTAAGGCCGCCCATATTTTCCATGCCTCCCATAAAACCCACGTAGCCCATGGCGCACATACTACCCATTTCATCCACACGGCTCATGCCGCCCACGTCGCCCATTCCACCCCCGCCGCCCATTTTATCCACGCCATCCACACCGCACTACCGCTCCGGCAACCTGCGTCACCCCAAGACCTCTGTATTCTGACCACCGCCCAAAGAGCACGTGGTCAAGCTGATCCGGTTTCCTGCGGGACGGGGAAAGAAGCAGTTACGACAGGCGGCAAGCGCAGGGGAAAAGACCGAGACTTCGAGCAGCAGGGCGATCAGATACAAAGTAGAGTTGGGGCAGACGGGACGCTGGAAAGGACGGAAAAGGAGGGCGAAGGGTAACGGGGAAACGGCAATGGTATAGCACGGAAACGTAGGCGCCATTGAGGCATCGTAACGAGCGAAGTCAATGGGGGAACGGGGCAAAGGATTACCGAGGACAGCGGGAACACGGGAAAGAGCATACACAGCGCTAACAGCGGCGTAGTAACAGTTGTGCCCGGAGGGGCAGGGAAGAAGCGGCTCCCAAGGAGCGCCTGTGCGAGTGGCCACTGGCAGAGAGAGGAGGGAACGGGCGAGCGCGGGGCGGAATGTGAGGGCTGGGCTGTGATCGTGCCAGTCGCCAGGCCCTCGCCTCATTACGACGCCTTCGCTCTCCCTGCGCCGCGCGCCCACGCACTCCGCCCTGGCGCGAGCCTCCGTCGGCTGGCGCGGCGCTGGAGGTGGAGGGGGAGGGGGGTTAGTGGGAGGAGAAGATGGCTGATGATGGGCGCTTTCGATTCTAGAGGCGCTTAAATCGTGGAACCAAGGATTTATTGGTCGGGGGTTGAGAGTCGAAATTCAAATGTCGGAAAACATTGAGAAAAAGTTTGATCTTGGTATCCGTTGATGACACTGCGGACCGGAAGGCCCAAAGATTCGAGTCCCGATTTTCGGCTCTAGTTCAATAGCTAGATCGAATTCCGCGCTATGTGAGGGAGAATTCTTGCGAGACTGCACTAATAGGCAGTTTTCCGTGGTTTCTCCGATCAAGAGCAGGCTAATGCCGGAGCAGTATCACTTCAAAAGTGACCAGGACCGGACAAAAAAAACTGCCAAAAAACAAAATTTGAAGTTACCATTTAATTTTTTTTATGACAGCTTTTCCAATTCCTTAATATTCACAAAAATATAAATATAATACAAAAGGTTTTTACTCATCAGAAAGCCAAGAAAATTTTTCCATGAAAAAATACAGGATCAGACAAGTACAACCCTACTCTGCTATATTATTTAACTTTCCTGTATTTATTATGAGGAACAGATAGGGGGTTAGACGAGCAGGGCGCGAGCTTGAAAAATGATTTTTATTCTACAAAGTATTGCATCATTTTCTGCGTTCTTACGTATCTCAAGAAAAGCAATTCCGACCAAAACATAAAAAATAAAATAAAATGAATATTTATATATTCAATAGGTTTACAATGTATTAAAATACATTTTCTATAACCATTTTAGGTACGTTATATTTTCTTTTGTTGTATTATTTTAATTAACTTCTCTCACTTTATTTTATTTATACAATCTTCTGTGTTTCAATGTTTTTCCTTCATTGTCTTCATCCATGTTATTTTCGGTCTACCTCTTTTTCTTTTACCATTAGTCATCAAATTTAATAACTTATTTTCACCTTTGAGTAATAAATACCATTTGTTAGCATTGGAAACAATTTAGTAGGCTGAGACTTCACTTCACTTCGGTACATGGTTGCTCAAACGATGTTTACGTATTGAATATCTAGGCAAGCAGATACACTGCCTGTAATATAAAACGATGTATTATTTGCAATATGAGTTTACAGCTCGCTATTGATGTACAGACAGCCATATACCGCCAACAATTAAATTGTGCGCCTGGATTGTGATCGTTGGCAGTTTTCGAGTGACTTGCGCTATTCTTCCTATAATTTCAAATTTTGTTGCTTTTTTAAATTAATTCACATAGTATTGTACACTATCGCGTTTCGAATTTTGTTGTCAATTTATTTCAAGATATTTTACTTTCGTTAATTTAAAAAGTATGTTCTTTGTATTGTGCCATAGCAAAAGTTTTCCATACTACCTCCGTATACTTGTGCGAGAACTCTCGCAGGGTAAATCACAAAACAATACAATTGATGGTGAAAACAAATTTTCAGTAAAGATTTACTTAGTATTATCGAGAGATTTCGTAGAACAATTAGAGTTGAAAATATTTGAAGTAACTATTCAACACTTCTTTAAAATATTTGAAGTAACAATTAAATATTCTTTGACAGTTACCTTTTCGCTTTTCGTGATAGTCACAAAAATATTAGAAACACTTTTTACGTGGCTGAACACGCTGACTTGAAAGTTTCACCGAATCACTACTGATACGGAAAATACTGGTACATGTGAAACAGAAACCAAACCCAACAAGACACGTCTTCACTCTTCTATATACACCCACAACCCCTACGCAGCATTTGTAGACCTCAGCAAAACGTAAATGATTGTTTTCACTACACGTATAAGAAACAATTTTCATCGGTATCAAGCAACTATTAATAGTAGTTCAAGTTGTTGCTGAGAGAGCGAATTTTGAATTAATAGTTATAAACCTTGCCAGTTTGCCCAAAACACGGTGTACACAGAAATCATAAATAGTATAACATTGAGGAATCTAAGTCTTCTAAGCAAGACGTTGTAATGATTGTAACTGTAATAATTGTAATTGTAATGATTATAACTGTAATGATTATAATCATACTTCATAAAATTCTATAGGAGCTCTGATCATAACGCATTCAACTGGGAAATATCCATCGACTGGGAAATATCCATTAACTGGGAAGTACCCATTAATATGAATGTTTAGGCACGTGGGCTCTTGCGACATGAGACATGAGACCACCAGCTGGCAGCTATAAGCGTCCGGAGTAAACCCTTAAAGTGACGGACGATATGACCGACGCAGAGGCACAAGCACAGAGAGGCAATTCAACGCCTTACGGCCACGTCATGTTTGGGGAAGGGAGGCCACGTGCAACCCAAGTGAACGCGTATGATTACACAAAGCTCTGAATACTATAAAATAAGCCGACGGGCCCCGCCCGGGGGGACTCTCCGAGCTACCGTCTACTTGGACGGAGGTCTCCACGTAACAGATGTAACTTCATTTCTTTGTAACTTCATTTCTGTGCAAGTAAAGGACTCTTGTTTCGACATTTGCTAAAACATATTCTGTCTTTCATTTTCACTTGTGCTGATCCACCATCCTGCAGTCTTCTGAAGGGACTTAGCTCCCAAGGACCCATAAAATCTAAATAATTTGTAATGTAATACGCGTTTGCTGCTTTAACTGCGACGTCCTGCCTGCCTATATCATTGTGGGTGCAAGCGGGGTCTAGCAAGCAAGCAGCAACCTACTCAAAGCAAAAAAAAAAAGCATTACAACGTCACAAAGACGGCAACCATCACCAAGAGTTGAAATACAGGTGGCATTGGTAGTATCTATAAGTAAAAATCCAAAAATAAAAAAGTGGGTCAAAAAATATTTTATTCTGTAAATTACGGTGTGAGGGACGTCTCTTTGAGACAGTTGGCCAGAAATTTTTAGTTTTAAAGGTCTTAAAATGCTTCATTTAGGAGTTATTTAACGATATAGCTGACTGAGTGTTGCGGGTTGAATTTGATATGAATATTTAGAGGGTTTTTTAAACAAATACATAACATTTTTGAAGTTAATGTGCAATTCGTCACCTCTCTGTGAAATTATTATTCTTTAGAAATCTTATTTACAAAAGATCGATGGCGTGTGAGAGCCGCAAAAGGAATGTACACTACTGAAATAATATAAGAGACGATATTACGTTTCCGTTACTAATAGTACAAGAAAATATGTGCTGATTCAGTGTCGGTAGTCTAGTACTGCGCTATCGCTCGTACACTTCTCCTTCCTTTCATTTTGAATGTTATTCCAGCCAACCTTCCAATAAAAAGTTACTTGCACGTAAGTTCTAGAATTCCATCAGTGGTGCTTTCTCGAAATCCAAGTTTACTGTTGCCTCGCGCTACCGACTTAGACGGAGTGCAGGAGACCCCTGCTGTGCTTCCTCTCGAGGATTACCTTTCTCTCCATCTCATGTTCGACGACTTACCGACTCGTGATATTCTAATCGGCTCTTCGCGGCTTCTGGAACTATTCTGCGCCACACGTCCTGGCTTCTCTTCTTCCGTTTTGTTCCTTCTCCCGTACAACTTACCGGAACGTGTTTGTCTCTTTTACTCTCTTAAAAATACCCTTATATATTTTTATCTTATTACAGTTCATCTGACGTATCCCCTTTATCCTTTCAAAAGTGATAGGACATCTCTCTCATTTATACTAGGTCTCTCATTAGGTTTGTTGCTTATCAAATGGTGTTCTTAAATGTACTGAACATTTATTTTGTGTCAATGTGTATAATTTATTGATGATTTGGTTTTATTCATCGTTCTTATCATATGAGTGTGATTGAATAGGTGATAAAAAGTTATTTACGAAATATATCGTTTTATTATTTGAAATTGATAATGATGGGTCTCTATGCAATCAGTGATGGGTTAAAAATTTCTTTGAACGAAACTCGAAAGTGAGAAATGAGTTTCAATATTGTAGTCCATTAATGTTCTATCTGAGGGACTAGGGAATTTGCACCCTGAATTCAAGTCCTCTGCCCTCTCATTTTCTGATATAGTTTAGTGCAGCTACAATCATTCTTCCTCCGACATTTTTCTCTTCCTTGCTTAACAATTATTTGCCCAACGAAACCACTTTCACGCCTCCCCTTTTTATGCTCATTTCATTATTTCCGAACAATTCGCTTATCCTCTCGTTATCTCCGGTCTTCCACCCCCATCGCTTAACTGAACGACCATTTCCGTAATCCCCCTCATTCAACTCGCAGAGATCTTACTTCCATCTCCCACTTCTTCCTTTTCCACTGGGTCCCTTCAACTAACCCTTTTGTCCTTCTCGCCGCTTTTCTTCCTCATGCACAATAATCCATCTCGCCTTCTCTCCCACTGTTGTTCTTGCTCCCCTCCATCAATTCTCTATCCAATTTACACTTACTCCAATCTCCTATTGAATCCAACTTACTACCTGAAGAACCGATTCTTCCCACCTTTTCCGGTCGCTCATCCTCCATTCTCTCTTCTTATCTCATCCTCTCAGCTATTACCCCAACACGAATAACTCTCACCGTTCACTCCCCTTCCTCTCTCTGTAGAGGAGATGGAGGGCGGTGGCATTCGCCTTCCCTCCCTCGCCATCTACAATCTCTCCCTCCATTGTTTTTTCTCGCCAGCATCACCAAACCTCAATGAAGTCTCCTCCTTCGGCATCCTCCTCTGTCGATTTCATTCTCGTTCCCTCTCGTCTCCACTACCCCTTCAATGCATTGCCCTCTCTTCCATCCTTCTTTTTCTTCCTTCTCGTTTTCCTCCTGCTTGTGTTTTCCGCCCGCTTACGCCTTTCTGTTGTCCCTCCCCACATCTCCCCGCTCTTCCGCCGCAAGCGCTGTGCGCGTGTGCTCCCCGCCCCCGGTCCGGGATTGGCTGCGGTTGTTCGAGAGCTCCCGCGAGGGCCGCCCGCTCCGATTTCGGCGCTGTGTTAATACGGCTGGCGGTTAGCCCGGCGAATCCCGAGACATTTCGCCGGCGTCCGATTTTTTGAGGGGTCTTTCGGGGTTTGGCGGGGGCGGGGGCGGCGGCAGCGCTGGCGGCGGGGGCGGAGGTGGAGGCGATGGCGGTGGCGGAAGCAGAGCTGGTTGAACCGTGGCCACCGCCGCATGATGTCGAAAATCTTGTCAGTTTAAGAGTGGCTGTATCGGTTTACGATATTCGTGTTACTCTCGGCTCTGTGATTTGATGAAAAAGAGTTATGGCTTCTAGCAAACTCTTCCCCGCTACAAATAGGGATAAAGTGTGAAGTGCGTGAAATCTGGCGGATGAGATAGTTGCTTAGAGACGGTTCTCTTCATGTGGTTTGTCGACCTATAATTTTTCATGACTTGTCTGAATTTAAAGGACTGCCGATATGATGTGGAATATCAACCAATGCAGATATACACTGGTTGTTGCATGGGCTTCTAAGGTTTTCCATTCTTTCAGAAATCATTCTTGGATTAAATTAATGTAATAAAATTCAACAATGCATCAATAATGAAATAATGAAAAATATTCGAATGAAGTTGTTCAAATTATTATCTTAATATACGTAGGTATTGATGCCATAAAATGCATAATCCGTGAAAGGAAATGTTCTACACGTGAGCAGAATGCTCTGAAGAAAATGTGTAAGAAATTTATTCATCCCCTAGGGATTCCTTTAATACTCCAAACAACTTGTAAGAATTTACACCATCTGCCTGGTAAACTCATCTTTAATTCGCTTGAAGTCTTCCCGACAAGAAGAAAACTTCTAACATCCCACTTTGCAGTTTGAAGTTACGAGTCGGCTGCATTTCTCATTCTTCTTTTGTTCGGCAAAAAGTTTTTGGCATTCCCTTCACTGAGATGCTCTTTAAATATTTATCGTGATATTTCTTTTTACCTTCTATTTTTCAAATTCCTCAGTTTTGTATAATATACAATTCCTCGAGATCAAACACATTATTTCAATATAGTATTACAAACTTTTTCAAATATTACTGCCTCGACATACGGCCTCGACAAAATATTCAATCGAGATCATGAAAAACTGCCACTTAACACCATATAAAAATATTTCATTGCATTTTGAATTTTTGTCATTAAAGTTGTTTTTATAAAATCTATTTGGACTGAATTAATTCATTCTACTTTTCACAATGAAAATTTATAAAATAATAGGTGAGACATTTCTCGTAATTAAGATATAGTGCATATTACAAATATTATTTAATCAGGTGATTCCCCAGGAATGACTGAGAATTCATTTTGCACAATATGCAGCCTCTGTCGCTCAGCTTTCGTTCACCCCTACGCATGTACGCCATGCATTACCCAGCGAAAATACCCTTTAGATGACTCCTGATCATTCTTTTCAAGCAACCTACTTCGATGACGCAGTCTTTATGCTTCCTATTTTGATTCCTCCCTTCTTTCCTCGGTTCGCATTTCCTCGTAGATCTCGTCTCCTTCCGACTTTGTCGACCCTCTGCCGTCACGCGGTGCCACTGGCAGCACCTTCTCCCGAATTAATTGAATGGCACCGAGAAACCTTGAATGTTTTCCTTTGTTTCTCGCATAAAGCGGCTTAACTTCCACGTTTCCGCACGCTCCAATGAGGAGCGCGAAGGCGACAGAGGAGAAGGGAGGGGGGGAGGGGAGGGAAGGAAGGGGAGAAGACGGATTCGGTTACGTGGGCGACAGCTGCGTGTAGCTGAAGGCGTGGGCGGCCTCACGAAAGCTGTGACTACGTCGTCGCTTTGGTCGCTTGGAATTTGTTTTGCGCCTTGAATGACATTCAGACGGCGCGACCCAGTTCCCGTTTCAGTGCGTGCTAACAAGGGTCATTCCAACTCAGTAATTCTACCGTTCTTCTATTTCCATTCACCTTAATGACATTACCACTACAGGCACTACCTCCACTAATAATATTGCCGGTACACCATCTACAATCCCTCGTACTCCATCACTTGTACAACTATCTTTACTACAACTGCCTCTAAATGCGATCGTAGGCTTGCGCGACCGGTGACAGGTGAGCGCTCTCGGCTGCCTGGGTGACGCCGCGTCGAGGGCATTGGTGTGGCAGCCTGCACACATCCCCTAGTACAACTGTCCATCTTACCGCAATAAACCGCCACTTCTACCGTTAAGGCTGCTCACATCCATCTAGTTACGACGAAAGACAAAGGTCAACAGGATTGAATGCCTTTATTTTGTGTAGGCCTTTTTACATGGTACACTTTTTATGCAGCTTCTCATACAGAAACTTCAAGGTCCCAAACTAGAAGTGCACGAAGCCAAACGTGTGTTTACATGGTCTGCGCGTTTTCTGCGAGAGTTAGGGACAGCACGCTGCCAGAGGCTCTGCCGTCAAGACACAAATGAATTGTGCCGGCCGAGTACATTCATTCCCAGCGTCTCTGTGCATGCGTTCTGAGCTACGTTTTCAATACTTCTGAAAAGTATTACTGAAACACAGAGAGAAAAAAAATGCTAAAGGCCGTCATCGTTGCTTTCCACGAGCTGCGAAGGCTTCAGTGAGAGTTAAAAAAAACGTTCCAAATGGAAAAAGTCTTGACAACAGAGGCGAGATCCAGTAACTACGCATTTACACGTCGCAGTAAAATAAGGTTACCAGGGAAGTGAAGAACTCGAATCTACCATACCAATACACAAAATCTCAAGAATCGCATTCAACCTAATCACACAATTGAAAAGGACGGACGATTTCCACTGTAAACAAATAAGTTACTGAACTATTCTGCCGCTAGAGGCGCTAAGCTACAGTAAACAGTGCGCTTTCAGTACGAAAAGTATTCAACACGAACAAAAGATATCATGCAGAAATAATGCAGACTGAACTTCACGCTTTATGTAAGTTAAATCAGTATGAAAAAAGGTGTAAAAATGTCATAAAATATTTATGGGATAAGTGTATATTGTGATGAACCGTCTGGCCTTGCAGGTGCGGTAGAGTGATCATTGGGTATCAGGTTATTTATCAATAGATGCAAAAAAATACTCGCCACATATTAAAAAAAATACTACATAGGATGCAGCCCTACGTGGTAATTAAAATGGCTACTGAATTTAGTGGTCATAGCCTTTTCTTAATCTACTTACCGCGGCCGAGACACTATGCTCTCGCTGGATTGGGAGGGCTCTGGGATCGATCGTTCTAGTCAAATGTTACAATACTCATGTAACTAAAAAAAGTTCTGCCGAAATGAAAAACATGCACTTAATCATTATTTGATTATTCACTCACTCACACATACACGCACACAAATACATTATTGATGCAGGTTTTACAAGGGCAGTGATTTTTATTAGTTCACCAACTTTACTCGTAACGACCTAAAAGACGATCCGCGCACATTAAAAGTACTGAACTCGAGTGCCTACGACCGTAGCTTGCCGTTGGTCCTAATGTCGGAAAAATTATAGTATTTGTAAAGACGCGCACACTCGAGACGCAGTGTGTATATAATTATATACAGATATAATTATATTATAATAAGATTTATACATATAATGTATTTCAATTTTATGGTAAAGGAGAACATTACTTTTAAATGGAAAATGTGGGGTAAAGACTACTCTTTCAATGAAAGACGGCTGACTACCCTATCCCAGAGCTTCAACGGTCTTTGCAGTCTAGGTTTTTCATTTCCTACTGTGGTCTCCTGTTTATAAAAGATATATTTTCTGACATGCGAGATATATTCTTAGTTCTATTTTCTCTTCTTATACATTCCAAACCGTTTGCATTTACTTTTTGTGATCATTACTGTCACGATACATTTTTGATATGTAATATTTTCCGCAAAGTTTTTATTTCGAAATTTATGTCGTTAACTATTTGAATCAAAGCTCTTTAACTTTCTAATTGGGTTATGGATATACGCATTTTTGTAATATTATTAACTTGTTACGTTTCGACAAATCACAAGCAGTGGTGACTGACAATTTGGTGACGCTAAATGATAAACTTTCTCTTATCACTTTATTTTACTTTCTCGTCTTCCTACTCACTTGCGCAGTAAAGAGAAAGTACTGTAAAAGTGCGGCAAAATTCGGCGATTTTTTTGCAGAAAAACTCATATGGACTCTGATATAGAAGAAACGCATTAAACATATTCTATATAAAGTAAATTACTTTATTTAATTTGTGTAGTTAAAAACAACCTTATGTTGGTCCTTGATAGCACAAAATTGATTGACGGCAAAATGTCTGTCCGTCTGCCCGTCCACTAGCATATTATGTTTTTGTTCCATATTTCCCGTCTGTATTATGATTACGAATATATGCCGGTCCGTCTGCGTTTTATGTATATGCATATTCGTATTATGTTTTTGTAGAGGTGTTTGGTAAAATTTTGAGCGTAAAGCACATCTCTTTTATTCGGTCAGAGGTCAGACTTTTTTTACAAAGTATGATTGATTTATGTATTGAAAATACCCAGTACGATTTACTTGACCACAGAATTTACAGCAGATTTGGTGATTGATTTGTGATATTTGAAATTAAATTTATTTCAATGACTTGTGGTAAATACGTGTTATTTTTCCATATAAAATGGTTTTGTTATGTGTTTCTATTGTGGAGAAGTGAACAATATTGCGGAAAATTCGTAGAGTGAGTATTTCATAACTTTCCTATAATACTGTTTTTGTTAGTCATGTCATGTTTTGACTGAGGTTTGTCAGAATCAATCCTTCGTGTTCATCACTTTTCAAAGCAACTTAATATCTGTTGGGATATGCAGCTTCTTACTTGAAAGTTCTAAAGTATCTTTTCCCTCAATCTCAATACCTGTGCAGTACTCACTATTATCCAACAACAAACGGTTCCTCAACAAATCGTTACACACCGCCCTTGATCACTCCTCTGCTCCCCTTACATTAACACACAGCGGCGGAGGAGTCAATTATTTCGATGTCAGAAGTATTATAATAAATGTCAGCTGCTTTGACGATGCAAACAGTTTCTATTGCAAGACTGAACATTTATTGTGATCAAATGTAGTGAACAACGCTAATTGCTATTTTTTATAAGTCCAATGGAACTAATGTGGTTAAAAGAGAGGTATTGAAATTTTAAACTCAAGGAAACACACGGATAGAATTTCTATCATCTACGTTGATTTTGTGGGTAGTCAAATCCAACCGCCGAATGCGTGATCATGGGAAACATGTTATGTAATACTTAGATCTAAAAAATGCAAAATGGCAGATGTGCCTCTTCAACGCACTACTTGTGTAGACAATTACTATACACGCAAGTGTTCTTGTAGTCCCCTAGCGCGGGTTGCAGATAAAGAAAAATTCTTCTTGGCTCACAACAGATAGGCGTGGCTGGTTTACGTTGTTTACAACATGACTACTGACGGATCACTTGCTATTAACACAGCATAGTAGGACGTACGAATAATTAATTTATTACCATGTAGTAATGAAATACGGCGTTAAAGCATACAATTCCTCATTTGTCATCAATTCTCAATACCACATGTAAAATTAAATTTTAAAAAAGCAACTTGTAAAACAAACAGAAATAACTAGTGATGTTGCAATATGTCCTAGAGTTTATCGCACTACTTATTTACTATTATTTTCGGCGTATAAATGGCTGTCAGGATCTCGTGGTAAAATATTCGCGCAATCCAATTACCGCGAAATCTATCCCGTTCTGTTCTTTTGCTTTTTGCCGCAGGTGTTCCTTGGCCTCATCTGGGGCTTACACCATCGTTCTGGCTGGGGGACTTTGAGTTTTTATGTGAGAAATTTTAATATAGATTTAATTCGCGAGGGAATCAAAATGCATCCCACGCCTGTAACACAACTGAAAACTTTCTGTCTTTTTCAGGTTTCGAACCCACTGCGTCATTGGCCACGCCGAATCGCTTGACCGTTCCTTTATTGTTAACGAGTTGTGGATATGTAACAAAATAAATGTACTATAATAATTATCAAGTGGTATGTTCAAGAAAACGAGCGACGATAGGAGCGAGTTTTCCTATATACCACAAGTGCAATTATACCCCTGTATATACATGTTACGTTCGATATTCATGTTCGATGTTACGTTCGTTTTCATTTAAAAATAATTTACATTTTGAGAAATTCAAGCACATTTTTACCTTTTGAGGTATACATTTGCAAAGGTATTGATTCTTAAAAGATCTATTTTAGTGGGCCTTGCATTGTTTGTTTGCAAGAAATATTTGCATATGCAAGGTACTAAACATATTGCGGATAAAATATAAGAAGAAGCTGACAAAGTCATGAAAACATTACTTCACGCGAAAAGTAAAGAAAGACGTGAGAAAGAATACAACATGTATAAATATTGGTAATTAAAAAAAACAAATCACTACTAACACAGTTTTGCTATAGCATACTTATAAAAACGAGTAAACACAACTAAAGTTTACGTTTTTACTTTCCCGTATACGTACGTATATACGAAGTAATATTCGTAGTATACGGAAAGTTATGTAATTGGCGGAGGTGCTATAAGTGGAAAACTGTATATTGAGGGGTGATTAATTTGAATACATACCAATTCTTCGTCAATCCTTACTTAACTCTGAAGGACCTCCATGAATTAAGGCCCATGGAACCTGTTTCTAGCTGTAAAGCTAATCGAATGGGAAATCGTCACCATCACACAGAATTAAACACAAGAAATGTGAATTAATATGTATAATTAAACTGATTGAATAGTTACAAATTAAAAGACGAATTCAATATGCTACATAGAAGCATATTTCAATGAGATGAAATAATGAAAGAACTGGTTAAAGATAGTGAATTAGTGCTATGTTTGATAAGCATGTGAATAATAGTAAATAAATTTACATGAATACACTGTATGGAGTTTACATAAAAATAACCATGTAGTGCTGAAAGAGAAAATTCACAGTTTACGTGAGTTGTCTAGTGGATCTGGCAGATGATGCTCTAGGCTGGCCGCTCAGAGCGCTCAGCTGAGGGAGCGTCGTTGGCGGCGAAGTTGAAGGGCAGGTTGGCAGACCTGCGGTGGCTGGTTGCCGAGAGCGTTAAGTTCATGATTGCGTGTTCTCATCGAAGGCTTGTTCACAGACATAGCCTTACTGAGAACGTGAAGAATAGCATTTCTGTACCACGAGAACTGTTACAGTTGTTGTAACAATATAATTTTTAGTCCACAGGTTGAATGACGTGATTGAAATAATTGCTGTTGCAATATTAATTAGCACATTGTACCACGGGCGTAGTAACACAGTTCAGATTGATAACAATAATACAGCTTCAATGTTGTGAGGTAGTGAAGTAGTGCAAATACAGATCAAATGATTGCGGTTGCAATATTCGAGAAGCACGTTTCGCAGCAGAGGTAGTAACACAGTCTTACACTCGCGTATAAATGCGACGTGTATTCAGCTTGAATGAATGTGATCGGCAATATACAAAGTATGTAATGCCTTGTGTTACAACATAACACAATTAAAAGAAGATGCATTAATAAGTTGTTGCACAGCAGTTACAAACGCACATGCGACATGGCATATTGCGGAAGTAAGTAATGAGCCGTCGCTGGAGCGACACGAGGTTCTCTCCGTGAACATTGGCGACGATCTGGCTGGCGAGCGCTGCCGCTGGATCAGGCCGGTGGCCCGTTCCCGGCCTTTCGGGGTTGTAATCAATGAGATCAGCCATTTTAAATTGTTGTGATTGAAATATTACGACAATGGCTATTTTAGAATTGAAATGAATTACAGCATTAATTGACATTTTAAATTATCAAATTTACGGTGGTTTGTGCTTAACACAACGGCGCAAAGACATTGCATCATCGTGCGTAGCTGCTGCAACCGCCACGTGCAGCTGAGCTGCGGCTTCTGCGAAAAGAAGTGCGGTGAGGAAAACCTAGAATTCCCCCAGCCCGTTGGAAACACTAGTGTATTTGTGAGTTAAAGTGCTTCAAATGACGTCAAATAAAGTTTTTCAAAAACTCAGTGTAAAGTACTTCAAATTTCGAATTCAAACAATTCGTTTGAAATTCGCAGGACCTTGAGTCGAGCCAGGTCAATTGGGGAATATTTATTTTGGCGATATTTCTACGAAAAGTTAAGACGCGGACGCTTGAAAAATGTATTTCGGAACCAGGTAACTCCAAAACGCGTATTTCTGTTGAAATCTGGAAATCAATTCTCCGCAGCAATATATAACTTTCTCTATTCTAGTAACTATATTACTTCATGTCTATGTATGTAGGGAAAGTAAATGTAATCGCGTACATGAGTGAATATAATAAAATATAACAGGAACGACCAATTCAGGAAAACCAAATCATTAGATTTAAATTCATTCAAAATGAGTGTTATGTACACCTGAAAATGCAATGGCGTACGACGGAGACCAATGTTTTTGTGCAGTTCCTGCTGATTGGTCGAGGTCTAGGGAGCTCAAACGACAAGAAAACCTCCTTTCAATCTTTTCCCACGCCTACTTCTTTCTCATACCCTCACGAATTCAAACTCGCTTGTTGTCTGCTCCTATTTCAAGCTTCTTCTCGAATAACACTCTTTATCCTTTTGACTTATCTCCCGAAACAAAACCTTTTCTTTCGTCTTTATGCTTCGCATTGATTTTTCCCATTTCTCTTCTTTTTTCACGTCCACACAATACCTCTTTTATATTCGTCCTCTCTGGGTCTCTGCTGTCTGACGAAAGACAATGCTGCAAATCAACTTTTAGGTGTTACATTCCTCTTTTGGCAACGTTAAAATTATCCCTATCCTTTGTTCCTCCTAATTAAAGTGTTCCTGACTCCCGGCGCAGGGAAGACATCTTTCCGAAATTTACTTGCAAAGCGGGTCAGCGGCAACTCCGCAGAGGGCACAGCTCTTGAAACAGGGAGAATACGTTTAGAACAGGACAACAAAAGCTACATTTGCGGCGGTTCTAAGTGTAGCTCTGCAGCTGCGTCTTAAAGACGCGAATTTTTAAGTGGATTTCGCAATTGGATATAGACAGAACAGTAATTTTGTTCTGGGCCTCATAACGGACTTTGTGGCAACACCATCGATGTTGTAGCATAGTTGGTCATAGGACTTGAGTTCTAACGGTGGGGGAGTTTCAAAACTTGCTAGATACATACAGACGCTACGCACGCTAGAGACGTATACTATCGAGTTCAACCGCTGTCTGGAGAAGAATTCTGACTTCAGCTGTTCTCATCCGTAGCTTTCATTGATTTCTCCGATCAAAACCAGGCGAATGTTGGGTCAGAACCTTAACAAACAGACCATAGGCAACCTTTCAATCTTCATCCTTGCCCCCTGCTCTCCTCTAATACAGACACCCCCCCCCCCACACACACATGTATTGACTATCATATATTTAATCGGTCTTAAAATGCGAATATTTAATGTTAAAGAGCTGATAACTGAACTTAACGAACATGTGTGGCAGTATTTTGACCATCACCAATATCCAAGAAAGATTAATGTGTTGTAACCAGGAACATAGGCAGTTACAAAAATGAACCAGATTTTTCATCCTTTTAGATTTAGCTTTTGATAATATTTAAAGAACATTAATTAATATGCCTACTTAAAATTTATCTTGGTGACAAATCGCAATATTACTTGGATTTTAAACAACGTATATCTTTGGGATGGGTTCATAACGTGCCTACATTACACCCTCCCTCAAATTCATCTCTGATGGAAAATTGTTTAGGTCCTTATGGCGAAAGTACATTGGAATACAAAGTCGAAACCGCATAAATATGTTTACTTTTAAAGACAGTGCTTTATTCGTTTGTGCAGTTTTCTCATTTAAATTAACAAAATCTGTGGATTGTCATGAAAAACACGAATCGTTTCATACTCATTTTGAACTACAAACATAGATTATTTACAATACGTTAGTAATTCGTAGGGACGTGGGGCATTGCCAACTAATAGATGTTAATACCCATATCAGATTTTCAATGCTATTAATCTGTAAACTGAAGTTTACGTGTTCGTTATGCCACGTGTACGTTACATTGTCAGTTACAATATATTAGTTTTCCATTTAATGTATTTTTAGGCTTCATTTACATTTTAGAACGGATTAAATGTTTTTTTGGAGGAAAATACAAAATAATTAAATTAAAAATAATTCTCTTTGAGGCGATTCTGTCAAGCACTTCTTGGTTTAAGTATTCCCTTCGGGACATTCCCTCGGGACTTAGAGGCTGTAGAGAACGCTTGCTGGTCATCCGTTGCAAACTTATGGTGAAAATACGGAAAATCAATATATCATTATATTTAAGGGTAAAATACTCCACATAGGTAAAACAAGTGCATAAAGCAAAATAATGTAATAAAATGTCTTTTAATAGAAGTTATGTTGAGCACCTCACTTGAAGTTCAGTAACATACTTCGTTTTAATGCATACATTAAGGATTTTCACAACCCCAGGATAAGTTTGTCAAAGTTCACGAAAAAATACGAAATAATCATTCATATTATTAATCGACTATCAATTTAGTTAGGCTTCTATAAGTGTCAAAAAAACGATTACATAACCAGCCATAGAAGTCGGTGATACGGAAAATGAGAGTAGTAGGTATCCAAATTACGTTAGATCCAATCACAAGTTCGAAACAGCAGAAATGGAGACAGCAGCAAAGATAAGTTCACTTCCATGGCCGCTTTCACCACCTTCGCAGAGCTCCTGAAGCAGAGAGGACGCGATTCCGCCGCAACCGCGAAGGCGACGCCCAGCCGATCCGGATGGCCCACCTCGTGCAGGCGGAGGGTCGCGGCGATTTCGGGCCTAAGGGCCGTGGGTTCGAGGTTCGAGTCACGCCTCGGGCATGGTGGCATTTCTGTACGTCCTGCCACGCCCTATCATTACCATATCATGTCATCTTCACAATTGCCATACGGTTAAATGCAACCGTGGTCACTAATGACATAGATGTTGATGCGGCCTTAAAAAGAACAAAAAAAGTGACGCTCGCAGAAGACTTCACAGTCCCTCATTAACTGCGTTTTCAAGAGTAGTAATTAAGTGGTTTTCTCCAGTGCCTTGTAATTCAGTATAGAAAGATGACTATAATTTTGTTGCATTTGCTGCTTTAAATGAAGTTTTCCGATGCAGGTAACTGCATGAGACATTTTTCAGAGCGTGTCAGAAACTTCATCGATTCAATTATCAATATTCGTTGTCTCGCCGAGTCCTAGGCACGGTTGTCAACGTTTCGCCTAGTGCCGACGCCAACAGTAAGATGGCTATTGTCTTGTGTTTTCAAGGGGTCACAAACAAAACTGGCACGTTTTGAGCCGCTTCCATATAAAGACAGCCTGTCAAGTCTATGAAAAACTCTCAAAAGCTGCTACTAGTCAACGATTGCGACTCCCTCCTTCTGACATCAGGGGTGTCGAAGTTCCGATGCAGCCGCATCGGCGGGACTGGAAAAACCGTTAAAGAATGCCTCCGGGAGTACATTCGCCACTACAAGAACAATAATATCAATTAATCGGCCAAATTATGGCGGCGATGGTGTAATGGTTAGCGTATCGGACTGTCATAGCCAAGTTGGCGGGCTGAAACCCGATCGACGCCGTGGATTTTTAAGGGCGAAAAAATCCCTTCGTACGCTTTCCTTCGGAGGGGAAGTAAAGCCGGCTGTCCCATGTTAGTAAATTTACTTGCATGTAAAATATCCTCAATATAAATGAAGCCTCTGAGCTAAATTCAAATCGCCTGTTCTTTGCCCAAGAAATACCCCCTTTCTCCGCTAGTTGGTGAAAGGAGCGCTGCGAAATTTACGTGGACAGACGGAAGAGCAGGCCTGATTGCCCGAGTCTCGCCACGTAAAATAAGGCATTAATTCAATTCAATTAATTCAATGTCCCTCCCGCATGGAAAACTGACCACGCCATTGTTTTGACAACACCCGCCGTTTGGGGACCAAGAAGGGTAGGAGAGGCAGTGGAAATCGGTAAACATACTAAACTCGAATTCCGACCAATGCCGGCGAGGCGTGGAAACCTCTCTTTTACCACGACTCTCAATCGTGTCTGCTCCTTGACACTCGCCACAAACTGACCCATCCACTCCCGCTGATTGGCCGATGCTTCCTCCGCATTGGCCGGTCGTCCAACCAACTGGCAGCCCAGTGAAGGCGACCGTCTTTCTCTACATTCTTTTGTATGTCCAATATGGGGTGGTACAGCAAAAACAAGTTTTCGCAAAATTAAAGTTATTCAAAATAGATTCTTTAGACGTGTTTTCAATTTTTTATGGTTTATTAGAAATATCAAATTCAGAGGTAACTTTCTATTGAACCCTTTCAAACATTGATAAATAAATTATCAAACAGTTTCTACTCTTCACTTACCTCTTACCCAGTGACACAAATTTTCCAATTAGGACAGTCAGCTCACCCTTTACCCCGAATTAAATATCGTTATTCGAAAGATTTATTACATCATCCTTAATTCCACTGATTAGCTATTCAATAGTAACAAATCACGAAAATTAAAATATTCAGAGGTTCCTTCCTGGAACAACCTCTAAGAATGTTAATTATGCTTAATGTTTAATTATGTTTACAATATACCAAAATAAAGTCAATGTAATTTATTTAAAATATTTTCAAATCCGTGAAAGAATTTTATGTCGAACAAGGAAAAAGTATATAATAATAATAATAATAATAATAATAATAATAATAATAATAATAATAAACTATAACAGTAATAATAATAATAATAAATAATAATAATAATTAACTATAACAGTAATAATAATAATATTTATAATCCGTGCGCAGTCTACCTACGTTCATTCGCCCTGAGGAAGGTGTCGGTATGACGGCGCAGAACGTTGGCAACTATGACCAGGAGCCAGCGTCTTCCGGACTGCAGATATTCTGTTGACTCGGCCACGGAAGCCATTATAGAGAACCGTCTTCAAATGCGTTACTAACTAGATAACATAGTCGCCCCTCATTTCACTCATACCTTCCTGCGTTCGTGAACTGCGTTTTAAAGGTACGAAAATTATAGTTTTATCGAATCCCTGCAAACACACACAGAAATATGCTTTATGTTCAAAGTGGTATTTCAAATTAATTTGAAGTTAAAGAAATTAAAATTATTATATATGAGCTGCATATGACTTTTATCTTAGAGATCATCTGTGTCTTTGTACGAGCTATATTGAATTTCCTTTTTCGCGTAGCAGAAATAGTGAGATAATTTTTACGCAAACTTAAAAAAAAATTATTTATTTATTTATTTATTTATTTATTTATTTATTTATTTATTTATTTATTTATTTATTTATTTATTTATTTATTTATTTATTTATTTATTTATTTATTTATTTATTTATTTATTTATTTATTTATTTATTTATTTATTTATTTATTTATTTATTTATTTATTTATTTATTTATTTATTTATTTATTTATTTATTTATTTATTTATTTATTTATTTATTTATTTATTTATTTATTTATTTATTTATTTATTTATTTATTTATTTATTTATTTATTTATTTATTTATTTATTTATTTATTTATTTATTTATTTATTTATTTATTTATTTATTGATGTATTTATTTATTTATTTATTTATTTATTTGTTTATGGAACATTTGATATTCTTTTGCCTCCAACATTTATTCATTTATCTCAATTTAAAAAAAATGAATAGAGATTACATCTAGGAAGTTATGACAATGTGACAGAAACAGTTGTTACTAGCACGAGGAACGAGCATCCATTGAAGCAAGTTAAAGTGACTAGATCGGCAATGGCGAGTTTGTGTTGAATATAACGCTAGATATGAGCAATGTATTCCAAAACTACGTAAGTATATAACATTTATAATCATTTGCGGTTCTGTAGAAAATTACAAGATGTAATCCAGAATATGGCTAATACAACTGTAAAATTCAGGTTTTCGTCGTTTAATCTTACCAGTGGTACAGCTTTGTGGCTTTGAGTTTACTCATACGTGGGCACGTTCAGTGCCAGAGGGCGCCATTCTCGCAACCAAATCTAAGGAATTGGGTTCCGTGTCGCTACACCAACGGCCCACTTTGCTCATCTCGTATACCGCTCTCGTCAGGAGGGACCTCATCTGCTTGGTTCCGCGCCTGCGGACTTGCGAGCCATTTCCCTGAGCCGTAATGGATGACGGGAGGTTTCTGAGTAGTAAACTGCGCTACCACGCTTTAGAGGCGGTACGATATCGTTATCCTTGTCCGAAACAACAGTATCACTTTCCTGTAAAGTTTCAAACAGTTTCTCTTCTCTGTCTGCCCCGTCGCACACTAAATCCTTCTCTCATGTTTCTCACTAATTCTTCGACAGTACTGTAACTTCTTAACATATTAAGAATTTTTAAAACATACTATATCAGGATTCCAAGAAGTGCTGAGTAAAACAGAAAAACTCGTAGTTCTCGTAAAACAAAAATATTGCTATTCATGTAAATTCACAAATCATTTATCAATAAAAGGTAATAACTTACATTCACGCAGATCTTACAGAGCAACGATGATTCATAATTTTGTTTCTTACTTCTTTTAAATAAATAAGTTAATATATGCGTAAAAAGGTTTTAATGAAGTTTTTAATCAGTAAGATTTTAATACCTTAGTAAATGAATGAATCAATAAAGGAATTACTAATAAATAATCGTTTTCTGGTAAATGGGAACGATTACTAATACGAAGATTTTTCTCAATTTATTAATTGATCTTAATAATCACATCCCTAATACAGAATGTTCTTATAAAATATTTCAGCTTCAGCTTCAATTATTCCTTATTTTTGTATGGTATACAACTAGGCGGTTCATTTACTTTTTATTTTAGGCGTTAAATTAGAAGACCAGACGTTTACATTCATAAGCGTTCGATTTCCGCCTGTTACCCCCTCTTTCTCTCTCTCATATATATATATATATATATATATATATATATATATATATATATATATATATATATATATATATATATATCACTCACTTTCTCAGTCACTCACTTACACTTACGGTCATTTTGCAGAAACTTCACCGTTTCTATACTTGACGGCACTTGGCCGTCCGCGGCCAGCAAGACGACCGCATCACTGTGCAAATAGTGCTTCTACCTAATAGTAATAGGCCGTTCCGCGGACACGCTAAATTAATATCGCAGCGTTCCAGGCAGGCCGCCGCAGTTAAACAGTTTACAGCCGGCGCGGCCGGCGCCAGGGGGGGCAGGGGGGCGGGGTGAGGACGCGCGGCGAGGACGGCGTCGTCGGGCGCCAGTGAAGCAATTAAGGAGGTCTCTAGGAGGGGGCGCGGCACGGGCGGGGGAATGGCGGGAAGAGGGGGTAGGGGGGATGGGAAGGTGAGGGGAAAACGTGAGGGCGGGCGAGCGGGCTGATGCAAGAGCTCTCATTAAAATATATCATCCCTTGATTTCTCTCGGGATACGGCGCCCACCAGCGCCCGCTTCGCCACCCCCCCCCCCCCGCGACCCCCGCTTCCCGCCACCGGCCCAGCCCCGGCTCGGTTCGTGAGTTTCTGCTTCAGTACACTCCTAACTGGCCTCAACCGTTTGGCCCACTGGCTCTCCACTCTCTCTCTCTCTCCCTCCCCCTCCCTCTATCTCTATCTCTCCCTCCCCCTCCCTCTATCTCTCCCTCCCCCTCCCTCTATCTCTCCCTCCCCCTCCCTCTATCTCTCCCTCCCCCTCCCTCTATCTCTCCCTCCCCCTCCCTCTATCTCTCCCTCCCCCTCCCTCTATCTCTCCCTCCCCCTCCCTCTATCTCTCCCTCCCCCTCCCTCTATCTCTCCCTCCCCCTCCCTCTATCTCTCCCTCCCCCTCCCTCTCTCTCCCCCTCCCCCTCCCTCTCTCTCCTTCCCCCTCCCTCTCTCTCCCTCTCCCCCTCCCTCTCTCTCCCTCTCCCCCTCCCTCTCTCCCCCTCCCTCCCCCACCCTCTCTCCCTCCTTCTCTCTCTCCCTCCTTCTCTCTCTCCCTCCCTCTCCCTCCCTCTCTCTCTCTCCCTCCCTCTCTCTCTCCCTCCCTCTCTCCCTCCCTCTCTCTCTCCCTCCCTCTCTCTCTCCCTCCCTCTCTCTCTCCCTCCCTCTCTCTCTCTCCCTCCCTCTCTCTCTCTCCCTCCCTCTCTCTCTCCCTCCCTCTCTCTCCCTCCCTCCCTCTCTCTCCCTCCCTCCCTCCCTCTCCCTCCCTCCCTCTCTCTCCCTCCCTCCCTCTCTCTCCCTCCCTCCCTCCCTCTCCCTCCCTCCCTCTCTCTCCCTCCCTCTCTCTCCCTCCCTCTCTCTCCCTCCCTCCCTCTCTCTCCCTCCCTCTCTCTCCCTCCCTCTCTCTCCCTCCCTCTCTCTCCCTCCCTCTCTCTCCCTCCCTCTCTCTCCCTCCCTCTCTCTCCCTCCCTCTCTCTCTCTCCCTCCCTCTCTCTCTCTCCCTCCCTCTCTCTCTCTCCCTCCCTCTCTCTCTCTCCCTCCCTCTCTCTCTCTCCCTCCCTCTCTCTCCCTTTCTCTTGTATTTTTGTCTCTCCCTATTCTCCCTTTCTCTTCTCTCAGTCTCTCTTATCTCTCTCCCTCTCGCCCCATCTACTTTCTTTCCTCTTCATTGTCTTTTTTATTCATTGTCTTTTTTCTTGCACCTCTTTTCTCTTCCACCTCTTTTGTTTCATCCGCCCTCTGTTTATTCTAGCTTATTTCTCCCACGTTCTGTCTCTTCCACTCTTTTTTTCTTCCGCTCTTTTGTCTCCTTTACCCTCTGCTTCTTCTTTTGTATCTTCCGCCCCTATCTCTTCTTCACCATCCCGTCCACCCTCTTCGCTGGTCAGCTATATTTCTTCTTTCCTATTTTGGTAACTCTCCCATCTCTCTCTGTCTGTAATCTACTTCTAACTCTCCCGTTTCTATCCCATTTCGTCTCAGTCTTTCATATTTTTATCTCATTTCTGGTTTGAATTGGAACTACATAGTTTCTACGTCGTGATATTCACCTGATTCAATTTCAAATCGACAACTTCCCGTTTCTTATTTAAATTTTTATTTCGGTCAGGTGCTTTCATTTTTTTAAATTTCTGATGAAATTCTCCTCAATTTTCTGATTAGTTTTCAAAATGTAAAAATAATTTCCTCTTAATCTTCCGTCAAGCATATTGGCGTCTTGCTTCATTATCTTTCCAGAAATCTTCTCCTATCATCTTCATATATTTTTCCGGCAACTTTTGCAACTTAGCGCAGTTTTTGCACTCTTGGGCTTCGTTCCTCTTAATATTTTCGTACCGGAGGCTACCACGCTTTTGAACTGTTTCCATCTCTATTTGATTGCCATTCAACTATTGATACAACCGCTTTTCTTCGCTTCTATTCTTATTTTCTCACCCTTATTTCGCAAGAAGAGAAAGTATTGCAATCGTGTGTCAGAAAACGGCGAATTTTCGACTGAAATATCTTATTTAATTTTGTTTTCATATGTCTCATTTGCGCACTGTCTTTCCCCCTTATACTGCCCTAATTTTAATTCCCTCCTCTTGCATGTTCCTCCCGATTCCATGCTCTGCGTCCTCGTTTCCTCACTCCTCCGACCGCGGCCCCTCCGCACCTCGTCTCTCTGGGCGAGTTTCTCCGCCGGCGCCGCAACTGCCGGCGTTTGTTTTTATTCAGCTCGCGGCGAACAGCGAGCTCGTCGTTACTTCCGAGGATTACGCCTTCGAACAAGCCGCGCGCGGCGCTTACGCCGGGCGCCGCTCCGCTCCCTGATGTGTTTTGTTGAGCTCCTCGGGTGAAGTATGACTTCCCCTGGATGTTCTTTGGTCATGGAAATGAGGCGCCATCTTGGGAAATTAGCACCGGGATTATTTTTATTCTGGCAAATCCGCGCTGGCTTTTGGCGAATGTCTTAAGGAGATGCTTCATCTCGTTTGTGACTTTTCTGGAGCGCGAGATATTGAATGTAAATCTTGAAGACAGGATTTGTGATAAGTATACTCACGAGAAAATAGATTCTAGTAGAAGTGGCTTGTAAACAACACATTTTTTTTTAAAAAAAAGGACATATTGGCCATTTCAGTTTATGACGAATAAATCTGAATACTTATTATCATAATTATATAATATATTTATATTATCCATGGCGTTACATTTTTATTGTTGTTATTGTTCTTATTAATTGAATTGAATAAGTTGAACGTCGTTAATTTAGTAGGGGAGTCTGGTAGGAATTCACCTTCGTTAATCCGCCACGTGCCTTCCTTAAAATGTAAATTTTTATCACCTGTACTTCAAGGTATAATGAATTTTCCACAGAAATCTCCATATGATCAGTGCACAAATGGTGGAACGTAGTCTTGATCGTGTTTTAGAGCTTGGAGAGTAAGATTTCTCGTAGTTCAGCGATTATATTCTTTAATATTGGGAAGGAAAAATCTCGCTTCGCTTTTTATCAGCTAATACCTTCAATCATCCTTTTGATTTCCTTGCATCAGTTTTCTATTCCCTTGTTATATCTCCAGCCATTTTAAATAAAAAAATACTGATCGACGCAGGTCTGATCTTTACAACAGCCCACTCTCACTGATCTGCACAAAGTAAAACTATTTTCTTATATTTTTATTTACAACTATGGTAAAAGTAACATTCGCAGCCTACTTAAGAAATGTTTTGTAGTTTTATCAACGTTCTTCAGCTACAGTACTAAAGTCATATGTGAAGATGAACGAGAAGTAATCAGAAGTACAAGAATTCACCTTCAATTCACAATTTACAATATTCCAAAATTGAAGAAATTTTTGACATGTTCCAAATAACAAGGATGTGTACCATATACACGGCCAAGTCGCCATTTCTCGAATAGGTGTCCCAAATACACTGCTGCAATCACCACAGCCACCAGATGTCGGTCCAAGGCCAATGATCTGCCATTTACTGTCACAGTGTCAGCCCTACCTCTTCACATCTTATACAACTCCAGCTGTCTTCGTCGCCTGGGCACCCCTCGTTTATACCCACTGTGGAGGAATCTTGAAGTCGCCCTAATTGCAGCTGGGGGAGAGAGGAAAAATAGCTCTGCACTTGGCCAAGCCTTACTATCCATCTGCATCAATCTTAACCATATTCGGAAAAACATGAGTACACTTTAATTAGCGTGTGTGCGCGAAGTTACAGCTCAAAACAACTTTAATCACAATCGTTAAGACAAGTTTGAGACCTATTGTTCAGGTGATTCCAATATATATTCCATTATTACAGTTTTCCTCCTTATAATACGTACAAAGTATGGAAGTTTTGTAGTGGCAACACTGCTGCAGAAATACCATGCAACGGAACCAAATAATGTCGCTTATACCAAGAGTTACAGACCTACCTTACCTCCGAGCAAATGCACTCTCCCTTTACACATCTCGCGCATGTGGGCGAGCGGAGCAGGGCATCGAGTGAACTGGCGGTCTGATATAGTATGGACCACGATTTATTTTTGAAAGAGGAACAACGAGGTTGGATAAAGATTGAATGTGACAGAGGTCGTACAGCGCCACAGTCTCAAGATCGTCAATCGTGCGGGGAACCTGCACTGCCTTACAGAGCAGTTGCAAGGTGAGTGAATGCCATCGATGAGGGGGCCAAAATGTGACAGACATGCGTCGTCCAGGCCATCCTAGGGTCAGGGAAGAAGTGAATGCTCCTGTCACGTCAGTGGACAGTGATGGAAGCCAAGCGATTAGCGAACTGAACCAAGAGAAGTTTAGGGAATACGACTATTCTTCACATTCTGAAGGAACACCTGGCCTAGACAAAAATTGCATCATGATGGGTTCCTCATGAATTGTCGTAAATGCAGAAATGGCTGCGATACGACGCTGATCATAACCACTTTGAGCGCTGTGCACGAGAAGGAACATCGCCAGGTCATTAGAGAGGTATAGGCCTAATCGTGCGACTCAAAAATGGAACGCCTATCGCAAGAATGGCATCATTATAAGTAGCCATGAGGATAAAAAGTTTCTGAGAACTCCAGCAACATGAAAGTTATGGTGATTCTTGTGTACGAGTGTGATGATATTTTCCTAATACAAACAGGTCCGCACGGCAGACTGTCAATGCTCAGTAGTATTGTTCATTTTGGAAGTTAACCTTGGAGCAGCTTTGAGAAAGAAGCGGTGACGCTTTCTTCAGAATCTATCGATCATTTTGCACGACAATGCTTGGCCGCATGTAGCGCACTTGTTTTCTAATTTCTTCAATGGATGGTGCTGGGAAGTGTCGTAACATTCACCACATTCCCCGGAGTTAAGTCCTAGTTATTATGACTTGATTACTAAGCTGAAGGAACCTCTTCGTGGCGTTCGCTTCAGCACTGTCCCGGAGATTCTTCAGGCAGAGGACCGCTCCATGCGATCTATCAGAAGGGCTGGTGCTGCTCAAGGTATTCTACGGCTTCCACATCGCTGGCCTCGAGTTGTACAATGTGCTGGTGATTTCTTTGGAGGTCAATAACTTGATGATATGTATCTATTGTGTTACAATTGTAAATAAATAGTCGTCAGTAGTAAGATGGTATGTTCGTGCCTGTTGTTCGCCAAATTCTTAACCATTTATTACATCAATAGATTTTTTTAGCTACTTTTAAACCTGAATGGAGCATTTAAATAATTATTTGTAAGTAGTTGAAACAAAAGTATTGAATAGTTGCTCCAGAGTAACAATATTTGGTATTAAATTTAGTCTCTCGTATGATTTTTCATTTTCATAGCTTGCAATACGTAATGTAGGTTAAGTTGACTTTGGCGCACTTACTTTTCTTTCTTTCTGCGTTGAAATTATTTCGCACATTGAACTTAATTATCGTCAAATAGTTTGCGGTTGTGGGTGTTGCGACATTTTCTTTTAGAGCTGTTTTCTCTCGTACCCCAAGAGACGCAGTGCTGACAATAGCATGATTTGTGTAGCATAACTCCTGAGCCACTAGGCAGCACTTCCGCTTGCGATGAATTTTGCAGCAGTTTTTTTATGAATTACTTTTCAGAATTCCCGGTGAACGCTGTTACATTTAATGTCATCTGAGGCCTCTGAAAACGGCTACGTATTGAATAAAAGAAAAATGTACTTTCACCCTATAACTTCTTCAATAACTTAAAAGAGCATATGCCTGCGAAAGTTTTTCCGTAAGAGCCTGTACTAATTTAAACTTATTTTATTAAACAATTGGGTGGGTAAAGGACAAATTGTTTCTTGCATATTGAAGAACAGAGATTTTACTTTCATTTAAAGTATTTTGAGAGGTGCTTCACCGAGGTCGATCTACCGAAATACTACCTTTAAATTCCAATATACCCTCTTATAGGGAGGAAAAGTAAAAAAAAAAATATCATAAGGTACCCTAATAAATGTAGTTATCACTGGTAGAATCACCTTTGACAAAACTAAACTGGATTTGCGCGAAAAAATTCAAAACTACAAACTTGTGCCATCGAGCCCAAACTCCCCTACTACTACGTATATTATTTCCACGGAGAGAAGAAAGGAAGAGTATAATTTCAAGAAGCATGTTTTTCAAATCTCTCTCTACTTCCAAACATTTAATGTACATGGGGAATTTTCCAATGATAGCAATTGCAAACTTTACAATCATGTTTAAACATTTCCCTTAGTATATGTGAAAAAGTTTAGAACGAGGAACAGTGAACATAAATGGTCTTGGAATTGAAATATCTTTGAAATACCCGACTTCTTCATTAATGAAGTCTTCTAAAGAATTCATTAAGTATGATTTATTTGTGGACATTTTAACTATGCACTACCTGTAATGACATTACGTTTCTGGGAATGAGAACTTCTCGAGAAGACTTCTTTTTGCCTCGAATTGCACTTGAATTCGCATTATCAAGACGTTGTTGTCCATTCGTAATCTTCGAATAATTATGTTGCCTACGCTTGATTTATGTCCGTCTAGTTCTCCTCACACAGTGGGACGTGTTTTATTCAACGTGAATTTAACCCAAAGAAAGTTTAAAAATAAAGGGACATTTATAAATGTATTATAACATTGTATTATTACATTTTCTGTTACTGCACAGAACATAAAAACGAACATCAGCGATCAGTGAGCAAATAGAATTCCCAAAAACAAACGAAGATAACTTCTAGCAGTATTGAGAAGATCGAATCATAACAGCGGTTTGCATATAACTTTTCTTTGAATTATGTTGTCGGCTGGGAGAAATGCAAAGCGCTTAAACAGTATAAATCAATTTTCACACTCAAATTTGGAAAAAAAAATTTTTGAAAAACTTATATTTTTGGAGTTTCGTTTCTGCCCTGAATACTTATTTGCAATGTCTGCAGTTTGTGTTAGTGTTGAATCACCAACAGTTCTTGGAGATCTCTCAACTTCATTTGCGAAATAACAAAGCTAAACTTCAGAGTTAGTTCAGATTTGTTGGGCTATTCTCTCCCAAAGCGCTCGTAATGTCGCAAAGAAGCATCATGCGATAAACGACGCGACACTGAAAATTTCTTAGGATTTACGATTCAGCATTGGTACTTTATCTCCAGTTACGACAAAATCTTAATACAAATGTGTACGCTATCACTCCTTTACGACTTCAGAATGGTTATCACACTGCACCGGTGGGAGTAGAGGAGGATGGAGAGCTGTGTAGGAAGCATGGTCGGGGGAGCGAGAGGGCGGGGAGCGAGAGGGCGGGGAGCGAGAGGGCGGGGAGCGAGAGGGCGGGGAGCGAGAGGGCGGGGAGCGAGAGGGCGGGGAGCGAGAGGGCGGGGAGCGAGAGGGCGGGGAGCGAGAGGGCGGGGAGCGAGAGGGCGGGGAGCGAGAGGGCGGGGAGCGAGAGGGCGGGGAGCGAGAGGGCGGGGAGCGAGAGGGCGGGGAGCGAGAGGGCGGGGAGCGAGAGCAAGTCACGGAAGAAGGGCCGAGCGGGGGGCGGCGCTAGGGTGCTGGCAGCGGTGGTGGGGCAGCGGTCGGAGGGGCCGAACATGCTTTTGCTTTATCGCGTGAATTTGGCGCGGCCCAGCCCGGTGTCCGCCGCCACTCGCTTTTCCCCTCGGTCTCTGTCGATGCGCCTGTGTCGAGCCACTTGTTTCCGGCGCCGCGCCGCCGCAGCACAGGGCCCCGCGCATCCGGAGCGGCGGATTACGGCGCGGGCCGGCGGGGCCCCGGGCGCTGAAGTACAAGCCGAAGGGACAAAAGGCGGAAAAGCGTTCCGTTGCCTTAGGAGTACAAAATCACGGCAAACTTGTACTTGCAGCTTTTGAAAAGATTTTGTACTTACTTTTTTTTGAAAAAGTGAGATATTTATGAGTGAAGGGAATACGAAAAACGAAGTACTCTAGTGACGCAATCTTGCTTTGATTCAGAGATTAGTAAAAGTATGTTTGACTTAATTTATTCTGAATATTTTATCACTTTACAAAGTAACGAATTCCGAAGTGATGAGTTTCATTGGAAGCCTGGGAAAAGACTGGTATTAAAAGTTTTTATTGGCAATAGACCGATTGCTTTTTACAAGAACTTCCGTAGTTAAAGGGTCAATAAAACTATAGCAAATAACAAAGCTTGCCAAATTGTAGTGGCAACTATGTATGGTATATCATTTGGAAAACAATTTGTACTGGACAGAGTTTTGTACTGGATAACTAGGTTTATTTTCAGTTTCGTGGCTTTAATATGCAAAAGGATAACTGTTTATCTCTGTGAGGAAATCACGTCGTTATGGTGGATTAACTGTCATAGTCGTTATGGTGGATTCACTGTCATAGATTTCTTTTTCTCCTTAGGGTGTTGCTCTTATAAAATGTTTGATAGCTAATAATGTAAATTTTAATTCTACAAGTTGGAGATTTGCGAATTTTATGTCATCAAGTATGTAAATGTAGCTATTGAATATTTATATTTTCTATTGCTAGGACGAGTGGCAATTTTTTCTACGAAACTGGTTAATGGCATTTCACATGCATAAACGTCTCAAACACCACGAAAAATCTGAACATCTGGAACGCGATATTTAATTCACTCCTTTTTAAAACAATTACCTTTTATTTTGTGGAAAACATAACTTTACATATCAAACAACATCAATTCTCCCGAGAAGTGTAACGAAGTTGACACAGCTCGTAGCGCAATTTATTTATAACCTAACAACCCTCACAAAAAGTGGAACAAAGAAGAAAGATCACCAGTCACCAAGAGCACATATGAAAGAAAGCGAGAGAGAGAGACAAAGAGAAGCCGAAGGGGGGGGGGCGAAGAGCAGCGGAGTGATTTATGAAGCAGACTGACGTAAATATATCCGTTTCATATTTTAGTCGGCGCGTCCGCTCGGAACGCGCCGCGATTTTTCTGCCGCCCCGTGTGGAGGAGGATTAAAACGCGAAAGCTCCCACGAGAGTCTGTGTGCTCGCATAGGGCGACGACGACTGTTTGCTGTGATTGGTGTGATGAAATCAATGGAATTAAATCCATTGGATCTCCTGTACAGTACACCGTATTTATGGAATTAACAATTTTTGCAATATTTCGAGACTTTAGAAAGGGAAAAAGAGAAAGAAAGAGAGAGGGAAATGAAGTGGAAGATGGAGAGGGAGAGATACGGAGAGGGAGAGATACGGAGAGGGAGAGATACGGAGAGGGAGAGATACGGAGAGGGAGAGATACGGAGAGGGAGAGATACGGAGAGGGCGATGGAGAGAGAGTCTTAAAGTTTAAGTTATATTATTGTACAGTTATAATCTGAGCAGTTCAGGAATACATAATATAAAAAACGGACTGTGTATTGTTCTTAATTTTTTCCAGTAATTATGAATATAATAGACCCCCGTTAGCCATAGTCATAAAAAATAGTGTAGCACGATAGAGCAAAGTCGTATACTAATGAGAGCTACATTTATTATATTTCCGATTCAAAGGTTATATTGAAATTATTAGTGGAATCAATAGTCACAGATTACTCTATGTATTGTAAAATCCTCAGTATATAATGGTATGCGGTCAAATGGTAAATATAATGGTTTTGTACTATTTATAAGAAATCATTGTCAACAAAAGTGTGCTACTGCTGGAAAGGAAATTACATCTAGTTCTCCATCAAACTTACAAGCAGGAACAAGGTTTGCAAATTATGAGGTAAATTTGAACAAATATTTTGTCACTAATTTAAATAATTATTCTAAATTAAATTAATAGACTGGGAGTGCAATATTGCGCTTCCGCTTTGGAATGTTAGTTTGAAGACAATAAGTTTCAATTAATAATTTCTAATCGAAACTAACAAGTCCCTTGATCGGGTCTTTGAACTTGGTAATAATCCTGCAAATTTTGAATTTGTATTGAGGGTAGCATTTTGCTGATGAAGATTTTAACACTATTATTAGGCATTATTTTCCACAACAGCTCTGTCATTGACTGTTTTAGCCCCATAATGGCATTTCATATCAAGTAAAGAAACGCAGCAGATAATACAGAAAGAATGTTTTTTTTTTAGATTGATCTCCAATAGTTATTCTATTATCATATATTTGCTCTTTCACGAGTCACAATGGTTTATTGAAATACTATTTTAATCGTCTTTCGTCTCTTCGTTTGGTTTCGTGATCTCTCTTTTAAATTAATGTATTTGAAAATGCAAACTCACAGAGTGCTCTATACTGGTTCTAAACTGGTCCTCGGAATTAAAACTCTTTTAGAAGGGTGAGAAACTACTCCAGAGAATAAAGAAAGATAAGGGGGTTCGTGATACGAGAAGTAAGTAGAAGGCCCCTCGTATATACGAGGTCGCAAAAGTGGGTCCATTTGGCGAACGAGGCCGCGCGCGCGGCGGGGCAGATAAAGGCGAAGAGTGACGAAGACGGCGCCCTGACAAGACGCACGCGCGCAGTATCTGCGCCGAGTAACGAGCTGCGGGAGGCACTGCACACTTGGCAACCAGCGCCGCTCCCAGCGCCTCCGTCACTGCGGCCGCTTCTGATAAGACGCCGCAGCCCCGCCTCGCCCTCCGCCGCACGTGCCGGCTCCCCTTCTGGCTTCTTCGCGTTCTCATTAATACCCTGCACTTCACCACCTCCACCGTCTCCTCTGCCCCCACCCTCTCCGAATCCTCTGCCCTCTTTATTCCGTCCTCCTCGACTTGCTACGTATTTATTGTTTCAATCGATCTCCTCCACTTTATCCCTATTTCTACCTTCTCTTCACCCCTTCCCCACGCCTTCTCCACTTTTTCAGTCCTCTCCGTCTACTTTGTTACCGGACCTTCGCGTTGCTTCGGCTCTTCCGTACCCCTTTTCCCGTTTCCTCCTACTCGGCTTCCTTCGCTTTCTCTACGTCATTCATTTTCTCCGCTTGTCCGTTTTGTTCTTCACGTCCACCTCTTTCGCTTCCTCCGCCTTTGTGCCCCGCCCCCTTCAAATGTGCGAAATGTGCGATTTTTAAATAAATGTCACTAACATCTTATTCTTATTAAACTTAACAAACACCTTATTCACATCAACAAACAAAACATTCCAATGACCTTTTGATGTTTACATACATTCGCCCTCAAAGTTTTCGGAACTAATTGAGAATGATCTTATTCAGGATTAGGGAATAAGGCTGAAGAGCAGCTATCAGGTCACCTTTTATGTGCATTTTTGTGCGTATTAGCAAAACAGCGTAAAATTTGTATATGTACTAAATTCTAACTATTCGCATCAGACATGTTCTTTTTTCTGCAATTACAATTTCGAAATTCCAATATTACCAGTTCATGTATCGTATAGAGGTAATATGCAAAGTCAACGCTTGGTACGAATTTTTGAACGGAACATATATAACATTATCAGCTACTGCTATTCATTGATCCGAAGTCCAATGCCAGAGGCTGTAAGAACTTATTTGAACAAAGTTATTCATGACCTTTAGAAATTTAGTAAACCCATGAAAATACTTTTAAAACAGTCTACAGCGATGCCACATTCAGCTAGTAGGTATGTATACGAGAAAGTAAAAATGGCCTAGCTATAATTATAAACTTGTCTGTAGTACAATCTCCTGCGAAATGAAAACTTTGGGCACCAATAACCTTATATTCTATCAATTCTTTATGTATTATTACTCATGGTATTTAGCGGCCGTTGAATATAAGTTGTTTAAAGAGCTGCTGATAATAGCGAGATCACGGTTAGACTTCAAAATACTTTGGAAATAGTGTCAGTACTAGCAACAAGGCTCTTTATATAATGTTAAATAATGGAAGGACATGGCGATGTTAATGTTACCTAGATTATGACAGGCATATGTGGTAGAGCAGGGACACCATTTAGGTGACTGGCAAGAGCATACTCCTGGACGGCAATAGTGGTAGGGGGACGGCGGTATGGAAATGTATTGTCTACTTTCCAATGCCAGTTTTAACCTCAACTTCTAAAATCCGACTATGTGGGTTCAAAGCTGGGCGAGATCAATAAATGTTTGAAGTTAGGATATTTAGTAAGAACCATTCAGGTACTTAAATTCACTCAGAATTCACGAATTAGTGCAAACCAAATATTTTCTCAGGCAGAAAGAAATTCAATAAAGAATACAATGTGACTGAGGCCGCTGTTATGTCATACGAGTCCTGCAAATAAAGGAGACGAAAAATAGATGGAAACACTGTGATCTCATTTTTTGCCAAAATACATTCTCAGGCATGACATTAAAAACAGAGTTAATGTCGGAATAGGCTAGTGGGCACGTATTCAAGAGCTCGGGATTTCCATAGAACACACCCACATTTTGTCTTGATACTGCTTTTGACATTCTTTTTCCTCAGCTGCCTTCAAAATCTTCCCCGGCTCTTCCATAATCCAATTATCATACTCTCTATGTTTATCGACAGAAACCTTTCAAACTCTTGCAAAAAACAATAACTCTGTTTCGTGTTCTTCAGGACAAGATCATACAAAATAATTCATAGCTTTGTTGACATACGTTAGATACAATTTTATTGCGCTTTACGGTGACTGGGGTTATCGTACATGAGAATAACGAAAATATCGCTGGCCGTAGAAGAGCTGAGACATCGTACATATATGGCGCAGTATTTAATAGAAATGCAGATCTCGTTAACCCGTAAGAAAAACAGAGAAGTCTGCCAGACAATTACTTGATTGTACCCTCTGAACACCGGTAATTTATCAGCGGTTGCGAGGGGCTTAAGCGAGTTCAAATGGTATTTTAGGAGAGCACCTATCACAAGCGTTCTTCATGGGCGGCGGCGATGCGCTATTCACTGCTGGTGGGGCCTCTCTCGAGGGACACCGACCGGGAAAGGTGTCTCAAGGCATCAACTGATGTCACTGCAGTGCCTCTAACCGGGAGGTCCTAGGTTCGAGTCCCGTCGGTGGCAGGATTTTCCGCACTAGACAGTGAGCTGTTTAGAGGAGAATTATAGCAACCGTCTGCTCTGATGGGTAGTTTTCCGTGATTTCTCCGATCAATACCAGGCGAATGCCTAACAAAAGGCACAAGGTCACCGTGCGTGTCTTTCTTTCCCATTCCTTGCCTTGTCCTACCCTCTACACTCTTACACGTACATGCACTGTACGCGTACACACATGTCAGGAGACCGGTCGGGAGCTTAGAACTTGTCCCGGTTAGGGCTTGCACTGCTAGTAGGAGATAACTGATTGGGGAAATCCCTCAGCCTACGGTAGGACGGCACCGGCTCTCTCCATCCAGCGGGGCGAGGTCACCGCCACCTCCCGAGCAAACATGCACTACACCTGCGGGAGCAATGACCTTAGCGGTTGACGCGCCGGAATAACTAGTTATCAATCCATCAGTCGAGGGACAACGAGATGATATTTATTTTCCACTTGTCTCTAATAGTTTTCGCTTCAGTGAGCCAGACCCGTCGCCGTCTTTACCTCCGAATCTTGCACGGGTCGCCTCGCCGACATCTCACCAAAATTTTCCCTTTTCTCAAGCATTTGATAGCTTTTTATCATCACATTTCAACTACTGTCTTGGACATTACTCACAACATACCTCCTGGCTCATTTTCCCTTGCTATGTATCGTCCGTTTCCTTTATTGTCACATTATATAATTTCCCATTCTGAGTCTTCGTTGTCACTTCCCTACTCACTCAATTTTAGACTTCTTTCATTTTTAATCTATTACCTGCCTCAACAATTGGTTATTCTCTTTCTCCTTATTCACCGCATCGCTCTGATCATCCACTTCATTCTCAATCTTCCTCATTTACGTTGCGGCGTCCACTACTTCGTGTGTAACAGCGGTTTACTTCTTTTACTTTTTCTCTGGATATTCTCATTTTTCTTCGTCTCTTTTTGGCGTTTTCCACCTCCTCAGAGAATCCACTAAAGTTTTCTCAAATTCCACTCTCTTCATCTCCTTCGAGATATCCATTATCTGGAGATTGACTTCTCTAAGTTTCTTCCGCTACTTCAACCAATCATACTTTGATCTCTTGGTCTATTTCGTACGGATTGTTTCTCTCCTCCAGTCGTTATCTCACGTTGGTCCTCCCCTTTCTCCTCCTCCGATTCCTCGTCCTGCGCTTCCTCCTGCTTGGTTAGGTGCCGCCTCGGCGCTAATCCATTAAGAGAGCGGACGGAGCGCTGCCCGAGACGGACGGGCGCCTGTTCAAAGCGCCTCCGCACTCATCAAGTTGAGCGCCCCGCCCCGCCCCGCACCGCAGCGCCTCGCCTCGCCCGCGACGTCGCGACGAGCGCCCGTGCGTCGCCAGCCAATGCGGCTCGAGCGCGCCGATTGCCCACACACGCTCAGCATACGCTCATACCTCCCCTCACGCCCGCGCGTAAGAGCCTGTCGTCGTCCATGTCCAGATCCACTGGCACGCATTAGCTCACGTTCGAGTCCACGCTCGTCACCTCGCCCACGTTCCTTGCCACGCTCATGGTATCGCCCACGCTTATGCCTCAAGTGTTACTAGAATATAATTTGTAACAAAATATGTATCAGTTAGAAGAAGAAAAATTGTGCCCTAGGAGCCTCAGTGAGACCATTACGTGAAATGGGTTGCAGGTGCCAGAGAACTTGAAGCAGTGTCTTCACTCACGACACTGTTCTGTAGAATCAGCAATGCGTTTTCTCAGAAAGTATGTTTTCAGAACAAAATCTAAAGAGTTATCGAGGTAAAATTCTGAGAATAAAAATATTCGTGAACGAGTCGTATAGAATATGAAAGCTTGTAAAAATAAGTACCTATATTTGTAAGTTACGTCATTCCATTTTTAGGTACTCTCATCAACATAGCAGGAATGTTTCTTTTACGCTGTCAGGCAATAATTATTATTTTTATAAGAATTCTTAATTCATTGTGTACTCCGCAGGAATCGATACCTTGTGAAATTGCAAGCCTTGATCCATAGTTAAATGACCTCAGAAGCACGGGTGAAATGTGATTTGACAGTTGGTACACACGACCTGACACCTGTTGCTTTCATTAACTTCTGTCGGGCGTTCAACATCTGTCAGTGTCCCGCTGTGCCGGCACCACACGAGCGGAAATAAGTTCAGCTCATATGATGTTTAATAAAATGATTACAGAAAGCGTATTATTGTGCTGTGATCCTTACATAATGTATTTTACGTCGGAGTCCAACTTATTTTCGTCCGCGTAACCATTTTCGGCAACGAAGCCTGCTGGCTCAATGCTTTTTGGGTATTTGAGCAACTTCTTCCGACCTGGAGGATCTTCTTGTTTTGCTTCAATTAGTTATGTTCTATGTATCGCGGTATCTTTAGGCGTTCTCCGATATTCCACTAGCTTGTGAGAGCTAGTAAATTAAATAATTTGAGACAATTAGAAGTTGATTTTTAGAAATTGAAAAGACCGGATTTGAACCTGAAAACGCTGACCACTCCGAGAGATGGGGGTAACGCTCCCGAGCTAAATGTCCGATTACTCGAACTATACAAACAGCATTTCTTTGATGCCCAAATAAATAATTTCGAAAGAAGATCGTAGGGTACGAAGAGCACACCAGAAACAAATCGCACCCAAGCCTACGAACTGAGGTGGCGGAGACGTGGCGAATGGCTTCTCCGGTCAACGCAAAATCGCCTGAATTGATTGATTAGCGTTTCCGAGCGCGCCAAAAGTCACGAGCCCCGTAAATGCAGTGCAAGATTTTATCCCGGATGTTGGCGGCGAGCTTCCTCCGTTGGATGGGATTCGGAGCCACAACTTCACGTCATCTTATGGGGTTTTCCCCACCCAGGAATCTCCTAACAGCGGTGCACCTCGCCAGAGGGGACAAGCTCTAAGCGCTCGACACACATGCGTGGTAGTGGTGCATTGTACGTATAAGCGCACGTGTGAATAAGAAAAGCTCTCACGCGGTCCGGGAACCGTTTGTTAGGGTACAGCTCCGGCATTCTGCTGGTGTTGATCGGAGAAACGACGAAAAGCTATCTATAAGAACTGCCCCGGTAGAATTCTTCAGACAGCGGCTAAAGTCGCCCTGGAATGTAGCTTCTGTTAAAATGCTACCATCGACGGAACTCAAAGCCAGGAAATTCCCGGTCAGGCGCATGGCTGTGACATCAATTGCTAAGCCTCCTAAATCGGTGAATCACCTGGAGGACCTTGAGGAACGAGCGTTAATAGTCGCGAACTGGCTTAAAGACACCGAGGCCATGGGGAACGAAGACAGCAGATTAGACTTAAGAGTACTGCATCTCTGAATGAACGAGGCCCTGCTTGTAATGAGAAGACGTTGCCCCGTAGACGGACGGATTTCTGGGTGTGAACGAGTCGGGAAACACCCGTGGTTGGACGGGATCACGGCTGAGAAACGAGTCTCGTAAGGCAACGGGCATACGACACGACGACTGCCGCTGCGCTTAGAGCGGGCATCTCCAATCTGCAGGACGGGTCTCCTCCCTCGAACGAGGTTTCAACATTCCCGCGTTACTTTATATTTTTTATTACTTTCTATGATTAGTTTTAAATTGGATTCGAGCATATATTTGTGTAGGTGTATTAACAAATTGTTCCGTCCCGCAGAAGAGTTTAGAATTTAATATTGACCCTTCGAATGAAAATTTTGGAAACTTTCTTGAAGTATTTTCATTTCGGTGCGGAGAAATTTATGAAGACCTGGCACCGACTTCGGACTTTGTCCTCGATTTCCACGCCGTGCTAGATTCTGGATTTACGATGCAATATGTACAGCATAAATACAGTGGCTCAATAAATCGATACTTACGAAAGGTATCACTTTGATAAAGAGACGCTTAAAGTGCATGTTTTTCACCACTTCTCGAAAGGGCGTCATTGTTGAGGGTTGAAAACAGTAAGAAACAGAATGAGAATAAAACAATAATCAGAATGTCACATGTGAATTAGCCAGTTCATCAAGGTTGTGGGCAAATACCTACCTGACCTGATTGAAATAATAGTAACTATACAATGTTTAACTATACAATTTTACCCAGACGATTATCATAATAACATATGTTTACATGAAATGCCCCAACGTCTGTGAAAGAAACGTTACAGAAATAATGTGCTTGCAGTGTTAGTACCCTGAGATTTTCCTAGTAGCAAATTGTCATTACATAAACCTAAGCACGCACAAAACAATTTTGTGCAACGAACTGCAGTTCGTATGCGGCACAGAATTTTAGTTCATGCTTCGGTAACCAGGCACAGTTTTAAACGCATTTTGAAAGTTACAAGATTAATTACAAGTCATGAAATTGGAGGTTACCGCACTATTTAAATACACTTTAAATGAATTGGCATGATCACAGTGGTAGTAATGCCGAAACTAGAACTTACATTTGCACAAAAGCAATAAACTACGCAATAAGCTACGTTGCATAGTGGTATAGAAAACGTCTGCAGACAGTGACATATTCTTCGATTCTGATTATAATCGAATATTTCTATGACGAAAAAGTATTTCTGTCTGTCTGTACTTAGTGCGACAGCCCACGAACGGGCCAGGGCCTACGAGCAGTGTTGTGGCCTCGCGTTAAGCGAAGGGTTAAGAGGTTACGTGTGGTTACCATGGATACTTCCCCACGCCGTATTCTCATCTTCTCAACCTGCGAAGCGAGTCGTCGCACAGCAACATATTCTGGGACAACGCAAGGAAATCGCACTCCATAATCTTGCTTGACCGGTAATCGAACCTGGGGTCATGTCATGGAAAGTGAGCTCGATGACCAATGAGATAAACCACTATGCAAATGCATTAGGCATGTTAAAATGTGAGGGCGGGTGGTTCTGTCGAATTAAAGATTCCAGAACATACGTTCTTGTGGCCATGATTGATTGGCTGAAGCTCAGCGCGGCAGTTCGGGTGGGTGTCGTTGGATTTCTGAGAAACTCGTTCGCTTCACAAAGGCCAGAAGTGCATGAATCCAGCTGATAGATAACATTGAGCTGAAGGCTAAAAATAAAATGTTTGAATGAAGCGTGAAACGTACGCTGAGATGCTCTCATAGGAAACACAGAAGTAAGCATAATTACAGTATGTGCGTACATGACACTTTGCTCTCACCTAGGAAAATGTTTTAATCTTATATTTTTCTGGCGAACAATTCTTTGTGAAACAACAAAATATATATTAAACTTTTACTTCACAAATTCTCTTATCCCTCAGTTCTACAGCTTCTTGTATAGAAGATCACATAAAACATGCATAGAAAAACCACCTATCGTAAGCAACATTCTAAGCTTCTACTATAATTACATTTGAAATGAGATACGTTTTTTCTCACTACGGAAAGATACTTTAATTTCAATTTTAATGTAATTACATTTTCTCTAATGAGATATGTATGGATCGAAGTGAACCCTTCCATATTCACCGACATTTTTCATATTCGCAGCGCCTTCTCCCCCCTTCGCTTGATGCGAGGAAGTTGATCGTTCGCTAATTAATTTTTTGTGGACACAACTTCTTGAGCGTGGTGGAAAATGAGAAAATGGAGCTTTCGTCGAATTTTTACTGAAAGAACAAGGCTAAACTCTCCTCGCCCATTTAGTAAAGGACTTTGGAGGAAGATATACAGGCTGCTTCCAGAGATTTCCTCGGGGACTTCTAAATATTATCTTTACAGAGAAAGTGCGTTTCGGAGAAATGATTTGTCACAAAAGGAGAATTGAAAATGGTGTATTGTTTGAGTGCTGAAACTTTTTCAGCCCTTTATGTACTCTTTTATATTGTTTGTTTTAATAAATATTTCACATTTTTTAGAATTTAAGACAATTGATTAGATGCCAAATCGAAAGGAGAATGTTTTCTTTATTAGCAAGTTTAAGATAAATTGTTTTAAAATGAAACTTGTTATGATACCAATAATAAGTTTTATTTCTTATGAAATTATATTTTACAGTCTCACAGCATTCTGGAAGAGTATGTAATACGATGTAATAGACAAGAAATATTCGTAACTGGGAAGGTGAATGCTTTATTTTTCTGCAATTCGGTATAATATTTTATGTCGATTGTTAACATTAACTGACGGAGGTCCAACATATTGGCAAACATTCATTACTAGCTTTGATTTGATTTGATTTATTCTCGAGAACGAATAGTAAAAACTATGTGACGTATAGGAGAGAACTACAATCTGCTGCAACAAAGCGAGGTAGCAACGTTTTAAAACTAGACATTCTCGCTTCCGAGTTATATATAATCTATGTGTATCGGTAAATCAACTACATATTTTATTTTTTCTTCTGTTTAGTATCTAGTCTTAAGCGCGCATCACTGTCAAGTCTTCCTCTCCTCATCATCCTCATCCTAGTCATCAATCAACATTTGTTGATCTCTTGCTACATCATTCGGGCAATCAAAGTCAAAAAAATTGTTTCCGAGATGTCATCCTAAGCGATAATGAAAAAACTACATAAATACCGAACTTGCACTGTATTAATGTTTGGATAACTGTGAATTAGGAAGATAGGTGGGGCGAGGGGACCCCATCCCTGAAGCCGCGCTTACAATATTAAAGAAAGACGTCAGTGTGTACCTCACATATAAAATGATAGCATTCGAGTGTTAAAGAGTAAAGAAAAACGTATTTTACCTGAAGTTAGAGTGCTATCATTGAAGAGGGTAGAAAATTCTGTCTACAATAACACGTTATCTAGCACCTCTGTAGACTAATTATTGTACGAGAGAAAGATGTTAGCAACACAAATAACACTTGATTAACAACCATTGAATATTGCGAAATTATATAAAACCTATTCTTTAAAAAATATAAAAAGAACGGATAATCAAATCATTGCACAAAACTTTAAAATCAAGACGATGTGGATTTACCGGTGGTATTAGCAAACAAAACGAACTCAGTGCGAAAACTCCCGCGGGCACCTGGAGCGAAGTTCGCCTCCAAAATGCCCCCGTGTGCATCGACCGCAGAGTGCTTCTGGGGGCGCGGGGGGGCGCAATTGAGGGTGCGAGGCTCGCTGCTCCGGGGATTTTTAATTCTCGAATTCTGAAGCGCGAAATTGCAGGTCGAGCCGCGGCGGCGACGGTCGAAGTCGCGAAAAAAAAACACCTGTATGTCAGCAAGCGACCGCTGCTACCGCTCTCGCGGAAGTTAGTTTCTCTTACTGCAGCCGGCGAATGTGTTGCCAGGTGCCTCAAACTAAATACCCCCAAATGGCTTGGTAAATCACACTACAATTTAAAATAAACCACAAAACTATGGAATATTCTAAAAATATTAATCGAATTATAGCCGGTAATTATAAAGATGTTTTTTTAACCCGGCAGTGGGTATGTCAGACCCAGCGACATCTTTGAAGCCATCTATCAAGTGAACGAAATTATTTCTTGACTTATCCACCCCATACCTTCAAATTGAATCTTCTTTAACAGATGACGACCATTAGTTTGAGTTTATCACAACAAGGTGGTGTGCTATTCCCGCTTAAAGTTGTTGATGGGTCCATCAGACCCATCGTTCCCGTTCACGAGACTTTCTTTACAACATGGCCAGATCATCCAAACGTTATTTTAACGCATTAAATCCGAATGATATAGAATTAATAAATTAGCTTTTAGAAAAAATGATTCTGTGCTTATCAAGTGCTTATAAAGTTGCTGATACATTATTTGAACTAAAATGTTCGCACTGTACAAATTCTGAACAAAAAATTGAAGAAGCTAGACATGAGAATCAAGAAATTAAACCTGAACTATTTTTAATATATTTATTTATTTATTTATTTATTTATTTATTTATTTATTTATCTATTTGCAGTCTAATTTTTATAAATAAAGTCAATATTTTGGGATTAAGACAAGCAAATTATTTTAAATTTTGGTAGGTCACAAAACACTATCTCGGAAAGGTTAAGAAAACAAAAAGATCGAAAAAATTATAGTAAAAAATGCTTCCATAAAACATATAACACATTATATAAAACATCACTATAAAAATGCTTCATTATGCTTATTATAGTCAGGTAGATGCATATTTTGTTAGCATATTTTGTTAACATTTTATTTATTAACGTAATGCTACAATTTATTTTCTTTGATCTTCGTTCACTTTCAATTTGTTTGTCAATAGTCAGAGATATTTAAAAAATTGGGAATTAGTTTGTGCTTGATATTGGATCTATGATTTATTTGCATCTTTTACTTTATAATAAACTATTTGTGTAATTAATTAGTGAATTAAATAGGCTTT
The DNA here is from genome assembly GCA_038098605.1 of Gryllus longicercus. Lineage (NCBI taxonomy): Eukaryota > Metazoa > Arthropoda > Insecta > Orthoptera > Gryllidae > Gryllus > Gryllus longicercus. The sequence continues at coordinate 2,831,028 of JAZDUA010000047.1, read as the reverse complement.
AATAACAAGCGGGTCTATGAGACCCAACGTTCCCACTGACGTCAGATTTTTCACGATCCCACCGCCGGGTTAAATATATTTTTAAATATATTATCTTAAAATAAGAAGCAGTAAATAAAAACATTGATAAAAATTTTAAAATGAAATTGATATATTAAGTGTAACTGAAATACAGATCATGTGGGAACATATTTGTTTATAAAAACAAAATAACAAATCAAATCGAGTCCGCGATATACAATCAACCATCCACTTTTATTTCAGACACAAAATCAGCAACACTTACGTTATTATCTCGTGACTCGCATACATTTCTGTTGTTTCACTTTTTAACATTGACGAAGTTGGAATGAATTTTACCCCCAGCTAACCACCAAGCAACCCACATGACTATACTAGCTGCGGAATTTCGCCTATTTCCTTTTTACCCCTTCAACGTGAATCACAATCTTTTAGGTTACTTATTCATTTTGAGTTATTAGGAGTATTTTATGCTAATTTATAGTGACTGTAAATGCCTATTTCACTGATAAATGTCTATTTTGTGTTTAAATACTTTAATGATGCCTATTCTCGTATTTATTGATCAAAATGCAATTATCCATAAACAAAAATTTAAAATATTGGACTTTTTGTTTTTATCCTGCAGAGTACAGAAAAATCGAACAACTTTCGATAAATCTTTGTTTCGTTTTACTGCCACCACAGTGCGGGTATTTCGTATTACAAAACACGTGCAAAATCACTGGTGACCAACTTTTTTACTTCCAATTTTTAACATTTTTTAATAAAAAAACGGCTTCATTTTGTTTCCTAAACGAATATTTTCGTCCTAAAACGAAACGAGATTTTTGTCTTATACGAAATCTTTTCTACAACATTAGATCAGTAAAAAATATCATGTGTGATGTTTTTAAAGTGAGTGGTTTCTACGGAATTTTTGCTTGAAATTAATACAAAATACAGAAAAAATTCTCAAACTCCGCTAGAAATTTGTTCTTTAAATATTTTTCATACATAGAACATGGGATAATGGTGCCGGTCGCATATTCGTTGAACTTTTTGATTATTTTTAAATTACAAATTTTGAAATATATTTAAGATGCAATGTGAGAAATCATTAAGGAATGCTATGTGCTGTTGTGACACTACTAGTTACAACATTTGTATTATTCATGGTGATTAAAAAAATTATACAGTTTTCGATTGCAGCATTCACTAGCTTGCATTTAATGAAAAGCAAAAAGGTAGCTACTTTGATACATTTTGAGTCCGAATTGACCAATAACTATAGAAAGGATTTCTACGAGAATTTGTCAGAAGAAAGATGACAGCAGACATTCCGCGAAGGGAACTGTATTATGTGCACTTCAGAAGCGGCATACACAAGTGCTTAAGTAAGGGTAAAAATACGAGGGTATTGTGACATACCCAAAGGCCACACGGGTGTAACACGGGTGTAATAGGGAAATGTCATCTAGCGTACATGTACGGCGGAATTTTGATGCATCGAGAATGTTAGAAACCAAGAAATGCGCGCAGCATGGCAACGAACTAATAAAACATACAGGCGTGCCGTGCTGGATGCAATAAGCGCAAATAGCATTGTCGAGGGGCGACACGGCCTGGTGGCATTAACATGGAATTGATGAGAGTGGACGTTGAAAATCCAGGTCAGGCGAGCAGAAACAAATTCTCACTCTCACGGAAGCCGCCGAACCGATCGGACGGGAAAGAACATTGCGACGTAGAAATTTTGCCGCAGTAAACTTGATTTGTGGGTAAATGTTAGATTGAATATTTTACAATAGTATAGGTTAAGCAATATTGTGTATTTGGGTTTAAGTGGGTAAATGTTTGTATTTTTAATGATAGTTAACATTTGTAGTTTGGAAATTTTTGCATTTTACATATGTATACTTCGTGCTCGTGGGCGCACATGAGGATAATTCCTAGAGGAGCATTATAAATTATTAGTTTGGAAAGAAATCGTAGTCGCGAATAGAGGTTGCACCCGAAAGGTCGCGTCGCATTAAAATTGAAGCAGATTGAGGAATTTACGAGTACCGGACTGAATAGTTAGAAACAGACGGGAAACATTTGAAGTTTATACGGACGATGGGCACATGCACTATACCACTGGAGGACCCAACAACATTTTCTTCTGGAGAAGACGGCGGCATCAAATCGACTGAGAATAACATTTCGTAATCTTACGAACTTTTGTTACAGCCGTACGGTTTAACAGCTCATAAAACAATTCAGTAATGAGCTCATAATATGTCATAAGAATTTGTAATAAATGTTAATTGTACTTTGAAAAGATAAAACTGATATATCATTGAGTTGCCATCAATTTAGTAATTAGTAAATCCCACAGAATTTCCAGGAACTTTTTTTCTGTATAGTGTCACGTAGTATCCACGTGCAGTAGGTAAGGTGACGTATGTTTTACGTCGGATTCATTTAAGATCTTCGAAAAAAAAAAAAAAAGAAACAGAACTAGCCAAATTATAAATAATTCAAGCAGTAATTTTCGAGCATAGCAGAGCATTGAAATAAACAATATTATTGAAATTATTCGGAAATTAAACTAGCTGGAAATGGTCGCCATAGTTTAAAGAGGTTTAAGAAAAATATAATTGGATAAATAAAGTAATTATGATTCATAATAAGTAATTAAGAAAGATAAGTAATCGAGAAGATGGAAATATTACAAAATGTCTGCCCAACGTAGTACAAGATATGAGTAATCGTGAAAAGAAGGAACGTGATAATATAGCGCCTTCTTAAATGCCTATTTTATTTTTAAATGTCTATTTTGCGTGCGTATAAATCCGAATTTTAGTTATACTTAAGACGCCTCAAATTATCGCCTTTCTGAGATAAATGGCTGTTTCTAGTTAAGACGCTGTTACTACGCATTGTTTCAATCATCAGACGGACCAGCTGCATCGGGACGCACTACAAAGACACAAAGACAACTTTGCGTTTCGCTAAGCAATTAAATAATTTGGTGACGAAGAGTTTTTGTTTCGGAACTCCGAGATAATATTTTATTCAGATGGTTTGGTGCGTCAGGGCGGAGCGAAATGCTTGTAGTATGCATGCACGCACGCACGCGCAATGTATCAGACATGTAAAAAAAAAATTCCCAGGGCAGGTAAAACATGATATTTTCTAAAGTAATAAATGTTGGAAAGCAGATTCTAACGCCAAAATTTGTTAACAGCTTTAATGTTTTGTCATTTCAGAAATTTCCCTCGCACGAACCAATGAAGGCGTGTTCTTACAAGTCGTTCGACAAAGATACTTGCTCTCCCACGCCACGAATGTAAAACCCACCTATTTCGACACCAAACTTAAGTCTCAACATCCAGATAACGGTACATTCAGATAGGGAGCTACTAAGACGACCAGTTCACTGGAATTCCTTGATGTTAGTAAACATTATGTCAGCGTCGGGTATAAAAGCCATGCGTCACCTCTCACGGATTAACAATTTCTTATCAACCCATAATGTAAACTATTTGAAAATTCAATAATGATTTAAGGATGAAATGATATTAAATGACAATAAATTTTCTTTCTGTATCTTTATCATCAAGACATCTTAAAATAAGACGCCAGGAATATCATTTTGCCTTTAAAGTTGTCATTCTATGTACCCTTATTACATGCCTTTAAAATGAAGATGTCTTAAATGTCTTAAAAACTGATAACAAAGGCTAGAAACATAGCTTGAATACAAAAATAACTTCGAAAATAATTCGAATACAGTTCGAATCCATATAAATATTGTAAGAGGGAAAACCGCAAAGTTCGATTAGCGCCAGTACTTCCTCAAATGATAATGATGCGCCCTTTTCAGTTGGGGACTAGACGATAACTTTGCTGATCGCTCTAATATTTTTTTCTGAGAAGTGGTAGTAGTATTTGGATATTTCAAATAGGTTTCAGGCTAATAATTTAGGTAATTTAAAAACGAAGTAAAACCTTCTTTAAATATATTTTTCATTAAGAACGATATTGCGTTAATAACTAATCAATACATACAACATCTGAATGAGTGAAAACCAAAACGGTGTAAGTGACATTTTATACATTCTGAGAAATCTGTTTTTTAAGACAATATCACTTAAAACTGCGGCATTTCCATTGTTCATGAAAACCACGAAAATACATTGCCACTGACATATCCTAAATAAAACACTATTTTCTGGTTTTCGCCCATTCATATATAACAGAATTTCTAACTAAATGTTGATGCACTTGCTTGCAGTAAATAGACCGTAAGATTAAAAACGAGACATTCATTTTCTCATTTCCATCAGAAAACTGGTGTAGGTACCGTTAGATACTTCAGTCTCAAAGTGAAAATTCCAGGAAAATTCCAATGTAAAGTATTTTAAATGTAGTTTTTCTCTTTGTTTATTTACCCTTTTTAGCATTATTTACGACTGTTTATTCTCATTGAAGTGTAAACATTTATTGATAATTAATTAGATCAAAAATGTTTATCATTTTGAAATGTTAATATACAAATTGTCAACCTACGTACAACAGATGGGAGTAAACACTTTGCACGGAATTTTACATGAAAGGTGAAGTTTTGGGTTTGAATTCTGCGTAAGGAGTAAAAGTCTTCTGATAGTGGTGTGGAAGCAAATGGCAAGTTATCAAGTCTCCCATAATATCAGTCACATCGTCTTCATTCATTATCTCGTAACAGTCAAGTGACGTATAGCCTCAAACCAACTGAGAGCATTATGAGAGCACTTGTGTTATTTAAAAGTGTTCTCACTCGCGTTCTCTTGCCGTTCTCTGTAGCACAAATTGAAGTTTTATAGTAGGTAGAATGGAAAATTGTTGACTAGATCAATTTACCTGTAGTGTTGCTAGTGGCTCTTATCAAGATCATGTAAGTTCTGGGTCCGAGAGTCGTTAAGAACGCAAATGTCGAATTCTCTGAAATGCAATGTCGTTTTTGAGGATATCAAAAGGCCAACAAAAGTATGGACAGGTGTAAAATGCATATGCTTATCATTAATGAAGAAAGTATTAGAGAGCGAAGGAAATAACAGTAAAGTGAAGTGCTGGGAACGGAGTAAAGAAGGAGCAAATAGTACACATTTCACCTATTTTTAATATTTTATTTATGTTTTTTATGTGTTTGTTTAATTGTGTTTTATGTATTTGTATTTTTGTGTGTATGTTTTTAATTAACCTATATCCACTTATTTATTTTTTTCTAAACTGCCGCCGATTGTAAGCTTATTTTCAGGGATAAATTATTATTATTATTATTATTATTATTATTATTATTATTATTATTATTACCCCATTCCGCACGTATGGCGGCCTTCTCTCGTAGGTGGGAGCGGCAGGGCACTTAGCTACGAACCTTCTGCCGTGCTCTGCGGATGCTGCGCTGGCTCTGTCATTAAGGGTCTCATCTTAAACAACTCTGCTAAAGCTTTCTATTTCATCTCTTCTCCAAAACCCTGGCACAACTTTACGTCCTCAATGAAGAATGTTCAATTCCTTTCTGCTTGTCCATTTTTGCGCCTTCTCACACGTCAGCAGTCTCAACGGAATCAAACATTGCCAACACGTGATTCTAGTGGACCGTGTCATACTTTTATTTCTACGTATGACATGGAGTAAATTACGGACGAAATACAAGTAATATACAATTTCAACTCATTACGTATGAATGTATGTGCCCGCCTTGACGTACCTAACAAATTATAACTAATTAAGTCGTGCGCGTGAATTTCCACCCAAGCCAGAACGCAATGTTTTAATGCACGGTACCTGACGTCGCAAAGGAAAGAGCAGGCGAAGCAATGGGAGGAGCTCCTAACCGACTGAGCTCGGGGCAAGGCGGCAGCGCGGCAAGCGGCCAGAAGTTCTAATCCGCGCGCGAACTTTTCCGTGAGAAGCGCACACGGAGAGCGGCTGCGGGCGGCGCCGGCGGCTGCGACGCGCAGTGGGGCGGGCGCTTCAAAGGCTGTCACGGCGACGCACTTTGGTGCTCGAATTGTTCGTCTCGCAAAGCAAGCACACATATAGCCTCATCGCATGGAGGCACTGCTTTGTTTGTAATTTGCGAAACATAATAAGATATACTAACATCTATGTTCATATCATAGTTTGTTTCATTAAGTATGAATAATTACAGAATGATAAAACCTGAATATGTTTTGCGTACTATTACTTATAGTTTAAAGATGCTGCTAAAAGTGAATTTTCGAGTTGATCGTCTTCATAAGCTATAAAACATTTGTTTTCCGACGCACGATTACATAACCTTCTTAAGGGTGATGAAGTGAAAAAACAACAACAAAAAAACAAAAAACAAAAACGGGTCTCTATAAAATGTGGAGTTATTGGCAAATTTGGCTGCGCCGTGTGCTATATTTCGCGGCGCACAATTTGGTTTCGCAGTTCGTGACGGGTTAAAACGGATGGCAATCTTTCTTGCACGTTCAAGCTCCGCGCCCACTCCCACTCCTCAGACGCGTCACAACTCGGGATCTGGGTATTGAAGCGAAAGCACGGCAAACGCCCGAGCAGGCAGGCCAGAAGCGCACGTATGCCGCCGGGCTGTTCTTCGGACTGGGGCTTGTGCGTGGAATTTGGACACTTCTCGGTGTTTTGGATTCTCGTTTGGGATACCGCTTGATCTAAAGGTTATACAAAATGTTAGTAAAGTGTATTGTATTGATTTAAAAGCTGAATATTGAAAGTATTTGCCATAATAAAATTTTATGGTTGCTATTGCCGACTAATGATCAGGAACATTTCAATTTTAATGAATTATTAATATGTCAGTTGATTTTATCATGCCATTTTCGACGGATAGTCCCTAGTATTGACATAAATTAATTATGCAAGTTATTCAATTAGTAATCACCATTAAAGTTAATTAAATGCTTCAAAATCTCCTATGTTTTGTCGGAAACATCCTGAAAAATAGACATGAAGTGATGATAGCTGACTTCTGAAGAACAGCGATGATACAATTCTCACTTCCAAGATCATCGAAGTGTTAACATTAGTAATAATATAACAATTATAATAACAGTAATAATAACAAAAGTAATAATTACAATAGTAATAATATTAGTTTTGTCGTATAATAGGCGTCGCTGTCTAAGCGTCTACGCTGTGTAGGTGAGCAGGTGAAGCGGGCACTCAGAGTTAAGGAGTTATGAGAGGAACCGTGAAGCAATGGCTTGCCATGCCCATCTTCAGTGAGTATTATAACGTCTTCAGAATGGCACTATTTTCTGAATACCCAGGGACAGTCTTTGTTTCCAGATTGTGCCATTATTTCTTCACAATATGGGTCAATTTTTTGTACTTCTGAATATTCGACTGATGCACTGTCGAGAGAATGCTGGTACAGATAACTGCCATATCGAAAAATCATACTTTTCTCTGGTTTTCTTCTCAGAGTTTTATATCAGGTATATTGTAGTGAAATGTTTGATCTGTCAAAATACTTCGGTCCCAGTGCAATTTATAACTGTTTTAATGACAGTTTAAGGGATATAATTAATAGTGTGGTGTATTATGTTATGGTGCTAAATCATGATCTTGAAAAGTTTAGTGTGAATAATTCCTTACGTGATATTTGTTTTTATACTGTTGGGGATAATACACTTCAGCGTGAAATAATGTGATGAACAGTCTCACAGAACAGAACACAGACCCGACAGTCATGCGAGGGCACTTTCGGATCACTGATATGTTTCAGATAATTCCTTGTTGCAATTACTTTGCCTTGGATTGCAAACCATGAACTCCTCGGTTTCGGGAAATAGATATCCAATAGTGAGACACTTGTACGACATCAAAAAAGTTTGAGTCATTTTCCACATCATTTTGACAACGTCAAGACTTTGTATAAAGTTCCCACCAAAATCGAAATGTTAAAAGTGTTTCCCTTCTCGAGTGAGTTAATGTATTAAAATGATACACACGATCGTAACCGATGTGGTAATCAGCAATTAGGTTTGAAATAGTTATTAACGTAATTAGGCCGATAAACATCAAATAAAAGATGCGACTGAAATTTATAAACCGAGGCGATAGCCGAGATTTATAACCAGCCAAGACCTTTACTTGTGATATCGCCCGTATATCGTTCAATGCTTTTCGTAATACCATCTTCTTATGAGAAGAATCTAGTGGTGCTAAAATTAGGTCTTTACTTTTCGACCTATCTTTACTTTTTGTGGGAAGTAATGTTTCCAAGACTTATATTCTTCTAATATTTTATCAGCAATATGTTCAGTACCTTCCACATGCAATTATTTCAAAATATTTCAAAACGAACTATGCGAGGCCAACTAAAATATATGTTTTCAGAAGTGAAATATCATCAAAGTATGCATCAAAAGGAAAAGATGTGTTTGAATTTCTCAAAATTTAAGTAATTCTTGAATGGGAACACAAAATATTGGACGTTACATGTGTATAAACTGGATAATTGCACTCGTGGTATATACGAAAACTCGCTCCTATCGTCGCTCGTTTTCTTGATCATTACATTCATGCAAGTATCCCCCTCTTTGTACACTCATTTCGTTAATTTCCATAATTGCACAATGAATTACAGATTACGTGTGAGCAGTGCAGACAGGCCGGACACTGTCGGGGCGAGCCAGGGGAGGCGGTGAGTGGCAGAAAAGAACGGTCATAGCTCAGTGTCGTATGAACATGCTTGCATATGGAATACAGGATAGAGGCGGCCTATTTTGTGTGCATGTGCTCTGCAAAAATCACAGTAACACCCCACAATGTGGTAAAGAAATCTGGTACGTGACAGTTTTGTTGGGGTTCTCGTGATTCTTTCCTTCGGATGTTATATCTTCATTTTTTCGTATAATCACATATATATTACATTATTCCCACACTAGTTGCAGAAACCCAAATTTTGGAATTATAAGTACATAAACAAAGATATTCACGATCCAAGGAAAGTCTCTTTACATAAGAGGGTTCATACGAGTATATAATGAAGTGTCCGTAATTTATTTTTTGTAGGGTAGATGTAAAGACAAAATTATGGATTACATATAATTCAGTTAGTGTTTTCTCTATTTCTGTATATTATAAATTTTATATTTAGTACAAATATACGTACCTTCCAAGTTAAATTTTTGTTTAAGAAATTTTAACATTTTAATGAGATGCATTAAGAAAATGTATGCCCATGCAAGTATACTTTTTATCAAAAAATTGTACACAGTAAATTTTACTTTTTATCAATAACACTGATTAACGATAATGTTTGACAATTTAACAATATACGTATTACAAACATAACTAAACTTTCAATTATATTTATTTAATATATTTGAAATAAGACTTAGGAGTTTCTAGAACTTGAGAAAAAGACAATGTCTGAAGGAGTCATATATATAAGTAATAATTGAAATAAATATGCAGTTTTATGCCTTTTCTAAGAGAAAATGAAAGCACTATAGACCAATGAAATTAACAAGCCGGTATCTCTCCGTCTGATAGTCATACGAGTAGCACATCGCCTTTTTGGGCCGAGCGCGCTCGCGAAGGCGCTTCGGAGCACTGTGGCCCGGCGGCGGCGCAGCTCGGGGGGCGCGGGCTGGCCTCCGGAGATAAGTCCCCTCGCACTGCGCGAGCGCGTGGACGGGAGGTCCTCGGGAAGGACCGCTGCCGAATCAACCGGAAGTCGAACGGCCGAGCAAAGAAATCTCCAGGGCGGGGATGAAAGGAAAAGGACAAGAGAGTGCGTGATAACGCAAAGGGAGGAAATATACGGAGGGAGGCAAGGAAAATAATAAAAGTGGAGATGAAAATAATATAATACAAATCTTAAATAAAACGTACAAATTTAAAAATATTGCAGAAATGTACTTGAACTCACGTTTCGGTGGGAAACTATTGTTCCTTGTGCGGATTATAATACTTCATTATTAAATGGTTTCAATCACCCGAAATGATATAAACTTAAAACGAATCTAGGAAATATGACGGAAGTGAGAGCTTGAGGAAACGGTGTACACAAGCTAAAATGGAAGAGCCCAGCAGGACCAGTGGAGGATAAGCGTGAAAAGAAAAGGATTGTCAGTGAATGGCAAACTCTGTCCGTAGTTAGACCACAAAAACGTGATTCTGACCATTAGAGGGGCATTGACGAACATACAGGTGGAATGATGAAGGGGGAATGGAGGTAAGAAAGAGAAGAATGGAAGAAAAAAAAGACAAGAAATGGTTTGAGGATATCATGAGTAAATTTCTAAAGATATGATGATAAAAGAATTCAGAAGATGTCGAGAAAATAATTTAGAAGATGACGAGAAAATAGTCGAGGAGATGACGAGAAAAGTGTCAAAGTGGCATGAGGAGAAGTAGAAGAAAAGCAGAGGAGAAGATGATGCAATACAGAAGAGAAAATAGAAGACGGAAGAATAGTGATGACGAAAGCTTGAGGAACAAGGAGCAGGAGACGGTAGACAGTGAAGAGTGATGCCTTGGAGTTCGGGAGCGGCCGCCGCGAAGAGACGACAGGAAGTCGAAGCAGCGGGAAACAGCGTCTCGGCTAGTCGGATCGGGGCGGGGCGGGAGGCGCGAAGTATCTTCAAGTCGAGGAGTCGTTCCGCCCCGCGGAGGAATAGGAATCGGGAATTGAATTTCCAATCACGCTCTTAACAAAGAGGCGGAAATAATTGCCTTCCAGCCGGCCGTCCCACACCCTTCCACGCTCGCTGCGCGTATCGGTAATCGAATCGGGAGCCGACATCGCGTCCCCCCCCCCCTGTTTGCCGCTCGCGATGCGGTCTGCGCCACTGACAATCGCGCATCGTGGCGGAGACTCGATATGACGCGCGGAGGAAATGGGGCGGGGACGCGCGCGTCGTATCTTCTTGCAGCGGAGAACGAGAGATGGATCCGCGAGATTCACTTTCTGTTTTATTTAGAGGCATCGGGGACATTTGTATCATCGTTTGTTTTTCGAGGATGTTGTGATATGTATGCCTGAGAGCCTCGTGGCTGTAATCTAGGACGTAGAATCAGTATATTGTTTACTTTTCGTAAATATGCTCATATAAAATTACTTTTGCAGGAGACTCGACATGAGGGAGAATAGGGAGAATGACATCACCGGTAAGCGCAATTTTCGGAGATGGACCTTCGTGCGTTACTCTTTCCTATTTTATTCGGAGACGTGTGAGATCTTCGTCCATCTGTATGTAAGCACTGAGATACTTATTCAATTTAAATATGACACTGCATTTAACAACCACTTGATGATTAATGGTATCTGTAGGGAATGTAAGTAAGGAAATAAAATCTACAAGCTTTGCCCGTGCAAAATCTGCACAATTACGGTTTTAAAAGCTAAAATTACTTCGTAGTAGGGCTCTCCTTCGAAAAGCCAGGCCGGGCGAGTTAATCTCCGGGGCAGCATTGCTGCATTCTCTGCAGCGACTCGGGTCGGGAGGTCGTAGGCTTCGTTTCTTTCGCGATGGAGGATTTTCGATACTCGTCGTTTAGCTAGGTCAAATTCAGCCGCTGTCTGGAGGCGAATTCTAGTAGCCTGGTGCAGCGGGGAAATGCAAATATCCCCGTTGATTAATATATGTCGTTTTTTGTTATTTAAGTTCGCATTAACATCTACGTCATTAGCGATCACTATTGACTCTAACAGTATGGTAACTATGAAGATGATGACATGATACGGTGATGGTAGGAGTGAAAGTATGAACATAAATTCCACCATGCCCAAGGCGGGACTAAAACCGTGATTCTTCGGTCCGAGAATGATAAGGCACTACTGCCTTACCGATCTCGGCAATCCAGACCGGCAATATTTATCTTTATTTTTGACAAGCTTGGTTTTTAATCTTTACACCCAACAATTCTCTCAATATGGGTTCGCCAAAACTTACTTATTCTCAGGGCTGCTTCAATTATTTACTTGGCTTTCGTGGGTCTGAAAATTACCGCTTATACGAGAACAAAGTGGTAAAAATTCCGGGTGGTAAAATTTTTAATATTTGGGGGAAAAATTTAATGGTGGCTAAATGTCATAACACACGAAATAACAACACAAAATTAAGAATTATTACAGTATCACAACAATGTCTCCTATTATTTAATGAAATAATCTTTTCTGATTTGATTTGAAAATACACCACATATTTATCATGACTTTAAACACTTGGTAAAAATGTATGTAATAAAATGAACTTTCACGCATACATCATATTTACAAATATTTCATTCAGTCTGCTCGGATAGTACTATTTTTGTGTGTGAAATTTTATTTACTATGGCCATTTTTAACTTGTTTATTGATTATTTAGTTTACTACTAATCTTAAAGGTCACGAATAGTCTTGGCCTTGTACATGGAGTACGAAAGTTCTCTGTACTTAATTATGTTCCCTTCCCTGTGATAGAAGGCGTTCAGCACACTTGGCGGTGGGTCCTGGGTTCTCGAACAAGTTCTCCTTTCTGGCTGCGACTCCGATACTTTCGTGCTTATGTATGTATAAAATAATGTTCCGTTAATTTCGCCATCGAAATATCGTCTATAGTGATTTCTAGGCACATTACCATTTTGCGTGACTAACTTCCTTTCAGCACATCCTTCTCGTTCCATTCTCAAAATTACCTGTTATACCCGACGACTCACACACGTCTGCTGTCGGTCACAGTTTACACTTGTCTGATGATTTTCTGTCGTCAAAAATATTCCTCTACCGATCTTTGCTCCCTACTGTTTCGATAGAAGTTTTTTGCTGTGCTGTTCTCCTACCATTGCACATCATAAAACTCTTTTGTTATTAGTTGTCTAGGCTGTCCGGGATGAGCCGCGTCACTGACATGGTGGCTAACGTTTCGGCCAGCGTATTGTGGCCTTCTTCAGAGCGTACTGCTGAACGTTCGGAACAGTCATTGCTACAGTACGCTCTGAAGAAGGCCACAATACGCTGGCCGAAACGTTAGCCACCATGTCAGTGACGCGGCTCATCCCGGACAGCCTAGACAACACAAACTCTGGCTGCGGAAGCCCACGCAACCACAACTCTTTTGTTATTATTTCTATACTGTCCCATTATTAAATAAACTTTTTGTTTTAATTTAAATGCCCATAATCGACTTCTATCATGGCAACGTCACTTTTCCCTTTGATTTTCTAAACTGCGAATTTATTGTTGTATTTTGTAATTCTGTTATAATTGAATTACACACACACACACACACACACACACACACACACACACACACACACACATATATATATATATATATATATATATATATATATATATATATATATATTACACTTAAATATACATTTTCACAAAATATCGGAGGTGAATTCATATCACGAAAGTAAATATCTCTCTAAAAATAATTTTCAATGTTTTTCTATGGATGTTGCGTTGCTGCGGAATTATTTTATATGGAATCGCGGAACACAATATATATTTTGAATTTTAAAATTTGTATATGTTTATATTGTTTTTTGTCGCAAAGGATTTTCTGGAATACTTTCATGTTCTGCGCATTATAAGCATGAATTTTGAAGGGGTAGATTAGCATAAGAAATTATAATTGAAATTTTGATAAAGGGTTATTCATTATCAAAAATAATGGCTCTCGAATAAAGTTGTGAAATTGTGGGAAATTTTCTTGTCTTCTAATGCAAAGGACACGATAATTACTCTGGAAAATAATTTTCTTTTATTGATATTTCGCTCATATTACATCACTGGGCAATCGATTTCTAGTTACCTACATCTTCCCTAACTCCCTGTTTTGATTATGTGTTTATATGTCTTTCCCATTAGTAGTTTAGAACAAAAAATGTTTAGTAGTCTACAGTCAAGATTGTAATGTTTATGAAAAAAATATATTATAACGATTACCCCATTAGTTCCAATTAACAAAATTATCACGTATTTAATGAAAAGAATCATTGATCCCAACTTCGGGGTTGTACATTGTTTGTGGTGTGTTCTAAGGGAGACGTGGTTATATTCATAATTGTGAAAATACTGAATTGCGGATGTAATATAGGTGCTTCTTTCGTTTCTGTTTTTTCTTATACCGGAAATCAATGGTAATAATATTAACCCTCCTTAGATAATCAAGCCGCCCAGCACCGCTTATGTGCCCCCCTTTCAAGAGTGCCCCTCTTTCCTCCGAGTTCCTCCCCATTTCTCCTGTCCCACCACCGCTCCCGCCCCTGCTCCGTCCTCCGGTTCCGCATTGTTCTCGGGAGGCTCATCCGGCGTCTCCCGCGCTCTGACGCGGCTCACTGCGCTCTTGTTGGACGTGGGCGCGCTGTGCGCTAGTTAGGCGCTACCGTATCCCGGAAGCGCTTGGGAGGACGTCCGTTTGAGACCACGCTGCACCGTAGCAAGAGGAAGAAGTGGGCAAGGAGGAGAAGTGGAACGAGTTAAAAAATAAATGAGGCCAAACTAAATGGAGATAGCTGCAGTCACGGAGAAGACACTAGATAAAATTTGGGATAAACACACATTATATTGTAACGAAGGTACCGCTGTTAACGCTGAATAAAAGCTACGAGAACAAAAAAAAATCGTAAGTTGTTAAACGTACAATTCAGTTCATTAATGAGTATTTATTAATATTAATACGTGTAAGAAAGTACATGTAATTCAAATTAGGACAAAATATTATCAATGAGATAGAAACATTTATGTAAAGAATTATTAAAGTCAGCTTTTTGAAATTATTTTTCAGTTTATAAAAATTGTCATTCCGTTGACAAAACCTGTTCTTGATGTTTCATTTTTAATACAAATTGTAAAATACTAGTTGATAATATTGTTTATGAAATTATGAAACAAATAAAATTCAAAGAAATAATAACATGTATATTATAGAGAATTGTACACTTAAAAATCACATTGCGGATTATTGTACCTTTTTACTTTGCGTTTATTTCAATACGAAATTGTAGCTCACTTTGTGATATTAACTAACAAATTATTTAAGTTTTATATTATTGCAAAGAGAGATTATTCTTATATCTAAAATCTTTCAGTAATAGACTAGGATGATCAGAAGGTTTATGAAAATTTCAAACAATACTGGGAACGAATTGGAGGTCATTATCTCTCTTTAATAGCGCAAAATACTTCTCCATAGAAGATGGAATTAATACAATGCAAAATTAAGATGCTCTTCAGTTATGTGATGGGATTTCTTTCAAGAGTAAAACATTTTTATGAAATGGAGGTTAGGCCAATTGAATGAATGATAAAAGATTTCTAGTAAGAAAGCCTTAAAAGAAATATGAACTCTTATGATCGAATGTACGTCAAGCAATCAACCAGTACTACCATTCACCATGTGAAATAATAGTTCACCATTTATTTTTAAAATTCCAGAAATATATTCAATCGTAGAATAATTTCATTTCTTTTCTTGCCTAGGCTTAATTAAAAATGTGCAGGAAGTCCCCAGTAACTCTAATAGTTAAAAGCCTCAGAATTAAAGCCGCATAAGAATTATTCATTCGTAAAAATGTTATTAAAAGGAAAAAAATGAAAAATATAAAAAACATGTTTTATGTCATGAAAAACAAACAAAAATACATTGTATAATTTTCAAAATACACGACGTCTTAATTACTCTATTTTAATTAAACCCGACACGATTGTGACTAAATGAAAGGATTTATCGTGATGCATTCTTTTGCCCTGACGAAGGAATGGAGCTGTTGGGTGGCGGGGCCGCCAGCGCCCGGGCCGCAAGTAGCCTGAGGCGCGGAGCGGAGCGGCGGGGCGGGGCGGGGCGGGGCGGGGCGCGGCCCTGGCCCTCGGCAGGCGGCGCTGCAACGCGGGAAAGGGAGCGGCGGAGAGAGGGCGGGAGCAGGATGGCGATGGAAGGCGAGGTGGTTGTGGAAGGAGGAGCGGAGGAGGGGAGAGGAAGAGCAAGGTGGAGAGGTGAAAGGAAAGTGAATGAAACGGAGACGGCAAAGGGCGGGGAGAAGCGAAGGGGACGAAATGCAGAGGTGTATGAGTGACGAAAGGTGGTGGGAAGAGAGAGGGGGAGGGAAGGAGAAGGGAGAGGAACGGTAGAGTCGGTAAAGAGTCAAGTAAGCCAAGAAGAACGTCGGTGGAGCGCGCATGCAGATTGCGACGAAGTCATGGGACGAAGTGTGGAGGGAGAGAGAGGGGGAGAGAGGCGAAGAGGTGGTGAAAGGGGAGGGTGGGAACGGGGGAGGGGGTGGGCCAGAGTCGCAACGCCAAAACGAGTGCAGGCAGCGCGCGCTCCGCGCCGCCGGGTGGGTGGCTGGCGAAGGGAGCCGAGGGGGGGGGGCGGGTGCGTTAATATGCAGACATTACGGTGTGGATTTACACAGAGAGAGCGCGCTTGCGGCTACAAATAGACTTCCATTAACGAAATTAGCCCGGCTCAGCTCGGGTGGGATGCGGATTATTACCCAGTCTTGGGGTCCCCGGATTACTGCACCCGATAGAGGACGAGGCTGCCGATACGGCGCGCGCGCTCGCCTTCCCGCCCTCGCGCCGCTTGCCCTCGGCGGCGCCGCCCCGGGAAGGAGCGGCCTGGGGCCCCTCAGACCTGCAACTGCAGTCCCTCTGCCAGGGAGGTCCTAGGTACGAGACCCGACGGTGGCACGATTTTCGACACTAGCCTTATAACTAGGTCGAATTTAGTCGCTGTCTGGAGGAGAATTCTACCGGCCGACTGCTCTGGTCGGTAGCTATTCGTGTTTTCGCCGATCAACACCAGGCGAATGCCTGAGCAGCGCCTTGTGCTATACTCTCCCCTTCCAGACACACTAACACGCACTACACAAGAGCACATACTGGGAGACCGGTCGGGAGCTTGGAGCTTGTCCTGGCTGGGGCGGTGTCCCGCATGTGGGAAATACATGGTTGGGGAAAATCCCACTAGCCGATGGTAGGTCGGCGACAGATCTCGTCATACAGGTGAGAACGATCACCACCACCTTCCAAGCAAATCATGCACTACACTTACGGGACTATCGTCCCTGTTAGTTGACCCTGTTAGTGAACGGAATCACTGAAACAATCAATCAATCAGATCTGCAATGTCACACGTCCTTATTCGGTGAAACTATTACCCTTCAAAATCGATCGATACCACTAGAGCAATGATTTTCTTTTCCCCATCAACAGCACCCTGCTACTTTTGAACAATCACCATCGCTTCCATTCGTGCATGTGTCATTACGTATCAATCGTCCAGATACCTTGTGAAAATTGCTCCCATCATTATCACAGCCTCTGCTTTAACAAATTTCTCGCTCAATGTTCACCATCAACATCTCCACCTCATCTGCAGCGTTTCCCGGCTTCAGGTGGTCCTCTATATTTTTTAATCCCTTGCTACTTTCGCATACGGAGTTACTTACGCTAATCTCTCAAAGAATTCAGAACTGCCATCGAAGGGGCCAAGTCCACTTTTACATCTCAACAGCGGCTTTTATCCATATTTACCTACTCTTTCGTCACGTATGTTCTTCGGCATCAACTGACGTTACATTTTTAATTCTCTCAGTACCATCTTCACAACCCTACCTTACTAAGTGGTTCTCAGGAGTTTCCAATAGCTTGACTGTCACATCATGCGAGTAAAGTGTTGTACATGCTCGTCCTTCTTTCAGCAATTTCCACGTAGCCGCGTCCGCCACTACTGGAACTCCAGGCTGCCCTGCGGCTGCCATCACCGTCGCTACCACTGGGTCTGCGTCGACCGCCTCGCGCTACAGCTCCCCTGTGCGCCCCACCCCAGCGCCGCAAACTTGGCTAATTAACCTAGCGAGACACGGACGCCCCGCGCCCAGTCAGTCGCTCTTGGATTCCCTGGGCCTCGGTTGCAGAGTCTTTTATGAACTGTGGTTGCAGGCCTCGCCCACCCCCGATCCCCGCTTCCTTCCCCGCCGTTCGATTTCCTCTACCTCCCCCACCCCCGCATCCGTCGCCACCTGCCCTGCTACCCTCACTCTCTCCTGTGGCTACCGATAGTTACCTCTTCTCTGTTGGACAGCGAGCTACGCCGCAGTGGACTACCCCTCGCTGCTCACGCCGCCCTGCCGCCTCCGCCTCCGACCTCTCTATCCTGCCCTCGCAGCCACCTGCGCCTTCTTCACCCTCCTTCGCTGTCACCATCGCTGCCACCCCTGTCACCCGCGCCTCCCACACCTGCTCTCGTCTCGCCACCTCCTGCCCCCCCCCAGAGCCCCACTGGCCTCTGTCCATTGCTTCCCTGCCCCGCCCACGTCGCCACAGGTCCAGCCTCTTCCACCCTCTTGCTCCGGCCTTCAGATCATCGCAAGCACATCCGCAGTCCGCGCCTCTGCGATCCCCGCTTCCACCTAGACCTCCTGCTGGGCAGGGGCCCTTCGGGTTGCTTCCCTGCCCGCTCATACCACCGCACCTAGCCTCTTCCATTCTCTTTCTCCATCTCCTTCGCCATCAGGTCATCCCCGCCGCCCGCGCACTCTCCGCGCCACAAAGATTACCCCCCCCCCCAGTCTCATCCCATTTCTCCCCTCCCCTGCCCCAGTGGCTATCGGTCTCTCCCCTCCCGCCCCGCTCCGCAATCGTCAATTTCCCTCCCCCACTCCACCCGTCGCCGGCTGCGCCTCTGATCCGCCTCGGTCTCATTGCCCCGCCCCCTGACCCCGCGGTCGCCGCTCCCATCGCCGGCGCCCCCGCCCCCGCCCCGCGCGTCTGCCCGTCTGGAGCCGTCTTGGAACCGGCGGCGTGCGGTCGGAATCCGCCGTTGCGCCTCCGCTGGCCCGCTGCGCCGGCTGTCGGCCTCCTGCACCGCAGGGGGCGGACTTACGCTCGCAGAGATGGACTTACGACGGGAGGAAGTTGTGCCTAATACCATTCACCCTAGCCAATTAATATGTACTTTTAATAGAAGAAAAGGTAAACGCAAATGGAAACAATATCGTGGACTGTATTCGATGTGACCGGGAAAAGGGCAAGAAACGGTGGGTCCAAGCAATAATATGCAATGCAAATTCAAAGTTGTACCACAACAGTTCTCAAATAACCAAAGGAGATGTACCTTTTCGTAACGGGGTAAATACTCTACTAGACGTACCAAACGGAACGAGGATCGAGGTTCGTAAAATAATCAGAAGAAAATTACTGTGAAGTAAGGATCTAACAAAATCTCAATAGCCCACTAGTCTCTTTGCCACAAGTTCATCAAAAAGTCAGAGACCGTGTCGATCTCTGACGCCGCGTATCAGCCCTCATCAGGGCAAGGCAAGGGGTGCTGGGGGGAACCGCACGCCGCCCCTCACCCACGACTCCTCCCCCGCCAACAGTCGCTCCCTCCGGCGGCGAAGCTCCGAACCCGGCGCCGACCTGGCCCGCGGGGGCACGCGCCGCGTGGCGGCAGGCGCAACTACAGCCGCAATTAGTTTTGTCGCCACAACAGTACCGCAATTAATATTGTTTAATACCTGGGATCTGATTATTTGTTCATTGCTCATATCCGGCCTGAGATGTATTGTGAATAATTCTATTTCTAATTCTTGTGTCTGTATGTAATAAATAACTTACTCAAACACTTTGTGTAATCGGAATCCAAGTTTTATGAGTCCTTTATACCGAAAAATAGGTTTACGGCAAAATGTCTTACAGATTGTGAAGCACGCTAGAATCAAAAGCTATATGTCGGCAGAATTGTTGCCCAAATTGTCACTGTGAAATCGATATGGATAATGTGGCTGTTCTTCGAATTAGTAAAGGATATTTGAAATGCAATTTTTGTTGACCTGTCTAAACAATCAAAAATTCCAAAAGTTAATTTTGTCGCCGTTTTTCCACAACTTAGGGGTTAAAGATAGGTATTTTGTTCTGAATAAAACTATTATTCAAAATTAGATCTTTAAATGAGGTCATTGCATTGTTTTCCAAAAAACGAATATATTTGATGAAATTCAAGCAATTTAAATCCAAAATGTTCTCAGAAACTAGTCCAAATTTTATCTTCTTATTTTCTCCACATTTCACAAAATACGCTTACGAAAACGGAACAGGTCTGATTTTCGTTAAACTCTTTAGATTTGAGAAAATTGAAAAAGTTACAAATAATGCTAGAAACATGTCAATGTCCTTTTACAGCATCACTAGATTTTGCATCAGCGATTCGCCGAATCTGAAATCTTTGTTCGTCAGAATGTTAGAGCCTCCTTGAAAATTGATATTAACTATAATGAATTATGTTTGAATTTGTAAATTTTTATCCAATGAATATAAATATAATTTTTGAATGTATGTATTGGGAGGACCTACATTTAAGAATGAATAATGTATCTGTATAATGTATGTAAAATTATATATTGTTTCTACTGTAGGTGCATATGTTAGAAATGTAAATACGGAATTCCATAAAGTAGCTAGTAGTAAACAACAAGAGTGAAAGGTTGTATGCCTGAATTTTATGTCGAATGTTGTCGAGCAGGAAGAAACAATGAAATGACTTCTTATCTTATATCTGATATCTTAAGTGCATCTCCTCTTGCCATTCAACTCTTCATTGAATGCTACTGTTTTGTTGTCTCCCTGAAACATCTCTTTCTTGAACAAACACGTGTTCAAGAGCTGCGTTGCACAAATGCTTTCTTGCGCGAGTTCCTGGAACCTAAACACAAAGCAGAGATGAGCCTGAAGGTGAATTCCCGCCCGACACTAGTTTGTGCAGTTAGGAGTTCCTTGTCACTTCAAAAGAAACCCACGTTAACTCCATGTCTTGAAACACTCCGCGATGTTGAGTACCTACAACTGCTGTAAGGGACAGAGATTTCGCCGAATTATGCGAATATATTTTTTGTGTAAAAGTACGGTATGATTATAGAGTGAGACTGGAGGGAGGATTAAGTATAGAAAATGTGTTGGGATTTCACGTAAGAAGGGAGTTGGGAGGCGAATATAATAAGAGCACTTACGTGTACGAAACAAGGAGTATACATCAAAGAGGCTAGTAAGGAAATGTAGAACAGAAGTAATACTCGAGTGAGTAAGGAGAGTAATGCTCAAGGGATACGGATACCAGACGAATTCAACATTACGGATTGTATAATAATGTAATGTATATTGCAACACTGTACTTAATCTTTCTCTGGAGTTTTATGAAACAAATGAGGACGCTGTATATGAGAATCGTCAGAGATCACGACAGTCTGCTTCGAGCCGTCGCAGAGTCCACATCGCGCTCAGCGCTGTCCCGAACAGAGAAGTGTCTGCCGTTATGGCTTGTTTAACTTATTCAAAGTGTATAACGTACTTTTAGCAACTGAAGCGGCAATTATTAGTCGTACCAATTACAGCACTATATTGATTAATAATTGAAAGTGATTTAGTACACAGCAGCCCTGGCCTAAGGCAAAGCATGGCCACTCCGTATAATGCAGACAGGACCACGGACACCTCGTTCATCACGATACCGCCATCCCTTGGTGAACATCAAAGCAACATTGGTATTCAGTATGCTACTCTCAATCAACATTCGCCACACGAGGGAGCCCTGGAAACTTCAATTCCAGAAATTCAGGAACTAACGACACGTACTCAGCACACTGCCAGCGATACAGAACAAGGCGTAACAAAACCAGTAAGTGGAAACAAAGAAACCGTTGACAGCTCGGCATATAGCTGTAAGAGAACATTCAATGAATCTGATGAAAATGAGAATCCCCCTAAAAAGCCAATCAATGGGGATAATAGTGTGTATTCAGCGCCATTTCGTAATAGGGTTAATTCCGGGTTTACGGTGCACCTGTCTTGGCGGCCTTCGGTGTCACGGCCTCCTTAATACTACTGTATGTATCGCTCCCTTCTGATTCTTGTGTCGTGAACGGTAGAAATGAGTTATCATTTACGTGGTACATTTAAACACTAGTTTTAAAGTTGAATCGGAAGTTGGCGGTGTCACTGTTCACGCGCGCGGAATTGTGACACTGCTTCGTGTGCCGAAGTTGAGGACGAGGCTCGGGCCTTCGGCCCTCGTGTTCTCATAAAGCATCCTTGAGTCTGTCCAACGCATAATTACCAACATTTTATGCGAATACTAATCTTAAAAATCATTTGGCGTGTATATGTATGTATGTATGTATTCCGCTCATTTAAGTGTTTCTCAAAATAATATAAACTATTCTTGTCTTGTGAACGATAAAATTCCTTCGTACCGATTGGAAGAGAATCAGATGTCAAGGCATAGTAATTGAGGAAGCCTAGGCTAACGTGCACCGTAAATCCGGGATCAGCCGGTAATAGATATGCTCCCTTAGAAAATCAAAAATACCTTAATCCCTAATTTCAGGTTTAATTATATAAACATCACCTCAAGCCAAGATGAAAATGGCAAGATACCACCAATTAATGTGAATAACATAACAAACTTATCCCGAGTTTAAAAGAGAAATCAAAAAAAAGATTAATCAATTCCCTTCGAATATAATAAATAACTGAATAAAGCTATGTTCAAAACCGACTTCAGAAAAACAATTAAATGTCTATTATATATATACTAAAAGAAATGTAACAGCTATAACGACGTGCACGAGTTCATGACTTCTAAGCTCTCCGGGTGACGCTCGGGTGTCGGTTGGTCACTACCCTGAAGAAGCCTGCGATATGACAGGCGAAACGTGGGTCTCTCTGCCAACGACGTGGCGTCACCCGGACAGCCTATATGTCACAGCTATAAAGACCCCGCTAACAAAAATTCTCTATAGTTTTAAAAAATTATTTCAATCTAACAACTTTCCCCTCCTTACAACACTTCCCACACATTAAACACACGCATTAACTGGAAAAATTTTAAACAATCATCCTTAATAAAACATCACGATTTAAAATATTAAATATCCCCCTGGAAATCGAACAAGCAATCTCACATTTAAATAACATAATGAATTACACACTCAAACCAATACAAGACAACAAACCTCCCTACATCACAATACAAAACTACCCGAGGTTTGCCAATTTGCTGATGACACGGCTATATATTCATTTGGTCCCACCATCAAATCAACACAAATCAATCTTCTATTATTGAATTTCGATTAGCTAAACAGCTGTGTCAAATTCAGTCGATGTCTGCAGGAGAACTCCACCGGTGAGCTGTTCTGATCTGTAGTTGAATCAGAATCTCGGAGCAGTACCCTACCAAACGGGCCACGGACCGCGCGCTATCTTTTCTTTCTCTGCCTTGTCCTATCCTCATTCCCTACTTACATGCACACTAAAATGCACTACACAACCACACTTGCTGGGAGACCGGTCGGGTGATTACAGCTTGTCCCGGATGGACCATAGCTCGTTGGGGGGAGATATTTGGAGGTAGAAATACCAGTAGACCGACGTGTAGGTTGGCGTTGCATCACCATCCTGTAGGGAAAATACTCACATCTCGCGATAAAACATTATTTCTTACGGAGCAATAACCATAGCTGTTGACGCTCCCGGAAACATGAATCAATCAATCAATCAATCAAACTGTTCCCACGTGCCGTTGCGCTGACAAGAGGCGACGGGAGTGACTGCTGTAAGAAATAGTCGCGCCGGGTAGAATCAAGGTGCCGTCGTCAAAAGCACTGAGCAGGCGTCGTTGATTAATAAAGATTTCCTGTTTCCAGGCGCGCCAATTACTATGGTAATTAGTTCCATAAGGGTAGGGAATGGTTTTTAAGAGATGGCGGTGAGCTTTCTCCGCTGGATGGTGACATCTGGCGCCGACATACGCATCGACTTGCGAATTTCGCAAAAAGGTATCTCCACCATCGGGGCACACCCCTAGCGGGACAAGCTAGAAGCTCCCGACTTGTCTCTCGGCATGAATGGTAATGTAGTGAATTTAAATGTGTACGAAGTAAAGGATGAGGATAGAACGAGGCAGAGGAAGGGGAGTCCGCGGGCAGTCCGTGGCCCATTTGTTAGGGTACTGCTCCGGCATTCCCCTGGTGCTGATCGGAGAAACCACGGAAAACTATCGAACAGAGCCACAGGGTGTTCGAATTTTCCTCCATGCTATCTACGATTAGCTACTGTGGAAGTTCTACCTCTGTCGAGAGTAGAAGCGTAGGATCCCCCGGTCGGAGGCACTGCAGTGGCATCAGTTGATGCCCTGAGCCACCTCTTCCGGTGCGGGGGGCGTCGAGAGGTTCTTCCCCTTCCATAATGAAATTCCGCGTCGGCAATTAAAGCCAACCGACGCCCCTAGCACTACCTGTTCATCTCGCGAATCTGCGGCGCCACTGTCGCTAGAGATATGAGCGGAGAGAGGTGCGTGCGAGCGGGCGTGTGAAGCTCGAGTAGAATTCGGTGACATGCGGCGCTGACTTTGGTGCAGTGAACATCTGTAGGATTCCATTTATGACAGAAATTAATTTCATCACAATCGTTGATAAATACAGACGAAATTCATTGTTTTCACATCTTTCCGGACACAGGTATGATAATTTTAACTGACTGATGGTAGATGAACCTCTCTAATTGAAGAGTATCCAATGTAAAATAAAGTAATTGAGAATCTTGCCACTGCATGTGTCAATAAGTGGGTGTGTGTGGGTTCAGAACGACACTGGGCAGGTCTAGCGATGACCTCGCACAACCGCCACGCCTCGCCCCTGCATTAATAACTTATTAACACGGACTATTCTTTATTTCAATGATATGGCGTTTCCATAAATATTAGTTCTCGATCCTGATTTTGAGGAATTATAAGAAACAGGTTGATGAGAATTACTCGAGAAACAATACAAGTGACCGCAGGGATAACATATTTACCTATTACTACACTTTGCGTTTTACGCTTATCACATCCCATGTAGGTTTATTTCTAAACTCTTTGCAACAAAACTATGTTTTTTTAATTTGCAATACAATACAAATGATACCCGCTTCTAAATTATGATGCTGGAACTGGCCTTATAAATGAAGAGGGCTTATAAGTTTTATCAGCAGAAAATGGTCGTTCATCTTCTACAATTGCACGCTTTAACTTTGGAGATAAGTGGCAGTTAAATATCCGTGTCGCCCTCTGAGGTTTCACCACTTAGAATTCGTGATGCAGAGCGAAGGCGCGATAATACTGCAAGATTGGTCGAACGGTTCTTCAAACTTTGTGGCACCTCAGAACGAATTACCATAATTGCCTGGTTCGAGAGTATTTCTACAACGCTATTTAATGTCCGACTTAAATATGGTGACTTCTCAAGATTCGGAGCTAAATGGAGAGTCCAACACTGTTATTTAATCGGGATCTTCGTTACGACTGAAAGTCTTGGCGTTGATACTCCCAATTGAGTGGCTGTGTTGCCCTCTCCTTCCAGTTCCCGAACTTGGGGCCTCAGTGTACGTGTTTAAAGCGGACAATGGTCCAGAAAGCTCGATGGTAATTTGAGACTTTAGCTAGCAATAAGAAGCGATCAAATTGTTTGCCATGATGTTCCGAGAACAGTCTCTTTAAGCTGTCTCGACCATGATGCATGCTTGTAAATAGACTATCATGTTTTTAAATCAAAAAATTAGGTTAATAACTGACGAATAAGCATTTTTAGGCTCTAATACTGAAATAACCATGATAGCCACAAACTAAGGCTACTGTAATATCGAAAAATCATGAAATGTGTATATAATTAATTTCGGTTGTCTCTGGCGAAAAGAGTGACACAGGCATTGGCCATAAAATCCTATATCGGCTGATAGTAACTCTGGACGTGTCACGAACAGAAAACAAGAACACGAATTTGAAGAATTAGCCGGATTGCGTGAGGTCCTAAAGGGTTGGAAAACACTAATTCCTGAGGCAATGTCTTCTAAAACTAGATTCTATTTAAACTGCGTTTACAACGTTTTCTTGCAATTGCAATGCTTAGACTCTTATTTTAATAGCTAAACATATGATACTTTAGACAACACAATGTTTCAAAGATGGTGTTGAAAATTCATTCATTTATTTATGCTGTCAAATATTAATTAATTAAAAATATGCAATTTAATGTTTATGCAGTGTATTTAATCACTTTGTACTATTTTTTAATATAAAATAAAACAAAATAATGCAAACTTTGGAATAAATTGAAATTTTATAATTTTTAAGTGGAATTGTTTACGTCCCCACAACTCCGATTTCTGCCCCGTTATGTCGCAACTCCGATTGAGAGTTAACGTGATACTTCATATAAAACGAAAATTCAAAGCCGTGGGAACAGCTGCAACATGATGCACGATCACTCACGTATTCAATTCATTGTCCTTTACATTCACATCTGGATTTGGTCTTATCAGAAGAACACAGAAAACACTAGCGTATATTGATAGAATTTGATTATTTTTGTCTTTTCCAATATCAGGAGAGCTAAAGAATGACCTGGTGAACGTAATTCACCAACATGGCAGCATCCTCAGCATCAATACATCTTTCTCTTCTCCATAACTAATAGATTCGACGGGAACCGTTCTTAATCATTTTATATTATCCATGCTTTATCAGATTACACTTTCTTAATATATTAAAACCTTAGTAAAGAGGTGACATTGAACACCTAAACCTGCGTGTATTTTGAAATCGAGAATGGCTGTCAGAAATCAGTCACACATCTGCTGATGCCTTTGTTTTCTTCCAACTCAGTCGAAACTATTCTTCAGCCAAGCTACGAGCCGAAATTCTATGTCTACACATGTGCATACGGACAGATGACAGCCATCACGACATCGGCTTTGTTTTTTCAAAAAAAGAAAAATTTGTATTGAAACCTTCTCCTTACTTTTAATTATTGTTAGGAGGGTTCACAACACCTGGTCTCAATCATCAGTAAAAAAATAATTTTGGAAAATATATTTTTTCTTGAAGAATCGTGGATCTTTCTTTGTAAGAAAGGGAAGTTTTATCCAGAAAATTTCCAAACTTAAATACATGTATTGTAACAAAAAAATTGCTCTTTGTACAATAACAAAAATCACTTCACACATGTCTCTTCTCTCTTATAGAAGAAAACAAAATTTAACACATTCATTTTAAATTATACTGTCTTTGTGACATTTTGACCATCATAGAGTGTTAATCAAGCACAGTTTGCACAGTTTTTGCCAAGGTTTCAAACATTAATTTGAATAACATCAATAGAAGATAAAATAAATTTACCCTCTCACATAATTTAACATTAATATTTCATGTAAAATTACACAATGCTACCCTTCAAAATAATCAAATATATTACACAACAAAAAACACTTAAATCAGTACAATCTCTCTCTCTCTCTCTCTCTCTCTCTCTCTCTTGAAAACAACGTGAAACCTTTACAGCACTAAGAAATTGCAAATTTATGCTCTCTAGCATGTTCCTTAACATCCCTGAACTGAATATTGTTTCACACCCAATTATAGTTTTATTCGTAAACCATTTCCATAAAAATTTTGATTTAAGTTCTACTTCCTCCACCTACAAGCACTTAATGATGTTCCATTCCGTCCAAATATCTATTCACACTCCGAATTTTCACAGAAACCTTTTAGAAGTCCAGCATTTTCAGCATTTCATTTACGCCCTATTCAATCCACTCGGGCAATGTTATTACTAAATTATCGTTCGAGGGAGTACTTACCGTTATCTTGTGAATCGGAGTCGCCCTTTTCCGTGATGTCGGGTCGAATCATAGCCTCCCCGGGCCCACGTGTTGGGGGCTTCCAGCCCGGCGCGTCGCAAAAGTGGCCGTTCAAAGCCGAAGCTCTGATGCACTGCTTGTGGCTGCAGATCCACGATTCAATTTCGCTAATCTTCTCCACGTACCGCCTCGTCTAGCGTACGACTTTCAACTCTCTTCTCCACTCGTTTCCACCACCTCTCTCACGCTTCGGTTGGCACGGACACCCCAATTCAAAACGTCTCAGAACGTCTATCTACCAGGTTTACTACTTCTTGCCCGCGCTATTCAAATGTAGTGTTGCCATCTTAATCTCAGATAGGCCACGGTTACGTATTACCGATAGTTCGGCAATTTGAAATCATCTAGTACAATGATTGATGGAACATAATATTTTGTTAATAAAATATTATTGGAAACTTATGCTACCATATTTCTCCAACAATACTCCTACACGCACAAACGCGTAGAAAAGTTGAGTGCGAGTCATGCAGCAAAGTTAATTTGGATACTAATATGTTACGCTTTTTAGTACGATATGAAAATATAAGACGATTGTGATGTGACGGTATGACGATATGACGATATGATGATACCGGTTGTATGAACTCGTGCTAAAGAACAATTGAGGGCTGGAGCGTCGGTTACCAATTAACGCAAGGTTGATTAGAGAAATTCGACTAAGTTACTGGACGCTAGAATGTTAAATATCAATGTGGAATACTGATTTAAAACCCAATTAGAAACGACTTCAGGATATTGGAAGTTTGTCGAAAACTTGGGGAAGTTCAGCAAGTTAATCGGCAGTTCTACAATAAGACAAGCTATCTGAGGAACAGGAGAAAATAACATTTGACGATTGATCCTAGCAGCATGATTTCACAACCACTATATTTTCTTTGTGTTTGAGACTGAAGAATTATTATTAAACCACCTCATGAGAGTGGCCAACGACAGCGATGTTCGGTAGGTGGCAATGCAGCTGATGTAGTTGTTGGCGGTACAAACGATCGCGGGATCTTCATGAGGGCATACGCTGTTGCAGGAAGATTAGTTTCAGTAGATTCGTAATGCTCCCCAAGCGAATACCAGACGTAGAGGGAACCTTAATCTCGCTGGAGCGCCAACAGACGGCGGGGGCGTCTCGCGCGCCACTCCCGCGCTCCGCTGCGCCAACACAACCGCGGGGCTTTTCGCTCCGTCAAGCCGGAACGCCGCAGACATACGCGTCCCGCCCCACCCCCTCAGCGACATCTGGGAGGCGCTAGAGGGCAGGCGGGGAAAAAGATTTCTGGGTGAGGAGCGCTCGCACGGATGCGCGCCAACAGATTAAGAGGCGGTTTTCCGAGTTCGGAGTCCTTTGTCGCTACACCAGCATGTCGACTGCGTTTTAGCGCATGGTTGGGCGCCAGCACAATGGCTGCGTTTTTTTAGAAACCAATTGCTCTCATAACCAACGATTAGACGGTTTGGTGCGCCGTGGAATTACAATTTAGCAAAAATAATTCAGCCAAAAAAGTTGCAAACAAATACTACCAGATTGCACCAACAATGCCCCTGCGTGTACGAGTTGGACGTACAGTACAATTAATTTGGACACGAATGTGTTAGGCGATTTTGGAGCGAATGCTAGAACTCACGTAAATTTGGTGAACCGGATTATTCCTTATCTATGAAGCTTCAGAGCCACAGGCATTTGCGAGACTTGTTTCAGAGGGTGGGCGGGTTCAAGGTTATGCG
Source organism: Gryllus longicercus (assembly GCA_038098605.1). Taxonomy (NCBI): domain Eukaryota; kingdom Metazoa; phylum Arthropoda; class Insecta; order Orthoptera; family Gryllidae; genus Gryllus; species Gryllus longicercus. The sequence continues at coordinate 2,801,588 of JAZDUA010000047.1, read as the reverse complement.
ATATGCACGACCACGGCGGAGCAGAGCCAACAAAACAGCCGCGTGTCCGCACATATACAGATGATGGCAAAGCGGTTGTCTTTTAAATCGCTCTTATAACTAACAGTGTAGAGATTTGAGGCACTATCGTAGCACAATTTAGAGACATCACAATTTTCCAACAAAAGTTGCAAACTCATATTACGAGATAACTCCAACAATCACCAGCGCACACGACCGTGAAGACACTAACCAGAAGCGCAGACTAATGTGCTAGTTAAATTGGAGCAAACACAAGAAGTAGATCTGGGTGAATTGGATTATCTCCGCCCCATCAAGCCGAATCGCCGCAGACACACCCTCGCCGGTGGCATCTGAGAGAGCGCCATTGTTTCAGACAGCGAAGAGGGCAGAGGGGCGAGCTGGCACGGGTGCGTTCCCAAAGACGGCGGGGCGGGACGGCGCGGCGCCTTCAGTGCGTGTGCCGCGCTCCGCTGCGCCAACACAACGGCTGCGCGCTCGCTTATGTTCAGACGCTAGCACAGCGACTCTTTTTTACATCGCTTTTACAACATACGGTGTCGGGTTTTGCTGCAGTCCATGTAGTAGTATAATTTGACATGAAAACAGTTTGCCAATAAAAGTTGCAAACCAGTGTTCAGGTAGCTCCAACAATGCCCCTACATACGAGATCACGTCGACAATAATTATTGGAACCAAGCGACGCGCAAAAACTAATTCGGAGACAAACAATTATTGAATAATGATTTAGCAACACAATTTGACAATAAAAGCTGCGAACCGTTGATATCAGATAGCTCCAACAATGCCACTACGCACAAGATCGCGACAACTGGTGCAAACGACGTGAGAAGCATTAAGGCTAAAAGCACCGAAAAATACTTGTAGGAAAATTCAATAGATCGCAGCACTATCACAGGGGAATTTACTTTACTGATAACGTCTGAATCAATGGTCATATTTTCGATTTGCAAACGGCATTTGACGCCTTTTTAAAATAGATTTTACGCCGTTGAATGCCCTCTGTCAGCGCGGTGGCACGGCCAGGTCCGGCGTCGTGCGGCCAGCCCCGACGGAGGAGGCGGTACTTGCGGGACACGCAAGCCACACACTCGGTTTATGCGTTCGTCACTTTGCATCGCAATCTATTTTTCCACGGATATCAAACTAGAGATTCCATTCTACTATTACAGCTGAGCGAACTGCTGTGTCCAGCAGTACGCTCTGAAGAAGGCCGCAATACGCTGGCCGAAACGTCAGCCACCATGACATTGACGCGGCTCGTCCCGGATAGCCCAGCCAACACGTGTCTACTACGTGTGTTCATCCCCGAGCCACCTCATTCTTATTGTTGGGAGCTGACTCGATTGCGAGGCTGAGGAATGCGCTCAATGTTTTTGAAAGCTGCCCCCCCCCGCCTAATCTGCAACTACTAGCTGTTCCAAATATATTACGCCAAGTATCCATAGGCAAGAATTAAAACATCATACGAGAATAAGGAAAACAAATAAGCAATAAGTGGATGTCATCAATGTGTAATTTCGTATCTTCACAATATGGCCTTTTCTTACCGGGAGTACTTAAGGCTGCCCCACAGGCTTCATATCCTTCTTTTTTAATTGATGTCACAGTTCGAACAGATACTTCAGTATAGTTTACTACCCGAAAATTGCTGTTATGCAGCGTGTGTTGAGGAACGCCCGAATTCTTTTCTTTGTCACATTTCTTAATAACGAGACGTATATTTTCCCTAGCTTAACTGTGTATTGTTTGGCCTTTACTACGAACAGAAGCCATACCGTTCCACCAAAAGTCACTAACCAAAATAAAATGAAAACGCTATACACTTGTGTTACGAACAAGAAGCAAACAACATGTCACTCAATCATTGAGTTCATGTCTTCTCAGACCAAGAAACATTCTATATTAGATGAAGTGATATTGAACCTCATACAATGTTGTCAAAGCAGGTATACTATTTCCTCGACTGCTCGCGTAGGCAGCAAATTGCAAAACACGTCAATATGCTGAATACTTACACTGTATACTTTGGCGAATTCTTTAGTTCTACCTCGTATGTACGACAGATGACAGTAATATTTAAATATGTGCTTCATTAAAGTTTTGGAAATATATTTATTTGTGCAATGTAATTGAATTTTCCTCACTATTCAAGAGAGATTATTGTCAAATTGCCGCCTTGCGAAAGATGAAAAGTCAAAAATATTTATACTGGTGCAAGAAATATTCAACAATTTGAGTTAACATTTATAACGTCCAGAATGTCAATAAGTAGTAAATGTACGATAATTTTTCTACTGTTTTATTTAGTTCGGTTTTGGTGTCTACATTTCTTTGAACATCTATTTGTCTTTAGAGTTACGATTTAAAATCGAACAATGTTTCTTAAAGGCATTTCCACTCACACTAATCAAAAGGTTAATTTATTAGAGAGCTTTGATGTATGGTGATTAGTCTCTTGAATGCAGTGCATGTTAAATTGCAGGAAATGGGAGTCTTCTTGCCAACCAGGATTCTTGTTAAGCCAATCATGATCCTTGTTGAGCCAACCATGATCCTTCTTGAGCCAACCAATTTATTAGTTGAGGCAATAAATATCCTTGTTAAGCCATCCAATATTCTTGTTAGGCCAACCATGATCCTCCTTCAGCCAACCATAATTCTTCTTAAACCAACCAATAACCTTGTTGGCCAACCATGATCCTTGTTGAGCCAACCAAAATCCATGTTTGGCCAACCAAAAATCTTGTTGAGCCAACCAAAATTCTTGTTGAGCCAACCAAAATCCTTGTTGAGCCAAACAATATCCTTATTGAGCCAAACAATATCCTTGTTGACCCCACCAATATCCATGTTGAGCCAACCAATATCCTTGTTTAGCCAACCTAAATCCTTGTTGAGCCAACCTAAATCCTTGTTGGGCCAACCTAAATCATTGTTGAGCCTACCAATATCCTTGTTGAGCCAATCAATATCCTTGTTGAGCCAATCAATATCCTTTTTGAGCCAACCAATATCCTTGTTAAGCCAACCATGACACTAGTTGAGCCAACTATGATCCATGTTAAGCCATTCATTATCCTTGTAGTGCCAACCAAATTCTTGTTGAGCCAACCAATATCCTTCTTGAACCAACAATGATCCTTGTTGAGCCTACCGTGATCCAAAGCAAACTATGATACTTGTTAAGGCAACCATTATCCATAAGTATATCAACCCAGCAATCGATCAAGTGCGAGATCGACACATCAAGTTGACCATTTCATCGACCCAGCAAGTCGATGAAATGGGAAATCGACCCAGCAAGTCGATGAAGTGGGTATCGACCCAGCAAGTCGATCAAGTGGGGGATCGACCCAGCAAGTCGATCATGTGGGTGATCGACCCAGCAAGTCGATCAAGCGGGGGATCGACCCAGCAAGTCGATCAAGTGGGGATCGACCCAGCAAGGCGATCAAGTGAGGGATCGACTCAGCAAGGCGATCAAGTGGGGGATCGACCCAGCAAGACGATCAAGTGTGGTATCGACCCAGCAAGTCGATCAAGTGGGGGATCGACCCTGCAAGTCGATCAAGTGGGGGATCGACCCAGCAAGTCGATCATGTGGGTGATCGACCCAGCAAGTCGATCAAGTGAGGGATCGACCCTGAAATTCGATCAAGTAGGGGATCGACCCAGCAAGTCGATGAAGTGGGGGATCGACCCAGCAAGTCGATCAAGTTGGGTATCGACCCATCAAATTGATCAAGTGAGGGATCGACCCAGCAAGTCGATCAAGTGGGGGATCGACCCAGCAAGTCGATCAAGTGGGGGATCGACCCAGCAAGTCGATGAAGTAGGTGATCGACCCAGCAAGTCGATCAAGTGGGGGATCGACCCAGCACGTCGATCAACTGACGGATCCGTCCAACAAGACAATGTGACTATCCTGAGTATTATAACTATTCTATTTTGATTATTTTGACTTTTTTTCAGTCAGTCAGTCCTTCCGTCGTTTTCTTCCGTCAATTGTTCCGTCAGTCCGTCCTTCAGTCCGTCCGTCAGTCCGTCCGTCTGTCCATCCGTCAGTTCGTCCGTCAGTCCGTCCGTCTCTCCGTCTGTCCGTCCGTCCGTCAGTCCATCCGTCTGTCCGTCCGTGTGTCCGTCCGTCAGTCCGTCCAGTCAGTTCGTCCGTTAGTCCGCAAGTCAGTCCGTCCGTCCGTCAGTCTGTCCGTCCGTCAGGTGGTCCGTCCATCAGTCTGTCAGCCCGTCTGTCAGACAATCTGTCCGTCCGTTAGTCTGTCAGTCCATTAGTCTGTCAGTCCGTCCGTCTGTCCGTCCATCCGTCAGTCAGTCCATCCGTCAGTCCGTCCATCCGTCAGGCCGTCCATCCGTCAGTCCGTCCGTCAGTTACTCCGCCCGTCTGTCAGTCAGTCACTCCCTGTGTGTGTGCACGAATTCTTTTTCATCTATAGATAGAATTATCCGTCCGTCAGGCCGACTGTCCGTCCATCAGGCCGTCTGTCTGTCCGTCATGCGACCGTCAGTCAGTCCATCCGTCCGTCTGTCCGTCCGTCCGTCAGTCCGTCCGTCCATCAGTGAGTCCGTTTGTCAGTCAGTCAGTCACTCCCTGTGTGTGTGCACGAATTCTTTTTCATCTTTAGAGAGAATTATAAACTTTCTTTTATTTCGTTTCTCATTCAGTTTATCCTATGGTAACTATATCTTGTAGTCACTAGATTATTTGTAGCTACCCAACAGTTCTCACTGTTGTTCGTCTTTTTGCATCTGAAGACAACATGCTGGAATAATGTGCGGCACATTCCTAAACGAGCGAAACGTGATTGCGTGATATTTATGAACTTTCATACAAAAATAATTTTGATCCTAAAAGATAAGATAATTTACAAAGTCTGTTTATTAATTTCAGCAAAATCACAAAGAATATTATTTAAACATTTCAAATACAAAGACCAAAGTGATGGCATTTACGGAAAAACATTATACGCACTTCTTAAAAAGTATGACATGTGGCCAGTTGGTCATTTTAAATATTTTTAAAATAATACAACCTGTTTAACAGAGGTAGATCTAGATGAAAAAAATCCAAAAGTTCCAGAAAATATACTTCTTGCTCGACCGCAAGGGAGAAGGGATAATCACGCTGGCACCAGGATTTCTGCGTCATCGGTATATTGTAGAGTTCCATGGTTTATCTTCCTACAATCTTGATATTTCTCTTTGCACGATTTGATCTCGTAAAGTAAAGGATGAAATTACGTTACATATTTCGTAAATAATTATTACAGTTTTCATTTTCGATCTATTACAGACAAATAACACACACACACACACACACTCTCTCTCACACAAACACACATTGAGATTTTCGTAGAGAAACAAAATATTCCTATATTTTTAGTTCAGTTATAATTAAATATAATGACACGGTCTGTACACGGAGAAAACGGTAGGGAAGTGCAGGTGTTGCGGTTCAAGTGCCCGAGAGCGGGCGTTAGTCTGGGTGCAGCTCTCGGAATACACCTAGCAAGCGGAATTCGTTGTACACGGCCAAAATAAATTAACGAATGTGTTTGCCGACCGTCCATTCTCCAGCGCGGGAGACACTGTCACGTTAACTAGCGGTATATAAGTTAGCGGCGAAAATTGCTTGGCGGGATTCGATAACGAATGAAATCTTCGTGCTGATGCTCATTTGTCCACCCATGCGGTTGTGCTCGCAAGCCTCGACTATGCGAGTTGTCTCTCTCGCCATAGGACTACAGGCCAGAAGCGCGACGCGAAATAAGATGAAAATTAATTGTTCAAGCAATCAATGGCAAAATACTATCTTTCTGACTTCAGGGAGTGAAGGGAGGAATGACTTCGATACATGGGACTGACACGCATTCTAAAGCAAGCGTTTATGTGTAGAACGCGAGGCAGAAGACACAGAGGCAGATCGTTATAGAAATGAAATTGGTAGAAGCCAGAACAGGTCATGAACCCATCCTTGGAGTAGAGGAGAAGAAGGTGATCATAAGGGTGTCAACTCTGTTATTTGTTAATATGAGCATAACTGCGTCATCGCAGGCCAGTACCCATAAAGCTGAAAAAGGATACTGTTATTTTCTAATTGCTGAATTATTTGCAGAGCTAAAAATTAATCTTAGACGTAGCACCGCTTTAACCGCCGGGCCTGGCCGTGCCACCGCGCTGACAGAGGGCCCACAACGGGCGGGTGGGTGGGTGAAGCAACGGTGAAGAAGGGGAAGTAGGGGGGGGGCTAGGTGTTTTCGTAAATTTCACTTTACGACGCTCCTATTCGTCCGATTTGCATGATTGTCACGGCGTTGGATTCAGGAAGCATGTCGCCATCGCGCTATAAGGCCACATTTTTAAATTTGTTCCCGGAAGTTTGAGAACTAATTTAAAATTCGCGTTTTTGTTAGATTTTTGGAAAAAGGTCATCGTAGCGTAAATTCTATTTTAAAAGGGCTTTAAATGCCGTTTACAGATCGAAAATCGAACCATTGGTTCTGACGTTATGGGTAAAGTAAATTTTACTTATTTTGGTGCTGCCACGTAGTGGCTACAAATTGTACTAGTGTCGGGACATTTAGCCTTAATTCGATGACTAATGTGTTCAGGTCGAGCGAAAGCGAGAAAGAGATGTAGGTGAATCGGATGATCGCCGCTCCGCCGAGCGCAAGCGCCGCAGACATGCACCTTGGCGGGCGGCGTCTGAGTGGGCCATTGTCCGAAAGGGCAGGGTGCGCTCGCGCGGGCGCGCGCCATCAGGCGCCAACAGGCGCCCCGAGCGCCACTGCCGCGCTCCGCTGCGCCTACACAACGGCCGCGTGGCGCTGCTATCTCCCGCGCGACCCCGCCCCGTCCCGCCTCGCCCCGCTCAATGGACGCCTCGCCATTGGCGGCGGACGGCGCGGCTAAGCGGGCCGCTGTTTGTGCTCTGCAATTAGGTTACAAAGCACGCTCAATTGATTATGGAATAGTGCGTCTTCAATGGACTGCGGGGCTGGAGGAGGACGTCGTATATATGCATGGGAGGTGACGTGGTTGCTATGTTGGAGTCAAGATGGCTGTCGTGTGTTTAGTACGAGAACGGACAGGTGGTTCTGTTTTTTTTTGGGGGGGGGGCGGCAGATACAGTGTTTCATTTAGGAATGTTTGATATTCTTTCCGGCCGAAAGCAACAGTTTGATCTCCATTCCTTACAGTCATACACATTCCTAGTTCTTCCTAACTTGTAATATATAAGGACATCTAATATACTTTGAAAATGTAAACAAGTTATTTTTTTTAGTTTATTATAGTCGCATCAACAACTGTAGTCATTAGCGACTACTTTAAATTCAACTTAACAATATTAATATGATAACTTTACAATATAGTACAGTATATATAAATATGTGAAGACAGACATTATTTGTAATTTTTTTTGTTACAATAGTAGTTTCCAGTATCTATACTAGGATAACTTTTACAATTAGATTTCTTTGAGAATATTGCAGTCTTTACAGAATTTTAATATTTGATTTTGGTATTCGTTGGATACTTGCATCAAGTCAGTGTTTTTAATGTTTTTTAATATTTCATTTCGGTATTCGTTGGATATCTAGCATCAAGTCAGTGTTTTGCTCTCATTTTGGCTGTGTGTGTCGGCTGTACTGAAACATAGGACATTGAGTTAAAATAAAACACGTTCTTAATTAATGCATTTGTGTTCATATTTTCGAAACACGCGAAGTGGATGGAGAGGCGTAGGTATTTCTTTGGGACCCGCGATGCTGCCGGTCTAAATGGAGTCTTTCACTGCCATCGCCAACGGTGAAAGCACGTTTTAAAGCTAGTTTATGTAGGTTCGCATTATTTTATAATTATATTTAACCATACGCAAAAACAATGTTCCATAATAATATATAATTTTAGTAATTTGAAGAATATCAGTACCAAGAATTTAGTTCTTAATGATGTAATTTTAGTTTTTATTTGATTGAAACGTTAGTCATCCAAATATTGCAGGTAATACCACATGTGCATTGGAATTTTTTGGTAAATTCCCCAGACGCGAAGCGGCTAGAATAAAATTACCTCCAAAAAAGCTTTACAATGCGCGAAATATTCATTATATTGTGTTCGCGTTCCACGTGCACAAGATAGCTCTTTCTATTGCTAATGAATCACACCTTGTGATTGGCCAATAGTGTTGAGGAGGTAAGAAAAAGCGATGAGTTTTGATGGAGCACTACCGATGAATAGTTCAACTATTGGTGAATATCTCACTAGTGGAGTAGTCATCAAAGCATTAATACATGGAAGAGACTGTAACGCACTTTCCATACAAGACTGCCGTTCTCTAGTTTTGGCATTTTGTTAATGTTTGTACTGTAATGACAACCTAACTGAACAAGGTATTTAAAACACACCGACTTTTTGAAAAACATTTCACTTTGATCTAAATTCTCGAGAATTTACGACTTTCAAACTTAGAGATAACACTATTTGAATACTAAAGCTGTAATGAAAAACGATTCCGACATCGGTCACTTCCGCGCGAGGTGCCATGGGAAGATGTGGAAGCATAAATCCATGTCGTTTATGAACACAAGAGAGAAAGAGTAGATGGATAGATCACTTTGGTGGGGTATCCCAAACGTGCTGCAAACAGACTCTAAGAACTATTTGTAAAATTAGATTTTTACCCACCGTGTGACAAAAACGGCTTTTTGTTCTTGTTTTCTGTGCGAGAAAAAGGCTAATTGTTTAATTTTTTAGAACAAATATTGTGCGAAACATTACGGAGTGTACAACGCGAAACATCGCGAAGCTGTGCGAAATATGCGTATTTTTCACACACGAATGTTAAAAGTACACTCAACACGTGCGAAAAGTGATTCACGCAGTTGTTACGTAACGTACTCCAATCTTGTAGAATTCCACTAATCCGTGCAACAAGTCTCCATTCAAATTGTCTATGAGTTTTTTTTTAATAGTAGGTTGTGCGAAACTCCATCGAACGAACAAATTATTATTAATGATCTATTAAGTCTTTGAGCGGAACCTGCATGTAGTAGAGCATTAAAAAGTTGATGGATAGGGAGATTATTGTTGTGTTGGGGACATCTGGCCTTCACGCAACATGCGCCATCGACCGGCGGTTTGGCTATGCATCGCGTTCACATTCATGTCGACAAAAGAACGGATTTTTTATACTGCAAGTGAGTGATGTATTGTTTTGCAGCCTTCCGCTGCTCCATTGAGATGGGTATCGATTTATATACGTCTGTAATAAAACTGCATGCACGTCTGTGAGAGCCCGCGTATTGACAGGAAACATATTCGACTCGTGATTTAGAGGAACACGAGGTGAACGTATTAATACAGTGAAGGGAACGTGATTTGGGATATATTCTTTGACAGTAAAAACATTGATTTATTTGTCCTAGGAATCTCCCATATCCCATATTTATTATTTACTTTATCCTGGAACATTTCTACGTCCTACTATTTATATCCCAATATTTGCAATACGTCCATGTTCAATACGGCTACTCAATGTTCTCTTTGTAAATGTAATTACTACTCTTTTTATTTTCGGTCCCGGGTAGCAATACTTGGAAACGATTTACTGTTATGTACTATTTTAATCGATAATACCATTGAGATATCTACCATTGATACCATTGAAACGCCTCAATATGCATTTACAGTTCATTTCCTTTAGCTTTTCCCTAATTACCAACGTTGTACATTCCTTGCTCGCGTTGAGACCACGGATATGTAATACTTCTTCCTCCGCAGATATCGAGTTCCGAAGCGTGCGATTGTCTGAGGTTGCACGCGGCGCCGACTCTGTGCAAAGCGATTGCCCCCCCCACCCCCACCCGCTTCCAATCTCACTCAAACTGAGAAACCGAATTCGCCCCGCAGAAACACCGAATTGCAAAATGTCATGCGTGCAGCATCAACTTTTATAGCGTTTCGATCGGTTTTTAATTTTTTATAGGCGATTTATCGGAAAAAAAGACTTTTTTGGCACAAAGTTTATCAGGATAAGATGCTCGAGCGAATATAAATAACAGTGAATTCAGGGGCGTAGCGTCCATTGATGTAGGTGATGTGTTACATACCCTGATAATATCGCCATTTTTATTTTAAATTAATTGTAAATTGTCCATTTGTTATTTTATTTTGTGTGAAGTTTTGTTCCATTCACATTCCAAAATCGCGCCGTTTAGGATTCGATTCTTACCGTGGATTCTCCACTGTTTCGTTTCTAGCGCCCTGTAATAAGGGGTTTTCTGCCAAAAATTTGCCCATTTTCGCTCAACATTACATAAGTAAAACAGAGGGTTGCATTTAGACAGCACATTACGTCAGCTGGCGACCCGAGGTTCTAGCTGCTATGGTTCCGTGAAAAGCGCTTTCGTCAAGTCTGGCTGCCCTTAAAATCGCCCGTTGCCCACACGTGCGCACAGTAGATTTAGACTTGTACCACACACATACAGCCAACATATTCTTAAACCATACGTAAAATATATCCAAAGAACCCGATTTCAATCTTGCTTTAATTGGTCAAACTACAATATAATACCGGAAACTCTGGAAAGTATATCATAAATTTTGCCATAATGTTTCTCTTTGAGTTGTATTTCAAATAAGATGAATTAGCAGGGTCTGTAATTTCTAAGCCTTGCACCTTATGTGCTACTGTGGAACGATTTGAATTCTACTTTTGCGATGTGTGTAAACCGGTTTTTTGTGATTCAATATTTGTCCATTTCTAAATTATTTCATCCCACTCGACTGTTTTCGAACCAATCTCCGGCTTTTAAATACACTTGATTGGGGTGGTTTAAATACACAAACGACCAGTTTCAATTCGTTTACCACGTTTCTCAAGTGGTGACTTATGAAGTGGAACAGGACATTTATTCGGAATCTCTTGATTCGGAATAGTTCACTTCGTGTCACGAAGTGCATTTTTGTTTCTTTTCTCCGCAATTTTGCTGCAGTCAATGTCTTGCAGCATTTCTAGCATCACTGACACTTAAATTTCAAATCAGGAAAAGGATTAATTTGATGTGTTCATTAAAATACTACTACTGTATCATTTTAGAAATCACATTACACACGGTGTTTAATGTATGTTCTTTGTAATCTTCTCCATATTTTTTTCATATTCACTTCCCAGTCTTTTTCAAATTTCTGAACTCCTGTAGATTTGAATATATTTTAATAAAGAATGCTCAGGTACCTCACAACATTCTTTAAACTCACTTCAACTTTTCTCACAGTTTCAACTTTTCCGTGTTTTTTGATTCTCCATCTTGAATTAAATTGACAATTTCTGCTTCTGGTGCATGTTCAAATCGCGGTTTGTTTCTTTTGGCGTCCATGTCTTGTTAACATTCTGAAGATAGTACATGTTGAAGTGATAGAACATAACAAATAACTATCCAGTGATAAAAACGCGCGTGTATTACGCCTTTGTTGGAACGTGTGTTTTCATGCGTTCGGAGAGGAGGAATTTTTAAATTCTATTCTTTTAAATTTCGAGAGCGGAGTAGTATCTATATTACGTAAACAGTACGTATGCTAGGACGTAAAAGCAAATAATAGAGATTGCATGGTAAATTGATATCCAATTTTACTCGTTTAAAGAACTGACTCAAGGAAAAGTACACGTAATTGTAACTTTATTATTTTTATTTTGTATTTGAAATAACTGATAATTTTTGGTTGATAACAATGTATCACCCATGTGCATAATACACATGCTCTCCTCACACATCTTAGAGGGGAAGTTTTTCTGTGAAGCAGTATTAGGTGCACATTTATTAAAATCGAACTAGTAAGGAGTTAGCACATTGATCAAACATATCGAAAATGGCTTCCTCAGTATTTCTGTGCGGCAATGAAAACGGGTCACGTTTACTAGAGTATTTTTCTTTCTCTTCAACATTGCTCATCAGAAAATACAAGATAGAGCATCCAATACGTGAAAACTATTTCACTAAGAAGAAAAATATTTTTACTGTCTGAGTTTACGATGTACAACCACAAACCCCGACGCGTGTGTTCCCACACAGGAAGTGTCTCCCGCACATCGAAGCTGCGTACGGCACAGTTTTTAGTGTTCTTTTACGCATTGAATGAATAAAAGAGCCATCGTCCGCCGATGGCATTCAGGGGTTCGCGAGAAGATCCGAAGGACCGCGTAAAAGCCCTGATTTATTCGCGAGGGTTTAGTGCCTGCGGCGGCAGCGGCGTTGTCTTCTCAAGTTTCTCCAAATCGTCATCCTTTTTTTTACCTTCCACCCTCCTCCCTTCCCCGCTCCCGTGTCCCCTCGAAGGGGCGAGCGGGGCCCAACTTCGTGAGGACTCGCCACCAACAGAACCGCGAGTGCGGGGGAGGGGGGAAGAAGGAGGGTGGGGGTGGGGGAGGCGACGAGACAAGTCTCGCGCCGTCTCGTCCTCCTCCTCCTGCTCGTTCTTCTCTTTGTGCTCGTCGCTATAAAATTTGCATCTTCGACCTGGGCGCCGCCGCCGCCCGGCCTGCTGAGGGCGGGATGCTCCGGAACCCATTGCGCCAGGTTATTTCGGGAAGTGTTCTCTTGCAGTCTTCCCGACAATTAGTTTGCCTCTCATGTCGCCTTATTGTCAGAGATGTGATGAAGTGGGGCGGAGATTACTGCTGTCTGCGCTGTTCTTGCTTTTGAAAGTACGATCTCTTTTCACGTCATTTGAGCTTCTTTCGACGAGTCTGCAAGTATTCAGATCTTTTAAGTGTGCTGGTTAGCAAAGGGCGATCAACAATTTTTTTCCTTTATTAGTATTGAACGACAACATGAAGACTTTTGGTAAGGGTTATTGCTCTTTTCAGGAGTTTTAATACATATCTTTGCAAAATTATTGCTGCTTATATTTCAGTGAAGCAGAAACTGAAAGTATAATAACCTGCTTATGCTGGAAGAATTTGCATGTGACATTATTGTCTTATAATAATAATAATAATAATAATAATAATAATAATAATAATAATAATAATAATAATAATAATAATAATAATAATAATAATAATAATAATAATAATAATGTCTTTATTAATGGCGAGGCTCAGGCCATAGGGCCTGCTCTTCCGCCTAACCACTGAATTTACATACATTTAGAGTAGTAACATTTTAAGAGGGGAGGACAAGCTGTACATTTACTTCGAAATATTCAAAATTCTTATTTGGAAATATTCAAAATATTAAGTGAAGTAAAATTCAAAATACATTGGCTACTTTTCCAGATGTTAAAAGACTTTTTTCGTCATTGTTTAGAACAGGAATAGTCATTTTAGAAAAACTACATCTACTATATATTGCAATTTGCTTACACTTCATTGATTAAAGATGTATAAGTAAAATAAAAACATTTCCCAAATATAGATTACAAATTTAAATACATTTGGAACTATTTTTCATAGCGGATGATGTAAATTCGTGGAGAAGCTCCCTGAATGCAAAAAGGGAAATAGAAACGACACTCGGTTTGAAATACACAATACATTGACTAACTGAATTTGAAAAGTGTTATGAAAGAGGAAAATATTCAGAGGTACAACCAATATTTTTCTTTTGGAGAACTACAGGTGATACGCCCTGCTAAATTGATTTTTTCACTATCATTTTTTATATATGCCGACATTTACAACTAAAATTTTTATTTATATCGTATGCTGTTGAGATTTGAAATGACTTTCCTTACTGTAAAACATTGGGAAAATATTATTATTATTATTATTATTATTATTATTATTATTATTATTATTATTATTATTATTATTATTAGCGCTCAGCTTGGGTGCACCACTAAAATTTTCAGGAGAGAATTAAGAAAAACTTTATACTATCTTTTGAAACCTATATCCGGATCTTAAATAGTTTGGAATTAAAAAAAACAATGGTTACTCTGGGTTTGAAAAAATCTTACTAGTGGGAACAGGACTTTTAGTAGACTACGATTAAGAGAAATGGAAAATAATCTTGACAATAATTCAGTATAATATATCAAAAAGAAAATAATATTACATAACAATACACACTCCTAAATATACTACAGGTTGACTATAAGCACAAAAGAAACAAAATCTTGTCACAGACAAGATTGTCACTAACTTAATTATGAGATAAGTAATCTCAATTAAAAAAATTGTTACACTACTTTCTAATGAATAACTTTCTTTAGTCAGTAATTCCCATATCCCAAACAAAATGGAATTACTTTTACCTACCCTATTGGCTGACAAAACTCTCATTAAATAGTTTAAATCGACATTTAAACTATTTCTACCCGACATTGCACCGTTACAATTAGCGTAAGGTAATATAATGTTTTGGTTTTCTTTCAAAACAACTACGATCCTTTAAACAATCATAGTTGTAGCAGCTCTGTCTGTCTAGAGCCTGCGACAAAATCAATCAACAGATGTATAGGTAACCTTACTCCCCAACAATTCTCTAAATTGTTCTTCATGAAAAACTTAAGATGCTAATTGCGCATTCCATATAATTGTTGATTAAAGCTTGTTCGTCTTCGCTTGTCCCTTGCGCCTCCGTGCTGCGACCTTGCCACCGGACGGGGTCCGTTACGCAGCTATTGCGTCGGCACCCCCCCCCCTCTCCCGGACACCCCCCCCGGTCACCCACTACTTTCACCAACGGTTTCGTCGGTCGGATGATTCCTGATCTATTCCTAGGCCAGAGTAAAATAGGGCTGAGAAAAAAAATGTAAATTTTATGCATAAATCATATTCCTTCTCCAATAGGTACTATGTTTCACCTATACAGCACGTGGCACCGTTACATGGTGTAACAGAATATTGCATTTATCCGCCACCAACCACGCACATTCTGTCCATGCATACGCTGTGATTTTAGTATTATGCAAACGGTATTTCCATTTTGCCGCTTACCACTATTAAGCTTTTATAACCCCTTTCAGAAGAACGCCTTCCGCGAATCTCCTCTCGCCAATATCACGTTCCGTTCCGTGGCTACGGGTCGTCGGTCACACTCAGAATGTGAGTGCGGGCAGAGGCCGCAACGATTCATTTGTCGATCGCATGAGCGATGCCGATACACTAGCGCTGACGGCCAGTGCCGTAACTATGTGAACGTGCGCGCTTATGTACGGACGCACATTTAAGATTTGTGATTCTTTTAAATTTTACATAAACATATAGGAAATCACAAATCTTTGATGTACATATTTCATTTTTATAAAACGTACACTTTTTTGAAAGCTTTCACTGACAAATTAATTCCAACCTTTGGTGGAGTTGCCAGCTTTCGCAATGATAAGCGCAGCCTTAGAAGTCCACCCTTACGTCTCCGGGAAGGAATGAACCGCCTGGCCACGAAATGAGACGCCGCTAACCAAGTCAGGGAATCGGGGGACGCTATCATCGAGGAAGCAGGAGGGGGGATGAAGGAGTCTCCCAGACACGTCTCACTCCCGCGCCCCATAAAATTTGCATCTTCGACCGCCACTCGTCGCCGCTCGCGCCTGGCGCCGTTAGGGCGTTGGCAAGCCTGCTCCGCCCCCGCCCCCGCCCCCGCCCCCGCCCCCGCCCCCGCCCCCACCCCGGTCCAGGGCTGCAATTCCGCGGAGTGTACTCTGCTCGAATGAAAATGGATTAGACCTGCGCTTAGGAAACGACGTATCGGCCACCTGGAACGCTATCGAATCGCTATGTGCATGCGAACGGGAACTTGTTCATTAAGTGCGAGTTGTTTGTATTCTTCGTGCTTTCGATGAATTCGTATGTTGTAGTTCGTTGTGAATGATGAGTGTTGCAAAATTGGGATTATTTAGAAGGAAGAGAAACGTGGGTGGATGAAGCTTAGCAAGGCAATGGCAAAACTCTTGATATTGTCATTCCGCTCAAGGGGTCGTCCCCTGAGAGTTCATGAACCTGCCAAACAACAGTGCAGGATGAGTTACTGCCAACCAGAAATTCAAGGTTCTATTCAAAAATTAAATCATGTGGAGCTTCTGCATATGAAATTTCTAAACCAATTTTCATTGGCAAAAAGTGATAATCTTCTCTCTTTCTACATGATGAGCATTCGAGTTCTTCCCTTCCACGCTCCTCGTGAGGTCCAAGTCCAAGACATCCATAAAAATAATTGGAAAGCTCGTTATGGGCTTTGTTTATAAAACTAATGAGTTTTGAAATATAGATGATTGCCCTTGTATTATTTTACATCTGTATAGTGATTCAAATTGGGCGCGCTTCCAGCCGAGCTATGCGCGCGGCGTAGACTCAGTGGCGGCAAAAGCAGTCACCACACCAGAGGCAGGAGCGAGTCGCTGGTGGCGACGTCGCCTAGCGTATACGAGGGGTGACAGGCGATGGAGCTGAGTACTGTGTTGAGATAGAGCTCCGTGTTATGATTGCGCCAACGCTGTATGTATGTGTTAATTATTATGACTGCGCCAACGCTGACCGTGTCTCGTTATACATTTGGTGCTATTCGTATATTGTTAACTCGGAATTGTGCTGGTAAATCTAGCGACTAAGGCCGTGCATATTTCGTTGGACATCTGGTAGACATGTTTGCATGTGAGCATTGCATTGGTACGGTTTGGAATTTGGCTTGTAAGAAGTGAATAAGAATAAACTTTTGTTTATAGTTTACTTGTTGGTTTATTTTTCTGGTCATAAAAGAAAGCTGAATATTTTTGTCTTCAAAATTTGAAATGTTTTTTTAAAAAACGTACTTTGTAACGCTTTTTAGATGTTATGCGTAGAAATCCGATTTCTGAATACGACAATATGTAGTTGTGCGCTGCGTGGTAAGTGCAGGAAGTTTGAGTTCTCTCACTTTGATAATTACAATTGGTGGCATGGTGAAACAAACTTTTTAATACTTTTGCATTTATTATTAAATACTACATTTAATTATAGGTTACATGATGTTTTTATCAGACAGTAGTATTTGCTAAACATTTTACCACAACATGTTTTTCAAAATGGTCAACCAAAAAATACTATTCTTATCTGTACACATAAATTTGTAAATTGAAAATGTTCTTTCATCATCTATCGATGTTATTTGGGGTTTTTAAATCATGCCATTAAAGAAGGTGACATGTTTAGTCCATCAACAATTTTTCTTGAAAGAAAACTTGGCAATATATTTTAATAGCAAAAATCCCGTGTTTCTTATCAATGGCAGAACGACACTTTTTGCACACAATTTCATCATTTTCTCTTTAGCTGTTTTGCGGTTTTTATCATATTCGTGAATTAAAGAGATGGAATCAACAAGTAGTAAATTTTACGTTCAAGTAACTGTTTCAGAAATGAAGTTGTAGTGAGTTTTAATAAAACTAACTGTTGTGGCATTGTATCTTCATCTGAAGCAATCACAAGAATTGTCAGCCAACTTTTGTAATATTATCATAATTGTCACAATAAAACCTAACAGCATCCAACCGGTTCCCCATCTTGTCTAAACCTGCCTTAGTGGTCATGATAAATTGGGTAGGGTTTCTTTATAAAATTTTATCCGAAGGCTTTTAAAAATATTCTTTTTACAAAAGAAATTGTTTTGCTTATCAGGGGATGCTCATTTCTGACTATCTATACTACAAGATTAGCTTGTCTTGTCATTTCTCGAAGGCATTATTGGTGTCACAAGAATGAAACAAACTAAAACGACGTACTTCTACGAAATCTCTACTGCGATGAGTCGAATTTATTTAAACAGTAGTAATATGCTGCCATATGCAAGATTGTTAAATTATGCAATTATCTAACAAATGCAAAATATGCCTGCATATGCAACTTACATAACCCGGTCTCCAGTAATACCACTAAGAGGAGGATCCCCTAGCGATGTATCCACATCGCTGATTGGCTAATGATAGTTAGTCTATGAAACAATCGTTAGTTCCTATTAGTCTAACTTTGACAGGTAACATTTTCGTTACATTGCATATTGCATGCACTTTTGGTTACATGAATTTCTCATTTGACTTTGATGTTCGAGTTCCATCCACGTAAGAATTTAATCGATTTGAATAACGCAATTTCTAATTGCCTGTTAGATACCTATACGTAATTGTGTGGCAAATGCTGAGGTAAGGTGAATTCCGATTGAAAATATCTTCGGTGTATCATGTTGAATTCAAGACTAATATTTTGTATAAAAGATGCGCCTTATCGCGCTTCGAAAAACAAAAGCAAAAGAATAAAGGCGCACAAAGCTGTTTTTGCTTGCAGTACTGCAATGAGAAACGCTGTGGTAGGCATTTGACGAAGCCTAAAACGTGTGTCGAAAACTTGGTACGCTGCGAGTTCAATGTGTTTCTGGCCTCAGTAACTTCTAATTGTAATACGAAGAAAAAAATATATTTTCAATATAATCGTTCTTCACTTCAACCCACTTTTTCACATCCATATATTAACATTTTTACGTCTTTGAAAAATACTCTAAATTTTTGTTCACAAGCTAGTCAAAACCGCTTCTTCCAATTCCGTCATCTGAACATTTTCTTCCCAAAGTTATTTTCTCTGTTTTGAGAAAGGCAGTAATCTAGGGAGACAAATCTGGATTTGAGGCAGATGGTCCATCGTTTTGAAACCACAATACTTTAATCTTCACAGTCTGGGCAGTAATGCACAGGTGCCTTGTCGTGATGAAGCTAAACACAGACACACACACCGCATCCAACTTAAGCCCCTCTCGCGACAACACTGAGCAAGGTGACAATTGCAAACTTATACAATGACAAATAAGACTATCTGCCGCTCGGGACGGTTTCGCTTATCCAGCGTCATCTTGTCAAATCGAAAATATACGAATCCGCCTTTGTTTCTTTTACTGACAAGATGTGACATCTTCCCTGAATGAGGATTTTGTCCCGTGGTGCCGCTTACGTATCTGCCGTGGTTGAGATGCAAAATAAAATGTTCGCTTTATACTCAATCCCTTATCAGAATTAAAATATCAAATGCCAATTAATTAAATACTTACGTGATACGGGATTATCAAAACATGCTGAAACTGGTCAGACGAGTCTGGAGGAAGTTGACGAAAACGGAAACCCTCAACCATAAATTATACAGATACAATAGGACAGAGTAATGAAAATAAAATACTGTGGGTGTTGGATTCCGTAAGGTTTACTTAAAGTGGCAAAAATTAGAAGGTTCAATTCATAGATTCAACAAACCCAAAGTAGAAACAAGCACAAGAAACAAGCGCAATATCATTCTTGATCACCTCCACTTGCATTTCCCTTTTGATTCTGCGTGGTTGCGTGCGTTGGGCAAGTCCAGTTGGCCGTTTGGAAAGCGGTCCCTCGGAGCCGGCCCCGCCCCCGCCCCCGCATTCTGCCAATTCGCCTGTCCGCGGGCTGTCCGGGCTCGCTTTGGGCCGCCGCCGGCTGTCTGCGAGCTGTCCGCCCAGCCGCCACGCCCCTGCCCGCCGCCTGCCTTTCTCCGCGCGATCTCGCTCTGTCCTCAGCTGCGCCGCGCTATCGACGTTTCCCACAGGCGCCTAATTCGCCCCTCGGCACCGCGCCGGCCACGTGGCCCACGCGCCGGGCGGAGCGCCGCCTCGGTCACCGGCCAAGTGGAAGTGGAAGTGGAGGATGCGGGGGGAGGAAGTGGCGATGTACTGAGTTGTGATGATTCGGGTCGCGAAAAGTGTTTGCGATAGTTGTGTTGACGGGGCGGTGATGATGTGGTGGTGAGGCTGATGTGGTGGTGAGGGTCATGTGGTGGAGTGAGTCATGTGGTGGTGAGGGTCATGTGGTGGTGAGGGTCATGTGGTGGTGAGGGTCATGTGGTGGTGAGGGTCATGTGGTGGAGATATTTATAGAGTAGTAAATGCTGGTAAGACATAGTAGTGAAACAGGTGATGCCGTGCTGGTAGTTGCGATGTGGTGGTTAGGATGATGTGAGGTGGTTGTGAATCGATGGGGTTAGTATTGTGGTGAGGGAGGTATTGTGGTGATGGAAGTGGCGAAGGATACCGTTTCTAATCGCGTCGCGTAGGAGCGGTTAAATGTTGATCTCAAAGGTTGGTATTAATTGGACGGATGAAAGGATCTTCTTCATGATAGACTATCAAAGAAGCAACGAGAAGGTGACCGTCATGATGGAAATCATTAAGGTTTTGTAATTATCATTTGCCACTTCATCCTGTCGGGGTGGATCAGTGGCATTCCTGAAGTTGTGACGCGATGCTTACAGCATATTAGTGACGTGTGTAGCCGCACGAAGAATTATATGACTGCAAGTAACCCTGTCAGGATCTGTAGTAATCATCTAATCGTAGCAGAAATAAAGGTAGTTTAGCAAATATCTTTCAAAGTTTCATGACGTTTGAGGTAGATTAGAAAATCATCAATGAGAGACGGTGATTGCAGAAAGGACTGGTTGGCAGTGGAAGAATGTGTTAGCAATACGAGGCAAGGATGGTACACAGCAATGATAGCTTGTGATGGCAGCGAGGAAATATGTTGGCAGTGCCGGATGGCGATGGCAATGAGGGAAGATGTTGGCCGCGCGGGGGGGGCGACGGCAGCGCTGCCTGCGGCGGAGCGGGGGACTGCGGCGGGGCGAGGGTGGCGGTGACCATCCCCTCCCAATTAGTCCAATTATACCCGGAGCGTCGAGCGCGGCGTTTGCGGCCTCCGCGGCGAGCCTTCAAAGACGCGCGCGCTCGGAATAAGACAGCCCGCTGCGCCCGCTGCGTCCGCTCTCACACCCAAACAGCCCGCGAGCGTTCTAACAAGCGGCGCCGCCAACGTGGCAGACCAAAGTTTCCCCCAATGCTCGGTTGACCCTTCAAGAGAGCTGAAGCAGTGATAAAATGGCTGGTTGCGAATTGCAGTCACGAATGGGAATTGCGCCTGTGGAGAGTTGGGGGGGGGGGCAACAGACGTTAAATAGATGCTTGTTGCTGTGAGTGAAAAGGCCGAGATCCGATGTATGAGGATGTTTTTTTGCAATCCAAGGATAATTGTAATATAAATAAAAGCATTGGTGAGATATCAAGAGCTTTCTAAGGACACAGCTTGTTACCCTGTTCACGTATTCTTGAAATCAAAGGGTTTAGCATTGTAATTCTTGATATGATTTAATTTTGATTAAATTGCACAGTATGCATTATTTCATTGTTCAGAATAATAGTCTTTATGTTACTAACATAAAATAGTAATATTTACTTGTAAATAGACTTCATTCACACTAAATTATGAATATATAGCGTGTGGATCATATTTTCGCAACAATTGAAGTTTACCCAAAGGTGACAACGTAAATAATGTAGATCTTTAATAGTATAACGTAGTTAACATTTCGTCAAAATTAACTGACATGCATTGACTTCACTTGTAGACAATGTGTGTTCCAACAGTGTACTCAATGTAAAAGAATAGTACCAGCTATTTCAGCTATGTTATGTAAAATAGCAAGGAGAAAACAATCTGAATCTGCTTATGAGAAATGGAAGCTATGCAGACTAAACTAGCAATGCTACTTACTGAAACCGGATTTTTTACACTAGTTAGTTTTCTATTATCTTTAGTGTCAGCTACATTTTGGGTATTACCCCATCCTCTTCCCTGCTGCTACCTATTGGCGTGTAAAGTATTTTTTTTATATTTTCTCAAAGTTTTGTCTTTAATATTGTAGTTCAACTGCAAAACGAATTTAATAATATTATAGAAGTGTAAAATATGGTCTTATTTTCAAATTTTCGCTGAAAATTATGAGCCGTTTTAAGGAACATGTCGTTTGATAGTTCTGAAAGTGCGCAATTTTGAGCTGTATTTAACCGAAACGTTTGAGGATTTGAGAAAATTCAAGAGAAATCATTTATAGAACTTATACTCACAAATAGAGCAATCAATAAAAACGTCAGATATATTAATATAAACGCCATGAGAGATGTATAAAAAGTAACATTTTGTGTATTTTTTGGAAAATAGAAAGAAAACACTCGAATGGCGTATATGTCTGTTATTCAGTGTATTTATCACAGTCTTTAGATGAATGTTAAGGGAGAAAAACAGTCTTTTTTGAGAAAATTTTGCTTTTATTTCACGCAAAATTAGGCGAATACTATTCATGATTTGAAAAAAACTGTACACGACTTATTTAAAACTTTAATTTTGACGAAATGATTTCATTCAGACCACAAACCTAAAATTCAAAAGACTCCAGAAATATTCAGTATTCTTTCAGAGCGCCCCGCTGCCACCGACCCGCTGTCTCGGCTTTCGTCGCCTCCAACCGCTTCCACCCCCGCCACCCCGGTCCGTAGCCTACGAGACCGACAATCCGTCACCCAACCGGCCTGTATTAAACAAATGGGGAAGCCGCTGCCAGTCATGGAAAACGCTCCAGAACTTGTCTGCACAATTTCCGCCTGCGTGGATATTGGCGTCCCTTTGCCGGTCAACAGAGTGAGGATCATTTCACCACGTTAAACACCTAAAACTCCTTCTCAGGTCTGACAGACTGACGGCCAACTGGCGGTGGACTCGCGGACGGACGGATGGACTGACGGACGGACTCACGGACAAACTGACGGACAGACTGACGAACGGACTGACAGAGTGTTGGCGGACGGACTGACGGACGGACTGACGTACGGGCTGACATACAGACCTATTTGCAAATTATTATTAATTATTAAATTTATTATTGTATTTATTATTATTAAGTTCGTAATGCTAAGATCAATTGAACACCAAGGCTTCTTTCAAATATCTGTAATAGTAGCAAGAAACGTCAGCAATTGAAAATGATGTTGATGATGAATATAACGTCAATGCTGCGATTAAGTACTCTATATTTAACAAGACTACTGATACCGATCGAAGACTACTGATGAATTAAAGTTTACTTCCATAAGACCTCTGATTATAAACCTAGTGATTGTATTTACGTTGTCGCGATAATCATATTCCGGAACATCGTTTGATTTGTGTTGCCGGAACGCGAAAATGCTTAGATCGTTAGTTCTGTAAATGTAGAGCATGTTTTATCGAGATAAATGGCGGTGATCTTTTTCGCAGAATGGCAAAATCCGGCGCCGACCTAACCGTCGGCTAACGGGGTGTTCCCCAACCCGCGTGGTTTCGCACCTGCCGGGCAAGCTCTATGCTACCGACTGGTTTCCGTCTCTCGGTGTGTGTGATAGTGTAGGGCATGAAAGTGGAAGTATTTGTATATATAATAACGGTTTACAATAGGACAAGGGAGAGGAAGGAAATATCGTGGCCCATTTGTTGGGGTACTGCTCCGGCATTCATCTGGTGTTGATCGGAGAAACCACGGAAAACTACCAATCAGGGCAGTCAGCAACTAGTGATTCTTCTCCAGTCACCGATTAAATTCGACCTATCTATGTAGCTATTGTCGAAAATTATGCCACCGTCGGGACTCGAACCTTTGGACCTCCCGGTCAGAAGCACTGCAGTGACGTCATTGATGCCTTGAGGAAAACAGAAGGCGGTATATTGCGATGGATCTACAAGCGACACTACGTCGCTTTTGAGGAAGAGGGCTGCGGTACGTACTCCGCTCCACCCGCGCACCCAGCAATTTGACTCTCTTCCATGGAATAGGCAACGCCCTGCACTATACTATCGGTAGCGTATAAGCGACTCTGACAGTTCAAAGCGCTCTTTCCATATATACGTACACAGCGGCACCCACATGACAAATAAATGATATCTCAAAGCATCAACACTTACCGACATGCGATGACACGTCTTGATAACTCGTTCATAACCTTCCACACAGCCGAACCTTATCGCCTCAGCGACTTCTTGCGAGTCAGATGTGCGGGAACAGTGAACCTTGGCTATGAGATTGTAAACAAATATTCAAGCTTATTGCTTTAGAACAGATCATATGACGTTTCACAGCAAATGGCGAGAGAACTGTCAGAGTCGCTTACACTTTGCCGGTACTGTAGTGATGCGGACTGTTACCTTATCAAACTATTACAACTGCACATACTTTCTTTCATTCTTTGTAATTTTTGCAATTTTTGAAAATTCTGTGTTCCACAAAACTGAGACATGTGCCATTTTTAAGTGTGCTTTTGTCTATCCGCGGAAGAATACCCTCCAAAAATTTCAGTTTCAATTTTGCAGGACCTCGAGTTCGGCCAGATCGATCGCAAAATGTCAACTTTGGAGAAAATCGTTTCAATAGTTATGGTCACTAGCGCTGACCACTGTTAGAATTTCGTTTTGCCTTAAACGAATTTTTGGGTATAAAGGCCACGAAAAATGTGAATTCTGAATACACAGAGTGTTAGAGGAAGTTTTTTTCTTCAAAGAGGAACGAGATTTCTCCATTTTTTTTACATCAGGGCGCCACAATAGGAGTTTTTCTGAAGGAATATTGGCAGTTTCCACTTCGGCATTACAATACTTCTTCCTATTTGAGCTCCTTCCATCACCTTACAATATTTCCTTCTCTTCCAGAAAAGAGGAGAAGGTATCCGATGCCTCCCAAGCCGCCCGTTCGGCTTAACGACCCCCCGACCCGCCGAAGATCGGGTGTTGGTGGAGAGAAGCCGCTGGTAGCTGGCTCTTGGCCCATGTGGCTGCTCTTATTCGCAGCGCCTGCCTCTTTTCTTTCCTTGGCAGTTTTTGTTGCATTCAAATTTTTACAACACAAACCCGCAGTTCCCCTGGAAAGCTGAGAAAAGCTACGTATACTTAGATGTCGCTTAGATGCGCATTTCGTGGCTTATGGCTTTGATTTCTAATTAATAATCATTTTACGAATGGTGATCATAAAATCTACCTTATGTTTCTAACAAATAGTCTTATTAATCATTCACAGATTTCACATAATTATAAAACGTTGATATTAACACTATTTATATGATTATTAAATTTTATAAAATAAATGTTTACTGGAGAGAAATATCGATGCTTGATGAGTTGGATCTTCATGATAATGACCTAAGTGTGTGCAACGTTCCACAATCGTTGCACCATCACACCCACGTAAAATCGATTGGAATGGATGAGAGGTAACAACCTTGACCGCTATAGCGTTACCGACTGGAAGGTCCTAGCGGTCCAGTCCTGTTGGTGGTGGATTTTCCATATTAGCTATACACCTAGGCCCAATTCAGCCACTGTCTGGAGGAGATTTCTAGTAAAAGACTGCCCCGATGGATGGTTTTCCGTGGATTCTCTGATCGTCAACAAGCGAATGCCCTATAAAACGATCATAGATTTTGCGCGATCTTCCCTTACAAATCCTAGTTGTCTCCTCTCCCCTTTCACGCACATACTTACACGTACATGTACTAGTTTACAGAGAGTTCATCATGTAAAATTAAAATAAACGTATGATTGGATATAGCTAATATCTGCGTGTCTGACCTACTTGAGCATCAATAAGAGAAGATTACCTTAGTGGGACATTAGAGTTTTGAAGGTTAGGCAGAGTCACATTTGATTGAGAATAGAAACATAATGATACTATTAATGCACTCTTTCGTCATATTAATCATAATCTGGCTATCTGCCTGTACTGGCACAATAGCCTCTGACGGGGCCGAAACCTATCAGCGGGTGGGTTAAGGGCCGTCATGTGGTTAGCACGTGGACATTCCTACGCCATATTCTGGTCTTCTCAACCTGACAAGTGATCTTTCTTATCGTCACACAGCAACACATAATGAGACATTACACGGAAAACGCACAATATAATCTGCACCATCCGCGAATCGAATTCGGGGAGTTTTAATATTACTGCAAGTAAATATAGTAACGCGTCCTATTGAACACAGTGACTCTGGAAAATCCGCTTGATACTACCAACGAATGACAGTGATCTTGTCTACAGCAGGAAAAGAGGCATAAGATAGGTTCTTTCTCTTGTTCTCCTTAGTTCCCTTAAGCAAGCAGTGCACTGAAGATCTGTGGTCTGTGTTCTAGTGCTACCAAAATTGCACTGTATTCTCTTTACTAGATCTCGCCAGTGCGCAAGTAAGTGTCATTTCTAGGCAAGTTTAGGCAGGGAAAGGAGTAAACTGAGTATCGTGAGCGGATGGCTCCTTAGCAGCTCCGCGCGACGCTTTGTACAAGAGCTGCCGCAGGGGTTAACCTCCGCAGCGAACTAGATCAGCAGAAACCCCAATCGGAGCACTCACTATTTCGTGTATTTGTAAATACTCTCCCAACCTCAAGACAGTAACGTAAATATAGAACAACTGTAAATTAATCAATTGTGATAAATTATTGTATTCGGTCCTCGCAATATCAAATGTAAACTAATGTCATCTGACAAATGTAAATTATGTAAATAATATACTGGCTCATGGAAAACTTAATTTATTCAGAAAGACGCAACATTACAAGGCTCCAAAGTGACAGCAGTAAATATTTACATGTTAAATCTATTTAGACGGACAGAAATGCATCATAATTGTAAGGCATGATAAAAGCTACGTAAGTTTGCCACAGAATTTCATTTTACGAATATATACTTCGACAATGTTAGATTAAAATAATTCAATCATGAAATGTAAAAAAATATAATTACTATTAATCTTTTCTAAAAGTTGAAAACGCTAATTATTTTACAGAGGCTTGAAGAACATGTAAACAGAGGTTCAGTAATTTTTCAAATCGTGTTTGAATAGATAAATATAAAATATTGAAACTCGTGAAAAAGATATGTAAAAAATAAGCTTCAACAGTTGCCAAATATTAAATTCAATCTGTTGTTCAAAACATTTGTAAAAAATTCCAATTTGTACTTCCTGTCAAACTCTATTCAAAAGCCACGAGGCATTTTCATCGGCAAAACACGCAAGCAGCTCAAAGGTCAGCCCCGCCCCTCGCCGGGCTACGAGCGCCGCAGTGAGGATGTGCCACGCGCGGTCGCCGCTCTTTTCTTTGAGCGAGCCCATTGTGCGCCCGCTTCAGCGAACGCAGATCGTAAAAAAGACACGCGGATAATTACAGCTCCGGAAGGGAATTTAATATGCGCGGGACATAAAACGCTTCGCGCTGGACCGCGGCGCGGCGCCTTCGGCCCCTGCGACCCACACGGCAGGCTGGCAGGCGGGCAGGCAAGCCCCTGGCCACGCCCCTCGGCTGCCCTCGCCGCCCTCTCGCCGCCCTCGCCGCCCTCGCCGCCCTCGCCGCCCTCGCCGCCCTCGCCGCCCTCGCCGCCCTCGCCGCCCTCGCCGCCCTCGCCGCCCTCGCCGCCCTCGCCGCCCTCGCCGCCCTCGCCGCCCTCGCCGCCCTCGCCGCCCTCGCCGCCCTCGCCGCCCTCGCCGCCCTCGCCACCCCCGCCGCCCTCCCGCCGCCCTCTCGCCGCCCTCTCGCCGCCCTCTCGCCGCCCTCTCGCCGCCCTCGCCTGCTCTCGCCGCCCTCGCCGCCCTCGCCGCCCTCGCCGCCCTCGCCGCCCTCGCCGCCCTCGCCGCCCTCGCCGCCCTCGCCGCCCTCGCCGCCCTAGCCACCCACTCGCTGCCCTCTCGCCGCCCTCACGCCACCCTCTCGCCGCCCTCTTGCCGCCCTCTCGCCGCCCTCTCGCCGCCCTCTCGCCGCCCTCTCGCCGCCCTCTCGCCGCCCTCTCGCCGCCCTCTCGCCGCCTTCACCTTCTCACCATTCTCGCCGCCTTCGTCCTTTTGCCGCCTTCTCGCCGCTTTCGCCCCCCTCTCGCCGCTCTCTCGTCATTCTATCTCCACCCTGTCTCCATCCTCTCACCACCGCCTCGTCACCTTCTCGGCGCTCTCTCACCACCCTTTCGGCACACTCTCTCTTTCTTCTCACCGCTCTTACGCCTCCTCTTCCATCTCCCTCCCTGTTGTCTTGTTTACGAGTATAACCGCTCGCAGCGCCCTTGTTGTAAGCCGGCGTGAACTTTCTTCTAAGCTGCCCTTGTTGCCCCGCTCATGTTCACTTCTCTCGAGTTCCCTCGATGTTCCTAGAACTCGTTCTCGGTTCATCCTCTGCGCCCTCTCCTCTCCTCTCCATAACGCCCATTGAGATATGAGATTTTTCCTCTCCTAAATAAATGGAAACGTTTGACGCACTTCTATGAAATCGATCTCTATCAGTAAAAGTGCACTTCATAAGGAAGTTTCTTGATATTTTTTAATTTGTATTTCTGAAAGCGCAAGTAGCTGATTATGATTCAAGTTGTCAGGACCCCCTCCATCCTCTACCCTCGAATCCTCGTCTGTTCAAACAGCTGGTTCTGGAGACTCAACAGCCTTGGTGGGCGGCAATTCGCCACATTTTCTGATTTTTCATCTTCATTTTTCATTTTATCCAGAGCTTTAGATACAAGTATGTCAAGTGTTCGCAGAGACGCGAAATCACTGTGGGAAAAGACTTAAGTTTCAGATACGACACCCATTTATCCTAGCATTTCCATGTGACAATGGTCTTATTCATAATGTTAAGAAATGTCTTTAGAAGTAGTAGCAGTAGTAGTGGTAATGGTAGTAGTAATGGTAGTAGTAGTAGTAATAGCAATTGAATAGTAATAGTAATAGTTGTAATAGTAATAGTGGTAGTGGTAGTGGTAGTAGTGGTGCAAATTAATGTAAATAGAAAGTTTTATTTTGCTCTTATGCCCGAATTCATTTTACCTAGAAGGACTTGAACTCATTGAAGTAGGAGAAGCGAATTTGGCGAATTGCCAAATACGGAGACTGCCTTGAACCAACGGAAATCTGGGAATTCTTCCCAAGTAATTTTCTCGTCTATGTGAATTATTGAATTGCTACCCCTCATTCAAATGATATTTGAATTTCATTACATCTTCATTAATTAGTATTGGTATGGTGCTCCAACAGCATATACTTTCTCGCATTATTTCTAACAGCACTTCTATTTTATTCTACTTCATGAATATACAAAAATGTTTTGAACAGTAAACATTTTTTCCGTCCTCAGGTTCACCGAATGAACTCGCTGCGGGCTTCGCATGACGCCACGGACGCAGCGCGACTTTCAGACTGGGGCCCACGCTTGAAAGACCAATTGCCTCAACCCAATATTTCCAACATGCAATTTTCTATAATTCAGAGAAATAAACTAAAATGAGACGTGCACTATTCTTTTAAGTGTCTCTCGTGTCATACGTGGAAAAAAAATGAATTGCGTTAATTTCAACCAGAAATTTCGTGATAACTACTTGTTTATTAAAAAAATGTATTTGACCTTCTTTAAAGTTCTGAGTTTTTAGAACAGATTTTGTTTAAAGCAAAAATCTTTATTTTTAATTTTGTAGTTTTGAAATGTTAACATTTTACAATTTTCGAAAATTCGGAGGGTAAAAAAGGAACAATTGTCTATTTTTCGCGCACAATTACTCGAAACCTAGTCACATTTTGGAAAAATATACTTGGCCTTATTTCAAGATCTGCCTTTGACGAACAGATTTTTTAGAAATATAATCTTTTATCTTATATTTGTAGGAAGATGTTGAAGAAAATTGCACTTTTTCAGTTTTCGAAAAAAAAGTGATTTCAACGAAAATGAGACTTTCACCATTTTCTTAAGCGTTCTCTACTACATCTTAGGAGAAAGTGTAGTGAAGAATTTTGAGTCATTTTTTGAGAAAAATTTGAAAATGTTTTTGAGCCTTAATGTAAAGTACCCTCAAAAATCATACCATTTTCTGAAACTCCCAATGCCTCGAGATTATTTAGACCGATCCGGAAATTTCTATTTTACGGAAAATCTGCTGAATGGTTAGCGGTTGCCATAGATGTACAGGCAGATGGTCAGACGGATTTTGCTGTCAATCGATTTTTAGGAATTAAGTACTCTCGAAAGATGGATTCTGGCTACTCCACGGGTTAGAACAAGCAATTTACTATGCGTATAGGAACAGTATTTATCCACTTATTGCGTTATCTGGGCCTAATAATTAGAGTTTTTCTGTTAAACAATTCTCCGTTTTCCGGCGCACGATTATATATTGTAATGTGGACATTAGATACTTTCTTGAATTTCTTTTCTTGTCCACATGTAGCTGTTCGCCAGTTGGTAGAGGAGATGGAATGTAATCCATTACTCTAACGTAGTCTGTTAGTGCATGAAATCCGTTAGTGTCATTACGCTCTGCACTGGATGCTTGCCGATGCTGGATGCGGTGGAATGTCGTCAGCGGTTGGGTGGGCGGTATAGATTGTGGCGATTGGTGGGAGCGGTGCAGGGAGCTGGATGAGAGGTGGGGGGGGGAACGGAGGGGTGGGCACGACGGCGCTGGCGCTGATGCGGGAGGGGCGGCAGAGGGTCTGCCTCCACATGGGCGTGGCAGGGGGACTAGTAGATGCAGAGGCGGGGGCAGGGGCATTGCCCGAGAAGGCCGGAGATGGGGTGTGGGCGGCAGCACGACGGCGACCGGGTCAGTGGTGGAAGTGATGGCAACGGTGGCGGATGGGTTGAAATGGTAGTGACAGCGGGGGCGGCAGCGGCGGGGCGACGAGGCGGTGCAGAGGTTGCGGAGGCAGGGGGCGTGGTAGGCGGGGGCTGAGGCGGAGGCGGAGCGGCAGCAGAGTGGGGCGAGGCGTTTGAGGAGCGACGCAACGGGCCTACGCCGACGGACCGCGCCGTCACACCCGCCAGCGCATCGCGGAGCAGAGCAGAGCAGAGCAGCGCCGCCGAGCGGATCTAGCAATTCAACGGGCGGTTTCATCCGGACCGCGCGGCGCCCCACCAACTGAGGATATTAAAAAAGCGCGTCCACTCCCTCTTCAGCCATCCGCCAGCCACCTCTGCCCACCTACTTATCTCACACTGCTTGTCTTTCCTTTTGTCAGACACACACATTCGTCCATGCATTAAACATTCTCCCATGAATTACTCTTTCCTTTCCCTACCTCCCAGTTCACTCACTCATTGTCTCCATCGTTTTACTGATTTATACATCCATCCATTCAACGTTTTCTTCACTTTCTCAATCATTTATTCATTAGGTCACTCATTCATTTCTAGATTCACGCATTAATTCCTTCATCTATTTACTTATTATTTCACCCCGTTATTCATTACCTCATTTCCACACTCTTTGTTTCATTCATTACGTCTTTCCATCATTTTATCCTTCATCGCCTAAATTAGTGCTACATTCGCTCGTTAATTCCTTAACAGAATAATTCATTTGCTTACTCAGCTACGCATCTTGTCTCTTATCTATTCATACACCTCGTTTACGCGTTCATATTTTACTCCCCCGCTTTCTCTTAACATCTCACCCACGTAGTGGTGTTGGGTAAGATCGATAACGTAAGTCTCCTGCTTTCAGAACGTAGAATTCCGCTGAATTACTCCGTCGCACGTGGTACGCTTGTGAGCAGTTTACTAATGCGCAAGACTGCATTTACAAATAGCGCTAGAATAATGGGGAAATTTCTTGACACTTCCGTTTTAAGGAATATAATTCAAAACAGTAAAATGGAAATGAAAATCATTGAAATAAATATTTATTTTCGTTTTTCTTCAAAAGAAAATTAAAACAAATCAGTAAATATAAACTTTGGAAAAAAATGTAGGCTATATATTTAATCTGAATTTTAAATCATTTTAATGTTTATTTAAAATGTCAACAGTAATTAAATTTCAAAATAATATACCCGATAATAATAAAATTTAATGTTGAATTATTCTGCTACTTGTTAATGAAATATATTAATTATATATTTCATTTATATACATTTTTTTATATAAAAGTAATAGATTTTGTGCTTTCTACATACATGACATTTTAAAGGCTTTCACTTGAGAAAGCCTGTCTGGAACCTATTATCAAAAAAAGTGATCAAGATTTGAAATTATCCCTATGCTTCACTTTCATGCCATTGTGAATAAAATGAAAGATGTGTCATGAACAAAACAAAAGAGTCGCTCGCGAATGATCGCTACAAAATGGCTCAATGGTGCAAAAATATGTGATTGTATTTTGCCATTATATTAAAGGTTACCAGTAACAATTATAGTTATCGTATGTGATATCTACTGATATGTGACTATATTTTGCTATTATATAAGAGGTTACCACTAACACTTATAGTTATCTTATGTGATATATACTGAAGAGATAAAAAACTGGTACACATACCTAATATTGTGACTCGACTAACGTCTGAAGTAGTGCTAGATGTAATTGACACTATGAATCCTGCAGGGATGTCCATATACTCGTAAGAGTACGAGGAGGTAGGAATCTCTTCTGAACAGTACATTGCAAGATGTCAATAATGTTCATGCCTAGGAATGTTTCTGGACAGTGAAAGTGTTTGAATTCCGAAGAATGTTCCTGAAGACATTTTGTAGCAATTCTGGACATCTTGGCTGTCACATTGCCCTACTGGAATTGCCCAAGTACGTCGGGACGCACAATGGACATGAAAAGGTGCAGGTGATCAGGATGCTTACGTACGTGTCCCCTGTCAGAGTCGTATGTAGACGTATCAGGGCTCCATATTACTTCAACTGCACACGCCTTATACCATCACAGAGCCTCCATAAGCTTCAACAGTCCTTTGGTGACACGCAGGGTCCATGAATTCATGAGATTGTGCCTAATTCCTACACATCCACCCTTTCGAAACAATGTGAAACGAGACTCGTCAGACCGTGCAATGTGTTCACAATCGTCAACAGTCCAATATCGGTGTTGACGAACCCAGGCGAGGCGTAAAACTTTGTGTCGTGCAGTCATCAAGGGTACACGAGTGGTCCTTCGGCTCAGAAACCCCATTTCAATAATGTCTCTTTTAATAATTCGCACGCTAACACTTGTGGAAGGCACAGTATTGAAATATGCAGCAATTTGCCGAAGGGTGCCACTTCTGTAACGTGCAATGATTCTCCTCAATCGTGAACGGTCCCGTTCTTGCACGATCTTTTTGCAGCCGTAGTTTTTGTTTCGGAGGTTTTATGTTTCACCGGATTCCCATTAATTTACGGCACACTCGTGACTTGGTGGTACTAGAAAATCTAAATTTCATCGCTACCGCAGAGATGATATGCTCCACCTCTCTTGCGCCGACTATAACACCACATTCAAACTCACTTAACTCGTGATAAACTGCCATTGTAGAAGCAGTAACCGACCTAACGACTGTGCCAAGTGTTGTCTTATATAGTCGTTGCCGACCGGATCTCCGTATTCTGATTGGTTCCAGATCTCTTTATTTCAATACGCAGCTGTACTAGTTTTTTTAGCTCTTCAGTGTATAAGCATCATCAGAAAATAAATTATAACTGTCAAAAACAATATGTTGTTTCCTCTGCTTTGTAATTCGCAGATACTTTCAAGAAGATGAAACTGCATAAAAAAACACGTACGTTTTATCCGTTACAGTACTTAAAATAATGTGGCCGACTTTTTAACGAGTGATTTCTGGAATCCCCACGCGACAGTAAAACTCGTACTAAATCATATTGTTTCACCGTATGCTTAAAAACGTTATGGACACCATTTTTGAGACTAGCAAGGAGAGGTAATATAATATCAGTGAGACCCATAGATTACAAGATACAATATATTAAATGTTTATGTAAAATATAAGCCGGAAAATGCTATACTAGTTATTACAAGCAATACAAATGTCTAGTTGGAATAATTAAAATACAGTGGTTTATCTTAAGTTTCAAAAATTAACAATACTATGAAGAGTCAATGACTTAAACTAGTGGTACTCTAACAGCACAAAATGTCTCGCAATAATTTAAGTTTGCAATTTTCGAAAAGTCAGAGTTCAACGAAAATGAGACCTGAGCCATTCTTTTAGGCGTTTCTTGTTCTATCAGTAGAAAAAATGTAGTGCAGTTTTTGAGAATTTTTTTTATAATTTGCATAAATTTCAAACACAAATTATGGAAAACCTACTCATTATTTTTTCAAAAAAATTGTACCCAACTTTTTTAAAGAGCTGGCTTCTTGAAACATATTTTGTATGAGGCAAAATATCTACCTTCAATTTTGTAGTTTTGAAATTTTATAATGTAGTGTTAAAATTTTGTAATTTTGGAAAATACAATGTTTACCGAAATTAAGACAAGCACTGTTTTTATTGCACTCTGAGAAATGTCAAGAAAAATGTTGAGCTGTTTTTGGGAAAAGTGTTTAAAAAAATAAAAAGGACTCCTTTTTCAGACATTCATTTTACACGATGTAACTGTTTTTCAAGAACAGTTTTTATCGAAGAAAAAATCTGTATCTTCAATATTGTAGTTGTAGGAAATTGAATCAGAAACGTTGGAGACATTTTTGAAGAAATTTCGAAAATAATATTGAGGCCTCATACAAAATACCCTCCAAAATAAAAATCTTTACTAATAAAAGTGAATTCAACGACACGTAACCTACATCATACTTAAAAAAATTGTGTATGAATGTATTCGAAAAGTTTGCAGGCTCTTCTTCAGGATTGTCACAGCGCAAAGTTTGATAAACATTAATACAACATAAAGTAAATAATATAAAGAATGTGTTGGTAGATGAATCACGATCCACATTTTTCGCCTATTGATGAGAGCTAATTGGTTCCTAATATATTCCGCCAGAGACCACAAGCAGTGCGGCAGAACTGGTACCTAATATATTTTGCCAGAGGCCGTTAGAGGTGTAATTATTACGTATAATTATTATAGAACTATTACCTAATAGTTTGCTAGAGGCGTGTAGCAGTGCGTAAGATAAAAATTTAATATAATAGCAATTTACTGTAAAATGAAACGAAAGGAAATTATGTAATTTATTATAATTTGAACCATATGTTCATGCCATGCTAGAAACCCCTTACGGTATTTACGCCAGAAAAGTATGAATCGATCGTATAATTATTATAGAACTGGGTGCATACAAAACATTCTGTACCAAAGAATACACGTTGTCAGGACAAATAGTCAGCAAGTGTAGTATTCCATGCTGAACGCGATATTCTTGGGCGAAGCATGGCCCTGGGACATAATTATAAATAAATGACAAGACGGCGTGGGAAATGGAGATTCCGTAATTATTTACAATGAATCACTGTCTTTTCAACAACCGACTAGGACGGCGCTAATATTGAAAACTTAGACTGGGAAACAATTTTGATGCTACGGAGCTGGAACTTACATTAATTGAGCGAATTTTGTGTCTTATGTAGGCTAAATTAGAACTCAAGGGTGTTATTATTTCATGTGTTGTAATTTATGAGTTACAAATAAAATAAAACAGACCCCGTACGTGAGGAATTATAGTATATTTGAACCGTAGCTGGGCATGATTAATTGATTTCTTTAAGATAAACAGAAAGATAGACGCGAGTAGGCGCATCACCCGGAGCACAGGAAGAGAAAGTCGCATTTGCAAATTATATTTGTTCAATGAATTAGACCGGAAGCTATTTTCATTAAGCAGTTAAAACATTCGGAAAAGTTAGAAACTTTATTCGCTGGTAGAATTTGCTGCGATTGAGAGGATGCAACGAGAACATCATCCGGACGATATCCAGGAAGAAGACATCCTGAAGATTATCACCACAGATCCCTCCGTAAGCTTACGAACTTTTTTTAGAAAGAAATAGCTTACGGTACTGTCAATGTATAGAGGAAACAGGATTCAGCCAATTAATGAGCACAAGATTAAAGATGGTAATTTCATTACAATACGTAATAAATTTTTATTGTCAAAACCATGTGAAAGTCTGGTAATTTCTGCCATCAATTTTCTAATAACAAGTTGAAGGTAGATGAACTTCCAGGAATCACAGCTCTGTATAGAGTTGCACGTCCACACATAGAGTAAATTAAAATAGATAATGACAATTACAAATATGCCAAACTCATATTTGCACAATCCATAGAAATTGTTGTCAGTTATTATTGAAGAATGAGAAGCTAATGAACAGTGCAGGGCAAATTATTCTTTTAAACTAATCAATATAGTGATAATATAAAAACAGTCGGGAGACTAAAATGATAAAATTAGAAGATTAATAAGAGTGAATAGAAAGTTAATATATTCTAATATTAAATAATTAAGTAGAAAGCGGGTATATTTCAAATTACATTAAAAATTAACTTAAATACCGTGATTTATATGAAATATATATTTTTCCTGTTTCACGAGAATTGGATATGAAGAAAGAATGAGCAACGTATTTTAGTAATGAATAAAATTTATTTATTTTTGTAATGAATAGAATTAATTAGGATGCCAGGCAACCTTTAATAATTGTTAACGACACGACAAAACAGCATGCAACTTCTGAGTGCTGACTCGCTTTTTAATAACTATTTATAATTATTTCTTCCTTTTCATTATCTTCGGCTATCAACAACCTTGCAAGATACCTGTTGTTAATTAACGCTTGCAATTTGTTAATTTTGATAAGACAAGTGTCTTTCGATTTTGTTGCATTCCACATTTCCATCATTGTTATTTTTCACTATAGTTCTCCTTACGACGTTTTTTAGTAGACATTTTCCGAAATTTCTCTCATTCACTGACATGAACTCGATTTTTTTTATTTCATAAAATTTCGTAAGTGCATCCTCAAAATTGTCAAGAGAGTTCTGTGTCGAAGACAAGCACAATATGGTCTTACGCTGCAATATACAAAACAAGAAGAAACGCTGTTGTTACAGGGAAAGAATATCAGTTCATTGCATATTGTTATACTTCTAGAAGTCTCCATGGAGTCACATAGTATTCGAATCTCCCTATAAAAATTATTTCGAATCGGATAAAAATCACATGATTTACAGTAGGATTTACAAAGGTACTTCATTTTAAACAACTACTTTTCGATGAGTTTTAGCGCACGGAGAAACGTGGGTACAAGAATGTTAAAAACAAGCACCATGCAAACACACTGTAACGAATGTATCAACGTGGCTGGCCGGGAGACGCCATGTCCTAGGCACAGATGCCAGCGTTTCGGCCGTCATGCTGCGACCTTCCTCGGGGCGACATGCACTGCGCGCTGGTTTATATAGAATGGGGTCGGTCAAATCAAAGCGTAGGCGTCGGCGGCCCAGGTGCCAATATTTTGGTCGCCAAACTGCGACCTTCCTCGGGGGCGAAATGTGTAGATTGAAGTAAAAACTAAATGTTCGGTGCTTACATTTTATTTAATGATCAATCTGACTAAAACTGATGTTATAGCCTTAAGGTACCATACCAAACATCTTATGACACTTTACGAACTGGATTCGATTGTCATTCGCCCTCATATTTACATTACTACTTATTCGTAAGAGCCAAAGCTGTAAGAAAAATTCTCAAAGAAGCTCAAGAAAAGCTCAAAGAAGTAATTGAAGGACTATTATCTTTCCGTTATTCTACGGCCACATTCATTAAATACCTTACCTAACATGACTTGAATGTATCTTCGTTACGATTGAAATCAGCATGAATGTTACAGGTTCTGCTAGAACATTTTAACGCATGCACGCATTATTTCCGACACCAAGTTTCACAAAACAAAAACAATAAATCCATAGTTATGAGATCAGATAATAATTTTCCGTGTTTTTATTCAACATAAAGAAAATACAATGAGTCCTTTTACTACTAGGTGATGCTGCAACGAATCCAGCAAATTTAAGTTGAAAATGGTCGGAATAAAAAAGAAAAGTAAATCTTGCAAAATACCGGCAACTATTACCAGTTTTGATCCTCTCTCCCAACCACTCGCAAACTCTGTCAAATGCCAAACAATTTCTGTGATATTTTCCGATGTTTGCTCTCGACCAATGCCACTCAGGCCGCGCATCGTCTGCTTACGATTGAACGCGACGCGGTCTTTGCACAGCCTCGTTTGGTTTCTGCGGCGAGAAATCGAGCGTTGCTGTGCTGATCCTGCGCCGAGAGGCATCAGGCTTGTTGGAGAACGCTCTCAATAACTTTGCGCACGCGAGACGATTGCACATACCAGAATAGTCTGAAAAGGCATGGTATTATCATCCTCGTGTATATTATTTGTAGAATCTGTTATTGAAACACTTATTTTCCGGAGTTCCGGAGATTTCCGGTGTGGTTTGAAAGTTGGAAATCCGTGATGACGGAGCGCGGAACTTATTTTTTTTATATTCTATATAAACGTAAATAATATTAAAAAACTTTTGTTTTTTGAAACGACATTAAACATAACATGACGAAGGCAAAGTAAATCACTTTTGGTGGTAAAATGGAAGCAAAGCCACAGGGCATCTTTTGAGCCCAGTGTCAAATTTCGCTGTTCATTGCTGTTTGAAGTCGTATATTTGTTTTTCAGTGTGTTTTCTCTGCACCTCTGAAGTGGTAAGTAATTTTCATTTGTTATTATGTATTACGTGAGACTAAGTTTTTTATATCTGTTTGCGAAGCTCAGCAACGGAGTGTATTACCTTTTATAGTAACTACTGTTTTTTTTTTGTTATTTAAGGTCGCATCAACTTCTATGTCATTAGTGACCACTATTGCTTGTAACGGAATGGTAACTGTGAGGATGACATGATATGATGATGATAGGGGGTGAAAGGACGAACACAATACAACCATGCCCGAGGCGGGGCTGGAACCCGCTATCCTTCGGTCCGAGATCGCTACAACACTACCTCCTTAGCGATCTCGGCCCCCGGATCGGCACTAACTTCTGCTATATGGCGCATTTCAGCTCGAGCCGACCAGCGTGGACTTAGTATCGTGGAGCTTTGCTGTGCACAGCCTACTCGATTCCTCTGCGACATTAAGCGCTCGTTGGTAGCTGGAGCAGTCGAGTGTTAAATTAATGTCGTTTGACGACAAATCTTAAAGGGTGCAGGGGATCAGCCAATCTCTCACTCTCTACATAGATGATGTTAACTATTACCCAGTGTCGCGGAATATTACACCCGAAGGAGAAATGGAGGTCGGCGCACCTGCAGTTATCGGCCAACTACGCTTCGTTGGCAGTCAGGAAGCCGCCTCAACCAACCGCAGACGCAGATTCAACATTACGCAATCATAAACAGGTATGAACACAAAAAAAGTTAGGTAAACGGTGAATATTTGAACGTTATCACGGACAGTTAAATCACACCTGGTCAACCCCCACTCTCCCGCCTAAGAAACAGACATTTCACATTTTCCTTCACTATCTCTCCGACATTAGATAAGGTAAGAACCTTTCTTGCGTTTACCTGTATCTTCCATTGTATTCCTTTCCAATCCCTGGCATCCCTCGCCAACAATTTTTTCACACAATAACCTTGGTTGGAGGCATAACCTAATAAAATCACTATCAGGGAGGTGACAAGAAGTTACCCCATTCACACTTCGCTGATACGAAAGTTATCGGTCATTCCTCTGAAGAGCCTTACGGCTTAGCGTTGCACTGTCTGTCAATGTAAAATAAAATTTAACAAAAATATCACAAAATGAAGATAAATGCCAACAATCCAACAGACTTTCAAAAAATTATCGAATACTCAACTTTATACACAACATAACTTCAACGATTCTTCCAACAAAAAGTTTTCAGTCGTATTTAAAAACCTTCACAAATATATAACAGCACTGGAAACATTAAAGGATCCACAACAACGACATAATCAATGTAATAAGATTGATTAAAAATGGTCATTTAATGTAAGTAGTCGCCGCGGAATTTAACTGTTCGCATTCGGTAGGAAATAACTTACTATTACCCCAATTATGCTTTTTTCGCTTCGCTTTAGAAACTAAACTGTAGTAAACATTATTTATTGGTATTTTTTCAATGTAATTTTGGCTGAGGTGGTGCTCAAATTTCGTAAACATTTATTTGGCTCAATGTTCCACATTAATGCTGTGGATATGAATGTTGCTAATTTTACGTTAAAACCGTAAAAATAACACTACAAATAACCACAGCTTCATGAATTTTTATCCCGAATACATTTGATTTATATAAAAGAAAAGGTAAAAAATCTAATAGAAAAATCAACGAATATTGCTCCGAAGAATTTAGGCATTTCACGGCTAGCAATTGAGCCGAGCTCAGTCGGTATTAATGACTCACATTTGAGCCGCACTGCTGCGTCTGATTTCTTTATTCTCGGCCAGGCGGCATTGAAAATATTTGGGGAGATAACAGACGGGTTCGGAAATTACTAGACTTTAGAGAACACTATATGGCGTTTGGAAGCCCATGAGCTACTTTTTCCTCTTCGTTCCGGTGCGACAAACAGCGCCCGTCTCAGCTCGCCCGCTGGCTGCCCCGCGCGCTACGCGGTCCTGAAACCAACCAAGCCACCATCAGTGGCCCACTTTAAACTTCCTTCTGCGTTTACATCTCGGTCTACGACAACTATTTACATTTCGGCGCGCAAGCATCGCGCTCCCAGAAAAGTATGCAGGCAGCGCGCACCAAGGCCGACATTCCCCAACGCGGAGCAGCAATGCCATTGCCCCGCACGCAGATACGACACTGAAAGGCCCTTTCTCAGTCGTAAACAAATTTTACGATTCAACAGATTTCAGAGGGCCGGCCTGGCCTGAGACGGAGAAGGCCAGTAGCTGCCTCGTGTATTTAGGGTCCCAAATTCGAATCCCGCCCGAGGCATGGGCGTTTGTGTGACCATATACAGCATGCGAGTTCCTCTACCATTACCGCCATAGCCCAAAAACCAACGGCAATTACAGTTGTTGTATGACCGAGAAACTGAAAAGTGACCTTAAAAATAGTCTAGAAAATAGAAATGCTTACTGTCGTTAAAATTAAATTGTTGAAAATAAAAAGTCTAAAGTAAATTTCTAATTACATCCGATGTTCATTTTTCAGTTTCAGAAAAATGAAAAATCATGCATTTGTGCCATATTTCACGAAAAAAATAATTTTCGTTGCAAAATATTTTAGTAATTTATCCGCATAAATGCTTTGCAGGATGAGAAGTTTAAAAATAACTACATTTCATTTAAAAACTATATTTAAATGAAAATGTCAAAAATTAACTTTAATATTTTTATTTCAACTTTGTACCTAAAATTTGTAATCTTTCAGTTGCCTGACACTCCATAATCTTTCTTCGTTTCAAACTTTGGCTTTGTATTTTCTCGATCTTATCAAACTTATTATCTTACATTGACTTGAATCACAACATTTTGAGAAATTAAAGCAAAAGTATTATTTCATGGTCCGATTTTACTACAATGTAAGGGAGTGAAAGTAATAGTTACGTAAAGCGACTCAAATTTTACGAGAAGGTCACGTTAAGCGACTCAAATTTTCCTGTTTATATATTCCAACATTTCGCCAAATCAACAGCATCATGATCAAATTTTACAGATTTGCTTCAAGCAGAAATATCCATGTCACAAAAAACGTAATTTAGATATATTTGTGGTTATTTTACAAAAACATTGTAATGTGAT
This sequence comes from Gryllus longicercus, assembly GCA_038098605.1. Taxonomy (NCBI): domain Eukaryota; kingdom Metazoa; phylum Arthropoda; class Insecta; order Orthoptera; family Gryllidae; genus Gryllus; species Gryllus longicercus. Next base: position 2,760,181 of record JAZDUA010000047.1, on the reverse strand, counting down.
GGTAATATGTCCACCTCCAGGTTTTTTATCATTGCGAGATTACCTTGCGTCTTGCAGAATGGCCCCTCAATTGCGGTCTGATGATTTCAGTGACGTAAGGAATGCTGGGTTACTCATAACAAATGCAGTATTTCCTGCAATGACACTTTAATTATGCAAAATTGAAAACATCACTAATTGTTTGAAAACTAACAAAAAATGTTTAATCAGGTTGACATTGGGGATAAATGAAAGTTTCTTTGTCTTTAATAGACCTACACTTTCTTCGTGTACGAATTTCCCACACACACTGCATCGACGCATGACCTGAACGGCCTCGTCACAGCAAACATGACATACCAGCTATCCCCATTTTTCTCAGCAGGATTTGTTTCCTCCAGTGTTTCCATATTTCGCTGGGTTTTCTTCACGGAGACGTGCTTCTTCTTGTCAGGATTATCTTTATTATTTCTTTGCCGGATGATCTACTTTATTTTTTTGTTTGGAAGTTGATGGATTGTTTTGAACGTCGTCTGATGTATGAGTTGGAAATAAATATTTTTTTAAAACAATAGTGCAAGAGTTTATTGCTGGACTGTGACGTTAGTATGACCGTACGTGCTGGTGATATGCCCATCACCCTTGGCTATATTAACAGCAAAAAACCTGTTTATGAAATCTCTCCTATGTTGGTAAATTATTGATCAAATTTAAAGGCATTAAACTGCCTCATTAAATCTAGCTCATTAAATGCGCTAAATGTTGATTGTATTGTCAAAATACTAAATTCTTATTTAAGTGTAAGTAATGATAAAATTACCTCGAAAGAAGTTATAAAGGTAGAGTGCCTTCAGCACGTTCCTGATCATGGACGCTAAGCAGTTAAAGTATTAGCTAATACAATCATTAAATTTTAAATATTTCTACTTGTTTGTCTTGTGTCAGAACGAAACACGTTATTATAGCAGTTAGTTGATATTCTGGTCGCAATAAAATGACGAAAAAGATTGTCAAAATATTATGCTACCAAACACGTTCGGAAATATAGATATACAAAAATCACTCAAAAAATAGGCATTTCTGATAATAGCCTTCGGGCTAGTGAGTCCAACGTTGTTTTTGTGGGTCCTTGCGTGTAGCTGTTTGCCCGTTACGAATCCCGACGTTTGCACGAGGGCCCTGTGGGAGAGTTGTTGACGGCCCACGGGATATTTGACTTTGTGACGTAATGGCAACCGCCAAATACCTTCGGTGGCGTGGACCATCTTTATGTGTATATGCCCACTAAAACTCAAATATAAATATTTGTATTGGACAAAACATAATATTCTGGCAAAGTACTTTGTGTTTTGTTGGATCACAAACTAACGTAGCCATATAATCAGGTAATACCTAACATATATAATACTTAAAATATTCAAAGTCGTAACCGTTAACTAATTTTAAACTCTCAATTACACTAGAATGTGGATCACTAATTTAAAAATCAATAATTCGACATTTTCTGACTTACGACCTCCGAGTCTGGTGCAATGCTGCCTCTATCTATTTGAGCAAATTACAAGTGATGGAAAACACACTCTTACGACGAATTGTATTCCAAAGGTCATTGGTTTATTATAAACACACAAATTCATAGAGAATCTCCAATTGAATTCCTTGATAATTTTATTATCGCACTAACGTAAAACGTCTTCAATATCCCCTAAAATTTTCAAATTGCAGCTTTACTCAAAGTTAAGAGCCCATTTAACTGAATATTGAACCCCTTGGGCTTTACGTTTTCATTAAGCCATTTAGCGCGCCTGTGACTCTGCATTAAATAGTGCCAATTATATTCAACTTGCCCCCTGCTTCGTGATCTGCATCGTCCGTCCAGCTGCAAGTTGCATCCGACCGGTGCGCGCCCTCCCCCCCCCCCGATCCAAAGCGCGCAGCGGCCGCCGCCCCCCCCCCCCCCCCCGAGCAACAAATTGGGGCGCGCGCGGGCGGCGAACGCCGAGCTCTGATGAAGGACGCACGCCTTGTGATGATGATTACGCGGGCGATAATCGCGGGGGCGGTGATGGCCACAAAACGACAAGGGCCGCGGGGTGGCTGCAGGGATGGCGGGGGTGAGACTGGAGGGGATAATGGGAAAGGGATGGCGAGTGAGAAATGTGGCGCACGAGTCAGGGAGGTGGTAGTGGACCGGCACAAGGTCGCTGAGGGCATCAACCGATGTCACTGCAAGGCCTCTGACCGGGTGGTTCTCTGAACGGCAGGACGTTTGACCGCGGGTTTTAAGTCTCGACAGTGGCAGGATTTTCGACTCTAGCTTGTTAGCTAGGTCGAATTCAGTCGCCGTCTGGAGGAGAATTCTAGCGGCCGACTGCTCGGATCGGTAGTTTTCCGTGGTTTCTCCGATCTACACCTGGCAAATGCCGGAGCTGTATCTTAACAAACAGGCCACAGACCGCACGCAATCTTCCTCGTCTTATCCTCACCCCTAACTTCCACTCTTATACTTACATGCACACTACCACATATGTCGGGAGTCCAGTCGAGAGTTAAGAACTTTTCCCCGGCGGGAGAGATACCTGGTTGGGGAAAATTCGCGTAAGCCGACGCTGACGCCGGGGAAGCGGGGGAAGATCGCCGCGACCTCCCGCGATAAAAACATGCACTACACTACCTGGACTAATCACGTTAGCAGTTGACGAGCCCTGAACCAATAACCCCAATCAATGAAAAGGGCGGTTGGGGATGAGGAGATGTGGATTTTTGTGTGTGTTGGGGATGAGGAGATCGGAATTCGTGAGAACGGCTCCGTTGTTAAAGATTAATGGCTGGTTGGGGCGAAGTACACGAGTACGATGAGGACGGGGATGGGGTGCGGGGCGTAGAGGGAGTGGGAATGGTTGTGGTGGCTGGTGCAATGAGCACTCGTGTGGTAGCTGGAGGTCACTGAGGGTTTGGGAGGCCAGGGCAGCTAAGTCGGAGGGGATGGCTGGGACGGCATGGGCGTCGGGTATGGAAAGGGTGGTTGGTCAGAGGGGGAGGGGGAGACCATGGCGGCTGCACCTAGATGCCCGCGCAAATCAAGCGTCGAGCGATGCGTGGAGGGAACGGGTGGAGATTAATGAGTATTTGACTGGATCAAACGAGCACTACGAGAATGATATCGGCAATTCATTGAATGAAGCAAATTTGACTTCCATTATTTAACACTAATGGTGCAAATGAAATAATAGTACGGAACATTCATAAATCTAAGCAGTTGCGTCTCCTGATCGATGGGAATGAGGCTTTGATCGTAATGTTACAGGTTAAACATATTAATTCTAGATATCACCTTTACATAATACTATATTGTTTCTATGTATTTTATTTTACGATACGTGGATACACATTGAAAACTTTTTTATTGAAAACATTTCTAACTTTGCTCTGACAGTCACAAACAATACAATAAAACACAAATATATGAGAAAATGAGCAATATAAATGTACTGTAATAACCTATTTTTTCTATTAGGGTTCCATTCGCCGCAGCTTTCAATCTTGTACTAATCTAAATGACACATAAATAAACTGAGCTTCAATAAGGCTTTCACAATGAGAGGTTTTACTAAAGATTTTGTGCCACACATCTTGTTTTGTACCACAGTACATATAACTTATTTGCCGTATAGGACCTTTTAAAACAAAAATGAATTATAATAAACGCGCTACATGATCGAAATCATGATTTTTGTGAGGGTGTATAATGTACTTGTTACATTAAACAACGTGGTTTCAAAATTAACTCAGCACTTTTACAAGAACAAAAGTGACACGTAAAAAATCAGACAATAAAGAACTAAATTACTAGTTGCCGGGTGTTAAAGAGTTTTTTGTCAGAACTGAGAAGTGTCGTTACAATCTTTGTCTTTAAAAATTTGCGATTAATGGTCCCATGGAGTCTTCAGTCGTCAACACATGAGCACTGGGATTCCCAGATTTACCGAAAGAAGAGGTGCACAAGGGAGGCTGAAGAAGCTTTAGGGGAGGAATTCCAAAGCGCCGTTGAGAAGACGGCGATGCTGCAGCGAACGCAGGCATGTTGCAGGAAGCGCATGGCCGAGTGGCCTTCGTAAGGAAGGCAAACTGTCTAAAGCCCGCTATACACGGTCATGTTTGCATAATTTTTTCATCATTTTTCAGTACAGAAAGTGGATGGAAAAAGGATGTGCGTTTGTTTCGGTACCGAAACTGGATGAACGTGATTCCGAGGTTTTACACGATCATTTCTGTTCTGTATGTAATCGTGATGAAAATACTTCCTCCACACGCCGCAAAAAGCGCTGGAAGTTAAACAGTTGAACATCGCACGTACGTAAACAATTGCAATACGCGGGAAGAATGATCAGATGGTTACGTATTCGCAGTAAAGGTGGTAGATAGTCGTGTGAAGTATTGTGGTTTTTGATTTTGAAATGGAAAGGAAAGCAATGATCGCTACGGCGGCAGCTCACATTATTGTGGCTTCAGCTATAGTAAAAGCAGAACGTAAAAGAAAGAAACGCTGTACTTGGGTGAAATCCTGGGTGCAGAAAAGAGAGACTGAAACTTCGTCGAAATTAAGAGGAAGTAAAAATCCGCTGGAACTCACAAATTCGCACAAATGGCGTCGCTGAACACTCAACCTCACGAAATCACAACCAAAACAGCACAAAACGCTCTAATGTTCGAGCAACTCTCCAGGGCACGGAATCGAAGAAAGTTCCATAGAGTAACACCAGGAGCGCCATAGTCAAACTGGATGCAATTTGTACGGAAAAATGAAGCATGCTTCATTTTTTCGTACAAATTGCATCCAGTCTGGTCCGTAACTTGTCTGTACCGACGAGAAATGATGCAAATATGACCGTGTATAGCGGGCTTAAGGGATGTTCCTCGGCCCACCACATCTCAGGAAAGGACAAATGTCCATTGGCAGTCGAAGCGCACGGAAACAACTAATAGTACTAACAGATCTGAGAGATATGCGTAAGGAATTTTCTTAACAGACGAGTTTTAAAAGAGTTGAACTTGTGGATGGGATAAATTACTGACATTAACAGAAAGTACGCCATTAGCGGTAAAGTATCACTAGAAATACTGCATTAAGCCTACATGTGTATTGCCATGTGCAAAGCGCTGCACTATGAATTAAAATAATCAAAGAGAGTAAGAGCTTTATAATTTTCGTCATCAAAAACGTGTTGAATGTTAGGATTCCAAGTATTATGCCAGAACTTGTCGATGCTCACTGAGTTGGATGGAGAAAGATCACTATTACAACAACAGCGCATATTTTCTCGTATAATCTGCAATAGTTATGGAAACATTCTTCTAATTTTTATAACTCCCAAGTCACGGACAAATAATGAGAAGTTATTTATGAATCTTGTGATAGACGATGGCACGTGAAGTTTACTGTTGAAAACAAAAAATAACTAAGGAAGTTTAGTAAAAATGTCATTAGTTTCAAAATATAGTTTCTGTAGTGATACCTTATATAAATAAATATTTAAACTTGGTTTATCGTTCAAATTTAATATATCAGATGGGTAGTTCAGGTCCAGCGCTGTCAGTGCAACAGCTTTAACCGGGAGATGCTAGGATCCCAGTCCCCACAGTGGCAAATTTTCTCACTAGCTATAGAGTGGGGTCGAATTCAGTGGCCTGGGGGCGACTTTGGAATTGGATTTCCTGATCAGCAATTTCTATGATTTATGCGAACAATCCCAGGCAACTGCCTGGTAGAGCCATACCAAACGGACCCCGGTTTCTATTTCTGGTCCTCCCCTCTCCTCTTACTCGCACCCCCTTTTGCCCGCACTACACCACCACACATGTCGGGAGGACCTTAGAGCTGGTTCCGCTAGAGGAACCCGCAGGAAGAATTCCTTCTCTTGTCGATGTGGGTCGACGCTGGACCTCACCATCCAGATGAACACCGTCGCGCGTCGGGGTCAAACATTCACTACGCTACCGGGACTACTGACCACAGCAGTAGGCATACCCGGAAACATCAGTAAATGAACAGGGAAACGAGTATGACTAGGAGTATGGTTATTACACAGAATATTGACATGATAGGAATGGCGGCGCGGGCAGTGTGGAAGTTAAAACGGACGACCCGAGGTCCAGGGAGGTCGTGACCCAACCGGGACGATGGCACCAAACGAACGCAAACGGGATGAAAGGGAGCGAGTGGTCGTGTCTAGGAGGCGGTGGCGGGGGCACTTGCGGGGTCGGGGGGGCGGGGGGGCGGCGGGCGTTGATATATGCGCGTGGCCCGGGGGCGGAGGTGGTCGCGCCGCCCCCAGCAGGCAACACCTGGCTAATGAGGCGGCGGACGCGCGGGCGGTGTGCTGCTCGCCCGGATCGACCTCCGCCCTCCGTTTCGCATCTGCGGACGCTGCCCCCGCCCTCTCCACTAGCACCATCACCGCCCCCCACCACCACCCTCGCCGACGCATCGGCTGCCATCCCTGACGTTACCGCGCGCCCACCCCCGCCGCCTCCTCGGCCACCAACCTCGCTTCCGTCCCCGCGCCCCCACCCCCGCCCTCGCCAGCGCCCTCACCCCGCCCTTGCCCCTGTAACCAACCGCCACCTCGGCCGCCATCGTCGCTGTCGTCCCCGCGCCCCGCCCCTCCGCGTTGCCATCGGCACCTGCTCTCCCGCCGCTGACCGCGCTTCTCAACGCCATCCCCGTTCGCGCTCTGTGCCCTCCATCGCCCCTCCCCGCCACCCAACACCCCGCTTCACCCATCCCGTCGCCGCCCGCTCCAGCCCCTCTGCCCTGCCCTCGTGCTGCTCGCAGGTCCTGGGGCGACGCCATCGTTCACACCGATCGATGGAAAGGGGGTCAGTTTTGCCTCGCGCATTTGGGATTGTTTTTGCATGACCACTACCACGGACACTGTTATGTTGTGTTTCCTATTTTGGTGTAAATTAAACTCCTCATTTACCAAAATATATTTAATTATGTTTTAAAAACTGCCGTCCCACTAGCTCTGTTAATTTTCAATTACTATTCAAATTAAAATTACTATTTATAGAATATCCATTTCAAAATAATCGTAACAAAGTATTGGGAATGGGCGGCACTCCAAAAATTGTCCAAACACTATAACTATCCATACTGATATCCCTATTTTCAAGTACAAAATTGCTTGTATCTTCTCGTCACCTGCACCAATTTTAAACATTTTTGGCACAGCACGAAAATATCTTAATTCTGATACGTCTAAGAAGTTATAGTTCATAGAAACATTAAACAAAGATTTTACAACTGATAATTCGACAATTATAATCGAGATAATTCCTATACGAAGGAAAAGTGACATCAAAAAAACAATAAAACAGCAACATGTGTGTGTCAACATTGCGTCGTTCGTCCAGAAAGTGAGAATGAATTGAATGAATAATAAGAAACATTATTAGTGACTATCTCCTTACATTTTCATCGGTATTGATTCGGCGAATGGCATTGATCAGAAACCCTTGTAATGATTTTCCAATGAAAATGTTTTTAACACAGAATAGTGACAACTGTTTCAATATATCAAACAAAATAAAGTAAATGAAAAATATCCTTGCAAAACATTTTTCTGCCTGTTATTTTAAAATAAAGTCTGATTCACTTGAGTTAAAAATAACAATATTTATCTTATATTCATATTTTAAGATGAATTATGAAAATAAACAGAACTTACGAACACTACGTAATTTTACAGTAAGTGTAAAAACTCGGATACGAATGGTAGATTTATCTAACCACGAAGTATACTTCTAAAAATATTAGTAATTTATTTTAATAAATGAAATAACGTGTCGCTATCTTTTTGTTGTTTAACCAATAAAATGTACGCTCTGTCAGGATATCTATTAGTTTTTATAAAAAGTCAGTTAATTGTGTATCGATATGGACTATTTTTATTTATTACATATAATATTGATTTATGTATATGAAAATTTGTTCATTGTTCTGAACTGTTTGGCATTGTTTTTCTTGGATTTGAAATTAATTGGTAATATGTATATCGATTGAATCCTCCTATATTCGTCTACGAATAGTTTGTTTTCATTTTACAATGAGTTTATAATATGCGAATAAAAACGTTTGTACGTCACACAACCAATTCTTTAAAAATTCCAAACAATTTGCTGTATATAACATCATCAATTTATTACTTCCTTTAACTTCTCTTTCAATAAATGTACATCAATTTTTTCCTCTAATTGACTGCGCCTAATTTCCCAACAGCCGCGAACTTCTTCGAAAATGTTTCCCTGCTCAAGAATCGGAAAATAATTATTCTTTAAGTATCTTCACCAACTTCATTACTGCTTTTGCCTGAAATGAGTCCGCTATCAACGAGTTACCGCCAATTTATTTGTCGATCCTTAGCGAAGTTAGTGCTCTTCCAGATCTGCACAATTAATGACGATAAAAGATAATCCTTCCAACTTCTGTGAGCAGCAACACCCTCCGGGCGGCCGTGGCGTCGTCGGCGACCTGCTCCACAGCCTCCGTCGGGAAGGGGCGAGCGTGCGGCGGAGACGGAGGCTGTGTCGGATTGAATTAAGAAAGTTCCCCTTCCCTCGCGGAAACGAATTAAAATGTTGCAATCTTTTAATTTCGCAGCTCAGCTCCCCCGCCTGTCGTGCCTGGGTGACGCTCTTTCCAAGAAGAACCTCTCCCTTCAGCGAGGCTTCCTTTGCCGCCGTTATTTGTTCAACAGAGGTAGTATTTTGTCGGGAGGGCCCTCACGCCGCTGAGGAGAACACGGATAACGCTAGATTTATCGAAATGCGCTTGTGAATGCGGTTAGGACAATGGGATTAAAGGAAGAGTTTTTGCCACCTAAAAGGGTTTCGTAATAAGGAATATGGTTTTTGGGGAGAATATTTGAGAGGGTGTTAGCGGATTGGACAGTGTATCATTTTAGAAGTTGAAACAGAATTTATAATTTGAAATATTTCTAGGCTTTCTAAACAGCATGTTTCTCTGCCGTGTACTGTCGTAAATTTGGAGCACTGAATAATTCAAAATATATAATTCCAAGAATGCCTTATTTCGCACGAACTTTGTATTAAACTTGCATGAAAAATAACGTTTAACTAGACTTTGAAAGGATTACATTTGAATAATTCCAAACATTGAATTCATTTTTAACTTATTTGATTTAAATATGTAAGAGTATTTTTTCCTGTTTGAAGGGAAAATATAACTCTAAAGCCAAAAAATAATTTGCGCTGTTGCTGGAAGAGAGCGAAAAAACTATTTGTAGAATGGAGGTACGTAGATTGAAGAATTTTTGTTACTAGGAATTACTTTATTTGTATATTCCACGAATTATTTCATGAAGAGTTAAGAAGATGAGATATATTTTCACTTAAAATGTTATATCAAATTAATCGAGAACGTTAAAATGAGTTTGCAGAAACATTCAGCTGAATTTAAATAAAGGGACACCCTCGTTAGAAAATTAAAGAGATAACCCTTCATCTCCAAATTCGTGAAATGATCTACGCAATCTACTATACAAATAACGTACGATATGTATCGTACCGTACAATATACTTTATCGTGTCAACACGTACTCCTGTTACATACTCATGTTACTCGCACTATTTAACTATAAATCATTTCAGTATTATCACATGCAATTTGGGAAGAAGGTCGTGGTATTGTTAGTGCACTATACCGTTTATATGTCGGTATATTATGCAATATGTATGTCAATGTCATTACGTCAATAACTGGCAGGATGTTGTTCAACATGCTTATGTAAAACGAATTACTCTTGAGCAGAAACCTAATAAAAAGTTGTTAAAATTTTGCTTTTCTTCTTGAAAATGACACTTAGTTTGTGGAGCGCGGCCATGACCTCCACGCCGCCGCCTGTGCATTGCTCATTCGCTGTGGGGGCTCACGTTTTCCCTCATCGATGACTTGGCAACGAAATGTATCAGGGTCGGAAAAATTCCCGAAGGCGTCGATTTTTTCTGGGCTCACAGTTCATAGGTATCGGGACAGGTGTCGTCTCTAGGGAGGCTCCCGTCTTCGTCTCTCGCTGTCTACCTCCCCCACCCTGACAGCAGGATTCTATCCCCTCCTTTTGAGAGTCTTGCAGCTGCCCTCCCCTTGCAGGGCTGAGGAAAGCACTTGCCTGGAGGCCACATCTGAGCGGACGAAAATACAAACAGGTGCAAAATAAAAAACAACAACGGACAAGATTAGTTGGTTGATTAGTGTTTCCGGGCGTGTCAACGCTAAATTTATAAGTCCAGTAAGTCCAGCAATGATTTCTTGTAGCGGGAGGTGGTGGTGATCTCACCAGCTGTATGGTGACATCCGGCGCCGACCATCTTGTCGTCTTGCAGGGTTTTCCCCAAACAGGTATTTCCCAACACCGGAACCCCGCCCCAGCAGGGACAAGCACTAAGTCCCCGACTTATCTCCCATGTGTGGTAGTGAAGTGCATGCGAGTGTGAGAGTGTGTGAGTAGGGGAACCACGGAAAATTACCAACGAGAGCAGCCGGCCGCTCGAATTCTTCGACTGAATTCGATCTAGCTATGTAGGTAATGCCGAAAAATGTTTCTACTGTCAGGACGCGAACCCTATCACCTCACGGCGAGAGGCTGCAATGATACCAAGAGATGTCCTGAGCCATCGCTTCTGGTACCGAAGAAGAGATGAAAAGGCGTTTACACCTGAGAAGAGGGAGGTCTGTTAATACGATATTTTCTCAGAAAATATGTTCTAAATGTTTCATGGCATCATTCATTCATCTACAGTATATAACGCAAGTTAAACGTTTGGTCTGATTAATTTCAGTTTATTTGTTATTTGTTGGTAGAGTGTCTTTCATCTGTCACCTACTTATGATGTTTCTGGGATTATATAAGCAGATGTTTTGTTATATTTTCTTGGATTGTCTCGTTATGAATTTTTACCTGTAAACAATTGTATATTGAATTCGGATATTTAGAATGGCCAAAGTGGAAGTTGAAATATTCGGTAGGTTCTTTTTTTGACGGGTGCTTTTCACCGATTACGAGACACATTAGGAAATGTTCCTTTTTAAACATCATTGACCAACTGTTTCCACAGCATTCCCTTCTAATATATACGAATCTGGCCTTATTTAACATTTTTCGGACTTATGAAAAAGAAATAGACACAAAGAGATATTTGCCGACGACACAGCTATTTTAACCTCTCAATAATTAACTCAAAATTAACGCTAAAAACACAGACTTTCAATGCTATTTTGACTCATACATACATTTTAAAATGAATAAAATTGGGGAATAAAATTAATCTTGATTAAATCGAAGAAAATATGTTCATTATTAATCACTCCCAATTTTCATCTCGTATACTACTCTTCTCTATATGTAGTATAAGAGGAAGTCATTTAATACATGTACGTATGTATTACCTAGCGCGACAGCCCGTGAACGGGCTCAGATCTATCGGCGACATCCCTGCCTCGCGACCATGGGTTAGCACATGAAGTTAGCACTTTGCCATCCCCACTTCATATTCCAGACTTCTCAACCTGAGAAGTTTATTTTCTCGTCATCACACAGCAACTAATACTGGTACATTGCGTGACAAACGCACATTATAATTTTGCAAGACCGATAATCGAACCCGGGGCCGTGTTTTGCCATTTCTACATACAAAAACAAATTATCCACATTTTGGGTATAGGAGACATATAATAAGAGTTTTCGGTAAAAAAATCACCTTTTTCGCTGCTGCATTGCAATTCTCTTTACTACGTGAATACAGAGATGTCTAGAAAGTAAAAATATCGGAATCGTTTCTGCACGTGCGCATTTAAAGAATTCGTAAACAAAATAATACGTATTCCTGTTTTTTCACTTTTTTCTTCCACCGTTTCACTGTTTCTTCCTATTCGTAGACTTGATTCTCCACTAGACTTAAAGCTGCTATTTACCCTATGAAGACTCTTCTGAGCATGCATGAATAGAGTTGAATGTTATAGAAAAAAATCGAAGTTTTCCGTGAGTTAGCAACTGCTCTTCGTGGTGACATCTCTGGTGAAAGAAATCCGGAAATGTCTCCCGTTGCACGACAATAAGGAATCCACTGTTACTTGTATTGCTGAGGTTCAAAATTGTAGATTTTCTAGGAACTAATTGTTTGACTCAGTTCAATCTGAGAAATGGCCCGGTCGCCCACTATGGCATCGGGGGTGTTAAAATATGGAATATTTACTCGGGTTTAAGGGACAATCACTCGCTTCCAAAATTGGCCACTAATAGATGTGACTGTTTAATAAAGGTGGACGTTTTGGCAGGTTCTAAATCTCTCTAGTTTGGAGAAATGCGGGGCAATCAAACCAAAAATCCAACACCTTTTACACAACTAAGGTCCGTTATTGAGAAATAAAGTAAAAGCAACCTTCTATGTTATCAATAATTTAATCCATAAAAAATTCAAATGCTTACAACAGCATTATATATCAAAATTGTATCCCAAAATTTGTTTTCTGAACTCCCATCATCTTCTTGTTTGCACATCTGTAGGTTACCAACAAGCATGGTTGTGAACATTTTGAAACGCGAAATTTCTGTTGTGAGTAACAGAAACCTTATTTGCATCTGGAAACGATCTGAAGACTTGCAATTATAGAGTTTCTGACTACAACTTCTCCCGACCCTACACCTCCCGCCATTAGCAAAAAGAGAGCTGAACAAATCATGTGCATAGTGAAATCCATAGTTTATCAAACAGTCCATCATTGACCTTGATTGTGATTCTTCGACTTTTTGGTACTGTTTCATTATTTTCTTGTTTCGGTGTCAGTATCGCGGATTACTGCGCAAAGGGAAATTCTCAGTTCATCAAATTCGACATTCGACCATTGATCTTCATGATAATTCTTTGAAGGTTTGGTTCTGTTTCGGAGCGAATCACTCCCACTGTGCGGCGGCGGCGGCGGCGGCGGCGGCGGCTTCTCCCTGCCGGCTGGCCGAGCCGTCTGCCGCCCCAGAAGCCATCGCCGCCGCTTAACAAGGTTGGCCCTCGCGCCCTCTCCATTTGCAGGGCGCGCCCGCCGGGCTCTGGGGTCAGAGCGCCTTCACTGCCATCTTCGCTCGCGCCCATTGCTTCCTCGCTCGCCCGTGCAACATCCCACTTCCCCGCAGTAGAGGACCCTGAATGTTGGGGTATCACACAAGCAACGGTAATAGGCAAAGACGAGCCGAAAATGATCTTTTTTAACTTCAAAAACAACAGCAGAATGTTCTATAATTATTGTAGAATAGGCAATGCACCCTTTGCTTCACGAGATTCCTTTCTAGTGTCTATAACTTTAAACCCTCTCCTTAATTTCGTTTGTTTAATTTTGTGGGAGCCGCATTAATAGTGGGCTTCCTTGGCCGTTTCCCTCTTCCCGCCGCTCACCTTCCAACGCGACAGTGCTGCTACGGCCCCAAATAGTTGCGCACCACTCGGAAAGATTCCCCCTATCGCAGCGCCGTAGACATGACGTCATCTCGCGCATGCGCAAACAAGACTCGACCCTCCAGCGGGCGCGTAGCGGCGCTTATTGCCGCAGTCTTACATCTTGGTTCATTTCCTGTAAATAGTTGATGTCGCACTATGATGCTCATAGATATTTTTGTTTATTAAATTTTCAAACAGATAACACTGAAATTACCATTTTAGACACTGCCGATCGACAGTTATTCATTAGTAAACCAAACTCTGCAACGGTTCTGGCACTCTGTATCGTACGCGTCATCTCATGAAAGAAAGATATTTGTGAATTGTATCTATTTGAATTTTTACGGCTGTTTTGCTATTGAGCTTTACGTCACAGATTTTGGAGTACAAGTTACTAACTTAAATGTAGATGCATTGTTTCCGAGAAAAAGTCAGAAGGGATGTTTCCCAAAATCACAGCATTCATTCCTTGACATGTAACACGTGCCAAGACACGGAGGAAGCGAGAAATGGATTCGATTTTTATCAATATTGTTATTTCTTTCACTATTTAGTTATGTACATTTTATATACACACATACAAACATAAACAAGAATATTTCTTTCACATTCCCTAATAAAAGTAATAACTATCGACGCGAAAATCGAAGACGATGACCGCGGTACGGAGAGCCGCTAGAGCCCGCTGGCGGGAAATGATGGGTTAAACGGAGCCCATCGCCTTCTGCGTTCTGTACGCAGAGCGATAGATTTCTCACATCAGTGCCAATACAAGAGGCATTTGTCGATTAGCAGAGAGGGTAAAATAATTTGTGAAAAGAAAATTCGACTTACATGTTATTGTTTGTTATTGACTTCGATGTTTCGAGAGGACCGTGAGAGGATGTGAAAACAGTTGAATGGTCCAACATTATGAAAGGGAATTATGAAAGGAGATTATGGAAGAGAGATATTAAAAAACAAACCGAGTCCAGTTAACATATAGTTAATTAGTAAAAATGTAAATCTGAACCATTAAAAGTTAGTAAAAAATAAAATATTGTATGTTCGACGAGCGTTTACAGATTCGATTGATCTCGCGAGAAAAAACTCTAGGGCCCAAGTTCATCAGGCATTTTGTTGTCACACGATCATTAGAACCTTTCCAACGCTCTTTGTGTATAAAAAATTATTTCCTATTTTTCTATGATGAATAATAGAATTTTAATGTTTGGCCACCAGTGATCCTATTTATGACTGTGCAGGTGCACTGTGAATCTTTACACGAATCACCTCTGCCCTGATAATTACACGAAATGGAAGATGTACGGTAATTGTACTGTTCGTTCCTGCAACTTTACGGATGTCAAAAACTCGCTGGTCTCGAATCCAAGTTCTCTCAATCTAGGAACTTTCACTTGGGCATGCAGCACATAGGCTTAGGCATACAGTACAAAATTCTGTTGCAACCAAATTCTTTTACTCTGGAGTATTGAAAAAGTACATCTCCGACGAAGATTTATTGGCGCCAAACCGATTGACAGCGCTCCGGTGCCAATTTCCAAGGCGCCAGCGCCGCCTCGATCGCCGGAGACCATATCCGCTTCCATCTCCGCGGTGAGAGAGAACGGCGCCCCGGAAACCACGCCGGATGGCCTCTTCCGCGGAGGCGCCGCCCCCGCCGCCCCCGCCGCCGCGGCCTCCTGCTGTCGCGATCGCAATCTTCCGACGCGCGCCATCTTGGATTTGCGTACTTCCGCCCGCTGATGAAACGAGGAGGGAGAAACGCTGTCTTGTGTTCGGGGAATCGATCGGTTGCGCGCGGAGAAAGACGATGAGCTCGTAGCTGACGGTCGGCTTACAAACGCTATCGTGTGAATTCTGCTCGAAAAAAGAATTGAAGGGCTGACCTGGATAGCAGAGGTCACTAAGGCTGAAGAGCCTTAGCTGCCCCCGGTCTAGGTGGCGGGCCTAAGGGTAGCGGGTTCGAATCCCGCCTGGGGCATGGATGTTTGTGTGTGTCGGAATACCATTAGCGTTACCCCCAATGTTACTTACAGTGGTCGCTATATGACCTCGGTAGTTGAAAAGCGACCTTAAATAAGTAAAAAATAAAAATGAATTGAAGGGCTTGAACCAATAACTACGTAAACGCCCAGTTGCAGCAAACCTCTTGCTGTTTGAAAATGTTCATATTTAAGTTATTGTCAAAGTGTGTTTATTTAACATCAAACTCAATTAAAACTGTGTGGCGCACTATAGGGATATATGCAATATGTGCACGGTTTCTTGAACTTTGGGATCCCTATCCTAATTCGTATACTTATTAAGTAGAATTATGAATACAGGTAACAAGATGCAGTTTTGGCAAGAATTGGTATAAAAAAATTTCTTCCATGTAATACAAGCTATTTGCAAAGGCAAATCAGATTAAGATTTTTGATATTATCCTTAATTATGCCCTTTGTGAAGGAATCGATTTACTACTGCGAGAAAATGGAGCACGTTTGTTTGAATATCTACATTCTCCACAGAACTTAACAAAATGTGTGCATAGTAAAGCTATATTTACGTCCAGAAGCAAAACAAGGGGCCATCTCAGCGTTTTCTCAAAGAATCAGGGAAACTGGACGAAACAACTGATTAACACACGGGTGTCTCATTTTTTTACTGCCCCAAGATCTTTATAAATAAGAACAAGGTAATCGTAATCAACAGGAGGTTTACTGAGAGTGGAGGGGCGTGTCTAGTTACTGCGCTAAGTCCTTTAATTGAAGGGTAAATGTTTGAAAGATTTCTGCAGATTATGCAATTGTGTGCATACAATGCAATTTTTTAACAATAGCGGAAGATATTATTAATCTTGATTGAATTGCAATGTATTGTCAGTGTTTTTTTCACCCACAGTTGGTTGGTGTGTTAAATCCACAAAATATGCAATTCCCCTGAAGACATATTTTCAGGACATAGAATGATTGTGAAGATAAGTGGCACTTAATATTTCGTACAATGTCAGATGCACAGTTGAACTACCCTGTAGAGGGAGAACAACTGCCCTTCACGGGAAATTTTTACGTCTAAAAGTAAATAAATAAATAATAAAAAATAAATAAATAATAAGTAATAAATAAGTAATAAATAAATAATAAATAAAATTAAATGTGGCAACAATATGTCAATCTCAAATTAAATTTTTCAAGAATAATGTTTTGTAACATAAGTCTACGTATTAGGCTTTCACGCATTAAACGTTATAAGACCACTTCTTTGCATTCATCATTTACGTCAATTTTCCCCCTGTTGATGGAATGTGCAGCATTTGTGAAAATATCACCTATCATGAAGGCCCCCTTATTTAAGTTTTCTATATTTCTAGACTTCACTTAGAAGTACGTAGAAAAGAGAATACTCTCATAGCTTTGGTGAGATTAAATTTATTTATTTACTTCATGTTCGGGATGTATTAAAATTAATCCTAAATAGATCACATTGAATTCAACGAGTCTCGCAAGTTATGTACAGAAGAGGATTGGAAGGAGCTTGTTTAATTAGTGAATGGTTAATAAGTACTACTAACTATTTCAAAGAGGTTTTGTAGGTGGTATGCTTGAGTTCGTATTTTTGAATTACCCCTGAAAAGACTAGAAAGGGAGGAAATATCGTCAGCAATCGAGCCAAAACATATCGAGTCAAGAATTCAAGCTTTGTGAGAAATAGAAAACATAGGAAGATAATATATATCGTCATGATAATACTTGTATTTCGTGATAATTATTCAAATAAGAATATCTATATTAATAATAATTAAATGAGAATGGATTATAAAACTGTTCGGTTCTTATATTAAGTAAAAAAGGAAGAAAGACTTCTCGATCAGTTATGTACCTCCCAATCGAAGGGATTAGGACATGAAGGAAGATGCAGGAAAAGGTGGTGATGAGATGCAAAGTAAAGACTTTTATGTCAGGTCACGTTTGTGGTGCCTGCCGAGATGTAGGTGGTCGGTCAAACACACTGATCGACTTCTGTTTCAATGGCTTCACTTATCACTTCCTGGCAAAATCTGCACTCGTCGGATCACGGATAGGGTGCTTTCTTCGCTTGCCACTCTTTGCATGAACGCCTTCAACCCGATTGGGGGCATCCCTTACCGTTCCTTATCGAATTATATTGTGGCTTGTTGCAAGAAGAGCCGATGTCAGTTTTTAATGCTTTTAAGTTAGTGCGGTCATTGTGTACTTTAAAGTCCCTTCTTTCCGCACAAAGAAAGACAAAGGCAAAAATATGTCCTATCTCCTAATTTCACGTTGATTTATATTTGCCTACGATTGTTTTGTCATTTACTCGTATGTGCTGTCAGAAAACCACCCATTTTGTTACTCATTTAATATTGACATCAAACCTTCTTGCACACAGTCACAGGTATAGTGAGAGGATAATACAGTTTGTTAAGTTTTTTATTTAAGTTACGAATTATGTAAAATTATCAACAACAAAGGAAGCGACGTGTGCGATTGAAAACTAGAAGAAAGTTATGATTAATTGACGTCAGTGATTGAAAAACATAATTTTATTTACATCATCGCCCCCTTCTTTCAAATTTAATTTAACGTTGATTTAAAAAAAGAATATTTACACATGTGAATAAAAGTGTTATTTATTGTGTATATTTCTACTTTGAATTTGAATTTCGAATTATTTGAAAAGAGACCTTTCGCACTTATCACAGTCTTCTTTCAAGCTCTTGTTCTACATTTTTGTCATCATGCTTTAATTAAGTAAATGTCAGACATGACAAATGTAATCTTCCACATGACATATTTGAAAAAATTAAATGTCAACATTTTCTTAGAACAAGGTCTATGACCTTTGATGACCCCTATTGTATCACTCGCAGCGGGACGATAGAGAATTAAGTTTTCAACCAAATTCTCCGTAAACAAGGCTTCCTAGAAAGAGTAAAAGCTATTGCATATTTCCCTCGGGCGGGTGCTCTTTCACAAATCAGCCAACGCCAATTTTACGCCGTGGTGGAACGTATTCTTGAACTCGCAAAAACGTCCCAGGATCAAGGTTGGGCGGTGGAGAACCTTACAAACATCACGCACCGCAACGTTTATTAATTAATTTGCTTTTCCCCGTTTGTGGCTGTCGCTCCCGCGTTTTCTACGACCCGGCTGTAGCAGCGGTGGCTGCGCAAATGCTTTGTGGGATCTCGCTACCGCCGCCACTGTCAACTCCGTAGTAGCCGACACGGGCGGACATCTTCATCGTCGCCGAAACCAACACAAGCGTATATCGCCACCGCTGCCCATGTCCCCGCTAACGCCTCAGGCCCCACAATTTACTCTGCACCGACCACTAAGACTGCTGTTGCTGAACCCAATCGATTCACGCTTCTCTCGGCAACTCCTCTCCGATCTCTGCTCCTCGCACCCTCCTCTCCGTCGCTAGTCGTTCTGACCGCCCTCACCGCCGTCGTTCTCATCACCCTTATTCCTCTCGTTGTTCTCATCGCTTTCGCCGCTTACGGCGCACTTTTTCTCGTCTCTCTCGTGACTTTTGTACCACTCGTCACACTCACCGCCCTCGTCACCGTCGTCCCTCTCCTCGCCTTCCTCGTCTCTCCACGCTCTCATATCTCTCTCGTTACCCTCCTTCGCTCTAGTTGTCGTCTCCCACGTCCCTCTCGTCACCCTCGTTGCTATCATCACCGTCCCCACCCTCGCCTCTCTTCTCGATCGCCCTCTCTTACCTCTCCGGCTGTCGCTCATCACCCGCACTACTCCTTCCGTACCTTCATGTTTCCGCTTCGCCACATCCATTGTTCCCTTCCCTTTCGTCTCCTCTCCCTCCTCGTCGGCTTCCCTCCTGCCTCCACCCACTCGTGACCCTTCTTACCTCACTGCCACCTCTTCGCCTCCCTCATTCGCTCTTCTCATCGCGATCACCGTCGCCGCCAGCGCCGCCCCGCAGCGCAGCGCCCGCCGCGGGGCGCACACGCGGTGCGTCGCGGGCGTTAATTAAGTCGCGCGCGGTGGAGGGTCGCCACGCCGCCGCCGCCGCCGCTGTTTGGTCCATTGTACACGGAAGATCTTAGACCAAGGTGGAGTGATAACAGAAGACCTTAGAAGTAAAATATATCTAAAATAAGATGTGAGGAGATGGAATAATGCTGATATTTACACAATTTGTTCCTTTTTTAAAAAAATAGTTAAAAATCGGAATCAATATTTTGAGTAATGCATCAAAAAATTTTAAAATGGTATTCGAAGGAAGACGGAAATATGTGAAAAAAAGGTAGTTGTGTACTACTATTACAGACCGTTTACCTCGGTCTGTAATAGTAGTATAGAATCTCTAGTTTGATATCCGTGGAAAAATAGATTGAGATGCAAAGTGACGAACGCATAAACCGAATGTGTGGCTTGCGTGTCCCGCAAGTAGCGCCTCCTCCGTCGGGGCTGGCCGCACGACGCCGGGCCCGGCCGTGCCACGGCGCTGACAGAGGGCCCACAATGGGCTGGTTGGTGACGCAACGGTGCAGAAGGGGAAGTGGGGGGGGCGAGGTGTTTTCGTAAATTTCACTTTACGACGCTCCTATTCGTCCGATTTGCATGATTGTCACGGCGTTGGATTCAGGAAGCATGTCGCCATCGCGCTATAAGGCCACATTTTTAAATTTGTTCTCGGAAGTTTGAGAACTAATTTCAAATTCGCGTTTTTGCTGGATTTTTGGAAAAAGGTGATCGTAGCGTAAATTCTATTTTAAAAAGGCGTCAAATGCCGTTTACAAATCGAAAATCGGACAATTGATTCAGACGTTATCAGTAAGTGTGATAGTGCTGCGATCTATTGAATTTTCCTACAAGTATTTTTCGGTGCATTTAGCCTTAAGGTACTGCTCGGCCTTCGCGTGGTGTTGACTGGCATAAAATGAAAATAAACGATCAGAGTAGACGGCTGCTAGAATTCTTCTCCACTCGTTGAATTTGACCTAATTAATATTGAACATTTGCCACTACCGGGACTCAAACTCTAGAACTTTCTGGTTAGCGAGCTGCAGAGAAAGGAGCACAGCTGCCACTGAACCACTGCAGCCCGTGAGAGGAAGACTGATGACGCGCGGGTGAGTTTTAAAACCGAAATGATGGGAACCGATGGCAGTGACGAGATCGTTTACAAGTGATCGCTTGCGTTGCTGCTCGCGGTCTGTTTGTTGCAGCCTATTGAAAACACGATGGCTAATTTTGCCAAAATAATGTGATATAATAACTGGTATTTGGACATTCAGTCTTAATGAGTTATGTTGATCACACATTCCCCGTCCGAAACGTTCATATGGGTGCGAAACACGGAGTGACAAACTGGACATTAATAAGAAACAGGTTGCATTAATGCGCTTACACGTTGTACCATTCTCGGCCTTGTTTCAGAGGAATTCGAAAGAAACACATGAACTGATAAAACGGAAAAAATAAGTTTAAAATGATTATCTCAAATGCAGAGAACAAATTGAGGAGTAAATAAGATACTGAAGAAAAGAAGAGAGTGGAGAATGATGTCAAAAAAATGCGAAGAAATGCGAAGAGATGCGAAGAAAAACACCGAAGAGAAGAAATCAGGAAAAGATGAATATAATAATAATTTTGTCGTTAGGCAACCAGTCGACCAACGAGTAGTCAAAGCTTTTTGAAACTATTCACAAAATTCATATCCGCATCGATTTCACATCGTCGGATGGAATAGCGCTCTGAACCAGAACTCGGCACTGTGATGCATCCAAATGTATGACAGATAGACCAAGACTTTGTATACCGTAGTTCATTCAACACCCAATCATATCGTCTCTCTCCGAAGAGCAATGTAGAGTATCTGAATTTGATTAAAAATAATATTTGATTTAGATCTCCAGTGAAATAATAAAGTAATAATGATACAACAGCTCATACATTGTCGCATTATTTGTAATTTTTACAAATTTCGGAAACTCAGACAGTTTAATGAAAAATATACTTGTGTCATTTTTAAGCGTCTTTATGGGGAATGGAGGAAAAAATGTTAAGAAAAAAACTGGAGCCCTTTTTGATAATTTTTTTGATAAATTGCCTTTGCTTTAGGGAGACATTCCTATAAAATTGCTTGTGTTTTCAAATAATTGCACATAATTGTACAAATGCCCTTATTTAGATATCTAAGTATTTAAATTAGATTTCGTTCAGAAAAAACTTAATCACTTTTCTAGTTTTGTATTGTTAATTTTTTGCTATATTCGATAATATAGAGAGTTCACCTCAATGGAACCTGTGCACTTTTTTAAAAGTAATTTTCTCTATTCTAAAAACATTTTAAAGAAACAAATTGACCTATTTATGATACAATTTGTGTTTAAAATTGATTCAATTTCACAAAGAGTGCGAAGAAAATACTAGTATTTTCTAAAATGTGTACTTGTGTTTATTTAAAACCTGTATTTGAGGAAGTAGTTTAAGGAAAATAATGTCTATCTTCCATATTGTAGTTGTTGGTAGGCGCCAAAAAACGTTTGAACTCTTGAATTTTTCAAAATTCTGAGAGTTCAACAAAAAATAACCCAACTTTTTTTAAGCACTGCTTTATCTCTTCGAGAAAACACGTTAATAAACAAATATGTAAGTTTAAAAAAAATTGAAAATGTTTTTAGTCTTCGTGCAAAGTAACTCCAAAAATTAAAATACACATTTAAATTTCTTAGTGCCTCGAGTTATGACATTGAATTCCCAAAAATGTCTCTCTAACTTCTGAACTTGAATGGATATTTACTAGAAATCATTGTATGAGTACCAAAAGTAATGACAGGTGGCAGTACGATGTAGAATTACATGCGCAAAACGAACCAACGTTTACACATAGTAATCCCAGATTGCCACGAAATCCCAGATTCGACTCTACAGAGCTCTGCCGTGGTACGTGGCAACGCGAGCAGTTGTATTATGCAAATTCTAAACGCCAAGAAATGTATCGATCACGCACGCAGCCCAACGGCTTCGTTCCTGGGCACCGAGTCTTTAAAGCCCCCGAGAAGACACTTGTTTCCGCGCGCCATCCAGTCGCGGGAGTCTGCGGCGCGCACAACTCGTTGAGATTTGCAGGGCTACGGGCGACGCGCCGGCCTTAATCCTCGCGGCGTACCTGCCACTAAACGCACGCGGCTTCTCCTGTCACGCAGCTAAATTAAATTTGGAATCAATTTCGCATCAGAAACTCATTTGGATCTCTGAAGAGTCGGCGCGGGGGCGGAGCGGCGATGGGAAATGCGGAGACCGCGTGGGCGGCAGAGGGGAGGAGAGCGGCGTCAGGAAAGGAGGGGTGGATAATGCCGCAGGGGGAGATGAGAACAGTGAGCACAGTTGAAATGGTGGGAGTGATGGGAGTAGCCAGGGGCAACAGACGGCGGAGGTGGAGGGACAGCGGGCAGCAGGAGGCGGGGGGGAGGGGAGGGGAGGGGAGGGGAGGGGGATGGTGGGAGGACGGGCAGAAAGTCCACGGAACGGGATGGACAGGGCAGTGAGTGAGGGTGGGGGAAATAGGGACAGAGACGTTAGGGGAGACGCGCGCTGCCACAGGGAAGGCGGCGATGGAGGGACCGCGAGGCGTCAGGGGAAAGGGGGTTGAGTGAGGAGCGGGGAGTGCGGTGGGGTGGCGGGAGTGACGGAGCGGCGGGGGCGGAGAACGCCGCGAGGACGGGCAGTGAGAGCGATGTAATGGCGACGGGAGTGACATAACGGCACAGGCAAGGGCGGTGGGTCCGGTGGAAGCGACAGGGGCGTTGGCAAAGTAAGAGACAGGGACAGGGCCGGTGGGAGTGATGGAGTGGGCGTGGGAGTGGCGTGAGGGCCGCGCGGGGGGCGGCGCCAACAGCAGCCGCACCCCCTCCCCCCCCCCCGGCGACTTCGTCGCGCGGTTCCAGTCTGCTGCTGCTCTCTCTTCTGTTCCACACTATTCCATCGCGTCTCGCCACCTGTTCTGCCTTCAAACATCTATGTCAGACTGGAGCGCATCTATTAATTTCGTCTTAGCACATTTCGCCTCTTTTCCTTCCCTTATACCATCTATTTAATTTTCATGTTTTTTTAGCGTTTTTCATATTTTTCCAAAATTATGGATCATTTGCTCTCTCCTGTCACTCCACCTACATTCTACTCCTCTTTCGAGCATTTGTATTTACTTTATTTCTATGTCATTCTCATTTAAGATGTATATCTCTAGAACATTATTTTAGTTTTCAGTCCAAGTACATATCCCCATCAGAAATTAAACAAGAAATCAAAAAATCAAAAACTAAGAAATCAGCAGGATACGACTTTATTTCTAATAAAGTTCTAAAAGAACTAAATAACAATTCGATAGCAGGCATTACAGCAATATTTAACGCAGCATTCAGAATAGGTTACTTTCCCAACGATTGGAAAATCGCAACAGTGCTACCCTTCCGAAAACCAGGAAAGAATCCAAAAGATCCAGCGAACTATAGACCAATAAGCCTACTCCCGTCATTGTCGAAACTATTAGAGAAACTGATACTAAAACGATTAATAAAATTCATGACAAACACACATGTAATCCCAGACACGCAATTTGGATTTCGACCTAACCACTCCACAACACATCAAATATTACGGCTTACCGAATATATAGCGCAAGGATTCCATGCCAAACAACTCACTATCGCAATATTCCTGGACATCACCAAAGCGTTTGACAAAATATGGCAACAAGGCCTTCTCTACAAATTAAGACAAATAGGCACACCAGACTACTTATTCCAAATTATTAAAAGTTTTCTAAATCAAAGAAAGTTCCAAGTCAAAATTAACGATGCCATATCATCCTTACGCCAGATTTCAGCAGGGCTGTCCCAAGGGTCCCCATTATCACCGGTATTATTCAATTTATATATATCCGATTATCCACACCTAATAGATTCGCAAATAGCGCATTACGCTGACGACACTGCACTTTTTTCAAGCATGGGGACATTATGACAGCGAGGAATAACATACAAGACGACCTTGACATATTCAATATTTGGGGGGAAAATTGGAGAATTAAAATAAATCCAGATAAAACACAGGCGAAAATTTTCACCCTAAGACATCCCCTTACCCCTCCGCAGTTAATTTTGAACAACGAAAATATTCCCTGGGCTGCAAATAATACAGCAGCCAAATATCTAGGAATGTAACTTGATACAAAATTAAACTGGAAAACACACATTTACGCAACACGAACAAAAACACAAGCAATACTTTCCTAACTTTACGCACTAATTAACAAAAAATCCTCCCTTAAAATAGAGACCGGAATGATAATTTACAAGTCTATAATTCGACCAACTATGACTTATGCATGCCCAATATGGGGAAATGCAGCAAAAACTAATATAAACCTGTTGCAAACTATACAAAGTAAAGCGCTAAGAACTATAATTAAAGCGCCATGGTTCATTTCAAACAAGCAAATCCACCACGAACTGCGAATTCAGACAATAAAAGAACACATTACCAAACTGTCCGAAGACTTTTTCACATCACTCCCCTCATCTCCCAGTACCTCCATTTTCAACCTTGGACGCACAGCAGAACCGAACTTACGAATCAACTCACACTTCCCTAAAGACAGATTCAGACCACCATAAAATAGCAGAAAATGGGCCTCAAATAATATAACCTTCATCGAATAATCATATCAACGATCATTCTCTGTTCTCTCAATATACTTCCGTAATAAAAAAAAATGATCACAACCAAAAACATTTATCGCATCCGTCTAGGGCACCCACAGTTAGGAAATAAACCAAAAGTTATATATGATTGTATTCACAACCCTGAAAAACATGTATGTTGAACAGGTAGACAATAAATAAAAAAAAAGTTTTCAGTCCCTAAAATACATTTACTTTGACGTGTCCTTATTGCATTAAATTTACTTTTTAAATATTGTCAGTATTGCAGATACACATTTGTTATTCTTACTTATTTTGTAAAAATAAGATACTGTGACGACTGTAAAAAGCTATTTTTGAAATTGTTAACATCGTCTCGGACTATAGAATATGGTAAAAAGACTTTGAAAGTTTCAAATTTAATATGCCTTTATTACCAATATATCCATTTTATAGTAAAAAACAGATGAAATTTAGAATCAATAGGAAAAGAGTATATTATAAAACGATGATGTATGGTTGGGTGTTAATATTCGAGTGTGAAGTGATATTACGATAAAGAAGAGAACGAGCTATATCGTAAACTTTATGACTCACCCATTACACATTACCTCACGTTTCATGTGGTACTCTTTCTACGACTAGCTCGATAGCTAATATGTTTTAACCTATTGCAGAGAGATCTTACGTGGCAGTTGGCGTGCAGTATTCAATCAACGTCGCCCAGCGGACAGTCGCCTACGTTTCCGGGTGGCATTAGTGCAGCATAAGCACAGTCTGACTTCAAACGAGCAGTACACAATGCAAGTGAAGATTCAGCTTATTAAAGAAATGTCACCAAAGGTCAGTATCTTTTCTTATTTATTATTAGCTTCATAGCTTGTAGGGACCCCATGAAGATTCAGTATTCTAAGTTTCTGAAACAGGAGAGAGCAAGTATGAATTATCGTTACCTCCCCAATGGTTTCCTCGGCACAATAATACGAGTATACAAAATACAACGAAACATTTAATAGAACAATAACCAACTGTGAACTTTTCCGTGATTGGTCAAACTCCTGTACTACAATTAAGCAGTACCATAATGCAACAGTCTGGATCTATATAATACAAAGGGAGGAGAATGATATAATGGGAGTAGAAAAATATGTTTAGAGAACCTCACATCTTACCTAAACTGGCCGTACTGTCCAATTTTTTCTGCTCCCCCAAAAATGTAATAACCAATATAGTTTAGTAAAATGAGTCAGTGGTATCAAGAAATGTGATTATGAAGGTAATCAATTTTAAACATGAAGGAGGTAACTTTTTAAGAGTTTTAAAGAAATGATATCACACTCAAGGAAAAACTGATTATATAATAAATGATATTATATTATTTTGTTTAATGAATATGCTTTTATAGATCAAACTCATTCTACATATAAAAGAAGATATCCTTAATTTCTCGTAGAGGAATGACACGTGCTAACATTCTTGAGACAACACGAAATGAATTAACGAATTTTCTGACCAGAAGTAAACAAAATAATATTCAAACATTGGCATTACCAAAGACGACGTTTATTTCTTCTTCCAGAAGTATTATAGCAACAACACTGATTTTGTCAATTAGAATTATTTCAAAGAATGAATGACAAGGCAATTTTCTCTTGCAATAAATTATTTTACAATTCTTTTTTATATTAATAAGACGTAATTTTGTACATCCAATTACTTAATTAGACTATTAATGTTTCCAAACTTGTATAGACAATGAAAATACATTTAGAATTTAATTCTGCTCTAATTTATTACCAAGAGGCCTAATTAATTTTACATTACAGAATATTAAATAGCATGAAATTTAATGTATGTGATGTGCTATACTTGAGTGTCCTGTTTACAAAATCCAATGAGAAATAATAAATACAAATACACCTTCGTGTAATAGAAAATCAATATTCAAATTGCCATTCAAAATGTTTTACTGCTCGTTCTTTCTAGCAGACGAATTTAGAATTTCAGGGCATTATTTAGATTTTAGAATGATTCCATAAACTTTCAACGTTTCGAGGCTTTTCGACATCATGTAACAATATAGGTGTTGTGGTGCGTTATCGTTGGCATTTTTCATGAAATAATTATAAACGGAAGTTCCATTCAGCAGACAACTGATGGTGATGGCTAAGCCATCGAAAGCTGCTCTTGCAATAAATACTACTGTTGGCAATGACAACGTTTATAATTATTTCATCATGTAACAAACTAACAGAATTCCTATGCGCCGTATCAGATGTGACCGTGAGATAGCACCATCGTTATTATAGCAAAAGTGACCGACAATTCAACTCAAATGTTAACTTTGCCAGTAAATAAATTATACTTTTTATGGCATTCTCTCGCTGTGCTTCTATCTGTATGTCTGTCTGTGTGTGTGTCTCTCTCGCTCGCTCTCTCTTACTCTCCCAAAGAAAATCGAAAAATATAAAATTTCTCGCTTTGGGACTGCAGGCGCACATTGGAGACAAAAGGGCCTTCTTTCTTCCCCGCTTGCCTCTCCTCCTCTCGCTCAGCCTGCGGCGTTGCCCCCGGGCAGTCTTTGTCCTGGGAGCGACTGGAACGACGCCTGTGAGCCACAGGAAAAAAATCCCTCAGACAAGTGAGCACATTAAGGGGGATAAAAAATGTTTAGCTTGGAGCGGTACCTCCTCTTATTCTAGAAGATCTGTTGCCTTCCTTTTGCGAACTTTTTAAGGGCATAAAAGAAAGGATCCCATCGGTCCCATTTGGACATAAAAGTATTTACGTCAGCATAAAACCAACAATGGTTCTACGATTCGGAACCCTTCAGTAAGTTACCTCTACTCTAGTGTGTTTTATTCTCACATTTCGTTCTTGCGTGGAAGAAAAAATATCTAATTTGTAGAAATTGGAATGCGCTAAAAAAAATAAACTCGGCTGATATTTTGAGGTGAGCTGAAATGATCATCTGACAAGTGCCATCACTCTTCGTTTGTTTGCTCATAGTCTGCAAGGGGTGGCACTCCTGCCGCCCAACGAACCGTGTTCCACACACCTGCGATCCGCCCTCATTTGCCGCGCCCGGCCGTCTCTCGCGATACACGACAGACCCCGCCATCAAACTGTCTTTGTTCACCTCAAGCCATGCCGGCTCGAATGTCGACCCTTTCCACTTGCCCTTCACAGACGAAAACATTGCCCTTAACAAATTTATTATGACGACAGGGGCTGACGTGAGCCCAGAGCTCTGCAGCTCTCATGTGTTAGTCATATGTCACGCAGGTGTTCAAATCTGTGGAGTTTGCCAGTAGTATTGCAATAAAGAACTTTTTCACATTCTGCTACACGCATAAAATAACAGTTTAGGACGTGAGAAATTTATATTATCAATGTAACATCTTAATTGGCGCTTACGCTGCAACGTAATGTCTCGCTTCAAAATAATGAATGTTCTGCTAGTTCATGGATGGAATGATAAAAAGGGTGACATGAACAACTTTCGCGTAGTGATACTGTCCGCTCTTCCTGTCTCCTCCAGATTCCTGCTATGCTTAACACTCGTACGAAAGAACATGACTCTGGTGATATTACATTTTGCGCCGATCGTAGAGAGGCAATCATAATATCTTACACTGTGTAGTAATTAATATTCTAGCAAGAAAGCAAGAACAGCGTCTAGGATTACAGGGCATCTGATGTCTTTAGAACAAACGATGAACATCAGTTTGCATGTGGCTTCCTTGAAAATATGACTTTCATTAGTTACTCAACTTGCTTCCTCTGACGCAAAGGAACAATGTGGGATCCGATATCATGGAAGATTGGATAACGTGTAAAAACTGTAAAAATTTATTAATTTTGATACTAAGGTTTCTATCTTTAAACGATTAATTTTTTTAAAATTGATTACATTAATTATAAAAACAGTTCATAAGAAAACTATTGTAGTAATAATAAATTTAACGATTAATTTCACGCATTTTACAGCAATGCTTTCTCGTAGTGTAACTTATTAATTTAATAACTTAAAATGGAGAAGTGAGCACATTGTCCATGTATTTACTACACACATCGTGCGTAAATCAAACATCATTTGCTTGTTTTAATTATTCCATACGTGAGACAGGTTCAAGTTACTTGAACGTTTGAATGAACGAACTTTCTGTACTAT
The DNA here is from genome assembly GCA_038098605.1 of Gryllus longicercus. Taxonomy (NCBI): domain Eukaryota; kingdom Metazoa; phylum Arthropoda; class Insecta; order Orthoptera; family Gryllidae; genus Gryllus; species Gryllus longicercus. The sequence goes on along the minus strand of JAZDUA010000047.1, from coordinate 2,730,839 downwards.
TTTTCTCAAACTTCGCTTGACATAACAATGTGTCGTAAACAGACCAAAAACGTCAAAAAGCGTAGAAGGCACACTTTGATCTAAATTCACCTCTGCACATGTCGTACAAACCACAATAGCGTCACCCGAAAGAGCACACCGTTGTATATCAAGCGAACGTCAGCATATTCTCCTCAAGTGAACTTCCCATCCTTCTATCTGCAGTACAAAGGATAATTCCGAAATCTCGTTTATCATAGTCCATATTGTTTATCGCAGCGTCCAACCTTTGACGGCGGCGGTGGCGGCGCGTTGTCGTCGAAACGCACTGAGCGGGTCGGACCGACGCGGCGCGGGGAGGCGCGGGGCGGCTGGGGCGCGCGTGACGGTTTGTGGCTGAGGGCGACGGCCCACATATGAGGCACTCGCGTGCGGCTCCGGCCTCGCAAGATGGCCAGCGAGGGCCTCCTTGCGAGACAGTGGGCCGAAGCGACGCGGCGAAGCGCAAAAAGAGATTTCTGCGATTCCGAGCAGCTTAAATAAAAAGTAAAAATGTGAAAAGTTTGCAGCGAGTGGCAATTAAAGATACTCAACTCGTAAGTGATGTATTAAAATTATAACAAACGTTGTTAAAGAAATGTAATAGAAAGGAATGAAATCTTATTCACCAATACTGAAGATAAATCATCACCAAATTACTCAACATAGAATCGCTGAGTATTTATGAACTGAAGAAATAAGAAAGGTTAAGATTTGTCAAATTATAGTTAAGCGAACCACATGCAGAAAACCTTCATTGCAATTTCTGCATAAAAGTATGATTTTTTCAGGCAAGAAAGCAAACTCTTCTAAAATTCAAAATTTATTTTCATTTTTTTAAATCTTTTGAATTAAAGCAGATATTTCTTTCTCAGTTCAATTTTTCCCACATTTTTAAATCTTTAAATTATATCTTGCGCTTTTTGAAAATACGAGTAGTAATAACACTGAGAGGAGAAAACGTTTCAGTTTGTCGGCTTTCCTAATAGTTCCCTTAATATATATTCTGTTGACATCCCGAGCGGAGGTGTAGAGTGAATGTAATGAGATACTGCGTGGTTCTTAGACCCAAATGTATTTTCGCAGCACATAAAAATGTATTTTCTCAGCAGCAGAATAAATCTGTATCTAGAGAAGTCTACGTATCAACAAATCTATGACTGTAAAATACTGTGGTTCACGTTCCTCTCCTCCTATTACCTAGTATCTACCATTCGTGTGATATATACACACAAATATACACTCACACTTTTGTGCAAACGTCAGATTTTCTTCAAGTTTCCAGACCGGCTAACTCCATTGCTCTAGTCGCTTTGTGTCGAAATATGGAGAGGGCAAAGGTAGCCACCAGTCATCAATGCGAGTGTTGTGAGAATCAGGCCCGTACGGGAAGCATGTAAGACTCAGATGGAAGGAATCTCTTACTAACTACTTCATGAAGCAAAACACTTAGTAATGCAGAAAACAGAAAATTTATTGTCTTCATGTTTTTGGTAGAGAAGAAATAATTTCTAATTCCCAAATAAAATGTCTTTGACAACAAATCATGGTCTTGATGGGTCCATTAAACAACAAAAGTCTTCATTATTCCACGCGACGAGCTCTCTGACACGTAACGGTTTAAATCCCTTTCATGAACCAATTATTCATCTTGCTGTCAAATTGGGCACGTCGTCGAGAGTGCGTGGGCAATGTGGCCCCTCTTGCTCATCTCTGATCTCATGCGGCGAGGGCGCCACGTCAGCGGCGACGCACGCAACCGCTCCTCCGCATCCACCGGCCGCAAATGAAATTTCCCGGCGGCGCGGCGGGGTCAGCCCACGTGCCTTCCCCGTTCTCCGCTCCGCCCCGCTCCGCCCCGCTCCGCCCCGCTCCGCCCCGCTCCGCCCCGCTCCGCCCCGCTCCGCCCCGCTCCGCCCCGCTCCGCCCCGCTCCGCCCCGCTCCGCCCCGCTCCGCCCCGCTCCGCCCCGCTCCGCCCCGCTCCGCCCCGCTCCGCCCCGCTCCGCCCCGCTCCGCCCCGCTCCGCCCCGCTCCGCCCCGCTCCGCCCCGCTCCGCCCCGCTCCGCCCCGCTCCGCCCCGCTCCGCCCCGCTCCGCCCCGCTCCGCCCCGCTCCGCCCCGCTCCGCCCCGCTCCGCCCCGCTCCGCCCCGCTCCGCCCCGCTCCGCCCCGCTCCGCCCCGCTCCGCCCCGCTCCGCCCCGCTCCGCCCCGCTCCGCCCCGCTCCGCCCCGCTCCGCCCCGCTCCGCCCCGCTCCGCCCCGCTCCGCCCCGCTCCGCCCCGCTCCGCCCCGCTCCGCCCCGCTCCGCCCCGCTCCGCCCCGCTCCGCCCCGCTCCGCCCCGCTCCGCCCCGCTCCGCCCCGCTCCGCCCCGCTCCGCCCCGCTCCGCCCCGCTCCGCCCCGCTCCGCCCCGCTCCGCCCCGCTCCGCCCCGCTCCGCCCCGCTCCGCCCCGCTCCGCCCCGCTCCGCCCCGCTCCGCCCCGCTCCGCCCCGCTCCGCCCCGCTCCGCCCCGCTCCGCCCCGCTCCGCCCCGCTCCGCCCCGCTCCGCCCCGCTCCGCCCCGCTCCGCCCCGCTCCGCCCCGCTCCGCCCCGCTCCGCCCCGCTCCGCCCCGCTCCGCCCCGCTCCGCCTCGCTCCGCCCCGCTCCGCCCCGCTCCGCCCCGCTCCGCCCCGCTCCGCCCCGCTCCGCCCCGCTCCGCCCCGCTCCGCCCCGCTCCGCCCCGCTCCGCCCCGCTCCGCCCCGCTCCGCCCCGCTCCGCCCCGCTCCGCCCCGCTCCGCCCCGCTAACAAAAGTAAGGAGAAAGAGGACCGATGGCTAACTCAGAATAGACACCGTCTTCGGATATTTGAAAGGAGAGCGAATAGCTTATTCAGCAATCGAGGCTGACGGGATCTTTGCTATTGAGTGAGGAGAGAAATAGTTCTGGACTAGGGGTTGCGGCCGGTTTTCACACTCGACGACTAGCAATCCCTTCGTACCACAATGACGTAAATTGTTTAATATTTTTTACAAAATGTTTACAATTATTTTTACGAAACTCATTATATCTCATAATGCATCACATCGAATTTGCCATTTTTAAGAGCTCATAGTTCTTGTGTTTCTCTAACTCTCTTATTTTTTATATTTTACACATAACATTAAAACATTTCTTTTTCATAGTTTCACATTTTGACGAATCCAATACCTAGTGTTTTTGTATTCTACAAAATTTAATCAATAAAATTCCCTTGGGTTACCACTTATTACAAAATACAATCTTTAGAATTTAATACTCAAATCGTATTAACAAGAATTATTTTTCAAATACGTAAAAACACTTATTTGTATTTTTTATAATGATAGATTTGTGGAATGGTAATGATTTTATACTGATAGACACTTCGATAAAACAATCCCTTTTCATTATTCAATTATTTTTCTAAATATTTCTTTGTGAGTTTCATTGCTTCTGTCGGAAGTGCCGGCCGGCGTGCTCACAGCATTGCCTTTCGCTAGCCCTGCGATGGACACGGGACACTAAACAAAAGGCAAGCGTTCAGAAATTTCCTTATTTTGAAAGATAACATTGTTTTTATCAACAAACGCGGTCTGATCGATAAAAGGAAGCGTAAACAAGATTTAATTCACTCATGCGTTTTTCTTTTACCAATACAGGCACAACATTCCTAAATTTGAGGTTGAGCTCGACCACCAGGAGAAGTCGCCGAATTTTTTAACCTATTCTCTCTACGATCCCTAGCAGAATTGGAGTTTAGAGCTCGAAGCGAGTACACGTGAAGAGAGACAAATCTTTTTACCGACAATAACGATCGATACCTTCTTCTCAGTACATTTCTTCAATAACAGACTCAATTATAGCACGCCTTAGAACTGACATTGATGGCAACAACTCGACTGTTATTACACTTGAATTTGGCTCTTGATATAAACCTTATTATCGTGAGAGTACATTTCCAGCCAGTTTTCAAATCCCGACATCACAAGCAGCGAATCCCACCTGCGGTTTGACTATACAATAATGTCTCCACCCCACACTTGCGGCCTTTCCGCCGGCCCTGCGCTACTCGTCCGCGCTCGTGAGCCTGTTGCTCGACGTGGAAGGTCTCGGCGCAGCCTCCGTGGAGCAATTGCGAAGCGGTGCGGGGAAGGGGGCGGAGTTGCAGGAGGCAGCGGCGCGCGATTTCGGTTATTGAGTCCCGGGGGAGGGCTGAGGGCCGCTCCGCCTTTGCGGTCGTCCAAGGCGGGGGGGGGGGGGGGGCAGGCGCCGCGCTGCGTGGCTCAGATGAAATCAAACGGCAACGCAATCAGACGGCCACGCCCCCGACCCACTCCCCTCCACCCTCGAGCCCTCCCACGCTTTCCAAACGCGCCTACCCACGCGGCCGGCCACGTCTCTACTCGTGGGCTCCCGGCTCCGCCCCGTCCCGGAGGCCGCCCGCGCCTTCCGAATGCGCCGTCCCATTTGCCCGGCCCCGCACCAGCACACGCGCCCCACAACGCCTCTACCCACGTGCGCCACATCCCGCCCCGCCTCCGAGCCAGACCACGCTTTCCAAATGCGCCTTTCCAGCCAGCCCAAGCGCCTGGTCACGCCTCTACCCACGTGCGCCTCATCCCGCCCCGCCTCCGAGCCCGACCACGCTTTCCAAATGCGCCATTCCAGCCAGCCCAAGCGCCTGGTGACGCCTCCACCCACGTGCGCCTCATCCCGCCCCGCCTCCGAGCCCGACCACGCTTTCCAAATGCGCCTTTCCAGCCAGCCCAAGCGCCTGGTCACGCCTCTACCCACGTGCGCCTCATCCCGCCCCGCCTCCGAGCCCGACCACGCTTCCCAAATGCGCCTTTCCAGCCAGCCCAAGCACCTGGTCACGCCTCTACCCACGTGCGCCTCATCCCGCCCCGCCTCCGAGCCCGACCACGCTTCCCAAATGCGCCTTTCCAGCCAGCCCAAGCGCCTGGTCACGCCTCTACCCACGTGCGCCTCATCCCGCCCCGCCTCCGAGCCCGACCACGCTTTCCAAATGCGCCATTCCAGCCAACCCAAGCGCCTGGTCACGCCTCTACCCACGTGCGCCTCATCCCGCCCCGCCTCCGAGCCCGACCACGCTTTCCAAATGCGCCTTTCCAGCCAGACCAAGCGCCTGATCACGCCTCTACCCACGTGCGCCTCATCCCGCCCCGCCTCCGAGCCCGACCACGCTTTCCAAATGCGCCTTTCCAGCCAGCCCAAGCGCCTGGTCACGCCTCTACCCACGTGCGCCTCATCCCGCCCCGCCTCCGAGCCCGACCACGCTTTCCAAATGCGCCATTCCAGCCAGCCCAAGCGCCTGGTCACGCCTCTACCCACGTGCGCCTCATCCCGCCCCGCCTCCGAGCCCGACCACGCTTTCCAAATGCGCCTTTCCAGCCAGACCAAGCGCCTGGTCACGCCTCTACCCACGAAACGCCTCATCCCGCCCCGCCTCCGAGCCCGACCACGCTTTCCAAATGCGCCATTCCAGCCAGCCCAAGCGCCTGGTGACGCCTCCACCCACGTGCGCCTCATCCCGCCCCGCCTCCGAGCCCGACCACGCTTCCCAAATGCGCCTTTCCAGCCAGCCCAAGCGCCTGATCACGCCTCTACCCACGTGCGCCTCATCCCGCCCCGCCTCCGAGCCGACCACGCTTTCCAAATGCGCCTTTCCAGCCAGCCCAAGCGCCTGGTGACGCCTCCACCCACGTGCGCCTCATCCCGCCCCGCCTCCGAGCCCGACCACGCTTTCCAAATGCGCCTTTCCAGCCAGCCCAAGCGCCTGGTCACGCCTCTACCCACGTGCGCCTCATCCCGCCCCGCCTCCGAGCCGACCACGCTTTCCAAATGCGCCTTTCCAGCCAGCCCAAGCGCCTGGTCACGCCTCTACCCACGTGCGCCTCATCCCGCCCCGCCTCCGAGCCCGACCACGCTTTCCAAATGCGCCATTCCAGCCAACCCAAGCGCCTGGTCACGCCTCTACCCACGTGCGCCTCATCCCGCCCCGCCTCCGAGCCCGACCATAAAGCATAAAGCCTCGAAATAGTTGCACGTTCATCTCGCAATCAGAAGAATTCAAAAGAATTTCAAAATGAGAGTTCGTCAAACAAATCGCGGCAAATTCAAACATATACAAGACTTTTTTTAAAGAATTGATTCTTAGAACAGATTTCATGAAACAAAAAAAATGCTATCATCAATATTGTGCTCCTGCAATGTTATTTCAAGTCACCCTTCCGCTCAAATACCCTTCCGCAGAATAACCAAACTAACTTGGGGCTTTTTGTGGATTTTCCTTTGATCTTATTGTCATTGGCGAAAATTAGCCATCATCTCTCCGTCGTTTTGAAAGGTCACACTACGCATTAATCAGTCTAGAGCAATTCTATACCCCAGGTCCGTCCAGCTGCGTTGACGCGGGGTTTATGGAGCTGGCAGTGCAAATGGAAGCGGACACAGCCACCTGGGGTGCATCTGACGAGCTGCTGTCTTGTGTAGTGCGTATCCTCTAGCGCGACACTCAGAGCTCGCTTAATGTAACGCGCTTGCGAGAGCAGGTCGCGTTGTGTAGGGAGCGCGTGTAACACGATCCATCCGTCCAAAGCTTTGGATTGAACCGTACATGAAGCTTCACAGGGTGGAAGGACCTGCGTTCGAATCTCGAGAAGGGTATTGGGCTCCGTTAAGCAGCTCTCTGGATGAGAATTCTAGAAGCCGGCTGCTGTAATGGTCAAATAATACTCAAAACTTCACACATTACAAGGAAGTTCTTGTAATGACCTTACAAAGATAATTACATTTAGTGATTTGTGTCTAACATGTTTTGTATAATCTCAGTTTTCTAAAAAAATGTGTTTAAATCGTAAAACTTTTTACATAAGACTAAAATACAGATCATTCAACACAAATTCTGTCCGTAAGACTCAAAGGCGAGCAGTTAGTGGATAAATAAATATATCCGACGTTTTAAATGAAGACTGCGATTTTGTAAATTTTTTCAGTTTTTATCTAACAAGCAGAGGGGCAGAGAGATCATCCATTATACCGGTCACTCTTTTCTCAGTTTACATCGCACATATCGTTTGGTTCATAACATTTACTCGCGTGTTTGGAGAAAATAGATTCTTCTTTTTAAAAGAGAAACTGCAAAATACCGTAAAATGATTCCTAAGTACCTAACCCATCATAGCGAGGAGACAGGAATAGAGCGCCAGCACCTTTTCAATACCATTTTTGTAGTAAATTGTTTAATTTCCTCTAAGTCATTACAATATCGAATTAATTCCTCTTAGTCATATACATTTCATAACTAAGGCAAGAAAACGTACGGCATGCCACTCACTCCCTCCTGTCATTTGGAATATTCTTGTTTCTTCGCATTTATTCACCCCGGTTAAACCCTAGATCTGTGTCCAATTACTTCTTACGCTTTTTTATTTTTTTCTCCCTTCCTTCTGCTCATGCACCGACATCCTATGAAAATTGTATTCTGGTTTCGTTCACATGATTTACTTGTATTTTACTTAGTTTTTTTTTTCATATAGTTTCGTGAAATCTTCTCTCCGAGTATGCCCATTTATGGCCTTTGTGCCTTTGATGTGTTTCCGAATTTTAGTCTCAGAGAAAGCTCTCGATTTACTGTCCAGTATTATGAACGGTGACTTGGCAGCCTGAATTTAATGGCTGAGAAAATTGGCAATGAAATCAAAGGACACGGGAATGGCTCTAAATGTGATGACTACGACGCTCAATAAAACTACTGTTTGTCAGACAACCTTAAAATCTTTTTTAGATCTTATACCGCTCTCTGGCTCTATCTATCTATCTATCTATCTATCTATCTATCTATCTATCTATCGACCACTCTGTTTCTCTCTGTATAAATTCACACCTAATGCCTGTTAACTTCCCTTATTTAATGAATCTCAGGTTAATGAAATGCGGGTGGGGAGTTAAGTTTTTTAATTAATTAATATCAATTAAAAACCGTGACAAGCATAAAAAAATGTATTGTTGAAAGTAAAAGATGAAACCAAAACTTTAAAGAAATGTCATATGAATTGTTACATAAAAAATAATAGAGTAGGTTAATGACAGGTGAATAAAAAGAGTGGGCTAATGACATAATCGCACATTGTGATGTATTCTTCTATTCCGAAGAAAGAAAGCATGAGTCGCCGTTCTTTCTATTTTGAAATTCTCGTCAATACAAATCGTCTCGCTCATCTGCTCAATGTAACTACACCAGCAGTTGCAGTTCGTCTCGTACCTTTCTTTCCACACAGCGTACAATTCCAGATGACACGTCAGCTTCCACGGCGCCCTTCCGCCTGTCCGGGTTCCGTTCTTCGTCCCATCAACGGCCTCCTCACATGCCTCCGGAAGCAGCTGTCACTGCCGACACGTTCGCGGAAAGGAGAGATGCATTCGGGGAAACTGAGCTCTGGCCACGCTGCAATCTCCTACCACCAGAGTGGAGCCAGGAGGAAAACATTTCGGCTCCTATTATCTTTGTTTCGTTCCGAAGGCATGTTTTCCTTGGTGTCTCCGATCAACACCAGGCGAATGCCGGAGCAGTACCCTAACAAACGGGCCACGGACCGCGAGCGATTTTCCTTCTTCTTCTTCCTTCATGACCTATCCTAATTCCATGTCCTATCTCTCGCACAGTTACAATAGAAAATAGGATGCCCCACACTACCACACATCACTGGTCAGGGGCGTAGAGTTTGGGCCGGCTGGGGCGGTGCCCTGCAGGTGGGAGATACCTGGTTGGGGAAAATCCCGCCAGCCGACGGCTAGGCGGATCTCGCCATCCAGTGTGGAAAGGTCACCGCTACGACCCGAAGAAAAAATGCACTAGACTTACTTGAATAATGACTTTAGTCGTTGACGCGCCCAAAATCACTGAAAATTAAGCAATCAATCAACTGAAGTCGAAACAGACGCAGTTGAAACTTGATCAGGCATCCGCTCACTAGCAGTTTGCCTCCAGACTTTCAAGAACATGTCGTACAGCATATGGGGAATGAAACAGCGTATGGAGAATGAATGCTTAAGAATTAACATGTATTCCAGGTTAGAAAGGAGGAATTTCTTGTTGGCAATGGTTTGTTGTAAGCCAAGCTCCTTAAACTGTTACAGAATCATTTAGAATGTTAGCGAAGGAAATCAAGGAAACTAACAAAGGATCCAGCGTCTTCAATGCAGCCCGTGACAGGTTTCAGCGACTTAAGTGTGCAAGTTATATATCAACCACCATCTTAACTCGAATACAGAACTGTTAAGGTCTCAAAACAGATTTCTAAACGTGTGAGAGCAATAAGATGATTATGAGGTGGCCGCGCGTTCATGAAATGTAACCTCTACAGCGATAAACGATTCAGCTTCTTGAAATTCAATAATAATGTTGTCAGCACATACAAACGTTAGAATATTGTTACAAATACTAACAAGTATACACTTTCACGGGTTCAGGTTTTCAATATGCACTGACTTATACGCGGGATGACGGTTGAGACTCTCTTGACAGCATGTAAAACGTCTTCTCCGCAGTCGCTTTCATCGTCTTGCTTTGGTGTGCATTTCAAGAAAGCCTAGGAGACGCTGCCGTTTTCGGAGAAATAGGTGGCAGGCTGCACGGAGTTTCGCACCATGTCGCCTTCCAGCTAGCTTCAGCAGTGCTACGCCCTACGCAAGGGATAAAGTACTATTCAATTTAAAAGTTTGGATTTTGCGGTTTTCTTGGAACTGGGCAACTGGATTTTTGTACGAATTTGTATTCTATCGTGGACGCGATTAACTCAAAATGCACGAGTCAGACTGAATTTGTTAAAAAAAGGTCTTATAATCGGGCATTAGGGGTTGAAATGAAAAATACGAATGCACAAAAGTGTTAAAAAGGACCTTTCTGTTAGCCAGGAGTCATTCATATGGCATCTACATACTTTTCAGTATCCAATATAATATATACTTGGACTTGCTTTTTCTTTTCGTACTATTTGACAGGGCCAAACAGAATGTCATGTTCATAAATGTCTGGTTATTTCTTTCCCTACAGTGCTTCTCTCTATCTCAAAGAATTGGGTGTCTTCCAGCTTAATAAAACAAATCAAACACCATCACACACTAGAAGAGAAAAAATGAACAGATAGGCAGAAAAAAACAAATGTGGTAGTCACGAGGGAGGCCAGGATCAAAAATTAAGAAAAGAACAGAAGTTTGCAGGCAGCATGGTTACGGGAAAGACCAAAAAGGAATGAAGTTAAGTTATAGAGAGTTGGAATAAGATGCAAATAAGTTGAAGGAGAAAAGACACAATACACGAACGCATTTAAGAGTAAAATAAAGCAGTGCAATGAAGAGAAGATAAGGAGCGAAATAATAAAGGTAACTAATTAAGGACCAAAGGTTAGAAGAGCAAACTTTTAATAATAAAATGAAATAATAGTAATGGGACAAAGTAGTGGGAGTCAAATATCTAAGCGACGAATGCTGAAGCAGCGGAGCTACGAATCTAAAAAAAAAATGATTGATCGATTGCTTAGTGATTCTAAGCGCGTCAATGGTTAAGACCATTAGCCCCGTAACTATAGTGTGTGCTTTTATCGCGTTATGTGACGGTGATCTTCCTCTGCAGGATGACGAGATATGGCGCCGACTTACCTATCAACTTGCGGGTTTTTCACAACCAGGTATCTCCCACCAGCGGAACACCACCCCTTCCTGGACGAGCTGTAAGCTCCCGACTGCTCTCGCGGCGTGGGTGGCAGTGTGGTGCATATAGTGTAAGAGGGCGTAAAGGGGTAGAAAACAGGACAAGCAAGAGGAAGGGAACATCGCGCGTGGTCCGTGGCCCGTTTGTTCGGGTACTGCTCTAGCAGTCGTCTGGTTGTGATCACATAAACCAAGGACAACTACCGTTCAGAGCAGCCGGCCATTCTCCTTCAGAGAGTAGCTCAATTCGACCGAGCTACCCTGCTACTGCCGAAAATCGTGTCATCGTAAGGACTCGAACCGTAGGAGCCCCGGTCAGTGGCATCAATTGACGCCGTGAGCGAGCTGAGCCGATGAGACAAAGTACTGAATGGGCTAGCGAAAGGGAAACGAACGGGAGCCGCACGAGGCACCGGAGGAGACTCGAGGGCGCCGAAGGGCGCAGCGTGCAAGGGCGGCGGTGTGGCGGTGTGCGGGCGTGGATCGATGAGCGCTGGCGTCGCGCGGCCTCCTTGGCGCCCCGCCCTCGCTTTGAGGACGCCGCCGTGCGGTCTGCCTCGCCCTCCGCGCCCCGCGCCCGCAGCCGCTGCGGTTGCGGCCCCAACCACTCGAGCGGTCAACAGAGCGCAATTGGCCCAGCGTTTTACGGGTCTTTATGTTCATCAATTTCTGTATTTTTACTATGCCCGTATTGAAATGCTGATGACTGCCGTATCGTCTTATTATTATTATTATTATTATTATTATTATTATTATTATTATTATTATTATTATTACTATTATTATTATTATTATTATTATTATTACTATTATTATTATTATTATTATTATTATTATTATTATTATTATTATAGCTCGTTAAATCCAGTAGTGATCAACGTCCTCCGATTTTCAGGTGGGTTACAAATGGTATAATTCCCGAGCACCCAATTCTGGAACAGTTATACATACGCTATTTACACACAAAATAAGTAACACTTCCAAGTAACCCAACCATTTTGCTTGTTATATTAATACTATCGTACCCGTGCGAGAACTCTCGCATGTTAAATTCCACGCTCTTCCCTATCTTTCCCTTTACCTTTTTCCACCTTTCCACCAACAGTAACAGGTTGCTCGTTGAACGAATGAAATTCTCTGGACCTGCTGGGAAGGCCGACGCCTCGCACCAGAAGAACTATTCAACTCATCTTCTACGACAGCTGCTGTAGACGTTGCTGTGAAATTTCAGTAAATCTCGCCCTCTACAATTATAACAGTTTGAATCGGATATAACTTTTCCCAGGAGCTAAATAACCAACGCTGCCTCATCGGTCTCAGTACTTACATTTTATCGCTCATCCGTGCATCTTCTGAGCCTGTATTTTGATTTTTGGAGAAGGAGACAACTTTTAACCCAATGCAATATTTTTTTCTGAAAACTAGAACATTTATATTGAATATCTAGATAATATAAAGAGAGAAGTAATAATTTCATTAAAGCATGCGTTTCCTCTAAATATTTTCATTTCTCCTCCCTCTCTTAATCATTGCTCAAAAGAACATAAATACGATGATAAAAAACACCTCAGAAGTTCATTGAAAATCTCTAGAATTAAAAACAAACATCCTAATTGTGATAAACTATGGTTTAAAATACTCTCATGAAAATAACCATTGGAAGAAATACAACAAATAATGATTTTGCATAGAGTGAACTCTCTGAAATTCGCATTACATTTTCTCGCTTACGAGCTGTGTGCTAATGGCGCATTGTATTGTCAGGTGCGGAGATAATGATTCATTTACTGCGACAGCACAAAAATAATTACCTGGAATTGTTTGCAAAAAGTGACAGAGAATAACTCAGTCAATTAAAAAACATATGGCGAACATTGTTATCGTCCCTTATTATTTTTCCTCACAATTTGTCAGCAATGAATACGTTCCTGGATACTGTACTTCGGACGTAGGTAAAATGTATTGTCACCACATTTATGAGCAAGTAATTATGAACCGGCAGGCGTAGCTAAATAAAGGATCATTGTTCGTGTAGTTTTAATTATCCTGGTTTTTGTGACAGAGTTGAGTTCCCGTAAGCTGGTATGCTAACAGCAGCGACAAATGAACTCCTTATATTAAAGAGCAATTACTCTGTTGGTGTGTTCTCTTCTCATTAAGAGCTAATATCAAGAGCAAGCGCTTTGAGATTTGCAGCTGTAATCTGGGTGTGCTCAGCTGCTCAGGCTCAGTTTAATCCACGCCCAAGGCTGTTTGCGTCTCGGGGATTTTTGGATGCTCAAGAAACACCTCTATGTATCTGTGAGGGCTCGCAAGTTTCATGCAACAATGAGAAAATTGTTGAGGTATTTTCATATTAAGTGACCTTCACTCGTCAGGGGTTTAAGAGATCGTTGATGTACCACAAAAATGCCCGGAAGATACGGGTTAATAGTATGCTTTTAGTATGAAAAATCATAAAAATAGTTCATAATACAACCGTTAAATAAAATAATTGCGTGTTTGGACGCAAATTAAAATCTCCCAGTGATGATAATATCTTTATTCTGCAAAATGAAAATGTTTTTTTTTTTTACTTGTGGTGTAACTTTAATGATTATTGGCCCCGACAATACGTCAGAGAGGTTAATTAGTTTTCTGAAAACTCTAGTAATGTTAATAGAATTATCTCTATCCGGATACTAATTATAACTTAAAATCATTTACATTTTGTAGTAGATTTTTGCGCATATTTTTTCAGGTAACATTATGGGCTTAATTTTTTTTCAAAAATTTAAGATGGTTTGATGCAGGGTTGGATTTATACATAAACGGACTACCTACGTGCTTACGTCCCTGCTAGGTAAAGCCTCTAATAATTATTTAACAGATAATTTGTATATATATATATATATATATATATATATATATATATATATATATATATATAAAATCTGTGTGTGTGTCTATTATATATTTTTACATGTTTCGACTATTTCAAACTGACGATTTCTGTTAAGCGCTTCATTTTAAGAATTTTGAATATTTTTTAACACATTAAAGAAAGGTGGATATATATATATATATATATATATATATATATATATATATATATATATATATATATATATATATATATTCGTCCCGAGAAGTTCGTCACCGTGGGACATTTTTAAATTAGTGGTGGAACAGAATGTCAAGGACTTTCTCGTACTAGTTAGTTGCCTAATTTATATAACTGGAGCTAACGTTTGGAGCGTGCCCCATCCTCTTGCCACCTGCCATCTATCACCACTCAAACATAATTTTTTTTTTTTACATATGCTCTATTGTTCAGTTTTCCATTGGCAGAAACGAAAAATTTCTTTAAGAATATTATAGTAGAGTAAAGCCTCGTTCCATATGGAAATTTTCGTTGACGAATTTGGAGCCGGTTTTAAGAAAACGGCCTTTAAGCATTAATGTAACTGAAAAATTTGAACCTCCTTTTCACAGACAACTATTGAATTTTCGAAAACTTTAATGGAAATCATTTACAATGCTTCCACGCACAAATGCATTAATGTATACAAATTGCAGGAAACGTGTATATTTACGGCCTGAGAGATAATTTTAAAGAAAATGCATTTGTGTAATTTTTGGAAGAAAAAACGAATACACCAGAATTAATTATATGTCATCTTAAACAGGGCAATAACACTATACGCACGAAAAGTTTTAAGAAAAAAAATTGAGTCAATTTTTAGTAAATGGCGTGTGAACGTTTCTGAAAATGCGGGATTTTCAGCTCATTTTATAAGAAAACTTCTGAGCTTTCGACAAACTTTATATAACATCATTGAAAGCACTTGTACTTATAAATACTAAAATGGGAACAAATTGCCGATAATAAAAATATTGTTGTGAGAAAAAGTAAAAAAAAATGTATTTTTTGAAAAACAAAAGAATGGAGCTAATGTTAATTCTGTTACTACCTCTTACGAGACTACTACTGAACACACTTCGGTGATATTCACGTAATTGGAAAGCTCTTTTCAGCTTCAAGACGGCAAATTCTTCTTTACTTGGAAACGGCGTCTTCGCAAAATGACGAATTATTGTGGTACAATGCAAATTATTTTGTTGGTACCACCGTACGCTTCATTACAAACAACGCTACAAGAAAGCTAACGACTAAAACGCAAAATTGTGTGCAAAATTCTTTTGCAAAATTGAAATTCCCTAATCGATTTGGCTGATGACACGGCTCCCTGAATTTGAATTTGATATATTAATTTTGGATTTTGCTTCATATAAACCCGTGGGACGTTTTCACTTTTTTTAATGGGTAAAATTTTTTTAAATAATTTTGTTGTTGGATCGTGTCAAGAACGTTTAAGGGCAGGTTCTTGATTTTTCGAAAATGGAAAAATTTTTTCGGCGGCTTCTTAGAACTACAATATTCACGGTAACTTTTTTCCTCAATGAAAACATTTCTCTAAATACAGATTACAAAATAAAGTCTTGTACAAATTTTCAAGCATTTGAAAGATTTTGTGTGAAAACAAATGAAGCCCAAATCCCGACATTGGGGCAAAAAATTGGAAAAAACTTAACTTCGTAATTTCTTTCTGAAATCACATAAATAAGTACAAATCTCGACGAGAAATTCAATGGTGCAAAGAGACTTCAATCCGACTATTAGTTTCAAAATAATACGCTTGAAATCTAAAGAAGCCAAATCCCGAAATTGGGCCAAAAAATGGGGAAAATCTTAATTTCGTAATTTCTTCCTGAAATCACGTATATTAGTACAACTCTCGACGAGAAATTCAATGCTGCAAAAAAGCTTTTAATCTTACTATTAGTTTCGAAATTATTCGCTTGAAATCAAATGAAGCCCAAATCCCGAAATTGGGGCACAAAATGGGAAAAAAACTTAATTTCGTAATTTCTTTCTGAAACCACGTATATTAGTACAACTCTCGACGAGAAATTCAATGGTGCAAAAAAGACTTTAATCTTACTATTAGTTTCGAAATTATTCGCTTGAAATCAAATGAAGCTCAAATCCCGAAATTGGGGCACAAAATGGGGAAAAAACTTAATTTCGTAATTTCTTTCTGAAATCACGTAGATAAGTACAACAATCAACGAGAAATTCAATGATGCAAAGAAGACTTCAATTCGACTATTAGTTTCGAAATTATACGCAAGAAATCAAATGAAGCCTAAATACCGAAATTGGGGCAAAAATGGGAAATATTTTTTTCCTAATTTCTTTCTGAAATAACGTATGTAAGTGCACCTCTCGTTTAGAAATTCAATGGTGCAAAGTAGACGTCAACCCCACTATTAATTTCAAAATTATACGTCTAAATTCTAATGGACCCCAAATCCCGAAATTGGGGCAAAATTAGGAAAAATCTTCATTTCGTAATTTCTTTTTGAAATCACGTATAGAAGTACAACTCTCGACGAGAAATTCAATAGTGCAAAGAAAACTTCAATCCCACTATTGGTTTCGAAATTATACGCTTAAAATCAAATGAAGCCCAAATCCCGCATTTGGGCCAAAAAATGAGAAAAAGGTTAACTTCGTAATTTCTTTCTGAAATCACGTAGATAAGTACAACAATCAACGAGAAATTCAATGATGCAAAGAAGACTTCAATCCGACTATTAGTTTCGAAATTATACGCTTGAAATCAAATGAAGCCCAAATCCCGATATTGGGGCAAAAAATGGGAAAAATCTTAATTTCTTAATTTCTTTCTGAAAACACGTATGTAAGTACAACTCTCGACGATAAATTCAATGGTGCAAAGAAGACGTCAATCCGACTATTAGTTTTGAAATTTTACGCTTGAAATCAAATGAAGCCCAAATTCCGAAATTGGGGCAGAAAATGGGAAAAAACTTAATTTCTTAATTTCTTTCTGAAATCACGTATATATGTACAACTCTCGACGAGATATTCAATTATGCAAAGTAGACTTCAATTCTACAATTAGTTTCGAAATTATACGCTTTAAATCAAATGAAGCCCATATCTTGAAATTGGGGCAAAAAATGGGAAAAATCTAAATTTCGTCATTTCTTTCTGAAATCACGTATATAAGTACAACTCTCGACGAAAAATTCAATGGTGCAACGAAGACTTCAATCCTACTATTAGTTTCGGAATTATACGCTTTAAATCAAATGAAGCCCAAATCCCGAAATTGGTGTAAAAAATGGCAAAAATCTTAACTTCGTAATTTCTTTATGAAAACACGTAAGTACAACTCTCGACGAGAAATTCAATGGTGCAAAGCAGACGTCAATGCGACTATTAGTTTCGAAATTAAACGTTTGAAAACAAATGAAGCCTAAATCCCGAAATTGGGGCATAAAATGGGAAAAAGCCTAATTTTGTTGTTGTTATTTATTTTTTTATTTATTTCCACAGACCAGCATAACTGCTTTACTGGGATTGTTTACATATAAAACAACTTAAAATACAAGTATACAAATAAATAAGACAGCAGAAATACCTTTTAATCGACATTTAAACAAGGATAACATTCACAAAAATCACAGTCATTCTTTATATAAATAGAAATAAGGGCTGCCCAACAGGTTCCTTATTATTGTTAATGTTTTACATGTATGTTTGTTGATTATTCTTTGCATTGTTGATTCTAATTCTGAAAGATTTAAGGGGGGTCAGCAAATTGTATTAGATGTTTATCATATGGAAATCTGTTTTTGATCCGGGATGTTGTTGCTGATGAACCAAGGTTGTAGTGGTCAGTTGTTGGTATATTTTGCAAACATGTGAAAAAGGAATGTGAGCGTTTGAGCAGTATTTGGTGTATTGTTTCTGTTTTTAATTCTGAGTGTAATTGATTGTTTCTAATGAACCAGGGGGCATTTACAGCTATACGTAGGATCTTATTTTGAAATGTTTGTATTTTCTTGATATTAGTCGCCGATGTGTTGTCCCATATTGGGCATGCATACATTATAATGGGAAGAATTATTGCTCTGTACAGGGCTAGTGTACATTCTGTTTTGAGAACGGTTTTTCTATTAATTAGTGGGTACAATTTATGAAGTCTTCTATTTGCTTAAGTGATTTTGTCATTTATATGGTTAGTCAATGTTAGTCGGGTGTCCATTAATATTCCCAGATATTTAATAGGTATCTTTTTTGGTAACCAATCCAGGGTTTTATCAAGTAGTTTTAGGGGTTTGAGAGTGGTGTTTATTGGGCATAGAGTGAATATTTTTGCTAGACATTTGTTGGGGTTTAGTTTTATCTTCCATTTGTCTGCCCATTGTGTTACTTTGTTCAGTTCATTTTGTAGATTTTTTGTGGCTGTTTTTAGACACTTGTTAGAGGTTAGTATTGCACTGTCATCAGCCAATAATGCTATTGTTGTGTTTTGAGTAGTTGGGAAATCTGCTGTGAATAAATTGAACAAAGTTCCAGATAATGAGCTGCCTTGTGGTACTCCAGCTGTGTTTTCTTTTTGTGTAGAGTAGGTTGAATTTATTCTTACTGAAAAAACTTTTTCTTTTAAGAAGCTTTTTATTATTTTTACCAAGTAAAGGGGTAATCCGGATTCTTGTAATTTAAATATCAAACCCTCGTGCCAAACTCTGTCAAATGCTTGGGTTTCATCTAAAAATACTGCCAGTGTATGCTTTTTTTGTTCAAAGTTTTTATATATTAATTCTGTAATTCTTAAAAGTTGATGTGTTGTCGAGTGCTTTTCTTTGAATCCAAATTGAGAAGGTGGTATGTATTGTATTTCATTAATATATTTCAGAAGTCTTTTTAGAATTAGTTTGGCTACAATAGGGATTAGGCTTATAGGTCTATAGTTTTCTGTAGATTCTGGGTTTTTGCTTGGTTTTGAAATTGGTATTACTATAGAGTGTTTCCATTTTTTTGGGTAGTACCCTGTTCTTAACATTGAGTTGAATATTGCAGTTAGGTAGCTAATTGCTTTCTTATTTAGTTTTTGTAAAAGTATGCTGATTTTTTTCTTAGGTAGCCGTTTGATCGTTTGGTATGTTTCATTTGGTGATATATATTTTACTAGGTGTGGAACTGTTGTTACTTCACAGTTATTGAAATGGTTTAAATTGTTATTGTTTGTGGTTGTATTTTGAGTAAATGTTTCTTGGAAATGTTCTGCTAGTATTTCACATTTTTCCTTTGTTGTTGTAGCTGTTTTATCTAATTTCTTTAGTTCTGGTATGATTGTTGGTTCTTTCAATATTGGTTTTGTAACCTGCCATAAATTGCTGTCTTTAGGATTTATTTTTTTAATGTAGTTTTTATATTGTTGGATTCTGTGCTCGTCTAAAACTAGTTTTACTTGGTGTGTTAGTTAATTTAGTATTTTCTTTAAGTCTGGGCTTCTATATTGCTGTCATTGCCTGCGTATTTTGTGTTTCTTTTGAATTAATTTTTCAATGCCGATAGGTATTGTATGTTGTGTATATTTTGGTTTATAATTTTGGTTAGTATTTGCTTCTTTTGCTGCTTTTTGTATGATTTTAGTGAAGGTATCTATGGCAATATCAATTTCTTCTTTGATTTTCATGAATCGGTTTGTGGGAAGAGAATTATCGACGTTTGTTTGAAATTTTATCCAATCTATGTTTTTTGTGTCTAAGCCAAATGGCAACTCAGTTTTAATATAGTTCATATCAGAAGTGAGAATAACAGGACAGTGGTCAGAGTCTAATTCAGGTAACACATGAGCATAGAGGGTATGTTTTAAATTTTTAGAAATGGTAATGTCAAGGATATCTGGTTCAGCATTACAGTTTTTGGGGTAGTGAGTAGGGTTTGATGGAGCTATGATTTGAAAGTTTAATGTTGATGATGCTTTTAGTAATTTTCTCCCATTAGGTGTATTCACTTTACACCACCAATTGATATGTTTGTTGTTTAGATCTCCCATTAAAATTGTATGTTCTGTATTATGTAATATTAGCTTTAATTCATTTATATTGATTTGTTTTTTAGGTGATTTATATGCTGTTATGATATTTAAATATTCATTTTTTTAAGTTATTTTTACTGCAATCAGCTCTAGGTTGTTCGATTTTGGAATAGAAATTAATGAGTGGTCTAATTTCTTTTTAATTAGTATTGCTACTCCCCCTGCTGCATGTTGACATATTCTGTCTTCTCTGTAACAGTTATATCCAGGGATTTTGAACGGTTGTCCTGGGGCAAGGTGTGTTTCTGTTACGCATGCACTTGTTATTGAGTGGTTTTTCAGGAATTGGATAAGTGTATTTTTTTATTTGGTAAGCCATTTGCATTCCAGTTAAGAAGTGTTATTGATTTTAAGTTGGGCTGTTTATCCATTTCTTATTATGATTGAGATTTGATTTGATACAATGTTTTGTATTTGTGGAATTAATGTAGCTGTTATTTGGTTAACTATTGTTGGTAACATCTGCATTATAATTTGTGTAATATTTGACTGTATGGTATTTTGTGTAACTGTTTGTGCATATGTGGGTGAAGTTGTGTTTTGACTGTTATTAAGAGCTCATTGTGGATGTAATGGATTTTGATTTATGTTTGTTTGTGAGAATGTGGGAATTGTGGGAATGTTTGTGAGTGAGTTTTGTTTTCATATTTTTGTTGTGATTGTAGAGCTTGGAATTGTGTATTGAATTGATTTGATTGTTGGATTCTCTTTCTTTTTGGGAAGTACTTGCATTGATTAGAACTAGCCATATGATTTTCTTTACATAGAGTACAAATTGGGGGTGGTGGATTTGTGGATTGTAATAATTTACAGTCTTTTGTCCAATGATGTTCTGCACAGTATCCACAATTTGGGGGCATTGTGCAATAATTTTTTGTGTTCCATAAGTAAAGCATTTTTTACATTGAAGGGGCTTTGTGGTTTCCTTCTTATTCCTACTTTTACAATGCAGTGAAGTAATTTGTCTAGTTTGAATATTTCCTTTCCTTCAATGGAGTTAGATAGTTCCAAGGCAACTACTTTGAATGGTACTTGTTCTCTGTTAGTTAATCTGGTTACTTTTTTTATTGGATAGTTTAGACTTTCTAATTCGTTGTAAATTTCTTCTTCAGTGTATATTAGGGGTACATTTTTTATTACTACTGATAAGTTTTTTTCTGTTTGCACACAGTATGTATAGTATGGAACACTTTTCTCTTCACAATATTTTTTGACTTTTCGATATTCTTTAACGTTTTTCATTAGTATTTTTACAGAATTCCCTATGGTTTTGAGTGTGAACTCATTTCATATTAATTCTTTTAGGTCTTTTGTTAGAAAAGTTATATTTCCAGTTATAGTTCCGGTATTTCGATAGCGGTAAACAACTGGGCAGCGTCTTCAGGCTTACAAAAAAAACCCAAACAAATCACAGTGCATGGTAATCAGCTCGAAATGCACTATGAATAAAATCTCATCTTCTCCTTTGCCTAATATTTATATAAATGACACCATTCTACCTTGGTGTTCTGAAGTCAAGAACCTAGGTGTAGTTATCGACAACACTCTCAGCTGGAACTCGCACGTAGATTCAACCTGCCGTAAAGTTTTTGCTTCAATGCATTCACTGAAACGCCTGCGAGCACTTTTACCAGGTAGCACACGTGAGACTCTCATCAAATCACCTATCATGCCACATTTCGACTATTGCGACTTTCTTCTGACCAACATGACATTCAAATTACAACGTAAACTTCAAGTAGCCCAGAACGCATGCGTACGTTTTATTTTTGATCTAAGAAAATACGACCATGTATCCGAATTTTTTGACAGAATTCGTATGCTTACTCTAGACAAAAGACGGTTACTCCACTCTCTACTTCTTCTTTATAAAGTTTTAACCGGTTCTCATGCAACACGCCTCATAAGTAACTTCAATCCTCTGAAACTAAATCGAGCTCGTGAATCAGCCCTGCTTTGTGTACCACGTCACAACACGACTTCATTCAGTAAATCATTCACCATTACAGCTATCCGAGCCTGGAATAAATTACCAGCGAGACGAAAACATTCAAATACTTTCGGCAAATTCAAAGCTGAATTAACCACATGGGTAAGGAATAACGACATATAGAACGGCGTTAACGTCTTCTCCAATCTCCAGACTTCTCCCACTTCCAAGCGCCCGGTCACCGCCCCCGTTAAACACCCTCTATTTCCCCCTCTTTATTCTCAATATTCTACCCCATACCCCATTGCTCTATCTTCATCTTCCATTCCCTCTCACACCTAAATTATGAGCATTATTATTTGTCTGTGTACCCTAATGAAATTGTTAATAAAATATACAAAAGTATTAGTGACGTCCCAGATAAAATATACTTGTAGCTATCTTTGTACCATCATCAGGATATTCACTACAATATATTGGCATAAACAAAATTGATGTTAAGATACCCGCACTCTTTGTATTGTTCCTTAATACTGCCAGTATTGTGTTTAAAATTACTGTTGTTATTAGCTTATAGTGTATTGTGCTTCTCTGGTGTAAAAATTATTGTATATTTATGTAAAGTGCTACTGTAAACTAAACGTAGCTTTCTGTAACGTTCCTCAAATAACTTCACTTTTTTCGCCTACTTCTTCTTCGTCCTTTTCTTCGCTTTTTTTCTCTTCCCTCTCCCTCACAAACTTTATCATTTATACTCTTTGACCCCTTCCCCTGTACGTCTTTTCTTTTCTCTTTCACGAAACTTCCCTTTCACTACTCAGTATAACATACTCAGTTCTATTAATGTTCGGCCCTAAGCCGCCATCCTGGTTGAAGTTTTTCTGGGTTTACTCAATCGCTTAAGGCGTATGCCGGGATGGTCCCTAGATTTGTTCTCCCAGACGTAATTGTACAGCTTGTCCTCCCCTCTTAAAATGTTTACTACTCTAAATGTATGTAAATTCAGTGGTTAGTTGGAAGAGCAGGCCCTATGGCCTGAGCCTCGCCATTAATAAAGACATTATTATTAATTATTATTATTATTATTATTATTATTATTATTATTATTATTATTATTATTATTATTATTATTATTTCCTGCGTTTCTGATACAAATTGGGGGTAGTTTTATGTTTTCTAATTGTGGTTCATTATTATTTACATTTTCCTCTGATTCGTCTACTGATTCTAAAATTGAATATCTATTTATTGAAGTAGCGTCTTTACTTGCACTATTGTTCAACATTCTACGCTTTGCTTCATTATAGTTACTTACTTTTGTGAGTCCTCTTTTTCTGGTGAGTTGATTTTGTGCGCTTGTTGGTTGATGAAATTCACTGTTGATATCTGTAGGCCTATCTTCTGCAGTTTGGAGGTTCTCCGTTGACTGTGCACGTTCCGCGTCTATTTGAGAAATATGTCGGGTCGGTCCATGAATGATGAAGCTGTTGTTGTAGAATTTGGTTTTGGTGTTCTAATTTGTTAAGATGTTCTTGAAGAATATGATTTTGATGTAGGAGTTGTTGATATTGTTGTTGAAGATCTGCTATTTGGTTTTCTTGTGAGAATTGTGAATTAGTTTGTCTTGTGTATAATTCACAATTTCCATCATTATTTAATAGTTCGATGAATCTGCTGATGTGTCCTCCTAGGGAATCCTCTTCTGTTAACATTTTGAGCACTTTATCGTATTGTTTTGTTGCACTATTCACTGTGGTATTAACTATTTTTAGTTCTGTTATGACACACTTTATAAACACACTTGGTGATTTGGTCTCTGTGGCGGTGCACTATTATCAATCCAATTATTTGTATTGCAGTTTTGCCGCAATGCGGCAAAACGATCGTTGACTACGCCTATTCACAAGCGTTATCGATCGCACTAGCTCTGATAAGACTTGACTCAGTCACTGATAACTGCACGAGCAACTCGGAGCTAGGTCACGTCCGTTCCGCTCGGCGGTTGAGAGCGAACTAAACCTAATTTCGTAGTATCTTTCTGAAATCACGTATATAAGTACAATTTTGTGTGAAATATAGGCGATTTTTAATATTTTAAAACCATATTTTCTCAAAAACAGAACCAAATTGGTTGATTAAATTTTGACCTTGAATGCCGTAATGGCCTCTTAAGAGAATGGTGTAGGTTCGTTGAAGTTTCGTTGAAACATTTTATTTTTCGAAAATAACAAAATTCCAAATTTTTGGGGGGTCTTACTACATTTATAATTGCGAATACTATTCCAATCGCGAAATTTAATCCAAATGTTTAACTATACATACAAAATGACCCAAACAGGGAAATGTATCTGAAAAAGTTTATCGCTTTTTCTATCTGATTTTTCTCACTTCTGGCGAATCATAAACTGTGATTCATCTGTCTAAGAGGCGGTACACATCGATCGCTATGTCTAAATGAAATAAATCGCGTATGTCTTTGATGCTAACATATTTTCAATATTTGGCGTATTTTGGAACTCTGTTGGACATAATATCACGCGTGGAAAAATCCTATTGAATACCACTCGTGTGTTAAAATTCCTCAGATAAATCTCCTTGCCTCGCGAGTCGGGCATTTATCGACAATATAAAAGCCATAAAGTGAGTTATTTCATTGCTATCATCTAATATTACCCCAAGAAAAATTTGAATGATTTTTTCTTTAGTTAGGTTTGATATTAAAGTAGCAACATCGTCTGTCCTGACGTAGCAAATTTAGTACATACGTCTTAACAAATTTTCTTATATACAACCATAGTACGCTAGTATGCATATTAGGCATACTTAGGCATACAAGCGGGCTATATTACAATATGGCATTATAATTTCATTCGAAGAAATATGTCAAAGTCAAATTGCTTTCAAAGAGGGGTGAATTCACGTAATTATTTTGTAGGATAAAGAATAATGTAGATTGAAAACTTCTATAAAATGTCGTAAAGGAGGGTAAGATATGTCAGATATCACTCATTTAATAAACGGGTCTCTCCTATAGGTAGTTGTTTAATATTGTTGCACTCACACACGAGAAAAAAATTGCACGAAGGTATGTAACTTTGAAGTGTGAACCATTTCAATGCTCTATCCTTTAAAGGAAGCATATACTTGAAGTTACAATTATTATACCTCCATATGTCTACTTTGTGGAAATTAAACAGCCCTTCTTGCACAAAGTCTGTTTCGTCTTCACGGCATCCACCCACTTCCTTTCCGAGTGGGTTTTCGCGTCGGCACAATTCGATGGCTCTCTGGTAAAGGGAGATAAGTCATAAAAGTGAGCGGAAATGTGGATATAAAATTTCGTGTAATTATTGTAAAAGAGTGAATATTTTAAAATCATTAAATTCACTACATATTAATATTAGATGTTGTCATTTAAAATGCTAAATAACGTTGTTGCGATGGTGGTTTTCTGGAAACACGAAGGTTGAGAGGACATTGCTGTCATGATTCTCTTTCTTTATAAGATTTTTTGTTGAGGCACATATACCTATTTCGTTTGCGGCTAATCATTCGTTATCTATATAAAAATTTAAATTATCGTTTTTGTAATCGAGAAGGTTAAATATTGCTATGTAGGGTATTATTTATAATTGTCGGTAAAACTAATTAAATGTAAATTGCCTTCAACCAGAACAATATTGATACACATTCAATAGAGCTTTAAATGCATCCATCTAAGCTTTAAATTTGTGGAAACTATTTCAATAGTAATTGGCTTTTGTATGCATTTGCGGACGAGTGAATTACGCGGTACAAAATATTAGCAACATCACTGGATCTATTACGCTGCTTTGAATACCTATTAGGATATACCAACAATGTCCCATTAGGAAATTAAAATGGCATTTAAATTACGAATGGAAATAAAAACCGAATTTTTCAAATACCATAATATTTTTTTAAAATATTGATACCAAGCATCTTTTCAATATGGTGCAACATGCTAAAGTAATTTAATGCTTGAGAAGCCGTATGAGGTGTTCAAGATTCTCCGGGAAGTTTTTAATTTGTATTAAATAAAATAAAAAGTTCAATATACACTTTTGCATATCTATTTTTTAAACAAAAGGTTGACCTGGCTTTCAAGTGATTCAGTGAGGGAGTATTGATTACGGGCTTGTCAACTGTTAAGGGCGTTAGTTCCGCCAGTGTAGTGCATGTTATCTCCCGAGGGCTCCTTACCCGCTGCACGTGAGATGCAGCGCCGATCTACTCGTCGGCTTGTGACTTCCCCCTCCCGCCACCGGGGAGCAGCCCCAGCCGGGTGCGTCAACTGCTAAGGTCATTAGTCCAGTAAGTGTAGTGCATTTTGTTTGGAGGCGGCGGTGAGCTTTCCCCGCTGAATGGCAAAATTCGGCGCCAGCCTGTCTGGCTAGCTGAGTTTTCCACAACCAGCTATCTCCCAACATCGGAGCACCACCCCAGCCGGGACAAGCTCTAAGCCCCCATCCGGTCTCCCGACATGAGTGGTAGTGTAGTGGGCGTCTTCGTGTGTGTGCGCGCATGTGTGTGTCTGTGTGTGTGGGTGTGAAGGAGGAAAGAGGAGATAAAAAGGATGAGGAAAGAAAGGAAGTGCGGGATCCGTGACTCATTTGTTGGGATCCTGCTCTGGCAGTTGCCTGGTATTAGTCTGAAAAAACTCGGACAGATACCGATCAGAGAGAAGCCGACAGCTAGAATTCGTCTCCAGGCGGAACTCTAGGACATCCCAGTCAGTGTTGGTGTAGAGTCAGTGGCAATGCTGTGTCTGAGCTGAAGGTACTTTGTTGCTACAGCATTCTTAACATTAAAAAAGTCTACATGTTCACAAATCTATTTGATAATAGTAATCTTAATAATAGTTAGTTCACTAGGTCCTAATATTTTGAGCGAAATTTCTCTATTTTCATTCTTGCTTTGTTTAGAAGAGAGTCTGGGCTTTCTTCTACTTCCTGCCTCAGTTTGTCTGCTATGAAAATGAACATTAAACGATTTTTCAATTAACATAATACAATAACCAGGAGTCAAACTGACTCGAAAACTGTCCCAATTGTCTGTTACGCTCCGCCCGACCGCCCGAGACGTGCTGTCTCAGTGCACGTCTAGCTTTAGGCGGATATTACTATATATTCAGTATTATAATATGTATCCCTTACATACATAAAACGAAGTATATGCTACTGTATCTTCTTTTAAAATACACTTGTTGGAAGTTTCCTTCTTATTGTGACCGCGTCTTCTTTCTTATCAGAGAGCATTACGAGAATGGCGATGCCGAAACATGGCAATTTCAAATTCATAGAATTTCATCTCAGTTAAGCAATAATGTTTCTCGCTGTATGAAACAGTTTTGAATTGTCGAATTTGTGTTGGCTTATTAGCTTTACATGAATTACTTTTTGCAACGCATGTGCTATAATTGGGAAATAGTTTTACAAATGATGGGTGAGATGTGTTAATATGGATAGAAATTGCGGTATAATAATACTTAGCCGTTACCAATGCGGGGGTGGTGTGTGCGTGTTGTTATAGGATCAATAGTTTCTGTACATAACCTGCAAGAGCGAACGTCTTTGACCCGTCATTATTTCCAAAGCTCAGCCCGGGTGAGGTGGCTCAGAGCATCAACTGATATCTTGCATCGCCTCTGACCGGTAGATCCTGAGATTCGAGTCTCGGCAGTGAAAGGTTTTTCGACACTAGCGAGATAACTAAGTTGAATTTAGTTGCTGATAGGACGATAAACGTAGGAGCCGGAAATTCTGATCGGCAGATTTCCGTGGTTTCTCCGATCAATACCGAGCAGAACCGTAAAAACGGCCTACGAATCGGGCTCGATATTTCTTTATCATATCGTCCCCCCGTTACTTACTCATCATTCACTTACAAACATCACATTAGCACTCTTTCCGGAGACACGTCGGGAGCATAGAGCTTGTACCCTGCTGGTGGGGGATATCTGGGTGGGGAAAGCCCCGCGAGCCAACGTGCATTGCGCTGCAGATGTCACCAGTCAGCGGGCGAAGAACAGTGCCACCTCCCGTGATGTAAACAGGCACTACACTAATGGAACTGATGACTTAATCAGTTAACGAGCCTGTACGTACGAACTATTTAATAAATCTTAGCTACAAAGATCTCGGAATTTCTTTTGTTCTAGATATCAAATGAAAATGATGCAAATAAAATAATATTAATATTGCATAAAAACATATGTAATAAAAATTCTTGTGGTGCCACATTTTCGTGGCAATTTACATTCTATGAATATGTTTGTAAGGAAGTTTTCTCATGAATATTATAAATATGTTTACTCTTTGTTTTCTCAATTAAAGTATGTAGTTCTCATATCTTCGTCGCTAGTGCAGAAGCTGCTTCGAAGAAGCATGAGAATACGAGAGCCATGTGCTGCTTTAAAATTCTTCATTAAATAGAGGGCGAGACTAATGAAGTCTCGAAGGTAATAATTACGTGCGCACGTGCGCCTGCAAACTCGTTTACGCACATGTGGCACGTAGATGCGCGTCTCGTGTGGCGTGTCTGTGTTGCGTTTGCTTTGAGAAGTTGCACCAAAGTCAGACAAAATTACTTGTATTTACCAGAAAACGATGTCGTGGTGTTTCTATGGGATTTGAAGTGGTTAGATCACGGCAGTAATGCATCTGACTAGATGTTTTTAATTTTTTAAAGAATATATTCTCCAGGCGGCTGTGACGGTTTACCGATTGTGTTTTTGACTCTTTCATTGATGTTCACGGTTTTGATATATGACTTAATCACCGTTTAGGATGTCTGAGAGACAACATCAGTTGGCGGAGCTGCATCGCTGACCCGGGAGGTTGTAGGGTTCAAGTTCTGACCGTGGCATATATTCGACCGGCTCCCTTCTGGTTAGATCACATTCAACATCTGTGTGGAGACAAATTATTGTAGTCGGATGATCTCATCAATGATTTTCCATGGTTTCTGCGCTCAACATCAGGCAAATGTCAGAGCACTACCTTAACAAACGGATCATGCACCTCGTGCGATATTTCCTTCCCCATCCTCGATCCCTCCATTTCCCTTAACCCTGGAGAAGTGTCGGCTGCCGGAGTTACGTTAGAGGTGGCGTGGGGTCATTTCTGACCCCTTTAAGTCATTTCCTTATAAGAGTATATATAGCAACAAATAAGTATGAAATTAATTATTTTAGTAATGATCAATCATTTATAAGGTAGGATTAACATAATGTACTATTATAAACAAACATGCAAGTGAGGAATTAAAAAAATAAAAGGACAAAATTACCATTTATCTTTCATTTTATGAAGTGACTACATTTATACTTTCTTGAATATTTTACCGACATAGGTATCAGAATATTCAGTATATTTAATTTTCTAACATTGTCTCAAAAAAGTTAGTAAATAATGGCTTAGAACCTATCAATACAACTTACAGAGAGAACGAAATTTAAGATCTTTGTATTGGTGCGGCAGATATTTATAAATGAATTATGGGATCTAATATTTGGAAAAGAATATATAACATGTCAACAATTTATTACACTTCACAATGAACTACATTGTTTACACAAAACATCACAATGATCTTTGTAAACTTGTTTTCTGCATTTTGCACAAAACAGTTTTCTTTTCCTGTCTGTTTTTCTAAGTCGTGCATGACATCTTTTTCTTTTTTGAGAGATTTCTACTTTCGCATTTTCTTCCTCTTTAATAACAATGAATTGTTTGATTTTTGAAATGAGATGCTTTGGTAACGAACTATTTTGTGATGTGTTGCATGGGTTTGTGAACAAGGCTCTTGAAAGACTCTTAAAGTACTGTTGCCTTGGTCCTATAGAGACATTGTGTGCTTACACAATGAGGTATAGAGGTAACATTTCTTTTCGTAAATCAAATTATTCATAATGTCAAATAAATAAACAAAATGCTTCACGCAGACACATTCAAGCAGAGTGCCAGCAAGACCGAAGCAGTGCTATTCGCCCTTGCGTGCGAGCCCTTCGCGCTGCCGCCAGAAGTGGTGACGCGGGGTCAGAAGGATCACTTTGCATGACTGCCCGCCTGGTATCGCTCTTCCAGGAACCCGACGCGGTCGGCGAAGGACTTACATTGATCAGACAAAACAAAAAGCAGGTGGGGAAAGGTATATGAAAGGACTCGCAATATTAAGCAACTGCAGCTAAGCAAAGATACGTGGGGTCACAGACCCCACGCCATCTCTCTCGGGATAAACACAACACACATTCACACACACACACACACACACACACACACATACACAAAGCACTACATTACTACACGTGACGGGAAACCATCTCCGAATTATATTTCCTTTAGATACTATTGTTTCCAAAAAATTATTCTGAAAACGAAAATTTAAATTTATCTAACTGTAACTCATCTAACTGCAAAAATAAACGAAAAATGTCAAATGATTTGCTACAAACCAGATCAAATTGGAGTGTAAAAAATCTATGCTCAATAGCTCGAAATTACGTCAAAAGCAGTTAATAATTCTAGAAATTCTTGACTCCGAGACACTCACACACTTCCTCTCTCCCTCTCTCTATCTCCCCGTCTCCCTCCCATACTCTCACTCTCTCTCTCTCTCTCTCGTTTGTAAAACGCCGTGCGCAAAACGGGTTTTCTTGTGCTTGTTTCCCATGTGCGCAGCAGCTATTTTTCTATCGTGTGCGAAACATTGTGAAGGGTGTGCGTCACATCTGTGACGATCCGTAATTGCCTTTCGTCTTGACAACGCCTTTGTTATTACTTACAAACAATAGTGCCTTTTCATTTATTTATTTACGTCAAAAACAGTTAAAAACTGTTTGGCGTTCTATTGGGAGAAGTTAATTTGAAGTTACATTTATGTCCAGAAGTAAAACAAGAGGTAATCTCAGCATTTGCTCAAGGATCAGGGAAACTGGATGAAAAACTGATTGAGATGGGATGTCACGTCACTAACTGTAATCCATTTACTTTTGTACAAGTAAATGTATTTCTGGTTATTTGATATTTAATGCATATGAAAAATTGCTAGAACTCTGAATCTAAGCGCAGCTGATTGCAAAATACACAGAGATTAATTTAACAAAAGAGTTTTAAGACTACTTTCGTTTATAACTGAGGAAAAAGGAAATTAAAAATAAATAATTCGTTATTCAAATGTTTTCAAATATTGAAATGTAAATAATAATTATTTTGTTCTTCAAAATATTGGAAGTTTGACCAAGATATATTTTATTTCTATTATTCATAATTTAATATAAAAATACGAATTAATATTCTCGTTTAAGTAATATTAGTTCCTTATTTTGATGGCATATTTAAATGAGGAGGGCACGCAGAAATTTTGCCTTTCTTTTTGGTAGTACTATTTTAAACATCTTCAAGTGCATTTGAATTCGTTTCATTATTTAAGCATTTCAATACTTGTCTACCATTGTCTTACATTTGTATGCTCGCTCCTGTTCTTAGAACACACTTCTTTGCTGCTCTCAAGTTCCATCCATCTGCGTCCAATGCTTTCCCGTCCATCACTTTCTACGAGGTGGCTCTCGCCCCTCGGAGTTCAATGGCAGGCGCCCACCCCAGTCCTTCGCCCTTCGCCCTTTCGCCCATCCCGCCTGCCTGTCGCCCTGGGCGGCCACGTGTTGCGCCGACCGCACGCCCCCCGGACACGACACGCCCACCACCCCACCCCCACCCGCCCCTCGCTCGTGTCCCGACTGCGCCAACGGCACGAGCGCAAACCCCCCGCCCCGCCCCGCCCCGCCTCGTTCCTACTAAGCCGGCTGCCTCATCCTCTTGTTCTCACGCCGCCGTTCCTGCCTGCTCTGTTACCCACCCCACCCTTCTGTTCAGAGTTCTAGCCCAACTCCCGAACCGCCTCCGACCCTATACGCCTCTTTGTTCTGAACACAGTCCCATTCTTTGCCCAACCTCATTCCCCTCCCCTGGCTGGGCGTGGAAAACTGTCGCCATTTGTCGCAACCAGATATCCCCATCCAAATGTTTCCCACTCGGGCTCACATGCTGATGCTCCCCTCTTGCATTTCACATGTCTCTTCACCTCCCGTTACGACCCGCAGTCTCATCCCCTATTCCCTCCACCCAGCTCACGATTCCGCCCGTCCGTTCAGTGGTCTCACCCGGCTTACCTGCCGCCGCGCGCTGTCCAGCGGCCTGCCGCTCCACATCTCGGCCGCACCCCACCCTCCGGGCTCGCCCCGCCCCGCCCCGCTCCGCCCCGTTCCCTCCCGGCCAAGCCGGCGCTCGCCGCCTGTCATTCGCCATTAATTACGCGGCGAGCGGGTAATTGGCGTCGTGTGGGAGTCGTAAATCTCCCCGGGCGACCCGGTGTCGGCCCCGGGGCCTGTCCATCGCGCGTCGCCCACTCCGCCCGCGCGCCCCAGCCGCCTCGCGCCCATCCGTCTCTCGCTAACCCCTGCGCCCGCCCGCTCGCCTCCATACCCACTCGCCCACACCACGCTCACGCCAATCCAATCATGCGCGCACCCGCACTGCCCCCTACCCACATGTTTAACTACACTTACGCTAACCACTCACGCACACCCACGCTCCCAGTCCAACCATGCATACATCAGCCCAACCGTAGAGCCTCACCAGTACAACGTCTCATTCCTAGACACTCCCCGCCCAACCTAGTAGCTTATTTGACTACCCAATCACTTGTGTGATCATAGACTTACGGGACCGTTCACCTAATTGACCGCCCATCCACATACTCGACCTGCCTCTGTGCACCCATTCTCCCTGACTACTGTTTACTCTCTCTCTCTCTCTCTCTCTCTCACACACACACACACACAGCTATCAACCGTATCGCGTGCTCGCTATCCCACTCACCAACAAGCCCGTGGCCTCCCATACTTGCGCACAGAGCGACTTACCTCTGCCCGTCCATTGGCCTCTGTCCATAGCTCTGTGATCCCACCCACTTCGGATCAACCCTCACGGAGACTTTCCCTCTCACCCACACACACAAAGCCCTCAACCCCCTCTCCTCGCGAAGTCACCCACCGAAACTATCACCTCCGTTGCGACATCCTCCCCTCCTCTGATCTGCACCGGGAGAAGTGGCTCAGGGCATCACTGCAGTGCCGCTGACTGGGAGATCCTAGTTTTGAGCCCCGAATTTCGACGCTAGCTTGAGAGATGGGTCGAATTCACCCTCTTTCTGAAGACGAATTCTAGCGACCGGCTGCTCTGGTCGGTTGTTTTCCGTGGTTTCTTTGGATAACACCAGGCAAATGCCGGAGCAGTACTCTACCAAACAGGTCTGGATCGCGCGCGACCTTTCCTTCCTCTTCTCAACTTGTATTCACACACACACACACTTGCATGCACTACACTACCACACATGTCGGGAGTCAGGTCTCGGCTGGGGCGGTGCTCTGCTGGTGAGGAAAAGTCGACAGGAAGGTCAGCGCCGGATCTCATCATCCAGCGGGGGAAGGTCTCCGCCACCTCCGGGGGAAGTCGTGCACTACGCCTACGCATGATAATGACGTTAGCACTTGACGCGCGCGGATCCATCAATCAATCCCCCCTCCGGCCCGCGCCTGCTTGCCCGCCCTGCGTGCGGCCTGCGCCCGCCGACTCGCTCGCCGCCCATGTGCGGGGCGCGGGCAGTCGATGGCTTCGACGTTTATGGACACGAGCGGCGGCGGGCGCTCGCGCCCAATCCGCCGACTTTCCACTTGCGGAAAATACTCGAGAGTACTCTCCAACAAAAAGTGGGAAGGGGACAAGTCTTGCCGGCCGTCTACCTCGAACGCGACCGCAGTTCCCGGGAGTTGTGTGCACTCCGTCTCATCCTCCCTCCGTCCCGTCCCCCTTTACTTTTCTTTCTCTCTCTCAGTCAATGCCTTTCTGTCGTTTTTTCCTGTCACTTTCTGTCGCTACTGTGATGTGAGCTTTTTATCAGCATTTACGGATATTGAGCATAGCTTGCACGCTCCATTTCCTTCTCGCCAAAAACAAGACTACAGATAGAATCTTCCAGTTCGCGATCTTTGAAGATCATCAAGCAAATAATTATTAAAAAATAATAATAATACTCATAATAATATTAATAGTGATAATAATAATAATAATAATAATAATAATAATAATAATCGCAGAATGGGGTGGAGGATGAAGTTAAGGATTCATGGAGGTTGAGGTTGGATGGAGGTTGAGGTTGGGAGGAGGTTGGGGTTGGGTAGAGGTTGATGTTGGGTGGAGGTTGAGGGTGAGGTGGATGTTGAGGTTGGAGTGGAGGTTGAAGTTGGAGTGGACGTTGAGGTTGGGGTGGATGTTGAGGTTGGAGTGGAAGTTGAGGTTGGAGCGTAGATTCGGGTTGGGTGGAGTTGAAGGTTGAGATTGAGCTTGGGGTGGCATTTGGCATGGGGTCAATACCATACGTGTGGGGTCGGCGGTATGTTGGAAGGCGCGGGTGTGAGGGAGAGGAGGAGGAGGGCGACGAGGTTGACGGCGAGGGCGATGGAGGGGGCTGAGATCAAAGGGCGAGCAGGCGTGGGCGCGGGCGCGGGCGTTCAGGCGAAAGGCAGGGGGGGGGGCGGGCGCCGGGGGTGGAGTGGCCTTTTGTGGCGGGTGGGCGGCGCTGCTCCGCCTTGTCCGCCGGACACAAGCCGGTTGCGGCCGGAGACAGCGGACGCCCGCCCGGCGCACTGGCGGTGACGGCAAGGGACGAGGATTCTAGGGGCTGAGGTGAGAGGTGCGCACCCGAACAGCCCAGAGGGAATTGATCGACGCTGAACACTATAATTTTGAGATTATTTGAATACTGAGGTGTTAGTGAAAGGGTGGCGTCTTTCCGCCACGTCGTTTGTTTCAAAAAGGTCCGTTGTCCACAATACGGGTATCTTCATTGCTAAAATTGAATCAAACTACGATGAACAGGAAAAGAAACATTTGTTACTTCAGATTGCGTACCTACTGGTAAAACGATAGAGTGTATCGTCTTTTTTTGAGTTAAATGAGAAACCCCTTTTCAGAAATTTCTTCGGACAATGAACATGTTGTTGATTAACGTCAGTATTAATGAGAGGCGAACTGACACATACGTTTTGAATAATTCCACTTACATAGGGCACATTGTTCATTTTCAGGTACAACCGTCCCAATAGTAAACGAACTTGCTTTTCACGCTGAAAAGCGTTTAAGATTTATTGATTGAGTACGAGCGCGTCAATTGTTAAGGTACTTGGTCCAGTAAGTGTAGTGCATGTTTTGTCACGGGCGGTGGCTGTGCTCTTCCCCCTCTGGATGGCGAGATCCGGGAAGGTTGGGATATTTGTTAGAAAAGAAAACAAAAGCAGAAACGTCTCATTACTAGAGATGACCTAGGAAGGTCCGATCAATAGCATTCTTTTAATTCTTTAATTTTCTTCACATTCTAGATTTGGTTATACATCATTCCTAACGCAAGTATGTTCCATAACGAGTCTTTATGTAATTCCAAATCGTTTGTCCTTAACTCTCCTTGGTGGTTTTATTTGGAATTCTTGTGAAAGCCACACGAGGACTGTTGACACATTGCCGGCCAAATTACTTCGAATTTGGCGCCTTGTCTTCTTTAACAGGGCGTTTGATGTTCTTTGAAGGCGTTTCAAAGGAAAAGATGATACATTTTAAACTTGGCGCGTCTTAATTTTCTCCAAAAAGCCGCGCGAATTTCTTCTCTGCCGACCAAACATTCATTTCTTCATGCAAAGTCCTTGGAGTCGATTATCAACTTTCTATTAGTTCGGAGCGTCACCGAAAGATCGCACCAGCTCCTGGATAGCTAAAAATTCCCGCTAAAAATTGGCATTGCCGAAATACCAGGAGTTTTCTATCGCAGACGCCGGCTCGCCTTGTTACGACAAGCCAATGCGGAAAGCTGAGTAAAAGGGTTTTGAACGTCTTCAAGGTTCGACCCAGAGTGTGCCAGGCACTGGATGAAGTAGAAACACGTAGCTAAAGGCCACGGAATTCGTAAGGAAAGGGTCAGTTTTCGTTTGGACAGAGGTAACTGTGACAACTTCTTCAATACTCGTTAATTCTTTCTCCAAGTAACAATCCTTGTCAATTGTGTGTCATCTCTTTTCCAGAACACTCTTGTCTGACAAAAACTACTGTGATAGAAGAGGCGATGTTCCATTGCCATTTCCATCAAAAATGCTCTCCCAACTTTTCTTCGACTATTTCGCCGCCTGAACAAGGACCGTGAAAATAGAGTTAGGAGGTGGGAATAACACCTTTCAGGCTCCTACTCGCAAGTTTTTTGTTGTTTGAGGCCGCATAAACATCTAGGTCATTAGCGACCTCTATTAGATTGAACGTTGTGGTAATTGTGAACATGGCACGATATGGTGGTGATACTCGTAGAGGGGTGAAAGAACCAACATAAATACAACCATGCAATCCTTCAGTCCGAGATCACTGCGGCTCTACTGCCTTAACAACCTCGATCATCCGGACGACCTTCCATGTTTTCGTTTGGGGTAAGCTCTCTTAGGTCAGTCTCTGTCCTACCCTTGAAGATGTCTCTTCCGCCATCTTTGCCGTGTTCAAGGTGTTCTTCGTTTTAGTCGAAGTTCCCTTTGAGGTCCTCTTCTCTTCTGGAATATTTTTATCTCACCCCCTCCCTCCATCTGTCCAGCAAGCGAGGCCCTACTAGTAGCCATGCTACCGCCGACGTACAACTCTCAGAATCACCAGGGGTCTCAAGTTTCACCACCAACGTCAAAGTTATGCACTCCGTGGACAAATATAAGCCATGCGCTAAGAAAACCGTGAAACACATATTCACATTTACAGACGGAAACACTATTTTCATTAATCTATCAATACATATATATATATATATATATATATATATATATATATATATATATATATATATATTGTGGCGATATGGGATTATACAACCCCATAACACCACAGTTTCATCGGCATGAACGCTCACAGGCAGCGAGAAGAGCAGCCGAAAACCAGGGTAGCAAAACGCGCAGCCTGGTATCCGTTGCTCGTACTAGTCACCACGAACTATCAAGCCACGTTTTTCCTGGTAAAGGGTTGAGGAGGAGAAGTTACCCCCGCCACAGAGATTTTCCCCAGGCAACGCCAATAAATAGGCGGGCGCGCAAGCGGAAGATCTCTTTTCCGAACCATCACGCCTGGAGTCAACATCTCTTTTCCTGGCCATCACGCATCGGGTCAACATCTCTCTTTTCTGCCAGCACGCGTCGGGTCAGCAGTTCTTCTAGTAAGTCACCGCTCGGCAAGTAAGCAGATTTTATCAGCGCTCGTCAGGTTAGGTAGTAATTGCCGCCGCAACGACTGTTTAGATAGGAGTTTACGGCGTTGCAAAGACGTCTAGCTAGTCGTCCGCGAAGTAGTGAGGAATTAGTGAAGTATTCTTCTATTAACTGATACGGGAAGTAAAAAGTTGCCCGTTGTGAGGAAAGCTCTGAAAGTTCTTGATTAACGGAGTAAAAGTTAGGAACGAGCGAGGTACTTGCACTGGCAGTCAGGGAAGTGCAAGGGACATTTTCTACAAATTGGGCGTAATCGAAGGCGGTAGCAGCCGTGGGAGGAGAAGAAACCGATTACTGGAGACGGAAGAATACGCGAGTCGACCGGGGAGAAGACGCCGTTCAGGAAGAAAGAAAAAGACGCAAGAGGACAGCGCAGGCAACGCAGAACTTCGGAATCGAGCAACGCGGTGCGGAACGCAGCACGCGACTTCAAGGTTGGAAAGTGGACAGTTTCGAGGTAACCTGTAGAACTGTGAAATTAGGTCAAGTTCACGTCGGCAGGGAAAAGACTAGATTCAGAAGTGTTAGAAAACTGAGGACACGGGTGGTAATAATTTGCAGCTTTGTAGTGGGAGATTTAATGCGTTATTGCTTGCCTTAAACCATTCTATTGGAGCAGTCATTATTCTGTTATTAGCAGTTATAATTAAAAGACAAATTGAGAGTAGTGCACTTGCCCACATATTATTTATTGTATGTAATATTTTAAAGAAAGGCAAGAGATTGTAAATTAAGTTTAATTTCACGTGCAATTGTAACTAGAATAACTTAAATTTAGACTATTGAATTTTCAAAGGGAATTCCCAGTACTGGTTAGAGAAATTGCTTCAGAAAGTTAGTTCTGAACAAAATTAAGTGTTCATTCATTAAATAGGCTGTAAAGGTTGCTTATTTGTATTTATTTGATCATTTTTGAAAGTGTAATTCTATTTTTGTTTTGTTTTTCGTTGTTATCAACTCATGCCACAGAATTTTGGAGTGAATTATATGCTCGTTTATGTGTGATTTGTGTGACTTTTATTGTGTCAAGGGTTCAGACCTTTCTCGTACCCCAAAGATCCTGCCTCCTGAGATTCTAAGCTCGCTTCACGAGCATAATATCTTAGCAACCCGCTTACAGTGCATGCGGCTGTGTGTGCAGAAGGTATACGGTTTGTGTGCTGGTAAAGGGGGTGTTAGAAAAAATATATATATATATATATATATATATATATATATATATATATATATATACCAACCATAATGGTTAAGGGCAATGGCATCAAAATACTTTAGGTTAAAATTGCCAGTTTAATCGCTCGGAATTGCTGGCCACGCAGTGAGTTAACCGCGTTCGACGATGCACATCACATATGCGGGCAAACGTAAATAACGCACGATTACTCCGTCAAATTATTCCTGCCGACTCAGGGATGATAATTTTTCGTCATGTTCTTTTTCAACAATAAATTATTTTTCATTTAATAACTTGATTTATATTTACTCTCGCTCAGGCGTGAAAACTACGTATCAAATTTTCAATATTGTTCTCGAATGTTGGCAGAGTTGAAAACCGCAATTGTATCCTCTGAATTTTAATGCACATAATCATTTCGTTTATCAACATTTATAATGAGTTTGTGGAATTTAAATTAGAGAGTATTCTCAACTTAACTATCCATTTTAGTAGCTAATAGTTTTCCTGAAATCAAAGAGACAGGAAAAAACTATAAATAAAACTTTGTTGTAAATGTGGGTGTTGCATAGGACTTCATGAATGTAGAGAATGCATCCGCATTTTCTGCCAACTATGTGATTTTTCGAATGCAGGAATTGTATATTAGAATATTGCATAATTATATTATACAGATGGAAATGAAACTACAAAGGAACAATATTGAAAGGTATGTCAGTTTTTAAGTTAATGAAAAAACTATTTGCATTCTTTATTTTAAGTCAAAGTTCGTGGATAAGAAAAGTATTACTTCCTTATTTCAATGGGGAACCGAACCGTCAAAATAAAAATAAACTAGAACGATGCCTATCTTACAATTTTTTCTAGCCAGCTTCTTTATCATACAGTGAAACTCATTAATATAAGAAAATAACCTTGAGCAGGAAGTGTTACTAAAGTATGAGAATACGTCTAAGTGACTGAGGAATACTTTCATAGACATCTTTTAACACTTTGTGTCAAACATTGACAATAAACCTCGTAATATTTGTTTTCCAACTGTAGAGTACAATTTCAAATCCATCTACAGCGCGATTTACTTGGTAATTCAATTGTTCACTTAAAGATGGCTCATGTCTTAAATATCTGTTGCCGGCGTCGTGAAAGAAAATTATGGCGTATTTTGCTAAAAAAAATTGTTTGAGTGCAAGTGTTTAATCAATTCCAGCTACGTGAATCGATTTAGGAGACGTTGGTTTAATTTCTTGCATTATCACTAAGCTCCTTGCCAAAGCGTCAAAACCCGAAAAACACGTTTTTTGTAAATTAATTTGAATCTTCTAGCCGGATGAGAAAACAAATTGTCACTTCCCCATCAGGAGACCGAGATGCGCCGAACGAGACCTCAGATCTCTCGGTTGGGGCGCGGGAAGCGGTCCAGGCGAGGACATCCTTCTGAGGCCCTCTCCAGAAAAGACTTCGCTCAGGTGTTGGAGAAGGTGGTGCGCGAAAGAAGCCAGAAACATTGCAAAATGGTTTTGGAGCTTGCAGCCTCGTTCTTTGAAGCCCTGTGCGCACTGATTTCACGAAATGCCTAGGGCGGATGTACAATGACATCGCATCAAATGTGAATAATGAAAAACATTGCAACCACAACACTCATAACAAATCATTGACATTTGAAACATTCTGCGATATTGTTGGAAAAGAAAGAGTATAAAAGTTCAGCAACACTTAGCAGAAAACACACCATCTAGAGGAAACAAGTCATCGGGCGAACGTCGGGAAAACAAACATCAATTCTGCCCAAAGAATGACATATCCATCCATTGAAGGTTTAAACACACTTATAGGAGGTGAAAGAGATAAGGAAATTTGACAGACGAGCACTTCTACAGGCAGTCGCAAGATGGAAAGAAGCAGCAGCAAGTCTCTTTCCTTCAGAAGTTCACTGAAGTATTTTCTTCAGGGCTGATTCCAATGTGGAAGCACATTCAATTCTAGAAATTATGGTGTGTTCTACCAATTGTGTCAAAAGGTGCTTCACAAATCATGTCTTTCCTCCGAAGATACTGTAGAGGAAAGGGATTCAGACGACGAAAATATATTTTTGTCTAAAATGTTTAGACTTATTAAATGACTGAAGCTTAATAAACCGGCAGTAAAAAGATAATTGCGTTCAGCATTGCTATTTGACTTTGTTGGGATTTTTACAATTTTCTGAGCGCTTATCAATATATTTCAAAATGCCCAAGATAGTCAAGAAAGTGCCCATCACTATATTTTCTGTCTTATTTTAGTTTCACATCCTATGAAATGTAAAGTTTAATGTTCAACTATTTACCTTACTAGCCTCATAAACGTACAGATATGTCGTAATTCATTTGCCTATTATGAGTTTTATATTGTTAAAATAAACATTTATACATTGCGTACATCATATTGGTTGCCCTTAAAGTACTCATCACAATGTGCTCTACCCTATATCGTATTAAAAATGCATTCACAATTACGATATCATTATCTTATGCATATCCGTAATCACAATCTTACCCACTATAATAATCTAATCGAATTGTAATTAATTCCTAATCTACTGAAATTTATCGTGACCTCACACAGGGCAATGTTCTGATCGTATTGTAATTATCGATCTGACCTCACACTAGGCAAAAACATATGTGAGAAGTTCTTAATTTCAAGGAGTGAGATTTTGAGGATGTACTGCTCGAACAACAACACAAGCAAGAAGTTTTTACAAGAAACCTCACCTCTTCGAAATCTTAAAATCCGAGAGCAATGTACACTCTTTTAAACGATTTCCCTGAATGTATAAAAACTGTCTCCAGATACTGATTTGTCTCCGGATCTCCATAAAAACTGTCTGCAGATAGTACAGGTTATATTGATGTTTTACAATCAATTTCCCTTATTGTTAATTCCACATAATATTTCTTTCTTTATCAAATTGATACATTACAAAATTCTTTTAAGAGTTATTGTGGTGCAAAAAAAGGCTAGTAAGCACAATTACGCGAAATTAACTCAAATTGGTGAAAAATTGTACATGAACGTATTTCAAAATATATCTTCAAGGAACAGATTTTATCAAAGGAAAAAATCTCTTCATAATTGTAGTTTTAAGAACACGCCGAAAAAGTTTTGAATTTTTGAAATGTTTGAAAAATAAAGATTTCAACGAAAATTAAACCAGCACAATTCCAAAAGTTAATCAAAAACGATGGAGCCATTTGTTTGACAATTTTGAAAACGTCTTAGGGGTTTCATGTAAAATACGACCCACAATTAATACATCGGTTGCAAATTCAAGAGGCGGTGACATCAGCCAGATCAGTCGGGGAATAACAATTTTAGAGAAATCGGCTGAATGGTTTTGCCGCTACCGTTATTTACAGATGGACTGACGGACAGACAGACAGACGGAAGACGGATTGTTGGACAAACATACGTTTTGCCGTCATTCGATTTTAGAATATCCACAAAACATGGATTCTGGCTACATCATTTGTTAGAGTATTTTTTTCAATATTTAGCTACTAGATTTATTCACTTTTTGGTTACTGTACTAAGGTCCTGTAATAAGACTTGTTCCTGTAAGAAGACTTGTTTTTTCGCGCATTACATAACATTACATAACTTCCTCCCTACTGCGCAAGCGGTAGCGCGGAAGTAAAAGGGGAAAATAGGCTCTTGCGTATTTACTTATACTTGTCCGCCTCAGCGGCAGCGTAGGGGACGGTGATTCTAAGCAATTTGTGTGGGTAGATGCTTCTGCCCTGTCACAATACAATCTGAGAAATGTCGAAATGTACACAAACTTTATTTTCGTTTCCCTCACAAATGTGAAGGTTATCACAATGTTGACCCGGCCTCTTCAACTTTCTATCCCCCACCAAGATCAAATCAGATCAATAAAGGCTTTTTCGAAGCTGTGTCTTATCAAGTGTTGATTTTGATAGTGTCACATTGATACTTTGGTTTAAAGTACCAATTCCTCCAGCTTTTCTCTGTCAGAATCGTTTTTTTTTAAAAATATTTTAGTGTATATTATTTTTCATAATGTTCCACTTTTCATTTGACGTTTCCAACAACAAATATTCTCATTACTGCTGAGGAGTAGACAAAATATATTTATTGCTATATTATCCATATACTATTTTTTATGTTTCTGAAGGTGGTATATTTGTTGTATGCTGTTAACATTTTTGATATCTACTGTGAGAATAATAATAATAAATATAATACTAATAGTAATAGTAATACTAATACTAATACTAGAAATAATAATAGTAATAATAATAATAGTGATAATAATAATAATAACAATAGTAATAATAATAATAATAACAATAGTAATAATAATAATAATAACAATAGTAATAATAATAATATTGATAATAATAACAATAGTAATAATAATAATAATAATAACAATAGTAATAATAATAATATTGATAATAATAACAATAATAATAATAATAACAACAACAACGTTGGTGAAAATTTAGAATGTACATCCCGCAATGTTACATTTATATTTCTCATGGTTGGAGCTTAAATGTAATCAATTTCATAAAAATGTAGTTCTGGTTTTGAAAGTGGCTCCTAACACCAATATAAACAGTTTTGTTTGTCGCAAAAAGTAAATAAAAATGATTTTAAAAGATTGTGGTCTCCGGCGGCATGGGATTTAAGCACAGCACAGCAGGTATGTAGAGTCCGGAAACGTATGTAGTACGAAGCGATAAGATATGTACCACAAATATACATAATGAAAAGACAATATGTAACAATAATGTATAACTAAGAAATATAAAGTGAAATTCCAAAATATGATCTTATTTATAGAATATTTACAAACAAACAAAACAAATATCTACAATTTGAAATTACATTAATGAAATATTTATTAAACCAATTTTAAAAATACATATTGCTTGTCCAATTGTATTGAGAATACATTTTTATGTTCGAGAGCAACCATAGTCACCGTAAACGTGGGAACTAAATGACCGGGAAACAATCTCTGTTATGTTGTCAACCAGTGTTTCACGTCTGCCACATCCAATCTCCCGAAAATTGGTTTCAATCAGGAAACACGGCGCCATTGATACGTTCCTCCTAAAGGCGACATCCTCAGCGCTCACGGAACATGCAGGTCGTGCACTCGGAGGCTTACCCAGGCCGACCGCGTCTTCACACGTGCTCCTCGCGTCGTCATCGAGCAATTCTGATAATGTGTAAGTAAAATATTTTTTTTCTAAGAAAAACCTGTTTTTGAAATTTCATGCTCTTTACTAAAAACTAAAACTATTTGTCAAATATATTTGTGAAATACATTTTAAGAAAATTAGTAGAATTATAACAATTTTACAAAATATGTCACATATACGAAAAAAGATGGAAATACTTATAAAATATGTAATGAAAAATTTGCATATTTTGTTACGATTGCCACGGTTCGTCAAGAGCATAATTTTGAGAACTGAACATAGAAAGACGAAAAATATGTAATTATATAGGGATCCGGCCTCTAGCTAGCAAAGGCCAACAATAATCGTTTAAAAACCGTCCCAAATGATAAATTAATGTTTCCATACGAAAAGCACAGCAATAGTTTCTAATGTTACGACACCACTTGCAACAAATCACATCAATGAAGACTTAAAAGAAGTCAGAAAGAGAGAGCATAGGCAACCACTTGGCTGCCCTGGTGGCATTTCGCCCTGACGAAGGTCGCAGAATGGCGGCCGAAATGTCGGCACCTGGGCCTAGTGGGCCCGGACAGCCTTGTGTTAAGCCAGAATGATATTCTGAAGTGAGAACTTTGCTCATGTTTGTTTTTGTGAGTTCTCGCTTATTTTCTTGAAAGTCCTAACGTGTTAAATTAATAATATTGAAAGCCCCATTTAAAAAAATATTAGGAACCGCATTTTGGAGGCTGTCGTCTTCCTGCCTCTTGCGAGGCCCAGGCATCGCGGCCGCGGGCGAACATGCGCGCTCTCTACCGCTTGGGCGCGGAGCTTCGCCGAAGCGCCACGCGGAGCGCGACGTGCGTCCGAGTAAACACAGGCTAAAAGCGAGAGACGGCGG
This sequence comes from Gryllus longicercus, assembly GCA_038098605.1. Lineage (NCBI taxonomy): Eukaryota > Metazoa > Arthropoda > Insecta > Orthoptera > Gryllidae > Gryllus > Gryllus longicercus. Next base: position 2,686,572 of record JAZDUA010000047.1, on the reverse strand, counting down.
CGCAGCGACAATGCCGATGCGAAGGGTGAGGACCGTGGCGGGGGAGCGGGGGAGACAGGGGTGGCTTGGGGGGTGGACAGGGACAGGGGTTGAGGCTGGCGAGACCAGAGGCGGGAGGGAGGGGGGCATGAGGGCTGGAACTGTGCAGTGCCGACGGCGGCGGCGGTGGTTTTGATTGGTTGATTGATTAATGATTCCGGGCGCTTCAACTGGTAAGGTCATTATTCCCGTAAATGTAGAGCATGTTCTTCTCTGGTCGGTAGCGTTGATCTTCCCCCACTGGTTGGCGATATACAGCGCCGGCCTACGTCGGCTGATTTCCCCAACCAGGTATCTCTACCAACGTTGCACCGCCCCAGCCGAGATAAGCTGTAAGTTCCTGATTGGTGTCTCGACATGTGTGGTAGGCTAGAACATATAAGTGTAAGCGTGTGTAAGGACAAGGGAGGGGATAGGACAACGAAGAGGAAGGAGGGATGTGAGGTACTGCTCCGGCATTTGCCTGGTGTTGAACGGACAAACCGGCTGCTAGAATTCTCTTCCAAACAGTGACTGAATTCGACCTAGCTGTCTAGCTAGTGACGAAAATCCTACCTCTGTCGAAACTCGAACCTAGAACCTCCCGGTCAGAGTCACAGCCGTGACATTGCCTGATGCCCTAGACCACTGTCGCCGGGACGTTGATGATGATGAGCGGACAAAAAGAAGAAGCTGAACCAACCGACAGTGAAGCAGGTCAGTTCAGGAGCTCGAGGACAGTACACTTTTTTTGTTTATTGTTGATGTTTACATAGCTCAGTTTACACCTTTTCACATGTATTTTGTTGACTTATAACTATTCTTATTTTAACTTATTATTTAACTATAGAAACTTCAAACTGACTTAGGATGCTCATAGAGCACCTACTATTTTACCTGTAGTGTGACAAATTGATTAGGAATTCTTCTAATGGGAATGTGATTTTTATGAAGGTCGATAAATGATTGATGCTAGATTAAAGTGGAAGGTTTGAGCTATTGAGTTTATGTTTGAATAAAAATTATTACAGAGATGGGCTATGTGGGAGGTGATAAATAATAGGTTTAATTTTTTATGGGGTTGTCTGTTTAATAAGAACCAAGAGGTTCGTGCTGCTATACGGTGAAATTTGTTTTGAATAATTTGAATTTTAATTATATTTGATTGAGAGATTAATCCATATTGGGCACGCGTAGAGCATAATTGATCGAATTATTATTATTTTGTATAAAGCTATTGCATTGTTCAATGAAAGTTTGCTTTTATTGTTGAATAAGGGTTTTAGTTGAATTAACTTAATTTTAGTTAGTTATAGTTTTTGGTAATATGAATTTTGAAATTTAATATTGTGTTGGAATTCAGCCCAAGATATTACACAGTTTGGTTTGTGGGATCCATGGGATTGTGTTATTGTTTATGTTAAGAGATGCGGAGGTGGGAAATGGCCTGATTAAAAAGAATTTTTTTATTTTGTCGGGTAAAGTCCTCTTTTACATTTAATAGATCAATCTTCTATTGCATTTAAATGCTGTTAGAACTTGTTTTTATGAGGTTAATTGAATAGATGGACTTATAGATTACAGTGTCATCAGCGAATTGTCCTGTGTGTGTCTAATGTAGTGGGTATATAAAGACTGAAAAGTCTAGGGGATTAGAGTGATCCCTCAGACAGTCCTGCTATTATCTTTCACGGATTTGAGATGTGGTTTTCAACTGTTACTGTGAATGTTCTGTCAGTGATGAAGCTTTTACGGGAGAATGTGCGCAAAGAGAGCGATCGAGCCCTCGAACTCAATGTAAGAAGAGTGATGGCAGTGAAGTAGAGATGGGGAAAGAGACAATAAAGCACATGGGATTTAGCTGCCTTAGCAGAACGTCAATGCAGAAGAAGGTGGCTCATGGAATCAATTGATGTCACATTAGTGCCTCTGATCGAGAGATTCTAGGGTTCGAATCACGACGGGGGCAGGGTTTCGGACATTAACTATCTAGGTAAGTCGAATTTAGGTTCTGGGTGGAGGGAAATTCTAGCGGCCGGCTTTTTTTTATTTTTTTTATTATTATTACCACAAGGAGAATGTTAAAGCAATACCCTAAACATGAGCCACGTCAGCTCATGGTACGGAATTACCGCCAGGAACGATGTAATAATTACATAAGTGTGTTTTCAGTTTTTTTTTAAATTATTATTTTCTGTTTGTTTTTGTGTAGTATAATTATGCACGTAAGGAAAACGAAGCTAATTATATTGATTACATTGATTATTAAATAAATGTTATTGATTGTATTTTCACAACATTTCGACTGTTGAGCCCCGAACTCACGTCATAATGTATGGACCCGTAGATGCTTCTCTTCTCAAAGAAAAAAATATCTTAAGATGCCAAAATTGTTGATAAAATTGACAATGGATTCAGTGTATCATGTTAAATTAGAAAATGTTATCTTACGCACTGGCTTCTACTGGAATACAGTAGGTATCTGCTGTTAGCGGCAGGCGAAAAATAATGATCGTTGTGCAAGTACCAACTTATTATTTGAATTATTTATTTTCTGCATTTGTGTTGAAGTAATATTTGCCAAACATTGCAAGGGCACTGCAACAATCCTGAAAAAGAAACTGTAAAAATTTCGTATCTTTTCCAACACCACTTTAGAATTTTTGTGGTATCGTTGTCGTTACATTTTGAATTCACTTTTATTAGTATCGGTGTTGAAACAGTAGACCGAACACTGCCAAATTCTTTTTTGATGGAGAATGCTGGAATCTGGAATTTGTATTTAATACAGAACTCAGTTTCAATTCGATTTTGTATCTAGAATGGTCTTCGAATTCATTCTTCACAGTGGCAACTATTCACCGATTCTTCTTTGAAATAGTTCTTTACCTGTACTTAAACTGCAGAATTTTTAAAATCTAATTGGTGTTTTTGTGCTCTATTGGTAAAATAAGTATTGTTGGACGCTTTAAGTGTGACTCGATGATTTCGTAATGTCGTGAACTGCGATCATCATTGCTTGCATCATCACGTGCTTTGTCAAAAGACTAAAATTAACATTTGTCAAAAAGTCCGATATCTGTAGTAAAAATTGTATTTACTATTCATCACTTCCCCACCCTAAAATATAAAACACCACCCAAAGTAACGAGAGGTAATGTTTTTGTACATAGGTCTTGTTGCTGCTAATTAGTGTCTACATAGAAAATAAAATAAATGTCTTCAGCCGAGCAAGTGAAAGAAATCCCATAGAACGCGCACTCTGACGACGCGGAAGCAAGCGTCGGCCAACCAGCGCATCGAAGGCCGGCGCCCGGCGCCGCACGGGGCAAACGGCGCAGCTGCGCGCCCGCGGGCGATGGGGCGATCGCGCGCCCGCAAGAAAAGCGAGCGACAGAGTGGCGGGGGGGGGGGGGCGCTGAGTGGGAAACAATGCGCGGGGGAGGCGCCGAAGCACAGAAGAACAGCGGCCCCTGCCTCTGGCATCGGCATCACATCCACCCACAGAAAAGTCCGTCACCCCTCCTTTCGCCTGCGTCGCCAAGCCCATGTCCCTGCCATCGCCACCCCCTCCCCAACGCCCTCACCAAAGTCCGCCCGCGCGGCCTGCCTCGCCGCTGCTTCCCTCCCTTCCCCACCCCTGCCTCCCCTCCCCTTCCCCCGCCATATCGACCCCCGCCCCCACAGGGTGGTGGCAGTTGCGGCGGCGGATAGCGGCGAAGGCGTGGGCGGCGACAATGTCTGGCGCGGCGGCAGCGGGGGCGGGGCCGGGGCGGGGCCGTACGAGGCGGACGCCGTCGCTGGCGCGCTCCGCCGACAAAGCGTCGCCTGTCGACTGCCGGCTCTCGCCGCCTCTCGGCCCCTCGGGGATTCGGTTACAGCGCTGAACGACTCCAATCGCTGCCTTCGCCGCCCGCCGCCTCCGCAGACATGGCTCACAAACGCGCTCGCCCTTGTTAAAGTGGGTCCCGACATGGCGCGCCGCGGTGCCGGCTCAGCAGACGCGCGCGGAAGAGGGCGGGGCGGGGCGGGGCGTGGGCGGCGGCGCGACACGTTCACAACGCGGGCGACGATACGCACAATGCGTGTTCCGCGGAGGTGCCGAACCGCGCTTTCTATCTCGCTGAGCATTTCGTTATTCACTCCCCCCCCCCCGAAACTCTGTCTGTGGCTCCTAAATGAGCTGCTGTAGCATCCGCTCTGACGCAAGCGTGAGGACTCAAAACAAGAAGGGCATTCAGTTTTCAGACTGTGATTTCAGTGTTACTCAAAGGTAAAACACCACGTGTCTCGTTTAAATACCGTATATACAGATTTGTAAGCCATATGCCATTGTTTTGTAAACAAAAACCGACTGGAGAATGCATCCTAAAAGACGAATGCTTTGGATTTCCAATGCAACTGCTCATTTTGCAAGTCCAGGTACTCTACGGAGCAGATGCATGTACTTGTAATATGCACGTTCCAGTAATTTTTGTTTTGTTTCCCGAGAAACTTGTGATGCAATTAATTAGTATTAAAGTTGCTTAAATCATTATTCATCAATGACACACGAACAGTCTAATAATCCATAGTTGCCGATTATACTGTTAGTTTATGGTCATTTTAATTCGAAAAATTCTTATGTGAATTGCAAAATAAAAACTAATAAACTGTCAGTAATCTCCTTTCCACTAAAGAATTGCTGGAAAAGGAACACCTGAAAACTCGACTAAAACAAACGCTATAATATTAACTCACAAATGCAAATTGCGCAACTACGTGTGTTTTGAATTTCTATAAAGAAAGAAATTTTGAAGTGAAGCTCTTTACTAAAATTAAAGAATTGAATTTTCATCAATGATACAGAAATATATTTCTTTCGAATTATGACTAGTCAGCGTAATTTGTCCTGCACATGTGCTTTGGAAAACTTGCGTTCTAACATGTTAGAAGTGAACTGCATTTATGTAAATGTACACTAGGTGAGACTAGCTGACGGAGACACACTGAGACTAGCGATACCGATAGACTCCGTGTTGGTAGCACAATTTCAATAGTACCAAAAAAGTATTTGAAGAGAGTAATATGAGCCCCGACCTTGCGAAGAGGCCTCCTGACACAGCATCGCGAGTTGTTCATCGTATTTAGGAATAAACACCGAATAGAAGGAATAAACACCAATCAGTTAAAATTATAAAAGGGTATAGTACCGAGCAATAATGGCCTCTATATTCGTTAGAAAGTTTCTTAAAAAAGTGTAAAGACAAAAAAATGTAAAGAACACGTAGATTTTGATGCTTTTATTTTTCGTGTGTTTACGTATATGCTCAAATTGTTCAAAGTATCAATCATCTCGACCGGGAATCAAACTCAGATCTCTATGATTTCTAGTGTCATATTCCAAACGCGGACATGATGATGGTTCGAGATTGGCATAGTTCCATAATGGAACTGTTTTTGTAGTTGGATAGTTTTTTAAAATGTTTATTATTCTCTTTAACATAGCCCTCTTATAATGGACAAATAGTATGTACAATATATTATGCAATTTATACTTCAAATGTTCTTTAGCCTTGATAATGAGACCAAATAATGACTCGCGAAGCTGTGATAGACTTATATTAATAAACATGAAAAGAAAAAAGAAAAAAACGACTGCTGTTAATAAATCCTGGATTATCCTCCTAAATTGGAAAGTACCAGTTATGTCCAAACCACATCTTTTATGGCCGAAAAAGGTCAGAGATTTAAGTGATGACATTGCTGTGTCTCTAACGTGGAGAACCTTGAGCTCAGCCCCCCAGGATTTTCGGCACTAGCTAGATAGCTAGATCAAATTCAACCGCTGTCTGGAGAATAATTTTACCGGCCAGCTGCTCTAGTATTCCGTGGTTTCTCCGATCAACAGCAGGCGAATACCGGAGTAGTTCGCTAACAAAATAAGCACGGACCACACGCGATTTTTTCTTTCCCTATCCTCGTCCTTATCCTGACTCCTTACTTACAAGCTCACATGCACTACAGTATGACACATAACGACGGGACCTCAGAGCGCCTCCCAGCTGGGACAGTGCGTCGCTGATGGGAGATACGTGGTTGGGGAAATCCCCCGCAAGCCGACGTCTAAGTTGGCGACAGATCTCGCCATCCATCGGGGGAAGATTACCGTCAAATCCCGCAATGAAAACTAATGACCCTCAGTTGACGTGCTCGCAATTACTAAGCACATAACTAATCAATCAATCCTAACCACACTTTCTATCTGACTAGTGCGACCGATTTCTAACTCTGTTTCCCGCTCGGCCTCCGGTCAGCGGCGGGGCCGCCGCGGGCTGCGCGCGGCTCGCAGGGTGCTCTGAAACGCACAATGGCAGCGCGCGGTCTGGCGCTGCGTGTGTGGCTTCCACGCGCAGCAAGCCCCCTCCACGGCCACCTCAGACATCAGCACATCAAAAGCCGCGATCAATCAATTAGCGCCGGCTGACGGATGACGGCTGACGGTTGACGCTAAAGGGGGAAGCACTTTTAGACCGCCGCGCGCGCATCGGTTCCCCCTCCCTCCCGCCAGACTCCCCCTCCCCCTCACCAACCCCCTCACGCACGCAGCCCTCTCTGCCTCTAGGCCCACCCCACCGCCCCCGCGCATGGTGGAGCATTCCAGCGACCGGTTGCTCTGATCGGTGTTTTCTATGGTTTCCCTGTTCAACCAGGCGAATGCCGGAGAAGAACGCTAAAAACGGGCCTCGAATCATTCCCTCCTCTTCCTTGGCCTATCCTAAACCCTTGCTTGCTCACATTTACACTTCCTTGGACTACACTACCACACCTGCCGGGAGACCAGACGGGAGCTTAGAGCATTTCCCGGCTGCGGCGGCGCCCGCTGGTGGGAGACACCGAGATGGGGAAACTCCTGCAAGCCGACGCGCAGTTCGCCGTCGTATATTTCCTTCCAATGGACGGATCACCCCACAACCTCTCAACATAAAATCATGCACTACACTTACAGGGCGAATGACCGTTGGATGAACCCGGAATAATAATTAACGAATAAGCGTACCAGCTCCTTTTCCCGACGTTCCCCTTGCCCCCCCCCTCATCCGCATCACTTCCTTGCACAGCCCCGCTCTCGCGTCACCAGGACCCTCCCACGCGTCCTCACCCGTCCATCCCCCTCCCTTCCCCCGCCCTCGCACCCCCTGCCTTCCGCGCCCAGCCGCCTCCGGCGCCAGGTGCCGTGTGCCATGTGCTTTGCGCCGTGTGCACTATGTGCCAGCGCACGCGGCGGCGCTAATGGCACGCCCGCCGTCAAAGGCTGCAGCGCTCGAGCTCTCGTTCAAGCCGACGTCCCGGGCCAAATGCAGGCGAAGCCAATCGCAGCTGAGCGCGGATTCATATTGTATTAATGATGTCGGCCCAGTTTTTTTAAGGAACATTTTTTATGGTAACTCTTTTGAATTCGTTCGGATATTATACTTCACCAAAAACGAAATTTTCTTCAAAACGTAAGAAAATAATATAAATTCAATATTTCATTAAGCGGACTTTATGTTTATTTGTCTATTCGATTTTACAAACATGTAAGAATAATGTCCCGCTTTTAGTAACATTTACCAACAAAAAATTGGGCAAGAAAGAACAAAATGAACAAAAACGTTTTTCAGCATTCATAATATATTCATAATTCACTCAATATGAAAATGAGTTAGGACAGATAACCTACAGTTCAAGAACCCGTGCACAGATTGCATTTCTTCCCATAGTATGTCAAACAGTTTTTTAACTTTTTTGTTAAATAAATATATAAATAAAATTCAGGCACGGTCAGGTTTAAAAAGATGTGCATTTTCATACTTACATCCAGGGTGAAAGAAAATGTGTAACTGTGATAATATAGATCAAAAGTTTTTTCAAGAACACCTGAACATCAAAAAGGACTTTCAAATAAAAAAAAACAATTAATCGTAAAAATAGATTTCAAATACTGATTCAAAATATTTTGTAACTTCGAATCAACCTCTGTCGATAAAGGCAATTTTTAGACTTCGCTCCCACGTGATTGACATCGTAATTTGCTGATTTGTGCGTTGTCCTCGTGTGTGCTAATGACCAGTTAACCGAATTACCAGGAAATCACTTTCTGGATGGACACTTTCGCTCTCGACGGGAATGAAGCACCAAAGAAATAGTGACACAGAAATTGAGCATCACGAAGAATTTTCACACAATGGACTAGGCGAAGAGCGACCGGAGCAGTGCAGTTTCCCAGTTCAAAGAAACGTCATTTGACATCTAGTTCCTATTCAACATATTTATGGGAACTTGATTATTTTGAATCTTTTATGGACCTAGTACCTTCATATTTATACTCACAATATTCACTGAAATACTCTTTTATTGATATCACAAGTTTTAACGGGTATGGGGCAAAAGAACGTAAGCATTTATTTTCTTACGACTAATGGTCTCTGGAGAAAGCAAAGAAAAACGTGCTTTCAAAAATTGTCTGCTCTGAGATGTAATTACATTTTGCGTTCGACGCGGACATCGAATTGAATTAGAGCATGTGTTAGAAACGAGAGACAATTGGGTACTTTAAATCCTTAAAAGTTCTTGCCATTATTCCAAACAACGTCTTGAAAATTCCTGGTCTACTTTCACAGAAGTGCATCAATTTAGAATTTCATTAAAGTTCTACAGCAATGTTCCTGGAAAGAAAAAGAGCGGTTTGCTGTGTTCTGAAAGACGATTCGGCTTTATGCTTTACTTTAATGAACCAGTAAATATTAAAATGGAGGGAACATCACGATATGAAGTAGAAACACCACTAAAACTTTCATCATTATCACTGGTTTATTACTTGTTCACGAGATTATTAATATATTTTCGCAACCCTATTTGAATATTTGAAATTCGTGTGTAAAATATCACAAATGAACAGTTCTACATGTAGTGCGTCATGCATTTTACATAATAATAACTAACCACTAAGTGATAAATGAATCAGACATTTCAGGAACTACCTTCCCCCGTAAATAACAAGAGACTCCTTATATGCATTAGAAGTTGCGATGC